>CM062811.1:880223011-880823011 GCA_031772625.1 Pinus tabuliformis | reverse complement strand
TGTAATTTGTCAAATTGGTGTAAGATTGAAGATCAGGATCTATTTCAAGGACTTGGGTTTGGGGTATATATGGTTTCAGTATGGCTTTATCAATGACAGTTTGATCTACAAAAGCCTCAGACTTTGATCTAAAAAAACTTTGTTGGAAAGCCAAATTAAATTCTATATCTTGTAAAGTTTCAAGTTTCTGTGGAAGAGAATTAGACATTGACAAAGGAATAGTTTCTAGAGGAGAATTGAATCTAGATAAGGGAATATTACTACCTTGACTCTCAGTAAAACTTTTCTTTCTCACTAACTTCTCAGGGTTATCTATGAATTCAACAAGGTTGGGATCAGGATGAGATCTAGTGTAAATTATTTTGGGAGCCAGGGCTATGAAAAATAATCACACAAATAAAATCAAATCAATGACACAACAAATATTTACAAAATAACAACCTCAGATCATATATTTCATAATGATATAATAGTTGTTTATTGAAATAATGATTTTGAACTAGGGAATAATAATATTTATATTAAAAAATATTTACTCCCTAGTATGGTTTCCACTATGCTTTTGTTCTGTATTTTTGAGGTTGAGGGAGTAAACAGATTGGACAACATGAAAACCACTTTGGAAGCTGGGATCTAGCCCTGTGAGCTTCAGAGAGGGATATCTCTGTTTGATTTAACTTTATTTTATGGATAAATTTTAGGCTAGCTATGATTTTACTGGTTTGTTTTGTTTGAAAGGTTTGGTTGATTTGAGTGTTATAATTCCATTGGGGTATGGAGTCTATAAACTAAACTGGAGTTTGTTCGTCAATTTTTAAAGGAGTTCTCACAGGGAAAGCTAGGTGCAATAAACATATGGTGGAAAGGAAGAAGGGTAAGGTTTCAGTAAAGAACAAAGAGAAATTAAGAATTGTTTATCCTGACTTCAGAGGAAAACATTAAAATTAACAACAACCAAAATAGGGCGCTCTTGATAATGAACCCTATTTATCACGGTTTTTTGTTGATTAATTCAGATTTAGAAAAATAGAGGAAAGAAATAACAATGTTTAAACAGATAAGGACAAGAAACACATCACCATTTAAGACACCACATGAACCCTGTGAAAGGTCCCTGTATTATTGATTCTTTAGTACTTCAAAATTACAATACGCAACATAAATTACAGTTGGAAATCAACCCTTAATACTTCAAATAGTGAACTATTTATAATAAAAATTACAATAGTGCTCTACAAGATCACTGTCAAACCAACAAAGTATTATTAGCCTAGTTACAAACTAATATCCTCTAATTTGGCAGAAAAAATAGGCCACGTAGGCTGTAGAGGGAAACAATGGCCCTGTTTCGGTGGTTTTTGTTACTGAGTAATTCAAATTAGAGTGCGATGTTGAACTAAAACTTGCGCTAGTTGTTGTGCTGGCAAAACCTTTTAATGCTACTGAGTTACTGCTTAGTCTAGTAAATTAAGTAACCCTTCCCATATCTTTTCATCTGGCACTATTAACTTTATCACCTTACTATAGATTTCATTTACCTCTATATACTTAGCAAAATTTGGTTTCACGATAAAAATATGTTTTACCTCATTCTGCACGTGGAAATCATTTGACATGGTATCCATAAATGCTTTTGCTGTCATAATTCCTCTTATCCCGCTGATCTTGGTGCTTCTTTTGGCTACCTATTTCATTTTCTAGATGTAGTCCTCCTGAGTGATCAGCTTGTCATTGATAACATAAATACTAGACAACGCCTTCTGCATTAAGGTTTCAATCCCATTCATAAATCTGTTCACGTGGAGCTCCCAGGTCTCACACTTTTCCTCCAACTGGTCAATAAGATTTATTTTGGTCAAGAATTTGTTTACTTCCAGAATGGTAGCAGTTCTATCATTGATTCCCACTTCCTCTAGTTGATATCTAGATTTTGAATTTAAGAACTTGATAATATTGGTAGCTTCAGTTGGTATTTCTGCTAGCTTTTCCCTTCATTGCACAATGGTCTGAGTGGAATTCTCTATTAACTCTTTTTGTTCAAATATAATCTGAATAGAAGGCCAAATCTCATTCATTGAGCCAAGTATGTTCATCCAAATTATTTCCTTGGCTTGGGCCAAGGTCTGGCCAATAGATGTGTCTCTTTCTACCTGGCACAACTTTTCCAAAAGTCTCTGATTTTTGTCCAATTCAGCAGCCCGAGCAGCTTCAGCTTTGGCCTTCTGGACTTCCAAATTTTTGAGTTGGCTTTGCAAAGTCTCAATTTCCTTTGATTGCAAGGACATGTTTTGAAGTGTCTTTGCTACTTGTTTAGCGCTAGGCATCTAAGTTGAAGTAGTAGGTGTAGTAGTTGTTCCTCTTGATGGAAAATGAGAAAGAGGTACAACATCTAACAAGACAACAACCATCTTCAAGTTGTCTTCCTTCTCCTTTACCATATTTTCCAGCTCTATTTCAATCTGCTTGATCTGTATGTTTTGATCAATAATCAGTTTAATCATATCTATTTTCTGAGCTTCATCTTTTGCAATGGCCTTGGTCATTAGATCTTCTGTAGCTGAAAGCTTGAGCTGTTTCCTCAATGCTACAATGTCCAAGTTTTTCTTCTTAATAATTTCTTCAGCAGCAATAACATCCTTAGGGTCATACCCTATCTTGATCACCAAGTATTCCAAAGACTTGATCCTATTGTCTTTGGCCAAGGAGGAGACCTTCTCCATCTTCAATTGTGACTGTACATTTGCAAAAGAAACTTGCAATTTGGATAAAGACATGGCAGTATTAGTGAGAGTGGAGGATATCATCTCACCAGTTTTTTTGTGCATCTCCATTTGATCAATGGGATGTATGTCCTTTGTGTTGAACTCAAAGGTGGTGCTCTTGTAGTCAGCTGTTGATTTGGATTGTGAAGTCTGGGCCTCATGAAGGACATTTTCATTCTACTATGTTCAGTATCATATATTGACAGAAGTCTACTTTGTGAACTGGAAGTCTGCTTCCATAATTGGTTATAGGTGTTGTTATTCAAAATCTCATTTCTAAGTTTTATTTCCTTGTACCTGTCAAACATTATTTTTTATTTTTTCTGTCTGGACAGTGTGAGTTTCCATCTTGGTCTCCTTATGACCCTATGAAGATGAAAGTTCAGAAGAAGAAGTAGTGAAATTCATGGTGGCTGGTGGAGAATATTTGATGACGATAGCTATCTGTTCTTCCATTTCTTTATCTACTTCTGGTTTGTGAGTCACCTTGGGCCTCTTTCTATAGCTAATTAGAAATTCTTTGGCTTCACTCCTAGTTGTAGCTGATGACCCTTCCTTCCTCTGCCTTTTGTAGGATTTTTCCTAAGGAACAGGAGTCTGCAAACTAGAAGTGGAAACTAGCTGCTCTTTAGCTTCCTGTAGGTTATTTTCTGCCCACTCCAAATAATTGGCATATTGTTCTATCTCTGGCCTAGAAGTATGAATGTAGGGAGTGTTCTTATTGTCCACTCTGAGTTTTGAAATGATGCCACAGGGTTCATAAGACAATTTGAAGCTCAAGATGAACTCCATTTCCTTCAGTATATTATTTGGCTCCTCCCCAACTATTCTTGTGTTGCATACAAATGGGCCTACTTGTGTTTTAATCCTGAATTGTGCCTTCTTCTTTGATACTACAAAGTGGATCTTATCCGAGTTTAACATTTTCCTAATAAATCTAGTGCAAAGATCCTCATTGGGAGGTACTTGGGGATCTGTCGGGGGAAAAATCACATCCATAGACCCTGATCTCTGTGTCAATTTGGTACAGGCACCAATATTCGGTCTTGGCTTGGTCTGATAGATGTAGTATTCTCTTGATCTCCTCACCGATCCTGGGTTGCACTGCAATGTGGAGAATGTTCATAGCTGGATGAAAATGGTCTTCTACAATTTTTTTGTAGGCGAATTCTTGTTGTTCCTTCATGACCAATGATGTCTAAAAGATCATTGGTTGTTGATCACCTGCATCACCCAATTTTGCAATGCAAAACTGAACTTTTCTTATTGGTAATAGATGAACATGTAAATCAAAACTGAGGTGTAGTTGAACACCTGCTCTATAGGAAACTTGAAAAACTTCTCATGGATATTGTCCGCCAAGAATTGACTAAAATTGAAAATTGTAAAGGGCTTGCTATCTGTGGAAAATGTGGAAAGGAATCCTAAAAAAGGTTCATTCACCCACTGATCAGAATGGTAGCCTAGGATATGAGAAAGGATAGAAATAATGTGTTTGGCCTAATCAAGGAAAATGGGAGAAGGATAAGGAGGATTATTCTTGGGCAATTGGCATTCTCTGGTAGGAAAATTTCAGAAATCCTAGCTTTGGTGGCAATATCTAGCTTTTGATAAATCTGGGTGAGGGATTTTAGGCAAAAAAGGGCAACATTTTCCACAGAAGGGGCCAACATCATTTGGTCAATATATTTCGCTGTAATGGTGAAAAGGATGTCCCCTGTAGGTGCAATTATGGCTCTTTGGGAAGGGAAATAACAAGCTTGGCATCTCATAGTGAATTCTAGGGCTTGAAAAGTCACAAGAAAGATATAGTGTGTTAGAAAATTATATATTACAGAGCAATGGAACACATAAAATATTTCAGAAATATAAACACATAAAACACATAAAACAAGAGAGACATAGATATATGTGGTTCATCTAGTTTTGGCTACGTCCATAGAGAATCAACCAGTCCTTCCTTTTATATTATCCAACAAACTGAAGAGATACAACCTACAATAGATCTGTTGTAATTCCCTTTTTTCTCTCAATCTCCTCTCTCTTCCTCACTCAGAATACATATCTACATAGATGTAATACAACTCCCTCATATATGTGAGGGGTTGACTTCTAGGGCAAAAAACCCTAAATTAAACACAACTTCTACCATCATATCTCCACCTAATGAATGACCCAGATTGACTACAAAATTACAACATTTTACAAGGCAATTTTACATCTATTTTTAGTTTCGAGGGCACTGCCCCTGATCCCCCCGCAAGGGGGGGGGGGGGGCTCCCAAAGGTCACAATAGCCCTCCCTGGACCTCCCTTGCAGTGAATATTTTACGAGCGGTGTTGCCACCCCATTACGAACTGGGGTCCAATGCGGAGATACCTTTGAATATAGAAGATAATCAGGCTCCGCACCCAACATAGTGGGGAAGGTTTGAATCCTAGAGTCTTATCTTATATGTTTTATTAGTGTGTTTATCCTCTAACCAATAGTATAACTCGAGTAAATCACAATCACATAATGTTTCAGTGATCCGGTAATCTCTGTCTGCCAATGATGTGTGATCCAGGTCTACAAAAGGCAGAATCAATGGGTTAATGACCTCATCCTAGGTCTTATCTTTAGCATGCATGGCTGGAGCAATTTCTGAGCAAAATGGATAGACAAAAGAGGCTTACTAGCCTCTGAAACAATAGTCTGTTAGGCGAAAATGATCAAAGAGGTCAGCGAATGTCAGGAAGTTGGTTGCGAGGAAGCTCTGATAGAGATTGGTAAAATTCATGCATTCTAACATGTAAGCAAACCACCAAATCTACCTACCCTTAGCTAGACTAGCATTTTTTATTTTAATCTCTAGGGTGCACTTAGACTAGAAAACCCATTCTCATTTTATTTTATGCATAAATAAAAAATATCTAACCTATCCCTTATTTCTCCTATTGACCCATTTTATAGAAATGAAACCAAAAACTATGTATGAGTAGTGGCATTTAGACTTGCAACACTTTCAGTATTGTTCTCTTTTTTATTTGCTTTCTTTTGGTGGGGTTCAATCTCTTTCCTTTTTTCAATATTTTTATTTTTCTCTTTATTCTTCTTCGTTATACACTCTTTTCATTTTTTTTTAAATTTTTTAAATTTGGAAATCATTCGCAGATTGACAAGTATTTACAAAATAGGATTCCTAAGATACATCACTCAATTACCTTGAACTCCTATAAATTATAGGACCCTAACACACTCTATTCTCTGTCTAGTTGAAAAGTTGAAAGGGTATTCAAGCAGATTCAAGAACTATTGAACAATGAAATCTTTAACCACACTTATAACCTATATCAGATCCATGTAAAAACAATGTTTCGTGAGCTAATTCATTTCTACTTCAGATTTGACATGGTATTTATCCAATTCTAATTGAGGAGTCTCTTGCTATAATTCTATGGCTAGAAAAAGTGATCCATATTCAATTCATACTTGTAGAAGGGTTCGTACAATGTTATGACATATTGATCTTGATAAATGATGCAATTTTTGTTTAGCTTCAAGAGATTTGAAAGTGTTTCAACAAGTTGTATTTCTTAAATATGATATATTGCAAGCACTAACAACATTCTCAGTGGTCATATTTGATCTAAATCGATTACTGCAATTTCATTTTGATTCATCACTGAGATATTTACTTGAATTAGGACCAAGGACTGAATTAAACTCATCACAATGACTAACTAGGGTTTGTAATCCATCAACTCTAATATATGACTATACTTATCATCAAATCAGAACTGAAACATCCTCAAAGGAAAGTCATCAGTAGAGGTCAAATCAATATTCCATAAGGCATGATAAATAAAGGTACACCCTTTATAGTCAACCTTGAGGTCATAATTTGTTTTTGTAGTAGAGATGAGTTTTGTGAAGTCAATAGTGGCATTTTCAAATTTTCAAAGAATGATATTGTGGCATTATTCTTAGCTATCTATGCAAAGAGTTGTTTTAGTGGGTAAAACTTCTTCAAAGACATCTCAGTAAGTACTTATGCATTAGTTGATATTTGTTTGCTGCAGAGACAAAATTGTAACTCTTAATAACATATTTGAGGAGAATATTCGGTTCATCAAGGTCATGGCTAAAGAGAAGTAAAGGTTAATTGAAGACACTTGTGGAAATTTCAGAAACCCAAGCAACTTTGAATTCATCTACAATTACAAAAGTTGCAGAGAGGACTCGCACTGTGGCATCTGCATGCGGGAAACTCCCAACAATTACTTGATTTTGTAGTGCTCACTTATAAGAAGTATTGTGACTTTGATAAGTTAAGAAGCATAGTTTTTTTTGAGCTAGAGTGTGGTAGTTAGCATGTGTTTCTAAGTTGTTGGGTAACCAGAGAAAGTGAGTTTATGCAGATAGGGTTTGAAAGTGATATCTTGAGTAGTCTTGGTTATTGAAGCAGGGTTTGAGAAGAGGAAGTTGATGATATTATGACAATGTTACATAGAAAACATATTATTTTGATACTAAGCAAATGTGGATCTAGTTTGAAAATATATGGAATGTGGTCCACTGTGGTAAGTTGAAGGTTGGAAATTTCAAAGAAAGTGGAAGCTTGTTGAGTAGGGTGGTGTAAGGTAGGACAATGAAGTATCCTTCTTCTTGGAGCTTGAGAACACTTTAGCGTGATAGGGTAGCGCTAGGGCAGGTCGAAGCCTGCACAGGGTGTTGGAGAATCCTTCTAGAAGGAGTTGGTAAAGCTAAAGCATTGGAGTGTCCTTCTAGTTTGAGATAGTAAACCAAGACTTTGGAGCATCCTTTAGGTTGGAGCCTATAAAATAGGGTGTTGGGGCCTCCTTTAGTTGATACTGAAAAAATTGGAAGTTGGAGATTCCTATTGATGTAAATTATTGAATACAAATATTATGAAGCATTCGATGGTTTTTCTCTTGAAATAGTTTCTACTTAAAACTCTTTGGTGTACAGTCTTTATTTTTGTGCATTGTTGAATGGTGTAGGTGGTTGTTTATGTGTTATCTGGTGTTAATGATAATAATTATCTATAAGTTAAAGTTACCTAATTAAATAGAAATATTGATTCACCCCCCTCTCAATATTTCCAACAAATATCATGTAGTGTGAGATTAAGTATGCATATAGGTTTTTAGTATGAACCCAATTCATAAAATAGTATAAGGAGTCATAATTAACTAATGTGCAATAGATGTGGTATGAGGCATAATCCACAAGTGATAATAGAGGTGATTCACATAATAACTCTTTATTCATTTGGAGAGCCTCCTCCCATTAATCGAAGTTGATTTGTAAATTGCCATGGATATTCCACTAGACAGTTTGTGTTGGGTGCAAGAATTGCGCTTGAGAAAACTCCTCAACCCTTAATTATCAACCCGAAGGTTTCGTAAACTTAGGGATGAAGCACATGCAATGCTAGAAATGGTATGAACTTTTCCTATTTCTAATCCTACTTCTTAAAGGAAATGCTTTGCAGAATCAGACATAAAACAAACAGAAAGGTAATTGACACTAAAGCAACTCTAGTGTTGGGATGTAAAAGACAATTTGCATGTAAATCAAGTAAATAAATTCCACACAATAGAAGTAATCTTAAATGCTGTAATGAAATGCTATTTTCATCTTCATATGGATGGCTAACTATCTGAAAAGTGGGCCCTTGCAGAATTTTGTCTTGCTTCTGAATTTCCTTCCACACAAACAACCTGTCCTTGCATTGTTGCAATCTGCTTGCATTAGTTTAGGTACAATAACTCTGTGCAAAAGTATATGTGGCCTTCCTTACTGAAGACTTATGTGTTAGTGAAGGTTCTCTAAGCCTAAGGGATTATAGCACTCTATTTCTGTTACAAGAGACCATCTCTTGCACCAAGGCAGAGGTTCCTTCACCCAGTTTCCAAATTACTTTCAAAAGGATCGAAAGATGTGCTGAAAAAGAATTGCAACTATAAATGAAATTCTGAAGTAAATTATATGTGAAAAAGGAAATTCTTCAATTCATTAAAGCTTTCAAAGGAAGTAAACTTCATGAAATAAAAGCACTTCAAAAGAATCAAATATTAGTCTAAGTGTTTTGCATGCGTTAACTAACTTTAGTGATGCATTCAAAATGCTTATGTTCTTTACAAGTATAATATCTATATGGTAATTTTATGCAACTGCTTCCAGATCCTCTAAAGATGTACTTTTAATATTGAAGACAGTTACTAAGTTAATGATTCATTCACTTGCAAAATAACTGGAAATAATATGCAGATAAGTGATTCACTGTTCGCTGCAAACGAATGATTAAACCAAAGTTCAGGCAACAACATGCACTGGTGCAGGAAAGATTTCCTTGCACGATCCGATCAAAAACGAGTTAAAACAGAGATTGAGAGTAAAGGAAATGCAAGAAAGATATTTCATAAACAAAGTAAACATAGCTAACTCTCAAACCACATATCTGTTTCACACGTTAGCTACAAAAGATAATTTAAATCTTAGCTTAAAAAAACAATAATTAAAACTATAACATCACACAACTACAAAAGAAATATCCACACCGTCTTCCTGAATAACGAAAGTGAGAGGGGTAAATGAGCTGGGTTGGATGGGCCCTAGCCAACCAGCTCGTTCCCCTTCTAATGAATGAAAAAGCTCACCACTTCAAATATACATCAAAGACAAATTAGATGATGTGTATGCAAATCATGGCAGTTATATTGTATTATTCAATTCGGTAAATATACATAATAGAGCAATCCAACCCTAGAGTTGAGGCAATAACTAGATTACATAAAACAAAAAATAAAATCAATGGTTCACTGCCTGGCCTCCTCCCACCTATAATATATATCTTATATATCCTTTAGGCTCTAGCCGTTTTCACTAATTATAGACATTTCTTGTCAGGCCTTTTGGCAGAACAAACTTAGAAACCAAAATTACAAACTTGGCCAGCAATTATAATACACACGGATTCTGCTTGGCCATAACCTAACTTTGGAAAATATTCCCTGATTGTGTGCCACTTGTTATCCTAGTTCAGTTCATTAGCAGCTAGACTTGGAGTCAAGGATCGAGACCCGTCCTCATGGAAGATTTGGCTTCTCAGAAATCTCAGAGAGTCTTCATGGCAGTGCAGGAATCTACCTGCCCTAGTCACACTCATTCATAATTAATACTAAGTTCCATGATTACTCTAGGAAATTAATATGAGTTACAAGAGATATGTAAATAGGCATGAAATCCATACAAAATTATTAATAAAGTTTTGTAATAATCTTAATATAAAATATGAGCATGTGCAGGAATGGGTAACTATCTTGTACTAGTGCAGGAAAGAAGGGTATTTTATTGAGATAAAACAGAGGTTGATTTTGATGGAAATCGGGTAGAAAATAGAGAAATTTAGGATACCAACATCCTCCCATCCCTAAGCTATTGTGTGTCCTCACACAATGTTTTACCTCTGCAAACAACCTTCAAAAATGAATGGCCAGCTCCTCAGTCCTGAACTTCAATGTTTATTCCCACCTTTACTATCTTTGGCTTCTTGTCTCGGGCTTTTCGTAGCTTCTTAGTCACCTTCTTGAGGAATATATAGAATTTGGAAGCTTGATACTTCCATACCTTTACTTGCTGCTTCCGCCTCTTTACTTTTGAAAGTAACTCCACCTCGCTCTGATTCTGCCAACTGTGCTTTTTCATGACCTGGTTCAAAGCCTCTAGGTCATGGACTTGTTGCTTCAGATCTGCTATCCTGCTATTGAGGAAAATAGTGGAGGGTGTTGTGCTAAGATATTCGGGTGTGAACGTCCTTTCTGCCATGGACTCAAAACAAGTCCCATTATCATCAAGGTCAAGGCTGTCGAAATCCTGCTTTATGACATCGCCGAGGGTTTCTATACTCGGGGTTTTCTCATCATCGAGGGATTTTATGCCCTCACCAATATCCGTGCCTTGTGCACTCAATTCCCCAGGGATCTTAACACCTTGTTCTCTCAGTTTCTCAGGGGATTCAACATCCTGTATTTCCAAATCAGTAGGGGTTTCGGTTTCCCGTTCTTCTACAACTGTAGGGACTTCAGTACCCTATCCTTCGAACACCGCAGGGTCTTCAATACCCTGACCTTCAAAAATCGTAGGGTCTTTAGTATATTGACCTTCTAAAATTGCAAGGTCTTCAATACCTTGACCTTCAAAAATCGCAGGGTCTTCAATACCCCGACCTTCAAAATCATTAAGGGTCTCTATGTCTTGTTCGCTAAAATTATCAAGAGCCTCTGCATGTTGTTCCTCTTCATCCTCCTCTCCTTGGACTTCACCAGTATGCAGTGTCGATGCCGTCTTTATGCTCCTTAGCCTGCTAACAAATGTTGAAAACAGGACGTCGTCTTCTGCATTCTCCTCATCTTCCATAGTGTGTGCCACTGCGTATGCAAGCACCAAGAGATTATGAACTATGGGGGAAACTTGGGGTTTTTCATCGATTACAATTGGAGAGCTCAACTAGTTCGTCCCTTGGGTGACAGTCTTCCTCCTCACTGCGGTTCTGGTCTTCCTCTTCTTTGTCGTGGGTGGAGTGTTCTCAACAGCCCTCTTCTCTGCTTGCACTAGTGAACTTTAACCTTGCCGCTTGGCAGGAGACAATGTCCCTGTCTTTCTCTTCTTACCTGTACTTGTGCTAGTAGACTCTTCTACACCCCTCACTTAGAATTATTTTAGAAACGCTCCCCACATCATCCCATTTTCTTCTAACTTCTTCTTGACCAAAATTGTAATAAGCCCATGATGGCATAGCTTGTTTTCAACCTAGATTGCACTTCCACTCTGCACGTTTTTTGCCATCTTCTCAAGGCTCTTGAGCAAGAAGTGAGGAAAATTAATCAATTTTCCTGCCTCAAAATTCAATATAAATTGAAGGTGGTATAGAAATGCCAAGGTATAACGTCCTTCTCCAGTTACAAACTTCTGCAATATAAATAGTAAATCTCGCCACTTCCCGACCATGGAAGTCTGTGGAAGTACCTTTCTCCAATTGACCTTAATTTTCTTGTTGACCATAAACCAGTGCAAATGCTTCTTCATGATCCACTCTTTTTTAAACCAACGCTCCCCTGTAAGTGGAAACCCTGTGGCTTGTGCAATGAACTCCACTGTAACTTTGAATTTTAAGGACCCAACCTTGACTCAACCTTCTTTGAATGTCATTGTGAACTCTAATGCCACTGCCATGTTGAACCCATCAAACTTCTATAGAAATGGTAGGAAACCAGATTCTTGCAATAGTGCAATATTGTTCCTGTACTCGGCAGTTTGTTCAATTTCCTGCAAAGACAACAATTCACTCCTCACAGGTGCCATTTCTAACCACACTACACTTCTCTGATCACATCCTCGAAGGAATTTCTGAGTGACTCCAATGTTCGCCGAGAGTTTTATGCTGGAGGTTCATCGCCCTTTGTCTTTTCAGACCCACTCACCCGGCTATGATGGAACAACCCCCCCATATCAGGGGTTGATTCGTGTCAGCCCACTATGGGTGAATCGTAATGATTAGATGCAATGGCAGTATAGGCGGCGGTGTCGCAACGACTATAATGATTGGATTACAGGTAGGCTAATAATGGTTAGGTAGTGCAGAATCATTTCAAGGAGGGTGTGCAGGTTATCGGATAGTAGTACAATCCCGCTGTTATAGACATTTTTGTGCCTTACAGCTATAAGCATGAAAATGTCCATAATCCAAGGGATCCAAAGTCCCTAAACATGTTGTTCCTACCCCTAGAGGAACAAGGCTAACAAACCACATCAATTCACAGAAGTTCTCCACCAGAAACTGCTCAAAAACAAGTCAATTCAGGATCAATTCAGAAGCTCCACTAGCTGCCTGCGTTGAAATGCAGAGGTTACACTGGCTGGTTGCATTGCAACGCAGGTAGAAGCACTACCAGGGTGCGCTGAGCGGGAAATGACAAATGTCAGGGTCTCTTGTGAGAGGTGTCAAGACTGTGGAAGCTTCCAGAATGTTCCTCCATGACACTTGCCTTGCTGAGTTCGACTAAGTGATGAGTAAGAGGCTCTTAGTCTCCAAGTGGAAGTAAGAACTGACAGAGAGAGAGGACACTAGTCAGATCACAAGCTGACTCATCCTCACTCCAAACATCTATATATGGATCTCTTCTCCATGATATTTGGAGGCTGGAATTTTGTTATTGCAAAGAATTGCTGTTGGTTTGAGATTGGAATCATTGGGTGCTTAATGCTTTGAAGGGAGGTGAAGATAGGAATTTCATTTGCTGGGAAGGAGACGCTGGATTGGAACTCTCTTGGTTGTATCTCCTCCTGAACCTTGTTATTCATCAATAAAGCTATCTTGGTCTCCTATATGCTGATGTATCTTTGATGTATGATTGCATTAGTGTATTTGGTTTATTTCTAATCCTGAACTAGTTATGAATATGAATCTATGTCTTTGTGTAGTGTTCCCTTCTTGTGATCTTGCAGGAACCTGTCGAAGCTGGGCGAGCGAGAGGGCAAGTAGCTGGGAATTCTCAAAGAGAAGAGAAACCGGATCGAGGGACAAACGGAAGACACCGGTTAGTCCATCCATCTCTCTTCATTCTTAATTCATAAAGGAAGAATACTAGAATAGCTGTTTCTGTTTGTTGCTAAGGCACTGTCACACCTTAGGTGGATAGGATCGTCCTGCATAGGCATTTGTCCTGCATAGGCATTTTTCCCCACAACAAATTGGCGACTCCGCTGGGGAGATCTCTTTAGTCATTTTATTTGTGTTTCTATCATTGTTTGTTTCATAGACTCAACAACAACAGTCGAACTGCATCTGCTATTCTCAGATGCAAAGTAGACAGCTGCTGCTTTGATCCAATCACTGGATTTGTCTATGATCTGAACAATGGACTCACAAATGATTTGATGATCCTTTGTGATAGATCTTAGTCCTTCTTCAAAGCATCCCTTTGATTGTACCTTGCTTGTTGCTTTGATTTGGCCTGAAACTGTAGATTAAATAGCAAACCGTGACCCAGAACCCAGTGAGGAACTCTCGTTTCTCCTTCAGCGCAGGCTCTCTGAAGAGACTCTGCATTTCAACGCAGTTCCCGTGAAGGCTACCTGCGTTGAAATTCAGTTCCCTGTTATACAGGTGCACTGATCCAGTTAGGCCTTGTGCAGCTGGGGTTCTCTGCTCTATTTTGCCTTGTTTTGATCTCTGATTTTTGCAGCCTGTAGCCAGCATAGGTACCTGTCTGATAGCCCCTTTTCTCTGCTTAAATTCCACCTCCTTTTGTACAAAAGACTGTGAGTGTTTTTATTTGTTTGTGGCATCATTTACAGTTTCCCTTTGCAAGAGTGAAATAGTCATCCTGTAGCCCTTGATTCAGATCTGTTGATTGTGATCTTAGGAGAGAGTTCATTGGCTGTTTACAGTTAGTTATACATTCAATTTTTTCTTTTGGTTTGAGTTTGTCTCTTTTGAGTGTCAAAACAAGTATTCATTTCGAAAATCGTTAAGTGTTGTAATCTCTTCTACCCTTTCTGATTTCGAAAAAGTAAACTTATTTGTATTTGTCATTTAAAAGCAAATTCAAAGTTGTGCAAAAAGCTTTCTTTTTAGGCATCAATATTAAGAAAGCGGAAAACAAACACTTGCATTGTGCATTTGCATCTTGATAGTTTGCATGATTGATTTAGGGAAAGTGCATTTAGAGTGTGTTGATTGCTCTCTGAGAAAAGATGGTGTCTTTCTTTTCCCTTTGTAGCTAGGATTTTCATTGTTGAAAAAGAGATAAAATTTGCTTATCATCTTTTAGATTGCATTTAGGAAGTTGTCTATACATCTCGTGGTGAACCTCAAAAGGAAAACTTCTAAAAAATATCAACATAAAATAAACTGAATGAACTTAATAACGCTTTGTAACATAACGCACAACATAGAGGTCTAGGCTAGAGACGTGTTCCGGCGTCGTAAAGCCTGGTGACTGTCGATCTCGCTGATGGTGGGTGATTCCTCCTGAGGGACGATAGCGCCAGTACGGATTGTGCTCCCACGTACCGTCGAGTATATATTGGGAGACCCCTATAGGAATAAAACCTTTATCCTTAGGAAGCCGTGTCGGCCGCCCTACTGATCGCAATGCACTGAACACAGCATTCAGGAAGATTGACCGTCCGTACCTTAAAAAGTATTCTGCAGTTTTGCGAAAAGTTTGGCACACCCTCTACCTAGAACTCCAGAGCAGTTCCTTTTGGCCTTTTTCAGACTCTATAACAGAAAAAGTCCATCCGAGCATTTGTCACTTCGGGCTCGTTAAAACATCGAAGGCGACTAGAGTCATCTTTAGCTTTTTCTCGACTCTTTAAAATTGAAAAAGCAAGTTTTGTCTAAAAGCGTCTAAAATTCATTTAATTCGGAAACATACTTCCCCTGTTTATTTTAGTTGATCGAGTAATCCGAAATCGTGGAAGAAAGTCAATTGAAACCCCGTCGTTCGCGGAGGCTTACGAGTCAACCGTCTTTGTCTCCGGAATCGAAACCAGTACGGACAAAGCGAACTCGTTTAACCGGTTCCAAATCTCCTCTTAAAGTTAGAACAAGTGTTCCGATGACATCGGAGGTTCCGGTTACTCCAAACATTTTTGGAATCCCTGCCTCTACAGAAGAAATTCAACAGCCACAGAGGGACGGTGATACTGATCCTAGTTTGAGAGTAAACACTTGTGTTACCGAACCAGTTCCATCAGTAACCGGTCCGGAGAGTGGTGCTCTTCAAACATCTGTCGCTGTCGATATAACCCCTTCTTCGGCACCAGAAATATTTTACGGACCTGACGGTCTTCCTCTTCCACCTGGTCTGATTGCAATTGAAGAAATTGTAGAAGACCCTCCAACAAGTACTCCAACTCACTTTAGAGTCGGGGTCACTCTATATCCTTCTTCAGAAGTTAGTCTACCACCAGCGGAAGTTCCTGTAGAATCGCTAGGGAATCTCTTGGATAGACTAAATATGTCTGAACAACCGTCAACATCTAGGACTGTGGCACCTGACACAGTGACAACAGAACTCCTTGCCGTCACTCCAACAATGTTCGTTGGCATACCATCTGTCCCAACTAGCTCTCAACCGCTAGAAGGAGCCCATTCAGGGGCTATTACGACAGTATGGTCTGTTCCTATTTGTTCTTCCGGAATAATACCCAGCAACTCTTATGTTGAAACTCGACAAATTGATCCGTTTGGAAGTCAATTTGGGCAATCCGGTCCCCAAGGACAAACAATCCCCTTCAGTGCCGGGTCACCACCGTATGGGGGGCAGTATGCCCTTTCATTACCCCCTCTGGGAGGCTATCCATACGGGAGTTCACAACAAAGTTCAGGTTACACTGGAATTGCTTCTAATGGTTGGGTGCCTATGCTACCTCAACAACCAAGGGTTGTGTATTCGATGCAACAGTGTGTACCTATGTCGAACATCCCAACTACACCAGCGATTGTGACGGTGTTGCAAGTTCAAAGGTTGCCTGTTGTATGTCAACCTCAGATTTCTCAGGTTGTAATGCAACAACCCCTTGACCTTGTGACTCAACCACAATCTCCAACTAGTGGGGCGACACAGGTCCAAACGGGTACAATTACCCCACACCTTGGTCCAATGGTTAGTATAGCGCAACAGCACATGGATTCTCAACCATGGCTGGTGCAATACCAACAACCACAATTCCAACAAGTATACCAAGGTTCTGAGCAACAGATCTTTGCAAATAGTGGGCAACCGTACATTCAAAATAGTCAAAATCAACCGTTTTATAATGGTCTTGTCCACCAACCTTACCAGTCATACCAGCATCAGCTGCATTATGCTGGTATGCAAAGACCAACTGCTCAGGCGATCCCATCGTATCCTGGGTATGCTTCACCTAACCTGAGCCAGCAGTTACCATTCGTGGCAACTCTAGAGTTACCTGATTTACATCGGTTAACAAACGATCCAATTGATTACGCCCCATGGTGGCTAGCGATTCCACACAAACTTCCATCAGACATTACTAAATTTAATGGAAATCCGGGTGAAGATCCATCGAATCACGTGATGACATTTCATCTATGGTGTTCGTCGAACACCTTAAATGATGATTCGATAAGGCTTCGCCTCTTTCAGAGGACGTTAACGGGTCCAGCAGCTAAATGGCATATTGAATTACCTAGAGCTTCGTTCGACAATTTCAGCGCCTTAGCCACTACCTTTTTAACCCATTTTCAATTACCTATAAGGTATGAAATGGGGACGGAAATCCTTACCAACTTCAAACAGACAACGACCACTCACATATCTGATCATATACATGAGTGGCGACGTCGTCGTAGGATGGTAAAAACATACGTTCCCAATCAGCTGTTAGCTGAATGGTTTATAAAGTCATTACTTCCTACCATCACGGAAGATGTGGCCAAGGGGGGAGTCGTAACGGAAGAGCAAGTTATCGCTCGTGCGCAATATCTAGACTTGGTCTATACTCAGTCTGGCACGCTCTACGACAAAATACCTGACGCCCCTAGACCGGAATTCTCAATTCCTCCTCCTCCTAAATCAAACAATGACTCTCACGCCGGCGATGGCGTGATTGGCATGACAAACGCGAAATCGACGAAGGCTACATCCAAGAAAGCCCGTAAGGTTTCAGATCAAAATGCAAAAGACAAAGTTCTTGCTTTGGAAGTAAATGCCGTATCGACAGATAAGGGAAAAGAAACCAAACAACCAGGAAGCAAGAAGAAACAAAACAAAGGGAAGAAGAAGAAACAGGATGAGTCATCACCTGAAAAGACTTCTTCAAACCCTCCTGGAAATAGGAAACTAAAATATCCATGTCAAATATGTGATGAGGATCATCGGACAGGAGAATGTCCGTACAAAGCTGAGATTAAAAGATTCTTTAAGAGTCCGAAAACTTCAGCAGTGTTAAATGATCCGTTTCCAAATCCAGGAACAAATCTGGTTGATAGTGGAAATGCTTCCCCGTCTCAAGTGCTAATGTTGTCGGTTTCAAAACAACAATATGATGCTTTGATCTCGACAAGGAACAAAGATTATGGGAATCCACAGCTGTCGAACAACAAGGATAAGGATCAACCAAGTAGTTCGACAACAACTTCGACAGAAGTTGTAACGCCACCAATAATACCTGAATTAACAATAAAACCGCCAAAGGGAGTAGTACACAAGTCGACATTTAATCCTCGCGCTAGGGCAGCACAGCATTATAACATAGTGGAAGATTTGGCCCAATCGCCATCCGCTATGTCGACTCTTGAAGTACTACAGAATTGCCCATCCCAAAGGTAGGCTTTGTTATCAGCTATCGGTGGGGTTGACCCAAAGGATTCCAATCTTTTATCCTTCGATCATAAAGGATACGATCCTCAGTTACCGGCTCAACTAGATTTCCTTGTTCAAGTGAAAGCCCTCAACAAAACCGTTCACCGAATGATTATTGATGAGGGGGCATCCACATGTATTATGTCGATGAGCTGCTGGAAAACATTAGGATCTCCAACCTTGTCGCGATCTTCGACAACATTAAAAGCATTTGATGGACGATCGTATACCCCATATGGTATCCTGAATAACTTGAAAGTTGAACTAGGAGGGAAAACAATAGAAATAGATGTCGAAGTCATTGATGGGAACCTTGACTACAACATCCTACTAGGAAGACCATGGATCTATGCCATGGCAGCTGTCGTGTCGACCTATTTTAGAAAGATTGCATTCCCTTTCTTAGGAGGGATTACGATCGTTGACTAGCAAAACTTCCTCCCCAATGGTTCTCAAGTTACGGGAAGCATTCCAATGATCCATGAGAGCAACCATTCGCTTCAAAATATCGGAGTAGGCCTACTAAAAGACCCCACATTAATGGGAACTTTCGTGCTTCCACCTCCAATCTATATTGGAGAAGTAGTGTTGGTAGGAGCCTGCAACATGATATCTTCCGCACAAAAGATTTCAGAAGACGATATTAACATGGATCATGCAATGGTTTTGCCCCCAAGCCCAACGGAAATATTGTAGCAATCAATGTTCCTAGCTTGGGAGGCGAACCCAAATCAACGCTCATCGTGCGTTTGGGTAGATAGGTCTAGAGAATATGGTACCCCCTTGGATCCTTGGTCGCGAGTGCATGGAACCGACGAAGGAATCATACAATCAATGTTGATTGAAGGGGCACCATGGAATGATAGCCACCATCGTTCCCTTCTTCCGGATTGTGAAGAAGATACTCAGGATGACCTTTATCATCCTTCAGTCTTTGAATTCCTATCAAATACTGTAAATACGGTGGATTCCAAGCGGAACCTATCCAATATTGAAGAGACTATAGCCATAAATATCTCGACCAAAACATATGTTGTAGAGAATATTTATGTTGGCAAATGTTGTTCTCCTTCAGAACTGGAAATATATAACGCTCTTTTTCGCGAGTTCAGAGATGTCTTTGCTTGGTCATATGATGAAATGCCAGGCATCGACTCGAGTATTGTTGAACATGAAATTAAGATGTATCCTGATGTCAAACCAGTAAGACAACAACTTCGGCAGGTGCACCCCAAGAAAGCCGCTGCCATTAAGAAGGAAGTTGAAAAACTTCTCCTCGCTGGTTTCATCTACCTGGTTCCTCTAACTGATTGGGTATCGAATATTGTCCCTGTTATGAAAAAACAAGGAACAATCAGAGTGTGCGTCGATTATAGGGATGTAAATCAAGCTTGTCCAAAAGACAACTACCCTACACCCTTCATCGACCAGATAATTGATGAATGCGCCGGATGTGAAATCTTTTCATTTATGGATGGATTCTCCAGGTATAATCAAATAAATATCCGCCCACAGGACCAGTCAAAGACTGCATTTATTTGTCCGTGGGGCACATTCGCATATCGAAAATTACCCTTTGGTTTAAAGAACGCTGGGGCGACGTTTCAGAGAGCATTGAATTATGCTTTCCATGACATCAAGAACATCGTTCAACCATATCTCGACGACCTTCCGGCTCACTCGCAAAAGCGGACTGATCATCCGCAGCATTTAAGGGCGATATTTCTACGTTGCCGACACTACAAGATACGACTCAATCCACACAAATGTGTATTTTGTGTCAGTTCTGGTAGTTTACTTGGCTTTATAGTCTCCAAGGACGGGATTCGTCTCGACCCCTGTAAGGTTCAGGCAATCATAAATTTGCCTCCACCTTCAAATTTGCTTCAGATTCAGAAACTCCAAGGGAAAGCAAACTTTCTAAGGAGATTCATTCCAAATTACGTAGAACGTGCTAAAGGTTATACTCGTCTTTTGAAAAAGGATGTACCTTTTGCCTGGGATCAGGTGGCGCAAGCTTCCTTTGACGCTCTGAAAGATTCTCTAGTAAAAGCATCATTAATGTATGCCCCGAACTACCAAAGAGATTTTAACCTGTATCTGGCTGCAGCGGATACGACCATTGCGATGGTTTTAGTTCAAGAATTCGATGGAATTGAACATCCTATATATTATTTAAGTAAAAACTTAAATGATACAGAAAGAAAATATTCTTACGTTGAAAAGCTAGCACTCGCTCCTGTTCAAGCGATACAAAGATTTCGACATTATGTCCTCTTTCGGAAAACTACCATTCTATCAGATTGCAACCCCATGACTTATATATTGTCGCGACAGTTTCTGGGGGGCAAATATTCAAAATGGATAGCGATCCTTCAAGAGTTTGACCTGGAATTTGTAAAATCCAAATCAAAGAAAGCTTTGGTTTTCACAGAATTATTATGCGATCTCCCATCGTCATCCAACGATGAAACATCCCAAGAATCAATCGTGGACGAAAGTTTGTTTCTGATATCCACAAGCAATGAGTGGTATGGAGATATAATTGTTTATCTCCAAACCCAAAAATTTCGGCCAAACACCTCCCACTCAGAACAAAAACGTATTCGATACCAAGCAAAAGACTACATGATCGTCGGTGATACACTATACCGTCGTGGTGTCGATACGGTTCTGAGAAGGTGCCTCACCCACGAGGAAGCCAAAAAAGCCCTGAATGAGTGTCATTCAGGCACCTGTGGGGGGCATCAATCTGGTTATGCTACAGCACAAAAAATCTTACGAGCAGGATACTTCTGGCCAACCATGTTCAAAGATTGCATAACCGCAGTCAGAAGTTGCCATGCTTGTCAGATTTTTGATAGCAAAACCAGAAGACCTCCCGCTCCGCTACAGCCAATAGTAGCTGTGGGGCCTTTCGCCAAATGGGGCATCGATTTCATGACATGTAACCCCACCTCGACCGGGGGGCATGGGTATATCATAGTCGCGGTTGACTATTTTACCAAATGGGCCGAGGCGATGCCTACATTAGATAATACTGGTGAAACAGCTGCCCTATTCTTTTTCAATCATGTAGTCGCCAGATTTGGCATACCACAGGCTATAGTTACATATCATGGATCGCATTTTCACAATCATATGATGGTCGAGTTAGCTGCCAAACTAGGGTTGTCTCACGACAGCTCTACCCCATATTATCCGCAAGCTAACGGGCAAGTTGAAGCAATCAACAAAGTCCTGAAACGCATGCTGCAAAGGATGATTGGGGTTCACAAAAGAAGATGGCACCTAATCCTGTACTCAGCTTTGTGGGCCTACCGAACATCGGTAAGGAATGCAACTAGATTCACACCTTTCCAACTGGTGTATGGCCTGGAAGCAATCCTAGCAATCCAGTGTGAAATCTCGTCTCTTAAACTCGCAATTAATCTCCTCCCCGGAACTTCAGAAGAAGAGGCTCGTTTCTTGGAGTTAATCCAATTGGATGAAACCCGTCGCGACGCCGCATTGACTAACGAAGCCCATAAGAAACGAGTCAAGGCACAGTTCGACAAGAATGTCAAACCTCGTGTCTTCTCAGAAGGTGATTTGGTCTTGCTTTACGACCAAGAATCCGATAAATTGGGAGCTGGTAAATTTAAGTCTTTATGGATGGGCCCCTATATTGTTAAAAGGGTATTAGCAAAAGGAGCCTACGAGTTAATGGATTATGATGGAATTCCACTGGCGCAACCTCGTAACGGGTTGTAACCTGTATGCTTTTGTTACATTTTTGTTTTCGCTAAAGTGTTTATTTTGGTTAAGTAATCCACTTTTTACATTTATTGCAGATGTCAAATCCATTGGAACCGTGTGTTGGATATGTCGACGGAGCGAGTCGTAGTTCGCAGAACCTATCCTCCGCAGCCTGGGCCATTTTTGATCCAAGTGGCGAGTTAGTAAGTTTCAGAGGTGTATGTATTGGTCAATCAACGAATAACATCGCTGAGTATAGCGCGTTGATAGAACTACTCTCTGATGCCATCACCCATGGTATACGCCGACTAATCGTCAGGCTAGACTCACAACTCGTAATACTACAACTCACTGGTATCTACTCTGTCCGAAATCCAGCTATTTATCGCAAGTTTCTAAGGGTTAAGATTTTGGAAAGACAATTTGATTTTATTCAATATCAACACATTTCCAAAAACTTAAACACATTAACCGACTCATTAGCAAACTATGTGTTAGATAGACATTTGCAAAATTGATAAAAGGAAAAGCATCATCAATGTTTCACATATGGATCACATAAACCAGAATAAAACTCCGAAAATCAAAAATATATATATAGCTGTTTATGGTTTACATATGATGTTCTGTAACCAAGACAGAATCGGTCGTATGACCCAAAAACTCAAAATGCTAGGGGGCACCCTAGTCTAATGATGCTCGTGATAGCAAGTCACGGCCTGTGCAATCATGCGCAAGAGACGAGTCCATCGTCTGGGCACACCAGTAGTATGCCGCTGTAGCTGCAATGGCAACTCGTCAATCCTCACATCTGGAATACCGAGAGTAAGGCTCTCAACCTGCTCCTGCACAGCTGAAAGAGTCTCAGCCACATCAAGATCGCGAAGAATAACTCTCCCGGCAGCCTCTCCTGCTAGGGCGATAGCTGCCACTCTCGGACGGGCTACTGGGCCAACAGGACCAACATCTGCATGTACACATGAGTTTGATTAAAGTCTTGGTAGAATAAAGCACAAGAACATTATAAACAAAAACAATAAACAGTGATATGGTCAGATATTTTACCAATAGCACCCCACTGCTCGCCAGCCGGCAATACTAAATTCGGATCACCCCGGAAATCCATGCCAACATATGGATACTCGGCATAAAACATCTCCTGACGATCGAAACACCTGAAGAAGGTATCAGAAAAGGAAATCTGAGACTGGCCTGCATGCCGAGACATGTGAACAACCCATCTCTGCATACGTGGTTCGGTAGGAGAAGGTAAGTCAAGTGCAATGTACTGAGGCTGCATCAGTGGTATCCTCTCCAAGGCAAAGGCGGTCAAAATAGAACCGAACCCAAAGTTCTTCAATCTTCCGGTCTTTACCTTGGTCAGCTGTTCTTTCATCACCAGAAGTACTGCATCACACCAGTTGAACAATTTCAGTTGGAGGCATTCCAAGGCATGCTGCATATAGGACCTGTTGGCTACATGAAGAGAAGAGCTACCGGCCATCCTACCAAAAGTAAACAAGATAGCCCTGAGGGGCCTATCGGTGACATCGCGGATGACGATCTTGCTGTCTTTGCTCGGCTGAGATCCTTCCCTACAATACTGGCGGACATAATCTCTCACAGAATCGCTCCCCCGGACCGAACCTGACAAAGAGATGGGGGCACCTCGCCTCGACAAACCAGTCAAGAAATAGATTTCCACTGCTGTCAAGGGGATGGACTTGCCCTTAATCTAAATAACTTGGTGGTCGGGATCCCAAGCATCGAGCAAATACTGCAGTAGGCTGATCTGCTGTCTCATGCTAGAGATGCGGAAGAACTTCAGCAAGCCACAGTTCCTCAGCGCGTTCACTGTAACTGGATCATGAAGGGCAATCATGTCCTCTTCTTCATGCTCTCGTTCTCGCCATGTAAGGGTCATTTTTCTCAAAGATCCCTGCAAAACAAACGAGAAGGAGTAAGATCCTGATTTTGATGCAAAACAGGAAAAATTTTCATCAAAAAATGTGCAACAAGTTCCTCTTTTTCGCCCAACGCACCTGCAGGAGTGGTTCACCTGCGTTGAATGTCAAACTGCCTTCATACTGGCTGACATTCAGCGCAGGTTTCGCTAGGCACAGGGTGTGTTGATAGGAAAACGAGCTCATGAAACCCCAGGGGCTCAGAAAAACAAGAAAAGAGGCACAGAATGAAAAAAGGAAACCATGAAAAGAAAGAGCTAGGGTTTAGCTCCTACCTGGTCCAGACGGCGCCGAGAATCGTCCACAGAATCTCCCGAAATCAGCTGATGAAAATCGAAGAGGAAGAGGCACCTCCAAAGCTCCAACAAACCAAGTGCAAATGAAATGGTAAAATGAAGAGGTAAAAACACTTTTAATTGCTTTTCACGTAGTTCAAAGTAAAATATTAGTGTGTCAATCTCATTTTCAAACAAATATTTTTTATTTCTAACTCGTTTGATGAAGCAGTCGAAGATACAGTACTACCTGTTGAAAGAACAAAGCTATTTATGGTAAAAATCCAAAACAAGACCATCATCGAGCAGTTTTAGCACACAGTTCATGCTCGTTAAAAAATAAACGCAAGATCCGAGTAGTTTTAGCGCATAGTTCATGCTCGTTAAAAAATAAACATAAGACCGAGCAAATGTTTCCACCCGCGTTTAAGCTCGTTAAAAAATGAACTATTCCGGTAAATAACCACCGTGAATGTAGCGACATCAGCCATTAAAGCCTTGGTCGTGTTTGCCCACCACCTCCACTTTTCATTTGGCCGATCATTCACCTCCATATGATTGTTTACCCATTTTGAGGAACAACTGCGAAGAGTGATTTCACTAGCCATCCTTGTGACACTGCCGTGATTTGGAAATTCCAATCCTTCCCTGGAATCAGCTGCTACCCCTTTTATCACTCGTTCCTCAAAAGACGAGTCTTCTTTAAGCTCTTTTCATCTGACTCGTAAAATATGAAAAGATTGTCGAGTTTTGGCCTTCCAGCTCGTTAAAGTGACCGGAAGAGCTATCCCTCCTCTAGATTTTAATCTTCTTGGACCTGAGGGATTATTGCACAAAAAGATCAAGCGCTTGTTTTATTCGGCTCGTTAAAACTATCGAAATTTCATCCCTTCTGTATTGTTTTATACTTTTTCAGACTTAAGGGATTAGATGACGAAAAAGGACTTTTGGAGTTAACTTTATGTACCTTTTTAGACTCTCTAAAAATGAAAAGGACCGAGTTATCCTTGTCGTTAGACTCGTTAAATGCATTAAATAGCGACAAACTTGTCTTTAGACGAGAACGAGTTTCCCTATCACTAGGCTCGTTAAAACATAGCAATGGACTTGCCCGAAGGGCAAGTTATAGAACAAGCATATGTTATCCTCCTCAAGCTTGACAAAAATAAAGAGGTACTGGTCAGCAATGACTGGGGAAAAATTGGGAGAAACTCAAGAAAACTTTGATGGTAGCAAGTCACTCTTGAACATGACACTTTTCCTCCATACCACAATCGGGTTGGGTTGTTTCATTCACCGGTCACATCACCATGGTCTCGCCATACCATCCATATTTGGGGTAATGCTACCAATCCATCACATCAGTGTCGCCATATGTTCAAGAGAAGTCGTTCAGAGAAGTCACCTGTGTCCCATCCACTACCATACATTATACTCTTTCATGACCGCCACCCTGAATCATATGTCATCAGATCGTTTTCACCTCCATCAAAATCATTAGCTCCGTTCCATGTCATCGATGTGGGATTCATTAAGGCCCTCCTTTGACGGATCGCTTCTTGTCGACATCAGCTCATTGTCCAAGAAGTTGATCTAGGAACACCCCCTTCAGTACTTTGAAGCTTGCATGCCTCAATGGCAAGTTTCTCACTTCCGGCGACAGGTATACATCAATGACCTTCGACCGAAAGATTTTGCGTGGTGTTCGACGCCAAGTCCTCTATTCACACCACGTGAATTGTACTGTAGTACCTTGAGGGTCATCATCATTATCGGTGATTCCTCTCGCGCTTGTTAACAATTTACATCATTGACTGGTAATCAAGCGATGTCTTTCCATGTTCGACTTCAGAGCAATTCTCACATGGATCGACTTGTACTTAGAGTGAAGATCGGACGAGATTGAAGACCCCGGATCTAGTTTCATCCATCCGGGCTGCAATATATATTCAAAAAATAAAGACATGGAAATGTGCAGCTTTGCAGCACAGATAATCATCCTACCAAAAGGATGATGGCTCTTTCAGAATCATCAGTCTATCATCAGACGATTTTCTGTTATATGTACATGAAAATGAATTTATAAAGCTGAGCATGGGAATGCCCGCCTCAGCTAGATCATGAAAAAAGTATGAAAATAATGTATTGTATTGTATTGTATTACAAGTCTCCTCCCAGCAATGAAAGAACTTCGGATCCTCCTAATAAAGCATTTCACCTGATAAACGGCCTCATACTTTATTGGGCAACTGTTATAGACATTTTTGTGCCTTACAGCTATAAGCATGAAAATGTCCATAATCCAAGGGATCCAAAGTCCCTAAACATGTTGTTCCTACCCCTAGAGGAACAAGGCTAACAAACCACAGCAATTCACAGAAGTTCTCCACCAGAAACTGCTCAAAAGCAAGTCAATTCAGGATCAATTCAGAAGCTCCACTAGCTGCCTGCGTTGAAATGCAGAGGTTACACTGGCTGGTTGCATTGCAACGCAAGTAGAAGCACTACCAGGGTGCACTGAGCGGGAAATGACAAATGTCAGGGTCTCTTGTGAGAGGTGTCAAGACTGTGGAAGCTTCCAGAATCTTCCTCCATGACACTTGCCTTGCTGAGTTCGACTAAGTGATGAGTAAGAGGCTCTTAGTCTCCAAGTGGAAGTAAGAACTGACAGAGAGAGAGGACACTAGTCAGATCACAAGCTGACTCATCCTCACTCTAAACATATATATATGGATCTCTTCTCCATGAGATCTGGAGGCTGGAATTTTGTTATTGCAAAGAATTGCTGTTGGTTTGAGATTGGAATCATTGGGTGCTTAATGCTTTGAAGGGAGGTGAAGATAGGAATTTCATTTGCTGGGAAGGAGATGCTGGATTGGAACTCTCTTGGTTGTATCTCCTCCTGAACCTTGTTATTCATCAATAAAGCTATCTTGGTTTCTCCTATATGCTGATGTATCTTTGATGTATGATTGCATTAGTGTATTTGGTTTATTTCTAATCCTGAACTAGTTATGAATATGAATCTATGTCTTTGTGTAGTGTTCCCTTCTTGTGATCTTGCAGGAACCTGTTGAAGCTGGGCGAGTGAGAGGGCAAGTAGCTGGGAATTCTCAAAGAGAAGAGAAACCGGATCGAGGGACAAATGGAAGACACCGGTTAGTCCATCCATCTCTCTTCATTCTTAATTCATAAAGGAAGAATACTAGAATAGCTGTTTCTGTTTGTTGCTAAGGCACTGTCACACCTTAGGTGGATAGGATCGTCTTGCATAGGCATTTTTCCCCACAACACCCGCAGTCAGCATCATAATTCAATCAAACATATTTCAGCATTTATTAAAAATATTAGATTTCAAACCTTACACATCTTTCACTTTAAAGATTTGTTCCTAGATTAGTAAATAATGAAACAAAGCATCAATTAAAACATAGAATGAGATAACATATTAACACATGTGTAGGAAAGTACAAGCCCATAAATATCCTTGATAAACCACTCTAGGACTGTGTAAATTTCTTTCACAGTCAACTGTGTTTTTGCACCAAACCTACTTGCACTGATGTGCTTGCATTGCGCTGTGCTTGCACCAGAGACTTTTACCAAACAAAGAATCTGATAAGACATACTTCTGTAGCTGGACTTAGAAAATTTTTGCCTCATTATACAAGAAAAATTTATTCGCCATCCTTTGGTGTTTCTTGAACATGACTTCTCGATTGAGTGCATCAAATTTTGCGATAAATTTATGAGAAATAAAGAAGTGGGAAAGGGGTAAAAATTTTAGAATGGGAAGGAATATTACAGCATGGATTTTAGAAACAATATTACCAAGAGGGATAAATGAAATGAGATGTGGGAAAAAATTCAAGGGAAAATAAGGATTTTATGAAATCGGGTAAGGGTAGTTTCTTGGAAGAAAGAGGAAGGTAATTCATTGGGGAATTTAGGAAAGAAACAAGTGGGAAATTTCAAATGGGAAATAGAAGAAATACAACATTTTTACCTTGAAATATGCTTGCACCGGTGTAAGAAAAAATAACTGTAGCGGGAAGTAAGCATTTACTTGGATAAAAATGTCCATGCTAGTTATGCCAAACTTGGGTAAGTGCTCAGTTTCGTGAACCTGCTTCTTCTTGGTGGCAACCAACATATCTAAAAATCAAGTAAGATTCCCTTTTTATTAAAATTTTAATCTTCCTGCCAGCATGCTGGTTTTTAGGTTGATCCCTCTGCAATCATGTCAATCAACTAATTTTCATAATTACAGGAAATTTTTTTCTTATTTTACTTTTTATTTTTTCTTTGATTATTATTATTATTATTATTATTTAGTAAGGACAAGAAGAAATTAATTCTTCAACAGGTTGGTGTTACCACCTACCAACTCCTTTCCAAATGGTTGTTGGATTTGCTGCATAAAATCTCCTTTAGTAAGGGGCTGAAAATATACCTTCAATCTATGCCCATTTACCAGGAACACAAAATTCTGTCCATCAATAGTTTTGATTTCTATCGCTCCATTTTTTAACACTTTCACCACCTCATAAGGTCCCATCTAGCGTGTATGGAATTTTACTTTAAAAATGTTTGAATCTCGAATTGTAAAGGAGTACCCAATCACCTAGTTGGAACTGCTTCTTTTGAATGGACTTGTGGTGCCACTTCTTGCGTTGTTGTTGAACCAAGATGTTCTGCTAAACAACATCCCTTCAGATTTCATCTAACTCATTTAATTATAGAAGGTGCTGCTACTATGCTTCAGAGAGATCTAGTCCCAATTGGATTGCAGTTCTGGAAGTCTTGATCTAGAATTCTATCGGCAAGAGGACTTTTTTCCCATACACCAGCTCATATGGTGTGTGTCCTGTGCTATTTCTCCAAGTGGTTCGATAGGCCCATAATGCTTCCAGTAATTTTTCCGCCCAATCCTTTCTGTGAATGTTTTTCGTCTTTGTGAGGATGGACTCAATCACCTTATTCGTGGACTCCACCTGACCATTTTCTTACGGGTGATACGTCGTATATTTCCTATGCCGTATTTTGTACTGCTCCATCACACCCTGTACCAGATTAGAAATAAAATGCAATCCATTTTCAGAAACAATTTCTATAGGCACACCAAACCTAGTAAAAATTTTAGTAAAAATAAAATCAACAACAACTCTTTCGATAGCAAAAGAAACAACTTTAGCTTCTACCCATTTTGTAACAAAATATGTACAAACAAAAATATGCATTTTATTTGATGATGCGGGATTTATTGGTCCTACAAAATCAATGGCCCATTTTTCAAAAGGATCAATCATAACCTAAGGACATAAAGGCATTTCATTGGTCTGATTAGGCTGGCCAATTCGCTGACAGATATCACACCGCTTGACATATTGTTTGGCATCCTTGGACAAGGAAGGCCAAAAATAGCTAGCTCATAACACTTTGTATGCAGTCTGCTTATCAACGAAGTGACCTACACAAGGTTCATCATGGGCATATTTTAATATATCAAACACCTCTTCCTCTCTTAGACATCTACAGATAATGAGATCTTCTCTTGTGTAAAAGAGGTCTCCTTGGATCTAGGAAAATGCAACACTTTTCTGAATGATATTCCGCTTTTCACGAGTGGGTAAGTGAGGTAGTAATTTTCCGGTGACTAAATAGTTATCTATGTCAGCAAACCATGGAGATTTTGTTGACACAACAAAAAGATGTTCGTTAGGAAAATCATCATCAACAGGAATTGCTTCACCAGATTATTTAATCTTGAAAGATAATCTGCTACTACATTTGATTTTCTTGGTCTATCAACAATAGTAATATTAAATTCCTGTAATAATAGCAACCACCTAGTCACTCTACCGCTAGTTAGTGGTTTATTCATCAAATATCTTATAGTGGAATGGTCAGTATGTACAAAAAATTCATATCCTGTAATATAATGTCTTAATTTATTAATGGAAAAAATTACAGCTAAAAACTCTTTCTCAGTAACTGTATAATTGAGTTCAGCGGGTGACAAGTTTTTGCTAATGAAATAAATAGCATAAGATTGTTTGTCTTGTTCTTGTCCCAAAGCTGCTCCTATAGCAGTATCTGAGGCATCAGAGGAAATATGAATGGCAGGGACTAGTTTGGTCCTCTCAATACTAGTTCCTGAACTAATTTTTCCTTCAATGTCTCAAAATACCGTTGGCAAGTTGTGGACCAAGAAAACTCACTATCTTTAGCCAAAAGTCAGAAAATGGGGGTAGCTATCCTTGACAAATTCTCAATGAATCTCCTATAGTAGCCTGCATGTCCTAGAAAACCTTTCACTTCCCTTTGAGTTTTGGGTATAGGAAGACTCAAAATGAATTCTATTTTTGAAGGGTCAACCTGGATACCTATGTCGGAAATAAGATGGCCAAGAACCACTCTTGCCTTGCACATTAATTTGAATTTCTTGTCACTCAATGCGAGATGAAATTTTTTGTAGCGAAGAAGCACTTTTTCTAGATTCTTGAGGGCTTCCGGAAATGAATCACCAAACACAGAGAAATAATCCATATAGATTTCTACGCATTCAAGGTCAGCAAAAATAGCTAATACTGCACTTTGAAAGGTAGCTGGGGCATTACATAGCCCAAAGGGAAGCACTCGATAAGCAAATTTGCCCCATGGACATGTAAAAGTGGTTTTGTCTTGATCCTCAGGTGCTATCTGTATCTAGTTATATCCGCTAAAGCTGTTTAGAAAAGAAGAGTACTTCTTACCAGCAAGGGTATCAAGTACCTGATCGATGAAAGGAAGGGGGAAGTAATCTTTGAGAGTGGATTTATTCAATTCTCTGTAGTCAATACAAATACACCATCTCCCATCTTTCTTTGGGACTAATACTAATGGAGATACCCACTATCTGTTAGAAATGGGATAGATAAAATCAACATCTAAAAGTTTTTGCAATTCTTCCTTTACAACGTCTCTTAGATATGGGTTCATTCACCTTTGGGGTTGTCAGACAGGTCGGGCTCCATCCTGAATATAGATATTGTGTGTACAAGTTTCAGGAGGGATGCTTTTCATATATTCATAAACCCATGCAAAGGCATCAAGATGGTTTCGCAACAAATTCACAAGCTGCTCTCGTTGAGAAGGATCCAAGTCTGAACTAATATACAAGGATTTACCTGGAGTAATTTCAACAAGAGTAGTGTCAGGCTCAAGAGTACATAAAGGTGTCACTATATATGGTGATGATGGAGGTAGAGAGTTATATCTTTCCTAAAAATATAGAATAAAAATCTGACTTAATGAATCAAAATTAGGCATGGTGTCTATATTGTTTGGGAAGTCTTGAATCTCACCCTCCTGTGAGGACTCAGCATTATGATGTATCAAGGAAACAAGTTGAGCCTCCTCATCACTACTGTAGTCTAACCATAAAGTGTCTTGGAGCTCCTAAATGGATATAGAGGGTGGATATAAGGTGACTTTCTTTCTAGAATCTCCATGGGAAATATACATATCACCAGAACGACATCCGATATAAGCATCAGCCATAGCAAGCCATGGTCGCCCCAAGATCAGGGGATGCTCTCCCATAGGATTCTTTGGCTGAAACACAATGAAATTTGTGGGATATTCCTAAGAATCTAGGGAAACGACCACATCATCCAATACCCCTTCCGACTTGATTTTAGATCTATCTGCTAGTTCAAGCACAGTGGGAGTAGGACGAATATGGACCAATCCAAGTTGATCCATGGTTTTCTTGGTCATAACATTAATGGCTTCCCCTAGGTCTATAAGTACATTGGAGACAAGAACATCACCTATCTGAACAAAGAAAACAGGGTTTCCGGGGTCGGTATATTTTTCCATGTGCATACATCCCGTCATTAACTCTGTTGCTCTACCAACAAATTGAATGGTTTGGGGTTCCAATCTTCTCCTTCCTGGCTTCTTGAGACAGAGTTCCCTAATGATTTTTGTACAAATGGGGATCTCTTTGATATCTTGGAGCAAAGGTACCCTTATGAAAAGGTTCCTAAGCTCAGAGGCCAGGCTAGACTCAGGAATGGGGTCTTTCTTCTCCACAACTAACTTCTCTGGATAGGGAGGTTGGTTGGAAGAAGATGACAAGTGCTCATAATGTACATGGATAGGCTAAATGGTGTCATATTTTTCAGAATGGTTAGGAGTTTCCTCCTCTACTTTCTCATCGATAATCACCATGGGTTTCTTTTGATTTTCTGAGGTGACTACCTTCCCTTATCTCAATTGGAGATCATTGACTCCAACTGGCATAATCTAAAATCAGGATGAAGAAAGTGGGGTCATAGAATTGATCATTTGTACCACTTTATTATTGGGGTTGGATAAAGGTTGAGCAGGCAGCTGAGAAGGTCGAAATAGTGGAGGTAACGGTAATGGTGGCATAGTTTGACTCAATTGAGATAGTGATGGTTGAGGCATTGGGTAAGGTGCATATGTAGGAGAGTATGATTACATAGGTGCATGATAGCAATTATGTGGATGATGTAAATGGCTTGGCCCTCTCCATCCTTGTTGCCAAGATTGGGAGGGTTGTCCATATTGATATTGATTCCCATTCTGCCAATGCTGAGAGTGACCAATGTTAGGATAGGAATATGAATGTGCATTATAACCAAAAAAATGTGGTGGAGATTTAGGAACCATACCTACACTTGCCTGAGGCCAATTCCTTCGTGCTCCCATAACATGCAATGATTCAGCTTCAGGTTGTCCCCCTTCAAATGCAACTCTCAGCCCATGTATAGAGGGATATTTATTTGTAGCATGGTTATCTGCATAAATTGCACATTTATTAGTTTCTTTAATATCTAGAGGAAATTGTCTTAAAGGATGCTTTCTTCTACATTTAGGACAAAAAATAGAAAATATCTCTTTCTCTTCTACAAGTTTCTGCTGAAACTTCAAAGAGTCTATTTGTTTGCTAAAAATATTCATTATTTCAATTTTCATATTGTCCATTTTGTTTTCTAATCCAATAATCATAGCATTAGTAGATTTTATTTTTCTGTTTTTATTCTGAATTCCTATACCGGATCTATATTGGTCCCTCAAGAATTTCCTGCACAAGTCACAGATCTGATCAAAAGTCTTTTGAATAATATCCCTTGTCCTAACAGATTTAAATTATTTCTAGCATCATCAGTGACCGCACGTAAGAACAAGGTTCTAATGGTACTTGGATCAAATTTCTGCTTTGACCTTTGAAGGACATACATGAATCTCTCCAAGTAGTCCTCTAAAGTCTCATCATCATTTTGCACAATAGTAAAGATTTCATCTTGAATATCTCTAGTTTTACAATATTCCTGATATTTTGACAAGAACACTCCATTTTCTCCCAAGAAGATAGAGTGTTTCTCCTAGTCCCATGAACCAACGGAGTGCTGCATCCATGAGAGTTGTAGGAAACAACTTTAACGTTTGGGAATTAGATGAATAATCATAACTTCTACACCGAATATCAAACTCAAATAAGAAAGAGTCTGGGTCTTCATGTACTACACCATAAAAATGAGGAAGAGCTAATGGTGAAATATTTTTCATTTGTACTTGTGTATCAGGATCCATAATTGGGAATCCGAAAGTGGATTGTTCCCCATTTACCTAATTTTCACCACTTCCTTTTTCATGGTCTTCCATATCTTCCATTGTTGTTCTTCCACCCGAACCTCTCTCAACGGGCTGAGAAGGATGACTACGATTTCCAACAACCCCCTTCTTCCCCTTTATGGGCTGTGTCACACCTGAACCACTGCTACCAGGGCCTAGGTGGACTGTTCCTGCGTGATGAGTCTGAGTTTGTTTGGACTTTATGCCTACAAAAGAAGGCCCAATATGATTTTTGGTTTTATATTTGTTAGTTTTTAATTGGCCCCTAGTGGGCTTCGGACCCCTACCTCTTTTAGGCATTCATTTAAAAAAATGACAAAATGAAATTCAAATAAAAACTGCAATTTTCAAAAAATAAATCGACACCTATAGATTCCTTCAAATAATAGAAGCACACTGTAGGGAAAAAATAATATCAGACTTACCCTTATTGCAAAAATGGAAAATTCTTACCAATTCAAATTGTCTCCCTGGAAACAGAGCCAAAATGTTGGGTGCAGGAATTACGCTCGAGAGAACTCCTCAACACTTAATTGTCAACCTAAGGGTTTCGTAAACTTAGAGGTGAAGCACAAGAAATGCTAGAAATGGTATGAACTTTTCCTATCTCTAATCCTACTTCTTAAAGGAAATACTTTGTAGAATCAGACATAAAACAATTAGAAAGGTAATTGACACCAAAGAAACTCTAGTGTTGAGATGTAAAAGACAATTTGCATGTAAATCAAGTAAAGAATGTCCACACAATGGAAACAATCTTAAATGCTATAATGAAATGCTATGTTCATATTCAGATGGATGGCTAACAGTCTAACAAGTGGGCCCTGGTAGAATTCTATCTTCCTTCTGATCTTCCTTCCAAACAAATAGCCTGTCGTTGCATTGTTGCAATCTTCTTGCACTAGTGTAGGTATAGTATCTTTGTGCAAAAGTATATGGGGCCTTCTTTACTGAAGACTTATGTCTTAATGAAGGTGCTCTAAGCCTAAGGGCTTAGATCACTCTGTTTCTATGACAAGAGACCAGCTCTTGCACCGAGGCAGAGCTTCCTTCACCCAGTTTCCAAATTACTTTCGAAAGGACTGAAAGATGTGCTGAAAAAGAATTGCAACTGTAAATGAAATTCTGAAGTAAATTATCTGTGAAAAAGGAAATGCTTCAATTCATTAAACCTTGCAAAGGAAATAAACTTCATGAAATAAAAGCACTTCAAAATAATCAGACAATAGTCTAATTGTTTTGCATGTGTTAACTAACTTTAGTAATCCATTCAAAATGCTTATGTTCTTTGCAAGTATAATATGTTTATGGTAATTTTATGCAACTGCTTCCAGATCCTCTAAAGATGTACTTTTAATACTGAAGACAGTTACTAAGTTAATGATTCATTCACTTGTGAAATAACTGGAAATAATATGCAGAGAAGTGATTCACTATTCGCTGCAAATGAATGATTAAACCAAAGTGTAGGCAACAACATGCACTAGTGCAGGAAAGAGTTCCTTGCACGATCTGATAAAAAATGAGTTAAAATAGAGATTGAGAGTAAAGGAAATGCAAGAAAGATATTTCGTAAACAAAGTAAACACAACTAACTCTCAAACCATGGATCTGTTTCATACGTTAGCCAAAAAAGATAATTTAAATCAAAACTTAAAATAATAATAATTAAAACTATAACATCACACAGTTGCAAAAGAAATATCCATGCCGTATTCCTGAATAATGAAAGTGAGAGGGGTAAACAAGCTAGGTTTGCTCAGCCCTAGAAAACCACCTCGTTCCCCTTCTAAGGAACAAAAAAGTTGAGCACTTCAAATATACATCAAAGACAAATTAGACGATGTGTATACAAATCATGGTAGTTCTCTTTTATTACCTGATTCAGAAAATATACATAACAGAGCAGTCTAGCCCTAGAGCTGAGGCAATAACCAGATTACATAAAACAAAAAATACAATCGATTGTTTGCTACCTAGCCTCCTCCTACCTATAATATATATCTTATATATCCTTTCGACTCTAGCTGTTTGATTTGGCCACAACCACCACCCTATCAAAACCTGCCTTGGCAGCAATTTTGGATTGGTCCCCTAAAAGTTGATCTTCCACCTCTCCGAATGATATGTTTTATCCCAGCGTCTTCAACTCATTGCCAAGTCAAATCTCCAATTCCTAATGAGTAAGCCCCCCTCTTTAAAAATCTACAACATGATCCATTTATAACCCTTTCTAGCCCTTCATTCATATCCTCCATTGACACCTTTTCAACCCTCAAAAACCCTCCATCACACCTTTGTCTCCATTATAACTCTTTATAATAGAAATACTAAAAAAAATGCCTAAATCACCCATTTTTGCCTATCAGAATCAACACTAAGGCATGATGTGTACCACTATACTTCAGACCCGACAACTTATTAACCATATTATATACATATCAGGTCCAGAGCCCCATCACATATCACAATCGGCCAAGTCCTAAGGCTATATATATAAAAAAAAAGCGCACCTGTATTCCGGACCCGATGGCTCTATTAACCGCAATATATATAATATTGGGTTTGGAGCTACAATTGCATATCGCAATTTTCAGAACCCAAGAGCTTTATAGAAGGCGTGCTGTGATATTCCAAACCCACCGATAACTATCAATTTGGGTGCATAAATTTTGAAGTCCAGCTTTACAGCCCGGCCATAGGTTTTCCCATGTATTCCTTTGTATTTTCGATAAAATGTTCCGGATCTGATTTTCAAAGGAGAGTGTTATACTGCGGACCCGAAAGGATTATTAACCCAACTCATATGTATTTAAGGTCCGGTCTGCCTCCCCAATCTCTTATCGCAATCGGTAGAGTTCGTGGTTATATATAAAGCGATTTGTGATATGGTCGACCTGCCGATGATTATAGGCTCCAGTACATAATTTTTGAAGTCCGGCTGTATGACCCGGCTGTGGGATTTCACGTATATTCCTGTGTATTCGATAAAAGGATGTGGCACGATTTTTAATGAAAATCCCATATGGTAGACCCAATAGGGTATAGGTTCCCATCTATAATCTTTCAAGTCCAGACCTATGGTTGGTCGCGGGTTTTCCCGTGTATTCCCTTGTATTGCAATAATACGTTGTGGCCGGGGTTTCCAAAAGGGAAAGCTTATGTTGCGGATACGAAGGGATTATTAAATGTACCTCATAAGAATTGAAGTCTGGCTGTACGGCTTGACCACGGGGTTTTCCATGTTTTCTTGTGTCAAGTCCCTCCACCGTTGATCTACCTTTCGTGGATCCAATGATCCATGTAGATTTCGGGTGAACAAGTAGCTCGAGGAATACCAACCCAAAAAGAGGTATCCTATTTCCTCCTAGTTGCTATGTGTTGCTTGAAGGGTGGAATTGGGGGCCTTCCTTGCAATACTGGTTACCACTTAGAACCCTTCCGAAATACCATCTGGTTTAATTTTATGCAATTATTTTCAGTATAAATCAAATTTTCTCTTGCCGGACTTACTCAATGCATGGGTTAAAAACTAGGGGGTGATTCTTTTGCGCTTGTTCCTTTGATGTTATAAGCGCTTCATGAAGGAAATATTTGTGTTTTTTTAAAGCATTTGATCATAATTACATAATTATGACAGATGTTGGTTATCTCTGTAGGCGAGGACTGAGATAAGGCAGGCGAAGAGTAAAAGGAAAACGCATGAGTAGATCCAGATAGTCCATAAATGCGGATATGCCATTTAAAGAGGCATCCCTAGGCGTTTCGGTTGAGTTCCACATGTTTCCTGTGTATTCCGAAAGTGAAATTTCCCCAAGTTTCATCATGAAGAGATGACACATAGTCATCCTCTTCCAATCAACATCTATTCATTTCCCTAGGAAATGAAGTGCCCCAGTGACAGGACATGCCTTCTACGTGTCAGTAGTGACACCAATTGTTCTACACCTGTGTATTCTGGTCTATATACTAAAAAGAACAGGGGAAAGGCGAAAGGTTAAAGGAAGACCAAGAGTCATTTCCAGCGGATATAAGTATTAACTCTGGATAGGAGAGAAGGGCTTTTGTTTGTAGAAAACAACTTTGATTTATTATGAATAAAGGAGACTGTTTGTTTCAATGAGGAGCCTTTTGTTTCAGATTTAAGATCCTCTGCTTTTATGTGTTTTGAGACAGTGTGTTGTTGCTGGCATAAATACAAATGTGTTTTGTTTTTGTGCATATTGATAAACGATACAAGTTATAATTAGCCTTGGGTGTTTGAATGTAATGTCTTCATCATAGTTAATTCATAAGTAGTCCTGATTTGAAACTATGTTAGACATCAGTTGCAAGCTTTACTTCTATAAAAGGGAATGTGTGTTCCTGTATGAATGATTGGATTTCAATTAAGAATTGATGCAGCCTTGTTCTTATGTGAACCAATAATTGATTCATTTAGACTTAGAATTCATATATGATGTTTAACCTCTCTTTTGTCATGCTCCTGCAGGATAGATTAGGATAGTTAGGACATATATTAGAGTAGTTCGAAGAAGTATAGATAGGATTCAATACATAGAGGTTAGCTTTTTTATTTTGTTGATTTAATTGAAGTCTTCTTCCCAGAAGCAATCTTTCAACGCATTTAACAGTTTACAGGGTTCCTTAAAACCCATTGGAACTAGCCATTCCAAACGAAAACAAACCTAATTGGAGTCTATGATTGGGTTAGTTCCCCTTGTTGGTATAGCAAAATTTTCCATGTCAACAAATTGGTGCTAGAAGGAGGGCCTGAACCGCCGCCCACAAATTTTTATGATTTCATCTATAAATGTCACGCATGGACTCGAAAATATTAATGCATGGATCGTGAAGGTTGAAAAGACCCTTCCTCCCATTTGGAAAAACCTCATTTCGAAGAAGAGACACTGTGGGAGTATCCTGTCGCTCAGGAACAACTAGTCAGAGTGCTTACTCGGGCTTACGCTTGTTCCCTCTCTCAGCTCCCCATCTTTCACTCTTTACCTCCGACAAGTAAAAGAAAGCCAAGTATTTGCTCCATAAATGAAGAGACATCTGCAGCCCCATCTCTTGAAGATATTGTGCTTGAATCCTTGTAAAGTATCAACACTCCCTGGGAAGAAATTCCTGAAGATCCACTCTCTGAAGGTAATCCCTGGCCCGATTTTGGAAGTATTAATAAAGAAAGCCTTGAAGAAACCTTCAACCAGAACATCCTTATCCACAATATGGCTAACGTTCCTCTTCCAAGTGGGAATTACCTTCAACTGGGTGGAAACCAACTCCCACCTCCTCCAGGAGCACTCCCTCCCTGGCTCGCTCAAGATGCCATAGAGATACCTGGGCAATAGCATCCCCTACCCAAGAATGCAAAAAAAGTACTGCCTAAATTTGACCTTGAGAAGGGAGACACCACTGATAACCATATTCACTCTTTCTTCCTGGCCGTGCGCATGTTGGGGGTAGCCGATGAAGATATAGTATGTCACCTATTCCATTTTTCCTTGATTGGTGCAACTTCCACATGGTACTTTAGATTGAGAACCAGATCGATCGCCTCATGGGCTACCTTTCAACAAGCCTTTTTAGATAAGTATGGTGATGACAAAACCCCTGCGACCTTAGTTCTAGAACTATCCCATTTGAAAATGGAAACCAAAGAAAAGGTCAAGGATTTTAACATCTGGTTCAACACCTTGTTCAACAGAATCTCGGCTAATGCTAGACCTACTATGGAGGTGCTCATGGAATTCTACATCACTGCTCTCCTTGTCCCTATTGCGATGTGGGTCAAAAGGAGTAACACACAAACCTTACAGGGTACTATCGATGAAGCAGTAAAATTTGAGAATGAAATGCTCAGTCTCACAGCATGCCATCATACAATAGGAGAAAAGAAAGCCTCTCAAGCATCCAACAAGAATAATGGAAGTGATAACAAAGGGGTTGAAACCAAAGAAAAGGATACCATAGATGTGGAAGGTTTGCATCAGATCATTAAGAAACTGACAAACACAGTCATCGATATGAAAAGGAATTCTGGAGAGAGTACAAGAGGGAGTGGGGGAGAGTATAACAACATAAAACCTTTCAAACCTTTCTATCATAAGAAGGTAGAAGGTGGTCATGGTCCACTTGCACTGCCTGCGCCACCCAATGAAGGGAATTTAAATACAAAAGATTTGGCTCTTATCGGATCGCTCCTTAACCAAGAAGAATCTATAGTGGAGCTAGAGCCAAAACTAGAAGATGAGGAAGAATACCAAGTAGAAGAGCCCTTGGAAGAAGAATCTCAAATCAACGTACTATGGGATTTCTATACAAATGAGAATGATGATGACCAAGGAGACAATATGGCAGAAATCCACACTAATGAAATCCACAAATGAGGCAAGGGGCCACTTGAGGGTGTGATGAAGCCTGTAGAACAGACCAAGAAATATGTTTGCCCTATGAAGGCATCCAATCCCAAAGTTCCTGTTGAGAAGGATAGACCTAGTGGTCAGTCTAAGAATACCCCAGTTGCAAACCATCTAGAGAAAGAAAATGCATCTCCAAATGAAATGAAGGCGACTCACAATCGTAAAGTCCCACCTAAGAATGGAAAAACCAGTATGTTTACTCTGCCCTATCCTTTTTATAACATTGATTAGAATATTGTGGGTAATCTTAAGAAATCTAGGGCTAATATCACATACTTTGATTTGTTGAAATTAACGCAACAAAGAGATTTTCTCTTGAAAGCTATGAATGAGTGGAACTGCAAAACTCCCACCATCCCAAGTAGCCAAACCCAGAAGTCGGTCTCCAGACCTGTTAGTACTCCCAGCACAGCCCAAAAGCTAGCAGCCATGGAAGCCACCCTATCAAAAATGAATCGAAACCCCCAAAATATCAGTGTAGCCATGATAGGAAGGAAATCAAAATCCATGACTCCCCCTTTCCTAATCACATTTGAAATCTTCAACATGAACGTACACAATTGCTTGGTAGACTCAGGTGCCTCATCCACTGTGATGCCTTACGCTATTGCTAAAAGACTACATGCGATACCTGAGAAAACTGGAACTCGAATCATGCAATTAGATAGGAAAAATGTGAAAGTAATTGGGGAATTGAAAGATGTATTTATTTAGATGATTGGTAAACCTCAATACACACAAGTCATTGATATAGTGGTAGTCGATATAGTCGAGGCTTATGGAATGCTGCTTAGTAAGGATTGGTCGACAAAACTGAATGGATATTTACCAACTGATTGGTCCCATCTCTTGCTACCTCTGAAGGGGAAGGGTGATATGCTGAGAGTTGATCGTGAAAGATACATGAAGTATGTAGTCACAGAGCTAAACAGTCCCAACGAACCTGTAATGTTTACCAACTCTATCTTTCGGAATTATAGTTTCAATATTTGTGCCATAGAAATTTGTTTTGGAGAATTCCATGGAGAAACAAGTGAAGGAACTGCAATAAACACACAATTGGAAGCTCTCCCCTGCAATCCAACTGATGAACCACCTTGTAATATAGTAGATGATAGAACTAGTTTTGTAGGAAGCAACTCAATTGTTGTAACACTAGACTCTAGATTTTGGACACTCTATTTTGATGGCTCTAACTGCCTTGAAGGTGCAGGTGTAGGGAGTGTTCTCGTTGATCCACAAGGGAACCAACATATTATGGCCAGTTGGTTGGAGTTCACATGCACCAACAACACGGAAAAATATGAAGGCTTGCTGCAGGGCCTGAAAAAGGCCATTGATATGAAGGTAAAAAATCTTAAAGTTTTTGGTGACTCGCAGATAATTGTGGACCAGGTAAGGAAGAGGATACGCTGCAATTTGCCACACCTGGTAAGATACAAACATGAGGTATCGAACTTAATTGACAGTTTTGATTCTTCTAATATCACATACATACCTCGAGGGAAAAACCAAGATGCTAATTTGATGGCTGGTATGGCTGCAAAACTTCTGCCTGATTTTATATTATAGAATAATAAATGTTATGTTGAATTGATTTTCAGACCATCCGCGCTTGATAACATCTCAAACTGGTAAGTGTTTGAAGATGACGAGCAAATCCTGGAGTTATTACACTACTAGAAGACATTCAAGAATGTAGTCATCAATGAAAAGGAACATGACAGGCTTATGAATGAGAGGGAAGGCGAGGAAAAGGATTAGTTCAATACAATTCCCAAGTCAGTTGTTAAGATGGAGCACTTGTATGACCTGTATGATAAATTCAAAAAGCCAACGAATTGCAAAATGCATAGCTCATCCATGAAGTATGAATCGGTCAACCTTGGAACCCAAGAAGACCCAAAAACTATTAATTTGGGTGTGGGATGCTCTCCACAAGAAAAGGGTGCATTTTTCAAGCTATTTAAAGAATACAAGGATGCCCTTGCATGGACATATGGAGGCCTAAAAATCTTTGATACCAACATTATGCAGCATGTAATTCCTTTGGAAAAGGAGGCTAAGCCCTACCAACAAATACTTCGCAAGATGTATCCAAGCCTGGAACTATTAGTGAAGAAAGAATTGAACAAAATGCTGGATGCTAAAATCATTTTCTTGGTTAGACACACCCGCTGGGTAGCCAATCTCATACCAGTTAGAAAGAAAAATGGAGACATCAGGCTATGTATCGATTTCATAAACTTGAACAAAGCATCACAAAAGGATAACTACCCTATCCCTTCTATGGAACACATTATTTAGTGCATTTCTAGGTCTGAAATGTTGTCCTTATTAGATGGGTTTTCAGGATATAATCAAGTGCTGGTATCTAATGGGAATTAGTTGAAGACAACCTTTAACACTAAATGGGGCACCTACACATATCGTAAAATGCCTTTTGGACTTATTAATGTGGGCGCCAGATTCCAAAGAGCTATGGACATAGATTTCCGAGGGTTGATTAAAAGATCAATAGTGGTTTACATGGATAACATCACTGTGTATTCATATCATAGAAGGGATCATATTTATCACCTAAAATAGATTTTTGAAAGATGCCGAAGGTATGGAATATCGTTGAATCCCAAGAAGAGCGTCTTTACAGTCACAGAAGGGAAACTACTGGGTCATATCCTCTCTAAACAAGGGATTGTTATTGATCCTAAAAGAGTAGAGAATATCATGAGAATACAACCCCCTGCAAATAAAAAGGCAATGCAATCTTTCTTCAGGAAAATTAATTTCGTTAGGAAATTTGTTTCAAGTTTCACAGAAATACTGTGTCCTATGCAGCTAATGATGAAAAGGGACATTGTGTATAAGTGGAGCGATGAAGCTAAGAAATCGTTTTAGCGAATCAAGGAAGCCATTGCAGAAGCTCCTGCATTGGTCAGCCCCAATTTCAGCAAGGAATTATTCTTGTATACTTTTGCTTTTGATCTTTCATATGCAGTGATCCTCACTCAAAAAAATGATGATGGAAATGAGGTCCCTATTTCTTATATGAGTTCAAATCTCCAAGGAGCAGAAATGAACTACCCAGATGTGGAGAAACAAGGCTTTGCAGTTTTTAAGGCCATAAAACATTTCTTCCCTTATTTATTAAAGGCCTGGAATAAAGTGATCGTTCCCCATCCTGCTGTAAGAGCCCTCTTCATGCAGAAAGAAATGGGTGAATGGAGAGGGAATTGGATCACCACACTTCAAGAATTTGACCTCTAGATTAAGCCAACAAAGATAGTTCAAGGCTAGGGATTGTGCAAGCTAGTAGCAGAAGCCTTAGCAGATAGAGAAGGGGCATCTGAATAACTAGAAGTGCAAAGCATGCAAAACGAATAGGTAGAACATAGTGAGGAGCCCCTATGGATTAATGAAGTGCTGATATATGAACGCGAAGCGTCAGAAACCCTTTTGGATCTTGAGTCGTGGTATTATGACATAAGTTTCTATCTCACACGGGGGTCATGTACTGAACGCATGGATGCATATCAATGGAGAGCGCTCAGATTGAAATCTAATCAGTATCATTTGGCCAAAAACACATTATACATAAAAAATTATGATGGAATCTGGCTGAGGTGTTTGGAAAAAGATGATGCCGACCATGTCTTGAAAGAAATGCATGACGACCCACTAGGTGGTCACTACGGTGGAGAGACCATTGCTCACAAAATATTAAGAGCTGGATATTATTGGACCATAGTGTTCAGAGGCTCGCATGCCTATGCTCGCAAATGCAAGGTGTGTCAAACCGCTGTAGGACGAGAAAGAAAGCCAGCTATTCCCCTCAGGCTTGTTATGATTTATTGCCCTTTCCAGCAATGGGGCCTAGATGTCATAGGCAAGATCACTCCAAACTCTTCACAACAGCATAAGTATATACTCACAGAGACTGACTACTTCACCAGAGACTGAAGCCATCTTGCTTCAGAAGGTAAATGAATATGAGGTAATATCATTTATTGAGAAATTCATCATCAACAGGTATGGCATCCCTGTCTCTCTCATATTTGATAATGATTCTTACTTTTCATCACTGAAATTGACTGAGTTTTCTATTGATAAATTAATTCACATAAGGTATGCATCGAACTATTACCCCCAGGGAAATGGAGTTGCAGAGTCCTCAAACAAGAACCTCATACACATAATCCATAAATCTGTCGCTGACAACCAAAGGAACTGGCACAACGCTCTAACAAATTCCCTTTGGGCCGATAGGGTCACCCCAAAAGTGGCCTTAGGAAACTCCCCATACTTCCTCGTCTATGGACAGGAAGCCATATTGCCTCCAAACATTACCCTTCCTTCTTTACGGCTCTCCCAAGCTTCAAGAGGAACCCGTTCAGCCTTGCTTCAAGAAAGGATCAACCAACTTGTGAGGTTAGAGGAATTGAGAGATAAAGCCAGAAACAAATTTAGAAATCACCAAATGATTGTGAAGAGATGGTTTGATCACCATCTGGCAGGTGATAAAGATTACTAGGTAGGAGAGCTAGTCCTGAAATGGGACAATTTGAATGAGCCAAAAGGTAAAAATACGAAATTCCAACACTTATGGCGGGGCCCATTCCAAGTTGTGGAAAAAATTGCTCAAGGAACTTACAGGTTGAAAACTTTATAGGGAGAAACTGAAAAACTCCCTGTTAATGGCCAACATCTGAAGAGATACTTCCAATAGCCACCACATGGTGGTTACCTCCTGAATAGGTTAGAATTCATTTTATTTTTGATGTTAGTTTAGTTACATTTCTGTCTTTTCCTTTCTTTTTTTTCTGCAAAGTTTATTTTCCTTCTATTTTGAATTGCAGTCCTTTTCAACCAACTGATTTCGGTCCTCCAGTCTTGTTTTTAACTTCTCAAATTTCCCTCATTCGCCACCTTCAGCTTTCACCTCCTTCATTAACCTGCTGATGAGTCCGCTGATCCTAAGTCCATCATTACCTTGCAAATCAAACAAATTTTCAATAAGCCCATGAGAATTGGAAAATCAGCGATGGAATTCAAGTCAGAGCCACTCATTGGCATATGTTGGGAACTAGGTAAGATCTGTTGATAACTTGGATATTTGGATCATGTAGGGGCATCTTTATAAAACATAAAATGTGTAACTACAGCTAGACTGGCATGGAGGAACACTGCATTTTAAATAAATCCCACTTAGATCTAACCTATGATTGCCTGCAAGGTTTGTATTTATTCTCCATTGGTCCCATCCACCACACTAAATTCTCCAATACCTGTCATTTACAAGTAGATCTCCTTTCATGGGATAAACTCACTGTCATATACCATGTGGCAAATCCAATTGTGCTATAGTCCTTGTGCTTGAAACTGGAAGGAATTATTTAAAAGAAAATGAAATGTCAAGTCCTTGTGCCAATATGGAAGGACAGGTTATTTGGGAAGCCGGTTAGAGTAAGGACTATTGTCGGGCTCAGAGTACTAGTTGACACAACAAGCCCAACCTTGCTTAAGTGGTTTAAAAATATGGCATGATCCATGACTGTGCCCTATTCAATCATATGAAAGTATAGCACTGAAATTCTCATACAAAGTGCAGATAAACATATCTACATCAAATTTGATGAGCAATAAAGAGCTGAGGTACACACCTAAATAGGTATTGACAGACTAGTGATGGCCTCGAAAGGATTTTTGAATGTAGGAAATAGGTAAAGGAAGGTCAATAAATTCCATAATATCACCATTGGATAATGTGTGTCAAAACCCTATCAATAAGTAGAAGCTATTTGTATTTATCCCACCTTAAGCAATTAATGTTGAAGTGGAACCCATGCCTATCCATCTACATAGTTTGCATTTCAAGTTTATCTTAACACCCTCATGTTCTAGTGATCCAAGGTTTATTTGGAAACAGAGATAACTAGTTCGCCCAGTGGTTCACCATTTTTTGTGGCCACAACCACCACCCTATCAAAACCTACCTTAGTAGAAATTTTGAATGGGTCCCCTAAAAGTTGATCTTCCACCTCTCCAAATGATCTATTTTATCCTAGAGACTTCAACTCGTTGCCGAGTCAAATCTCCAATTCCTAATGGTTAAGCCTTGCTCTTTAAACATCTACCGCATGATCCATTTAACCCTTTCTAGCCCTTCATTCACATCCTCCATCAGCACCTTTTCAACCCTCAAAAACCCTCCATCGCACCTTCGTCTCCATTATAACTCTTTATAATCGAAATACTAAAAACAAATTCCTAAATCACCCCTTTTTGCCTATCGGAATCAACACTAAGGCATGATGCATACCACTATACTCTAGACCCAACATCTTATTAACCATATTATATAAATATCGGGTCTGGAGCCCCATCACATATTGCAATCGGCGAAGTCCTAAGGCTATATATATAAAAAAAGTGCACCTGTCTTCCAGACCCGATGGCTTTATTAACCGCAATATATATAATATCAGGTCTAGTGCCCCAATCACATATCGCAATCAGTGGAACACAAAAGCTTTATATAAGGCGTGCTATGATATTCTAGACCCACCGATAACTATTAATTCGGCTACAGTCTGGCTGTATGGCCCGATCGCAGGTTTTCCGATGTATTCCTTTGTATTTTCGATAAAATGTTCCAGACCTGATTTTCAAAGGAGAGTGTTATACTGCAGACCCGAAAGGATTATTAACCCACCTCATATGTATTTTGGGTCTGCCTCCCCAATTGCTTATCACAATTGGTAGAGTTCATGGTTTATATATAAAGCGATTTGCGATACAGTGGACCCGCTGATGATTATAGGCTCCGGTATATAATTTTTGAAGTCCGACTGTACGACCCGGCTATGGGTTTTCACGTATATTCTTGTGTATTCGATAAAAGGCTGTGGTCACGATTTTTAATGAAAATCCCATATGGTGGACCCGATAGGGTATAGGATCCCATCTATAATCTTTCAAGTCAGCCCTACGGTCGGCCACAGGTTTTCCCATGTATTCCCTTGTATTGTGATAATACGTTGTGGCCAGGGTTTTCAAAAGGGAAAGCTTATGTTGTGGATCTGAAGGGATTATTAAACGTGGCTCATAAGAATTGAAGTCTGGCTATATGGCCCAACCATGGGGTTTTCCATGTTTTCCTGTGTCAAGTCCCTCCACCATTGATCTACCCTTCGTGGATCCAACGGTCCACGCAGATTTTGGGTGAACAAGTAGCTCGAGGAATACCTGCCCAAAAAGCGGTATCCTCTTTCCTCCTAGCTGCTACGTGTCGCTTGAAGAGTGGAATCATGGGCCTTCCTCGCAATACCGGTTACCACTTAGACCCCTTCCAAAATACCATCTGGTTCAGTGTTATGCAATGATTTTCAGTATAAATCAGATTTTCGCTTGTGGGACTTACTCAATGCATGGGTTAAAAACCAGGGGGCGATTCTTTCACGCTTGTTCCTTTGATGTTATAAGTACTTCATGAAGGAAAGATTTGTGTGTTTTTTTTTAAGCATTTTTTCATAATTGCATAAGTATGACTGATGTTGCTTATCTCTATATGTGAGGACCGAGAGAAGGTAGGCGAAGAGTAAACAGAAAACGTATGAGCATATTCAGAGAGTCCATATATGCGGATATGCCATTTAAAGAGGCATCCCTAGGCATTTCAATCAAGTTCCACACGTTGCTTGTGTATTCCGAAAGTTAAATTGCCTCAGGTTTCATCATGAAGAGATGACACACAGTCATCCTCTTCTAATCAAAATCTATTCATTTCCCCTAGAAATGAAGCACCCTAGTGAGAGGACATGCCTTCTACGTGTTACTAGTGATACCGATTGTTCTACGCCTGTGTATTTTTGGTCTGTATATTGAAAAGAACAGGGGAAAGCCAAAAGGTTAAAGGAAGACCAAGAGTCATTTCTAGCGGATATAAGTATTACCTTCAGATAGAAGAGAAGGGATTTTTGTTTGGAGAACACAACTTTGATTTATTATGAATAAAGGAGATTGTTTCTTTCAATGAGAAGCCTTTTGTTTCAGATTTAAGATCCTTTGCTTTTATGTGTTTTGAGACAGGGTGTTATTGCTAGCATAAATACAAATGTGTTTTGTTTTTGTGCATATTGATAACGATACAACTTACAATTAGCCTTGGGTGTTTGAATGTAATTTCTTAATCATAGTTAATTCATAAGCAGTCCCTAATTTGAAACCATGTTAGACATCAGTTCGAAGCTTTACTTCTATAAAAGGGAATGTGTATTCCTGTATGAATGATTGGATTGAAATTAAGAATTGATGCAGCCTTTTTCTTATGTGAACCCGTAATTGATTCATTTAGACTTGGAATTCATATATGATGTTTAACCTCTCTTTTGTCATGCTCCTGCAGGATAGATTAGGATAGTTAGGACATAGACTAGAATGGTTAGAAGAAGTATAGATAAGATTCAATACATAGAGGTTAGATGTTTTATTTTGTTGATTTAATTGAAGTCTTCTTCCCGGAAGCAATCTTTCAATTCATTTAATAGTTTACGAGGTCCCTTAAAACCAGTTGGAACTAGCCATTCCAAACAAAAGCAGGCCTAATTGGGGTCTATGATCGGGTTAGTTCCCCTTGTTGGTATAGTGAAAATTCACCATGTCAACACCATTTTCACTAATTACAGAGATTTCTTGTTCAGCCTTTCGGCCAAACAAACTTAGAAACTGAAATTACAAACTTGGCCAACAGTTATAATACACATGAATTCCACTTGGCCGTAACCTAACTTTGGAAAATATTACCTGATTGCATGCCACCTATTATCCTACTTCAGTTCATCAAAAACTAGACTTGGAGTCAAGGATTGAGACCTGTTCTCATGGAAGATTTGGCTTCTCGGAAATCTTGGACAATCTTCGTGGCGATGTAGGAATCTACCTGCACTAGTCACACTCATTCATAATTAATACTAAGTTCTATGATTACTCTAGGACATTAATATGAGTTACAAGAGATATGTAAATAGGCATGAAATCCATATAAATGATTAATAAAGTGTTGTAATAAATCTTAATATAAATATGAGCAAGTGCAGGAATGGGTAACTATCTTGTACTAGTGCAGGAAAGAAGGGTTTGTTATGGAGATAAAACAGAGGTTGATTTTGATGGAAATGGGGTAGAAAATAGAGCAATTTAGGATACCAACAGTTTTTAACAACAAACATGATAAAAATATATTGAAATAAAAAATATATACTATGAGGGTTAATTTGTCTTAGATTTTTGGATTTAATAAATTGTTGTTTTCTTCTTATACATGCAATATATACCATACAAAAAATAGAGAATAGATAAGAAAATCACTCAAAAACTACAATAACACGAAGATATGATTATGCAATAGATGTGAGTGTGAAGCACAACCACCAAGTGATAATAGAGGTGATTCACATAATAACTCTTTATTCATTGGGAGAACCTTCTCCAATTAATCCAAGTTGATTCATAAAATGTCATGGATATTTCACAAGATATTTTGTCACAACAAACATGATAAAAGTATATTGAAATCCAAAATCTATACTGTGAGGATTAATTTTTCGTATATTTTTGGATTTATTAAGTTATTGTTTTCTGCTTATGCATGTAATATATACAATACAAAAAATAGAGAATAGATTAAAAATCACTCGCAAACCACAATAACACCAAGATGTGACCCGTGAAACTATTTTTGGAAAAATCCAAGCTAGAAGGTGTGGTTTTTTTGCTCTATATTTCTTTGAATGGAAATGGTAAAAATAAAAAGAAGTGAGACTTGTGGCCCATGGACTGTTACAAGAACATAAACCCTCTTTTTTCAAACCTATCTCTATTCACTTTCAGCTACTTTTCTCTACTATGGAACAAAAACTGCAGTAGAATACAATTTAACCCCGTTTCCTCCTAGTGGCCCAGTTATAACACATCTTAATATCTAACTAGTGGTTAAATTTGACCCCTTGAACCCTCAATATAAGTTACAATTCTACCCTTCTAAAATATTCTTCATTGGACCCACATGCCTAGCCCATTTTATATGAATAATGGGGGTAGACGTGGCATCCTCTCAAATTATGGTGGTTAATCATGATAGGTAAACTTCCAGGAAACATAAATTTTGTATCTAAACTCAAATTGATGTGATTCTTACACCATTGGAAATGTCTTAGAGTGTAGAATGGTGTCAGAGGGTGAAATGTTTACCCCAAAAATTATCGTTTAAGGCCTCAAACTAACCCATAAGATTTCTGACCCTAATTCTCCAAATTGGGTCTCGCCACTAAAATTTCTCTTGTAGGTCAATTTTTCTAATTTTTCCACCCTAAAAAGAACGAGACAAATGAGAAAAAATATAATGATCCAATATGGATCATAACTCCCCATTTTAGTAGGAATTTTATCCCCAAAATATTTTATTGAATGAGGTGAAGGAATTTTTCCTCTACCTTCTTCCTAGAGTACCATTTAGAATTGCTTGGAAGTTGTACTTTCAACCCAATCTACCAAAGGTCATGCTGCCTTATCTTGTAGTTTTGGACCTATTTTGAATTTTTTTATCCTTCTTCAACTTTTCTTGAGAATTTTCTACTAAATCCTCTATATAAGATAGTACTGTTACAGGGAAAAGTGTCTATTTAGAACTGCTCTATCCCACTAAAGTGTGACAGCTGCCTTAGAAACAAACAGAGAAAAACTACTTTTGTATTTCCTTTATGAACTATAGATAGAGAGGAATAAAAAGAACCAACCTGTGTCTTGCGCTAATCCTGTGATCCAATCCCTCTCTTCTTTGATAGTCTCCAGCTACCTGCTCCCTTACTTGCCCAGCTTCACAAAGTACCTGTAAGATCACAGAAGAAGAACACTATACAAAGAAATGGATCTATATTCATAAACAACTTAGGATCAGATTTAAGTTAACCATACAAATGTAACAAGCATCAATGATACAAAAGCATGGAGGAAAAACTCAAATAGTTTTTATTGATAAACAAGAAAAGATCCAGGAGGAGTTACAACTGGTGGTTCCTGACCCAGCATCAACCTCCCAGCAAAGAAGCCCCTCTTCACCTCAAACAAAGCATAGATCACCCAATACTTTGATGTTTGTCTCAAAAAACCAACAACAATTCCTTACAATATGCAAAATTCCAGCCTCCGACCTTCGGATCTCTGGGATGAGAGATCTATATATAGATATTTGCAGAGGTGTGAGTCGACTCTGGGTTTTTGATTAGTGTCTTCTCTCTGATAGTTCTTGATGCCACTTGGAGATCTCATTGATCTCTTACTCATCCTTGGGCGATTCTGAGAGGCAAGTGTCCCAGGAGAAGTTTCTGGAAGATTCCATGATCATCCACCTCGCAAACTGTCTCCGCCACTTGTCTTTTCTCGTCCATCGCACCCCATAGAAGGGCTTTTTGAAATGAAATGCACTTCCCATGTGTACAAGGTGCAATGCATCACACTCTGGCCATGGAGCAAGTGCAATGATCCAGTTTTGACCAGTTCTGAGTAGTTTTTCATGGAGAACTTCTGGGAGAAGATGTAATCTGTTGACCTTGTTCTTTTAGGGGTTGGAACAACACCTTTAGGGACTTAGGAGCCCTTGGTTTATGGACATTTTATGCTTAGGGTTGTAGGGCACAAAAATGTCTATAACAGTTGCCCCCTAAAGTATGAGGCCGTTAACCTTTTGGTGTCGGGTGAAATGCTTTATTATGAGGATCCGAAGTTCTTTCAATGCTGGGAGGAGACCTGTAATAAGATACAATACAATACATTATCTTAATATTGTTTTCATGATCTGGCTGAGGTGAGCATTCCCATGCTCAGCTTTATAAATTCATTTTTATGTACATAGGAAAGACAATCGTCTGAGTGTAGACTGATGATTCTGATAGAGCCATCATCCTTTTGAGTGGATGATTATCTGTGCAGCAATGATGTACATTTAATGTATTTATTTCCCTGAATATACATCGCAGCCTGGATGGATGAAACTAGATCCGGGGTCTTCAATCTCGTCCGATCTTCACTCGAAGTACAAGTCGATCCATGTGAGAAATGTTCTAAAGTCGAACATGGAAAGACATCGCTTGATTACCAGTCAATGATGTAAACTGTTAACAAGCGCGAGAGGAATCACCGATAATGATAATGACCCTCAAGGTACTGCAGTACAATTCATGTGGTGTGAATAAAGGACTTGGCGTCGAACACCACACAAAATCTTTCGGTCGAAGGCCATTGATGTAAACCTGTTGCCGGAAGTGAGAAACTTGCCATTGTGGCATGCAAGCTTCAAAGTACTGAATGGGGTGTTCCTAGATCAAATTATTGGATAATGAGCTGATGTCGACAAGAAGTGATCCCTCACAGGAGGGCCTTAATGAATCCCACATCAATGACACGGAACAGAGCAAATTATTTTAATGGAGGTGAAAACAATCTGGTGATATAAGGTTCAGGGTGGCGGTCATGAAAGAATGGAGTATAATGTATGGTAGTGGGTGAGACACAGGTGAATTCTCTGAATGACTTCTCTTGAACATATCGACGAAACTGATGTGATGGATTGGTAGCATTAACCCCAAATGTGGATGGTATGGCGTGACCATGGTGATGTGACCGATGAATGAAACAACCCAACCCGACTCGAACACGGAGTAGAAGTGTCATGTTCAAGAGCGACTTGCTACCAATAAAGTTTCTTCGAGTTTTCTTCCCAATTTTCCCCAGTCATTGCTGACCAGTACCTATTTATTTTTGTCAAGCTTGAGGAGGATAACATATGCTTGTTCTATAATTTGCCGTTCGGGCAAACCCATCGCTACGTTTTAACGAGCCTAGTGATAGTGAAACTCGTTCTCGTCTAAAGAAAAGTTTGTCGCTATTAATCTTTTTAACGAGTTTAACGACAAAGATAACTCGGTCCTTTTCAATTTTAGAGAGTCTGAAAAGCAACGTAAAGGAAACTCCAAAATTCCTTTTTCGTCATCTAATCCCTTAAGTCCGAAAAAGTATAAAACAATACAGAAGGGATGAACTTTTGATACTTTTAACGAGCCGAATAAGACAAGCGCTCGATCTTTTTGTGTAATAATCCCTTAGGTCCAAAAAGATTAAAATCTAGAGGAGGGATAGCACTTCCTATCCCTTTAATGAGTTGGAAGGCCAAGGACTTGGCAATCTTTTCATATTTTACGAGTCAGTTGAAAAGAGCTTAAAGGAGACTCGTCTTTTGAGGAACGAGTGATAAAACGGGTAGCAGCTGATTCCAGGTAAGGTTTGGAATTTTCCAATCACGGCAGTGTCACAAGGATGGCTAGTGAGATCACTCTTCGCAGCTGTTCCTCAAAATGGGTAAACAATCAAATGGAGGTGAATGATCGGCCAATGAAAAAGTGGAGGTGACGATGCAAACACGACCAAGTCTTTAATGGCTGAAGTACTACATTCACGGTGGTTATTTACCAGGGAATAGTTCATTTTTTAACGAGCTTAAACACAGGTAGAAACATTTGCTCATGTCTTATGTTTATTTTTTAACGAGCTTGAACTATGTGCTAAAACTGCTCGATGCGGGTTTATTTTTTAACGAGCTTGAACCCTGCTGTAACACTGCTCGTGGCGGGTTTATTTTTTAACGAGCTTGAACCCTACAGTAACACTGCTCGTGATAAGTTTGCATGCCCCCAGCATAATAATGCAAATCGAGGTGCATTCCCCCCAAGCTTCATTGCATTCAACTCGGTGGTTGGAATGAAGGTTTACCTTTGAGATTTGGAAAGGGGATTTGTTTCATTTTTTAATGAGGTTGACACAGTAAAAGAACTATCCTCATGAATCCTTGTTTCATTTTTTTAACGAGGTCGACACGAGGTAAGAACCGTCCTCGGAATCCACCGTATTTATAGTATTTGATAGAAAATCAAAAGCTGATGGATGATTAAGATTGCTGGAATAATCTTCGTGGTAATCTGGAAGATGGGAGCGATGGTGGTAATCTTCCCATGGTGCCTCTCCTATCATCATTGATTGAATGATTCCTTCGTCTGTAGAATGTACATGCGACCAAGGATCTGAAGAGGTGCCATATTCCTTAGACCTATTTATCCAAACACTCGATGAGCGTTGACTTGGGTTTGCCCCCCAAGCCAAGAAAATTGATTGCTACAATATTTCTAAAATGGTGATGATCCATGCTGACAAAATGTTTAGGAATCTTCCAAATCCATTAGATATAGAAGATTTCATATTCCATTTCTGCCAAATTACTCGAAGGTGGTAGGGCAAAAGTGCCCATTAAGGCAGGGTCTTTTAGGAGGCCTACTCCAATATTTTGAAGTGAATGATTGCTTCCATGGATCATTGGAATGCTTACCGTAACTTGCGAACTATTGGGGAGAAATGTTTGTTGGTCGACGATTATAATTCCTCCTTGGAAGGGAAATGCAATCTTTCTGAAGTAGGTCGACACAACTGCGGCCATGGCATATATCCAGGGCCTTCCCAGTAGGATGTTGTAATCAAGGTTTCCGTCGATTACTTCAACATCAATTTCTACTGTTTTGCCCCCCAGTTCAACTTGCAAGTTACTTAAAATCCCGTATGGAGTGTATGATCGTCCATCAAATGCTTTTAACATTGTTGACGATCGTGACAAGGGTTGTGAGCCTAAATTTTTCCAGCAACTCATCGACATAATACATGTAGATGCCCCCTCATCAATAATTGTTCGATGAACAGTTTTGTTGAGGGTTTTCACTTGAATAAGGAAAGCTAGTTGAGCTGGTAACTGAGGGTCATATCCTTTATGATAAAAGGCCACAAGATTGGAATCCATTGGGTCAATCCCACCTATTGCTAATAATAAAGCTTTCTTTTGGGAGGGGAAATTTTGCGGTACTTCAAGTGTCGACATAGCAGACGGCGATTGGGCCAGGTCCTCTACTATATTATAATTATGTGCTACTTTTGCACGAGGATTAAATGTCGATTTGTGTACTACTCCCTTTGGCGAATTTATCATTGGTTCAGGAATGATGGGTGGCACAACTTCGGTCAAAGTTGTTGTCGAACTACTAGGTTGTTCATTAGCCTTGTTATTCGACAGCTGTGGATTCCCGTAATCTTTATTCCTTGTCAAAGCATCATTTTTCTACTTTGAGATAGACAACATAAGCACTTGGGATCGGGAAGCATTTTGATTAGCAACCAGTTTGGTTCCCGGGCTTGGAAACGGATCAGTCAATACTGCTGAGGTTTTTGAATTCTTAAAGAGTTTCTTAACTTCAGCTTTATGTGGACAATCTCTTGTCCGATGATCCTCATCGCATATATGACACCCCGCAGGGGGTTTCCATTGCCCAGAAGGGTTTGCAGAAGCTTTTTCAGGAGATGACTCATCCTGCTTCTTTTTTCTCCCTTTCTTTTTCTTCTTGCCCCCTGGTTGCTTCAGTTGTTTGCCCTTGTCGGTCGACACGACATTTACTTCCGAGGCAAGAAGTTCCCCATTTGCATTTTGACTAGAAATCTTACGGGCCTTTTTAGATGTAGCCTTTGTCGATTTCGCGTCTGTCGCACCAATCACGCCATCGTCGGAATGAGAGTCATTGTTTGATTTAGGAGGAGGAGGGACTGAAAATTCCAGTCTGGGAGCATCAGGTATTTTATCATAGAGCGTGCCAGACTGAGTGTAAATCAAGTCTAGATATTGTGCACGAGCAATAACTTGCTCTTCAGTGACGACTCCTCCCTTTGCCACATCTTCTATGATAGAAGGTAATAATGACTTGATAAACCATTCAGCTAAAAGCTGATCAGGAACGTACATTTTTACCATTCTACGACGACGTCACCACTCATGAATATGATCGGATATGTGAGTGGCCGTTGTCTATTTGAAATTGGTAAGAAGACCTGTTCCTGTTTCGTACCTTATTGGTAACTGAAAATGGGTTAAAAAGGTTGTGGCTAGGGTACTGAAGTTGTCAGACGAAGCTCTGGGCAATTCGATATACCATTTTGCTGCGGGACCAGTTAACGTCCTCTGAAAAAGGCGAAGCCTAATCAAATCATCGTTTAGGGTGTTTGATGAACACCACAGATGAAATGTCATCACATGATTCGACGGGTCTTCACCCGGATTTCCATTAAATTTAGGAATATCTGACGGAAGTTTATGTGGAATCGCTGGCTACCAAGGGGCATAAGCAATTGGATCATTCGTTAGTTGGTTTAGATCTGGTAATTCTAGAGTTGCTACAAAGGGAAACTGTTGATTCAGGTTAGGTGAAGCATACCCAGGATAAGATGGAATCGCCTGAGCAGTGGGTCTTTGCATACCAGCATAATGTATTTGATGCTGGCAACTTTGACAAGGTTGATGGGCATAACCATTATAGTATGGTTGCTGATAACCGCTTTGGAAATGCAGTTGCCCATTACTTACAAAGACTTGTTGCTCAGGTCCTTGATATGATTGCTGGAATTGCGGTTGTTGAGATTGAACCAGCCCTGGTTGTTGGACCATTTGCTGTTGCCCAATACTGGATGATTGACCAAGATGATAAGTCATAGTACTTGTTTGAGCCTGAGTCGCTCCAGATAAGGAGTCACTAACCTGAGGTTGTGATTGAGTCGTTGAGACAAGAGGCTGTTGTATTGAAACCTGAGAAACTTGGGGTTGACATACAACAGGTAGCGCTTGTACTTGCGACGTAGTCACCATAGCAGGTATAGTGGGAATATTCGACACAGGGTGGACTAGTTGCATTGAATATACAACCCTTAGTTGCTAAGGCAGTATTGGTACCCAACCGCTGGAAGTAATTCCAGTCTGACCTGAACTTTGTTGTAAACTCCCATATGGTTGTTCTCCGGGAGGGAAAAATGAATAGGCATATTGCCCTTCATATGGTGGCAATCTAGTACTTAAAGGGTAGATTGGCCTTTGAACACACATTGGATCAATTTGTTGAGTTTCAACATAAGAAATACCAGATGATAATCTGGATGAAGAAATAGGAACTGACCATGTTGTCGAAACAGTCCCTGATTGGACTCTGGCTTGTTGTTGATAACTTGCCGGGACAGATGGTACACCACCGAACATCGTTGGAGTAGCAGCAGGAGGCTCTGCTGCTGCTGCGTCGGATGACACAGTCCTGGATGTCGACGGTTGTTCAGACATATCTAGTCTATTCAAAATATTTTCTAGCGATTTCGATTGACTTTCTTCCATGATTGCGGATTACTCGATCAACTAAAAATCAAGGGGAAATATGTTTCTGAATTAGATGAATTTTAGACGCTTTGACACAACTTGTTTTTTCAATTTTTAAGAGTCGAGAAAAAAAAAAGATGATTCTAGTCGCCTTCGATTTTTAATGAGCCTGAAGTGACAAGTGCTCAAATGGACGTTTTCCGTTAAGGAGTCTGAAAAGGAACGAAAGGGACTGCTCAGGAAATCTAGGTAGAGGGATTACCAAACCAATCGCAAAACTGCAGAATACTTTTTACGGTACGACAGTCAATCTTCCCGAATGCTGTGTTCAGTGCATTGCGATCGATAGGGCGGCAGACACGGCTTCCTATGGATAAAGGATTTAAACCTATAGGGGTCTCCCAAAATATACTCAACGGTACGTGGGAGCACAAGTCTGTACTGGCACTTATCGTCTCAAAGTGGAGGAATCACCCAACCAACAGTGAGAACAACAGTTACCAGGCTTTACGACGCCGGAATACGTCTCTAGCCTAGACCTCTAAATGTTGTGCGTTAAGTTCCAAAGCGTTGTTAGATTCATTGAATTTATTTTAAGTTGATCTTGCTTATGAAGTTTGCCTTTTGGGTTCACCATGAGATGTAGATGTAATTCCTAAAATGAAATCTAAAGATGATAAACAAACTTTTTATCTCTTTTATGCAATGAAAATCCTAGCTACTAGGGAAAAGAAAGACATAATCTTTTCACAAAGAGCAAAGATCACACTGTAAATGCACTTTCCTAAATCAAGCCAAACAGACTGTCTATATGCAAATGCACATGCATGTATTTGTTTTCGACTTTCTTAGTATATGGATGCTAAAAAGAAAGTTGATGCACAAATCTGAATTTCTTTTCAAGCGACAAATATAAACAAGCTTCTTTTTGAAATCAAAAAATAGAGATGGTTACGACACCTTACGATTTTGAAATGAATACTCGTTTTTGACACTAGAAAATCACAAATCCAGACCAAAAGCAATAGTAACAGGATAATCAACCATCAACAGCAATCAAACTCTTTCCAACGATTGAAATCGACACTTACGACAGATTCAAATCAAGGGACGACAGTACGATTATGCTACTTTTGCTAAGGAGAACTGTAAATGACTCAACAAACACACAAAAACATCTACAGTTCTTTTGTACAAAGGAGGTGGAATAACAGCAAGGAAAAGGGGTTTCAAACAGACATATACTGATCACAGGCAGCAAAATTCAGAGATAGAACTGGAAAGAATGAAGCACAAGAACCACAGCTGCACAGGGCTAGTCTGATCAGTGCACCTATAACACAGAGAATCTGAAATGCAGCGCAGGTTGCCCTTTCAGGAAGTGCACTGAAATTTAGGATCTCTTAACAGTACCTGCACTGGGCCAAAAACGAGACTCTGTCCGGGTTCCGGGTCACAGTTTGCAGTTCAGTCTTTGGTTTTTGGCCGAGTAAAAAGCAATCAGTAATTCAACAATCAGGGGTAGATCTAAGGAGGATCTAAGAGCTATCACAAGGGCAATTAGATAGTTTGTGAATCGGTTGTTTAAATCATAAACAGATCCAGTGAATGGATTGAAGCAGCAGATGTCTACTTTGCATTTGTTATGGAAAATGCAGTTCGAATGCCACTTATAAGTTTATGAAACAAACAAACAAAGAATGATAAACAAACAAACTAATTAGACACTCCCTAGCGGAGTCGCCATTTTGTTACAGGGAAAAGTGTCTATTTAGAACTGCTCTATCCGCGGAGCGTGGACTCAAGTATCACCAGAAGTAGTATGGGGGAATGATGAAACCAAGTTTCCTCACCCAGAGATGGTTATGATGTCATTTTGTGCCTTAAATCTATATTCGCACATATCGATAAGCCCTTAAGGCTTATCGATATAATGTCCTTTTACCACCCTATAGACCTTCGCGAAGGTCTACGACTACCTTTCATGGACCCTAAATAGGTGAATCAACCACTTACGCATCTCTGTAATCACTCCTACTTTTGTATTTACCCAGATCGACTTAAGTTTCTGATAACTTTAACATGCATTAAGATATCCTTCGCATAAATAGATATTATTACTTGTGTTCTTATAACAATGTAAAACATGCAGAATCATGCATCAGTACAGTATTAAATCATAAACTCATCATTTATCAAAACATGAATGCAATCATTCATAACATAAGTAATTGGAAAAAACATAGATATTTCTAGGTCAATCTCTTTATTAATGCTTCAGTTCTTCTTACAGACTCGAGACTACCCTGCACACTCAACTGCAGCGGCCCGTGCACTCAACTGTGGACTCTACTCTAGGCCTCTGCACACATAGTTGAAGAGCCTCTCTTCTACTCTATTATTCTTCGCTCTTCACTTCTAATGACCCATTACATTCATTATTATCAACTATGAACTTAACTGAACTACCTTAGACTCTCTAAGACTCTCCATTTTATACAATCCCATGGTCCATGGACCATGGGTAGGTCTATACAAGCTGACACAACTTACATAAAATAAGGGAAAAACCCTTCGTGACACTTACTATCTACACACTCTGTGACCAAAACTTGCATACACTTTACATTACAATAACTTGGGATTTCTACCCGAAAACATGGGATTTTTCCCCAAAATTGACCGCAGGGGACCCTGTCCCAATAGGTACCCAACAAAAATATTATGAATCGCCCTCGAGTCACTCTACTGGAGCGAAGATATTGTTGCAGAGACCTCCTAGCTTGACTTGCGCTACTGCTACCTTGACCACACTCTGCGTGGCTACTTGCTTGATTTTCTCGACCAGCTTCTCGGTCGCTGGTCCTGCATTGTTTTCTTTGACCTTCTGCTATGTCCTTTGTAGGCTTGCCAACTTCTCTTCAATGGTGGTAGAGATAACACATGCCTCGTCCAGCCAAGGCCCCAATCTAACCTTGAGGACTGCCTCTTTACATTGCAATGGCTCCACCTATTCGAGCAACTGCTTTGCCTTATGCAGCTTAGCCAATCATTGTGATATAGCGACAGTGTGCGTCATCGCTCTTGCTTCATCATATTTTTGCTGCAATTCCCAAGCCTCTGAGTTCAACCTCTGCAAGTTAGGATCCTTCTACAGATTCATAACAACCTCCATAGACTACTCAAAGAACACGGTGCAATTTTCCACCACGACATCTACTATTACAACTGCATCCTTTATAGCGGCTTCGCGCTATGCTCTGACCTCTGGGGGAGTTGAAGGCTGTGACTTCAGCTCAAGCTCTGTGATTCTAAGGTTCAGTTCAAACTAAACCTTGGCCATATTTTTCCTTGCATCATGCACACCTGCAATCAGATTTCAAATCTTGGCCTCCACTGGCGCTTCTTCTGCGATATGCAGGCCTAGAATGGTTCTACATGCTTCGGCTACCACTGCTATGGTTCACTCATTCTTCTCTTGAACCTTCTTCCATGCTTCTACTGTGGTTGTCCCCTTAATGAATATCTGTTCATTGTTGACTTTCTGCTTGCTGATCATCCTCAATGCATGTTGCTCTTGGGCCTTAAGCTCCTCAATCACACCTGCTTGTAGTGTGTGAAGGAATTCATTGGGGAGCGTGGTCAAGTTAAGGCCAACATTCCTCAACGTGCTAATAGTAGTCTTGTCATCTTCCGCCTCTGCACTCAAAGCTCCATCCGGTAGCGTGACTACCCAGAGATCCAAGGATCAAACTAAATCTACTACTTGAGTGGTCCTTGATGCCAAACTAGTTGATGCCACGCTGCTCCGCCCTAAACCTGCCTGTAGTCTAGTTGTTTGGATCTGCAGCTCACGCAAAACCATTTGTATAGAGACCAGTGCTTACTTTTGCTGCTGCTCAAATTGCTGCAGGAGTTCCACTATTGTATCTCTTACCTTGTCACCAATATCATCCAAGTCACCCTCTGTCAAGGTGATTGGATTGAGCGATGACTTGGAGGCTTTGGTATTGTTTCATTTTCCCTCCTTTTCCTATTCCCTATATCGCTTTACGCGAAAAGGAGTGCTCTCCATATCTCCGTCGCCCTTCCCTGACTATTCTTCTTCCTCCGTTTGGGGTGAAGGAGATTTATGAATTCTGTTAGAGCCATTCTCTTCCTACTCTGCTTGCTCCTTTTTGGCGCACTCTGATTCTGCTCAGGCCTTCTCCTCAGTCTCCTTCTTCCTATTTTTTTCCAACTGCCGAACCTTCAGTCAGGCTGCTTCTTTTTTCTGCTTTTCCGTGGACTTGCTAGTCCCACCGGCCAAATCCGATGGTGTGTTCCAATTTGATGGCCATCACTTAAGGACTTCGGCAATGGCATCATCTATAGCCAAGTAAGAAAGATTATACCACTTCTGGTTTGAATATTTTAATGCCCAGATGTAAACGCGGTGGAATTCCGCTTTGAACTCCACATACCTAGATAACTGCTAAAAAATGGTCGGTGACAACTGCGACTTTCAGTTGATGGGAATATGAATGCTCATCTCTATTAATACCCAAAAAAATTTAGTTTCTCAAACTTGCACAACATCCTTTGTGGCCCATAGCAAAGAAAACTTTGCTGCTTTAGGTAAATCTATCTGAATCAAAGGAAACTAGCTATCCTCCGGTAACTCCCACACAACCATCACAATTGACAGTAATAACCATGAGTAATGGAAAGTTTTACTTTGGCCTTGTGCCTCTTTGCAGTTCGCAAGGAACTCGCTGCACAGGTAGTGCACCCAGCTGAACTATACGCCATCCGCACACTGAGATGCTAAGAAACTACTAGTGCCGACACCTCGTCCACGCAGAACTTTCTCATTATCTTGCTAGCCAAAATTTGGGTGGCCACCTTCACCGCGGGGTTAGTAATATTAGAGATGGAATACCTGTGTGCTTTCTTGACAAGTTTGAACTTGTCCTTCATCTTCTCAGTGAGGTCATGCTCGCTCGTCTTGCTACCAAAGGCCTTTGCCGAATTTAGTCCTGAATGAGGGAGTAATGTGATCCTATGGATCAACATATCAGTGATCAGTATGGGCTCAGTCAACCACAAGCACCTGTCATACACAAGGCACAACAACTACTTGATAATTGTCAAATTTATGGGGACAAGATGGTAGTGAGGCACCCATAGGAGGTTCAACAAACCCTCCTTGTTCACCCCATGAATCCACTCCACTAGCTCTAGCTTGGTGACACCAGACTCCTTGTAGAACACTCGCGTCATGAAGGTATCCATGGAAAGGTGGGGAAACTATTCAACGTCTCCCAAATCCCAATCTTCAAGTTTCAGATGTGGGACACGTGCCAAGCACGGACCTTCAAAAGTGATTTTTTCTGGTAGCAGGGGTGCGTTCAAGAGGAACTGTCCCTCATCTGGGTCCTTCGGGACATTCGCCTTGCCTTGGTGCGTAGGGATGTACTCTGGCATATTTGAAATAGGGTCTATCCCCTCAACATCTATGTCTTCCACTTCCTCGTTGGCCTCTAGGTCTACCACTTTTCATTTCTCCTACGTGCTTGGATTTTCTTTCTGCTATGCCTATGTTTCCACATGCTTCCTTGGTGACTCACGCACTGGCAGCATCCTCTTCTATTTATCCTTCTTTGTCTTGGGAGCCTCTCTCGGTAGTGTAGGCTTTGGCCTAGGAGACCTCGATGCCTTAGGCATTGCTGTGGGAACCTCCATACTCATGACTTCAGGGGCATCTCCCTCAGAGGTGACAATGCTCCCAGTACTAGTGGTCTCAGTCGGTGCAGACACAGACACAGGGATTGCAAGAAAATTCTCAAAGAGCTCACACAACAGACAACAACACTAAGAAATTCTTAGAATGCGAAGTGTTTCTCACTGGACAGGCATATGTAATTTATAGGCAATTTCGAATTCAAATTCGATAGTTCCCCCAAAAATCTGTCCATAAATGAGATATTGGCGTCATATTTCCAAGGATTTCACAATTGATTTCAGCCTTAAATGGCTTAAATTCTAGCTGCCCTCTCCTCTTAACTATCTTTTGGAAGTCAAATCGTGAATAGTGACAGTAACAATCACTTTCTATCTACACTACGCAGTCTCTCGTCCTGTAGTGCAACTCCCTTTGTGCGTCAGCTGACACTGTGACACCCTTCGATTCTGCACAGACCCCTCATCGCACAGTTCTACAACCCGGCTAGTGTATTATATAGTCCTGCGCCTCCTTGCAGTTTCCTGGAGTGCTAAGACTATGCTACCGTCATATAGTCATCTGGACAGATCCCTAGTGTATGGCTTCAATCGGTTGCCATTTACCTTTCCGGGAAATGGATCTCGATTCAATTTCACAAGCTGAACTACTACACCATTAGTAATCTCCTTGATCACATATGGCCCTAACCAATGCATCTGAAAATTTCCTGGAAATTTATCAAACTTGTTGTCATATAATAAAACTAAATCGTTTACCTTGAAGGTGCGCAGTTTGATGTGCCGATCGTGCCATGCCTTTTTGCGCTCCTTCTAAACTTGTTGATGGAATCCAACCAAGAATATATCTTCCTCTAGCTCTGTCAGCTGCGTGATCCACTCTTCTAAGGCTCCACAATCTACCATACCTGTGAACGCCACTATGCATAGAATAGGCACAATGTATTCCATTAGCATCACAACTTCTATGCCATAGACTAGCTTGAAAGGTGTCTATGCAGTCAACTTCTTACAAGTAGTTCTATAATCCCATAGCACAGATGGCACGCGCACGTTCCAATAATTCCTCCACACATCGAAAGCCTTTGTCAAGACATTATCCAATATCTTATTAAACACTTCCACCATCCCATTGACCCGAGGATGATATGGCATGGTCTTTTGATGATACACTTGGAACTCCTCTATGAGGGCGCTAATCATTTCATTAAGGAAGTGCATACCATGATCACTCATCAAACTCTTTGGGCAGCCAAACCTGGTCAAAACATATTCAAATAGGAACTTCGCTGTTGTTTCCCTTGTACAATCCTTCACAGGTTGCGCCTCCGCCCATCTAGTCAAATACTCGGTCACGGTGATGATATACCGCATACCCGTCTTCCTTCTTGGAGGCTGAATAGGCCCTACAAAATCAATTGCCCATTTTTAAAATGGCTTGAATCACACTTTCGGATTCAGAGGCAGCTCATCCCTCCGTGATGGCTTACCTATCCTCTTACATGCATCACACACCCTACAATATGCTTTCGATCCTTATCCAATGTTGGCCACCACATCCCAACGCGTAAAATATTCTACGTTGTTTCTTTACTACATAATGGCCTCCCATAGCTCCTCCATGAGCTTAAGCTAGGATACTTCTTCATTCAAAATTAGGCACATAGCATCGCAATATTTCTTATGATCCCATCTTATACAAGTGACCTATAATAATAGAAAAATCTGCCGCGTACACCACTAATTCCTTCTTCTGTTGACTAGTGTACCCCTCTGGAGTTGTTCCCGTAGTTAGGAAGTGGATGATGTCTGCAAAGGATTTTTTTCCATGCACACTGCAAAGAGCTGCATGTCAGGCAGTCCTTCCTCCAAATTAGTAGGTCGTGGTGAAGTAAAATTATAAGTGTGGACACGAATGAATTCCTCTAGCCCGATGATGGATCTAGCCACAACAGATACATTCTATGGAAGATTTCCTTAGGTTAGACTCAATCAAGAGGGCCTACCTCTTGGTCCGCTTATCTTTCTTGATGATGTCCTCACTTGCTCGCTCCAGCTATCTCTCGATTCCTTCTTCAAGCACATGAAACAAGTAAACAACAACAAACAACAAACGTGACAATAGACAAATTTCAATTCAACCTACTTAACAAGTCAAGAAGCATTAAGCCATGCATGTATAATATAAAAAAACATGTAGGAAATCAATTGATAGTTCATATATTAATATCAAAGAGAAATTACAACCATTTGTCTTGACGTTGCAGTCCTCCTCTGACAAGACCAGGTTCCCACACACTTCTATTAGCATTCCATGATGGCCTCAAACAAAAATAGTTTTAAGGCTCTTCCCTTTAGGCTTCACTCCAAACCAAATCACACTTCTCCCTCACACAACTAGATAGATACAAATAGTAATAGCTTGCTGTCTACTCCAAGTCAAAATAGCATCAACACTCAACCAAAAACTAGCTTGTGCTTGGGAATAAGGGAGGTTTATATAGGAAAGATGGATGGGAGATGGATCCTATTTTCATGGGATAAGGGCTTATCCCTTGAAGAAGTTCCATCATTATAGGGGAAAGGAGCCCAAACTATCATCCTCGACCCCATCCAGCCAAACCATTTAATAGACTTCCATTACGAAGCTTCTAGAGCTGGAAGCTTCCGCTCCAAATTTAAGAACTTTCCAAAACAGGACCGGCACAACTGGAACAAAGCTCAATCACATTGGTCGGCGTGAGGGATAGTGCTAATCTTTGCACATTGGTGTGGGGAAGACAAAGGTCATTAGCATTGGTCTTGTAAACTGGGCAAAACATAAGTTTCAGGGGAAATGGTGCAAAAGGGAATTGATCTTCTTATGAAGAGGGACACAATGGGAGTTTCTTCATGAAGGCATAGCATGCGGGGTTCACTGTAAAGGTCCTTCAGGATCAAGGAATGGGGAGTACAAGGATAGTGACAAAATGGTGTGTAACAGATGCCCCCTAAAGCGTGAAGGCCGAGTTGGAGTGAGGGATGAAATTATTTATAAATCAGTGTGGGGAACCGGTCTGCCGTTGGAAAACCTGCAAGCAAGTACAAATACATATACATAAATTGAGATCTCTATCAAATGATACATGAATCGTGGCATTGACATAGCCATCCTGAGAGTGATCATGTAAATGGATCTAGGTATGGGTGTAGCCATCCGTCAAAGAGGATGATAACGAAACGACAATATGGTTGTGCCATCTAATAATGAGAAGGATAACATATGATAACTCATGGTCTAGTCGTAGCCAACCATCTGAAAGAGACATGCATATCATCATAATCATGTCACACCACTTCGCAACTTGGACTTTTTGTGACCTGATTCTAGGGTCTTGTGCTCCAACACGACTCAACCAAAGTACAAATTATAACATGTGAATAGATGTGTTTACGTCAAACATGCTAGAAAGTCACTTGATTACCAGTCGATAATGTAATTTATTAACAAGCATGAGAAAAACCACCAATAATGACAATGGTCCTCAAGGTACTCTCAGCACAATCCACGGAATGTGAATAGAGGAACTGAAGTCGAACACCTGTGAAATCACTCGATCAAATGCCAATGATGTGAACTTGTCATCGAGTGTGAAGAACATTCCATTAGGGCATGCAAGCTCTAAGGTACTGGAAGGGAGTCTCTTGGTCAACTTCCTGAATAATGAGGTGAAGTCGACGGAAAGCGACCGTGTCGAAGGAGGGTTATAATGAATCCCACATCATCGACGTGAGACGAGAGGATGAAAAATGATTTTGGATGATATAGAGAGTCAGAGGTAAGTGTTGTTTGGTCAATTTAGTGCCCTAAATTTCTTTACATAAATTATCAATCCGGGTATCGTAAATTGATGAAGTGTAGTGCACTATATGTGCTAGATGACCCTTCTTATCTCACTATTTTTGAGTTTTATGTTGTTTTGGGGTTTTGATCCTTTAATTCCTAATTTTTTACAGTGTACTTAACAAAATCTTAAATCTACTTCTGCTAAGAATCCAGAGAAATGAAATGAGGACTACAAGTTTTTTAAGCCAGATTTGGAAGTAAAGTTTAACCAAGAAAATGAAAACAAAGTTTCTATTTCTGTTCTTATTATTGTTCCAAGTCATGGACTAAAATAACTTTAAAAGTGAAATTACAACTATCTAAAACAAAACTGAAATGAAATACTGAAAGTGAGATTACAACTAATGTTTAGTCTATTGCAGAATCAAAACTTAATGAAAAACTGAAAATGAAATTGCAACAAAGCTAAATGAAATAGTAAGACTGAAACTGAAATTGCAACTAATCTACTATGGAAACTAAATCAAGTTCTTAGTTACTCTGCTACACAATTTTGGGAGAACAGGCTCCTTGTGATAACATTTTGAGGAATTCTTATACTTCATTATTCTAAGGGAAAATAAATACAAAAATGCAAAAAAAGACTCATTACATAAATGAAATATTCCACCACTTAGTTTAAGATGAACCATCAACTAGAAGGGCTTTTAGAAATATTCACTTACAATATGAGTCACTAAACTAATAATAAAATGGCAAGATAGAAATGGCACTGATCAGTTTTAACTAAAAACTTAAAGACTAATGAATAGCAAATGAAATAAATTACTCTACACTATTGAACTCAACTTCAAACTATTGATAAGAAACTAGAAATAAATGAAAGAAAAGAAGTATTCCGTACTGAAATAAGCTATTCTGCGTTATTAAGAAGATGAGAAAAATTGCATTGTGAACAAGGTTAGAAAATGATTATAAACATTATGGAAGAAACGATGAATTCACAGTTTAACTATAAAAGACAAAACCAAATGAAATTTAACCTTAGCCAGCGTAGGGGCCCTCTACAACTGCTTAGGTTATATGTACTTAATCATAACTCCAACAAACGCTTTTAGGTATTCATGAAACACATAGTCTTCATATTAAAAATAGAGAATGAGTTCTCAAAATTATAGAGCAGTAATCTAAACTTAACACATGAGAAAAGTCGAACTTGTTTTGCGTTCTTCACACATGTATTTATAGAGAAATTATACAACTTTTTTATGGAGAAAAATAAGCTACAAAAAAACACGTGGGCAGACAGGCGCACAGAATTCTCTTCCATAGTTGTTGGAGACATAAATCTAAGGTGATGGCTGTTGGATTCAGTTTTCATGGATGGCTGATGAAATCTGTGGCCTTAGGAAGTTGTTTTGGATCCCATCACTGTGAAACGTGTACAAAATAGAGTCCTGTTTGCCTTAGGTCTCTATGTTTGACTTCCCTTTGACTAGAGTCTTCCTTGTCGACCTGGGCTAGGTGAATAGGACACGATCCATGCCATGATGTTTTCCAAGCTTCCCATGTAGTTATTTCCTCCTTCTAACACCTAGAACCTGTAAAAGCATGGAAGTAGCTGCGGAACAGTCGATTAGCTGCAGAATAGGCTGCATTCCATAGCTAAAAGACAAAAACTTATTCAAATAGAAAACATAAAAGTATAACATGAAAATCACTAAAATTTTCCCCTTAAGGCAATGTATAAAGGTTTTTGGTGATAGGAATACATTTTCCATGGAAAACAAAAGAAGGAGGGATGAGAAAAGTTGCTAAGGAAAGGGCAGTTTCGAGACTCAACAAGTGTAACTGCAGAAGGACAACTCTTGAGCAAATTAGTGACACAACTGGAAGTTTGGCAACTTTTGGATCCATAGGATTGGTGGTGAGGATGACGTGGTAGTGATAAAATGGAAGGCAAAATGAACAACCCAAACCTAGGAAGGTCAATGATATAAAGGAGGATGTCTCAACCCAACACGAAGCAAAGAATGTCATGTTCAAGAGTGAGTTTCTAACACAACTGATAGATTTCCAAATTAGCCCCCACCATTTCTAGTAGGTACCCAAATTATTTTTTAATTGCAAGCTTGAAGGGGATAGCATATGCTTGCATTGTAAGTTCATCCTTTGGACGAATCTGACCTAGTAATTTTAACAAGCCCTAGGAAGGAGAAGCTCATGTTTGTCATGGTGACGAATCTGATATCGTTTAATAGTTTAATGAGTCCAAAAAAGGTGTAACTTGGTATCTTTTTCATGTTTGGTGAGTTTGAAAAAGACACGTAAAAGAAAACTCCACATGGTCCATTTTTCATACGTTTGTGTCTCTCGAGCCCGAAAAGGTAGAAAACAATACTTGAGAGAACTGTTGACCATTTCAGTCAAAGAGTACCTTTTTCGTAAATAGTGCCTCCTAGCCCGAAAAAGGGGTAAACTTATACTGGGCACATGATGTTTCACATCCGTTAATGAGTTCGAAACAACAAGGGCTCAGCCATATTTTCACTTTTAAAGGGTTGGAAAAGAGCTGAAAGCAGACGCCCCCTTTTTATTCTCATTAACAAGTCAAAAAGGGAAAAATACTCGGCAATCTTTTCATATAAGTTTAACAAGTGGAGAAAAGCGCTGAAACATGACTCATCATCATAGTCGAACATCCATCACCTGTCACTGCATAAGTAAGGTAATGTGTATTATCGAGTCCTTGAGGCAAAATAGGTCAAAATATTTACAAAACCTGACATTTTCATGAAAAAATGAATAAAAAGGGGAAAAGTAAATATATTTTTACCATTTACCATTTTACCTTTGTTGTGAAGACTTTTTTCTCACTTTTTCCCTAATTGTTCCAGAGCAGATTGCAGGAGATCTGGGAAGTCAATCGACGAGCCGCCAATTCCAGGTAACAGCCAAAGCCCTGAGCTCCATTTTTATGCTCTCTATTTCTACTTGTAGCCATTTTTTTAGATTTTTTGAGGAGGTTTTTGAAAGTCTTTTTCACCCTCGGTCAGTGTGATTTTCGGGCACAAAATTGCACTGGCCGAGGGCGATGAAAGAAGATCGTCGTGGAGGACTGTCCATAAAGCAACACTAATTTCCTTGGAGATTCAGACATGCCCTTACCAGATGGAGAGGACTTCGATGACAAGGGTAAAAACATTTTTTTTTTTTTTTTTAACTTTTAGGTTCTGAATTGTTTTTGGTATGTATGTTCTTATAACATTTCTCTTGTTAATGCAGATGTTGGACTAGAGTGGCCTGCTGGGATGTCCTTGATAGCCAGGTGCATTCCCCACCTTATTGATGTAGTTGCCCCGTATCAGGAAGGGAGTGACAATGAGTAGGAGATCGTGAGGAACCTTGAGGGGTTGACTCGTGGTATCTCGGAGTATGCTTGGGTAGGAGACATTGATGACTCATGTTGCATGAGCCATCTCATGCTATCATGATCACCATGCTAATTAGTTCCTAGGTCCAACATTTACATATTTTTTGAGGCCTGCGTGCCACAGATACATGAGGCTTGTGAGTCGCCGATGTTATTTTAGACACACATATTATGTTTCGGGGTTATGATCTATCAAACATTATCACCATATATATATGTTGTATTTTGCTATCTACTATGGTACAAATGGTTTGTTTTATCTTTCACATGTTTCGTAAATGTCTATCCAACACATGACTAGCTAATGCATCTGTTATTGTATTCATGCATCTAGGAATATGATGATATGTAATATAGCCAAAATTCCTTTCCAATAGATGAATATGAAGATACATTATCAATATTTGAGGGTTTCTTACGGAATATTGTCCATTGAGTTGAAGAATGACAAGCTGTGAATTTAGGTTGACAACTAGTTCTCCGATTCCTAGAGCGCTGGCTTCTAAAAATAGTTTGATGACTGCACTGTATTCAACAATGTTGTTGGTTGTGCGACCCAAAAAGATACCTTGAAGGTCAATCAACTCACCATTAGGGTCATAGATAGCCCATGCCACGGATGATAGGTTCTGGGTACTGCGGAAAGCACCATCAACAAAACCATCGGGGAGAGTCGCAAACATCTGAAAAGCAAGAAAAGCAAAGTAAACAGGAAAGTTATTTGAAAACCATCACACAAAACCATGCTGTACGAAAATGAATCACACACAAATGTACACAAGTAACCATGCAAGATTACCTAAGCATAGTAGTTCTTGAGGTAAAGCCCATTTTAGGGCTTATCAAGAGGATTTCCTTCATAATAAATAAGCTCATAGGCTACTTTCTGCAAAACACGTTTCACGATGTAGTGCCCATGCCACATAGGTTCAAATTTTCCTTCCCCCAGCTTATCATTAGCCTGGTCATATTGTGAAGAAAGTAAGTTCCCTCTTCGGATAGGGGCAACCCCTCTAGCCCTAGAGTGGGTCTAGTCACAGCAAGAACAATGTCAAAGGAAATTCCCTTATTTGATGAAGTTCTCATTGTGTTGTTCTAGCTCTCATTCTGATCACTTTTGCACCTGAAACAACATATAGAGAACAACAACAAACATAATAGAATACAACAAAAATGATCTACTTAAACGGTCAAGGAACTTCAAACTATCAATATGCAATTTGACATAAGATATAGGAAATAAACCATTGATTTGTATTAATATGAACTGAAGTAAAACTTACAACCATGCCTTGACGTTGTAGGTTTCCTTGAAGGGTCCTGTCAGCATGTCTCCACAAGCATTCACTCATGAATTGTCTCCCAAGAGGATGAATACCTCTCTCTCCTACCCAAAATGAAAAATTATGATGCTAGAACACTCATACAATCAAGCCAAGTACACACAAAACTATCCCAGTCTAAGTTACATTAGAAGATACTTCCAAACTCTACTCAAACTCTCTCACTCTCTGCCCAAGTAGCATATCTTAGCTATGAAGGAGGTTTTTATAGGAGGAGGAGCTTCCATAAAAGATGGGAGAAAGAGCTTATCCCTTTGGGAGGTTGCAAAAAGGGTGGAACAACCATCCCAAAGGAGAGAGCCAAGCTCATTTAATCGAACAACCAACCCTAGGACTGCCACTCAGAAGCTTCGACAATTTGTTAAAAACAAACTTGCCAAAATTAGTTCACTGAGAGTGAAACATAGGGATAGGGCGATGACATCGTTGGCTTAGTTAAATCTTGCCCATCTTTGTGGGTGTAATAACTGATGACCCGCGAGGACCCAAAAACAGAGGTTAAAAAGGGTTTGATCCAGGAGTAATGAACTAAGGCATTCTTCCTGATATGACAAGGAAGACACTGACACATATTTTGCAACATGACACAAAGAAGATGTCAATAACACGGACCGATAGTATCCGGGATTAGGGAATGCGGGGTCAGTGACAAAATAATGTGTAACAGATGTCCCCTAAAGCATGAAGGCCGAGAAAGTGGTAGGGGTGAAATGATTTACGAATCCATAACTGAAACAAACACCATTGCGGAGAACCTGCAAATGCAAGTACAACTGATATCTCTGATACATAAGTACATAGTGAAAGGAAATAAGTGTGAATAAGGCATGAGCACAACCATCCAAAAGATAAACATAAATGATATGTGGTATGGGCGCAACCATCCAATCAAAAGGACAATACAAAAGACTCAAGTATGGTTGTAGCCATCTAATCAAAAGAGTCATGTATACAATCATGAACCAATTCGCACAACCTGGACTTGTGTAATCTAAGCCCAGGGTCATGAATCCCAACCCAATCATGGTACAAATTCTAATATGTGAATAGATGTGCTGAAGTCGAGTATACTAGAAAATCGCTTGATTACCGATCTGTAAACCATTAACAAGCACGAGAGAGATCACCAGTAATGTCAATGGTTCTCAAGGCACTACTAGTACAATCCACGAAGTGTAAAGAATGATCTGAAGTCAAACACCCATGAAATCACCCGATCGAAGGCCAATAATGAAATCACATCGTCAAATGCAAAGAACTTGCCATTAAAGCATGCAAGCTCCAAGGTACCAGAAAGAAGTCTCTAGATCAACTTCCCGGATAATGAGTTGATGTTGACAGGAAGTGGGCGATCGAAGGAGGGCCATAATGTTTCCCACATCATTGACGCAAGACAAAGGAACAAGATGAATGTGGATGAGAGAGAGAATCTTAGGAAGGTTTGTAAGGATTCAAACTACAGATGGATTAAGCTCTTGAACATATCGGTGACACCACTCTGAAGTTTGGCATCATTTTGGTACCAAGGGATCAAAGGTAATGATGATGCAACGAGGATCAGATGGAATGAGGCAAAAAGGATAACCCACAACCTAAAAGGTCAATGATAAAGTGAGGATATCCCAACCTGACACGAAGCAGAAAGAGTGTCGATGTTGAAGAGCGACAAGCTGCCGTAACAATTAATACAAACGAAATACTTCTAAATTTTCCCCCACAATTTCTAGCGAGTACCCCAAGTATTTTTTATTGCAAGCTTGAAGGGGATAGTATATGATTGCATTGTGAGTTCATCCTTCGGAGAATATGACCTAGTAAGTTTAACGAGCCCTAGGAAGGAGAAACTCGTGTTCATCATGGTGACGAATCTGATGTCGTTTAATAGTTTAATGAGTGCGACAAAGGTGTAACTCGATATCTTTTTCATGTTTATAGAGTTTGAAAAAGACACAAAAACGAAAACTCCACATGGTCACTTTTCATATGTTTCTGTCTCTCGAGCCCGAAAAGGTAGAAAATAATACTTGAGAGAACTGCTTGACCATTTCAGCCAAGGAGTACCTTTTTTGTAAATAGTGCCTCCCAGCCCGAAAAAGGGGTAAATTTATACTAGGTGCATGACGTTTCAAATCCATTAATGAGTTCGAAATGACAAGGGCTCGACCATCTTTTCATTTTTAAAAGGTCAGAACAGAGCTAAAAGCCGACCCCCCATTTTTATTCTCTTTAACGAGTCAAAAAGGGAAAAATACTCGGTAATCTTTTCATTTTTTACGAGTCATAAAATAGATTAAAGGTGACTCGTCCTGGAGGAACGAGTGATATAAAGGGTAGCAGTTGGTTCTGGCAATGGTGGAACTGCTCAAAACATGTAACGGTCAAGAGGTTGGCTAATAAAACCACTCATCACTGCGGTCCCTTAGGAAAGGAAAAACAACCAAATGAAAGTATATGATCGACCAAAGAGATGGTAGCGATGGAATGAAACGACCAAGGCTCATCTAATAGAAATTAGTTGATAAAAATGGCAATCATGACGGTTAAAATTGGGTATGGGTTCATTTTTACACAAGCTTGAACCATGGAGAACTCTGCTTGGATTCGGTTTCATGTTTACAAAAGCTTGAAATGAAAAAATATGCTTGAGATTGGTTTACATGCCCCCAACATGATGAAAGGGAGAGTCTCCTGTAACTAGATGGAAGTCGCTGTGGTGAAGCAGGACGGTTATCCAACACCTTGTTAGCTTCGTCTAGATAGGGACAAAGGTGAATGGGGTGATTTCCTTCACATAATCTACATGGAAACTTAACTTTACCACTAGGTGCATCCCCCCCAAGATTCATTACATTCACCTAAGTAGACTACTCGTGGCTGTCAGGTGGATGGAATGAATGTTCGTTGACAAGATCAAGTGAAAGAATCGATTAGGATTTTACGAGATCTAATCAAAGACTCAAATTGGAACTTTTCTCCAGGGGACGTTGTTTCATTTTTTAATGAGCTTGACACAAAACAAGGAACTCTGCTTAGATTCCTTGTTTCATTTTTTAACGAGCTTGACACAAGACAAGGAACTATGCTCCCACCCTTTGTTTCATTTTTTAATGAGGTTGACACAAGACCAGGAACTATCCTCATGACTCCTTGTTTCATTTTTAACGAGGTTGACACAAGAAAAGAACTTTCCTCATCACCCCTTTTTTCATTTTTTAATGAGGTTGACACAAGACAAGGAAATTACCTCATGACCCTTGTTCATGGACCATACGAGAACATGGCTCCCAAGAGGTCTTCACTAGACAGAAGGACCATGCTCTAGGAGGAATACATGTCATTTGGTACCAAAGACAAATCTTATTGCAATGCCCCTAGTACATAATGTACTATACCATCTATGTGATCATCAGTAGATGTAGAGAGAGAACGGGTAGCCACATAATTAACCTACGGCGGGGTAGGTATTGCTTGCAAACAAGAGCCGATAGGGGACGATGGTTGCAAAGGAGATGCAAATGAATGACAGTTGATCAACAGTCACAATTCTTCCTTCGTGTGGAAAAAAAACCACACGTAAAAGTGAAGAAACAAGAGCTCCAATGACATACACATAGTCACGTCCAAGGAGGAGATTGAAATCTAATGGACTTTGGACTACCATCATTTCTATTTAGAGGGTTTTTCCTCCCAAAGTAATAGGGAACTGTGGAAGGATCCCTAAGGGTTGATTGTTTCCTCCGTTGAAAGCCAACAGATTCTGGGTGACATGCACAAGTCGTGGGGAGCCCAAAGCTTGCCAAGTAGTAGAAGACATGATGCTAACAGATGCACCTTCATCTAATATAGTTCCAAGTACTACCATATTATAGGCTTGTACTGTGATATGGAAAGGCACATAAGATGGGAGGTGGAAAGCAGTCAATGGACCCCAATCAAAAGAGATGGCATAACTACTTGGTGGGGGTATCATATGATATCCCCCATGCTCTGCAGGAATAGAAGAAAGACTCTACTGAACAACTGGGACATGAGGGTCACTCTTCGATTCATGAGAATCTAAGGAGACAAGAAGAACATGAGAAGTAAGATCACTATGCTCTTCCTGAATAGAGTGAGCAACTGGTGGCAGAGCCAAGTTGATACTCTTTTTGACCAATGGTTTGTTGGGAATATACACAAAAGAGTCTCGCTCAGGAAGAGCAGGATGGGCAAGAGATGAACCCAAGTCAATTTATTTACCAACTGGGAGAGGGTTAGAAGAAAGCCTCTAATAACCAACAGGGCATTGGGTTTTAGGAGCTATAAGGTTTTCCAAAACTTTGGAAGCTTTATCCATAAGAGGACAAAGGTGAAGAAGATGCTCTCCTTCACATAGCCTACAGGGGAATCTAATCTTCCCTTTCTTCTTACCATCGCTAGCCAAGAGTGTAGCATCAACATAATCTCTAGAGGTCGATGGGGATGGTCGATCCAGATTTTGAGACCATACCTCTAAGACTTTTGGAATGCTAGGATAGTCTCGGAGGATATGGTCACCCTTACACAGTCTGTAAGGGAATTTGACCTTCCGTAGAGGAAAAAACGGTTTTCCTATAGGAGGTGCATTTGGAGTAATAGTCGCACTGTCGGCCTCTTGCTTAGTTGAATTCTTCTTATTTTTCCTCTTCTTATTCTTCGTAGTGTTGAAAATTGGCAACAAGAAATTGCTAAAAATAGAAGTGCTAAAAATAGCAATGCTAAAAATAGCATTTTGGGCATCAGTGCTAGATTGGGCAACAGGGAATGAAAAATGGAAGTGATAAAAATAGAAGTGCCATTTTTAACAGTTCAAGTTGGATTCCTATTTTTAGACAGTCCTTGGTCTAAAATACGAAGTAAAATTCGAATCTGGTCTTACCAACAGTTTTAATATTAATTAATTAATTCTCCATGAGTTAATTAGTTAAGGAAAATCAAACTTGAAGTCTTTGTGAGAACATGCAATAGTTTCTCCACTGATTGGGAATGTGTCCTTGATTTGCTCCACTAATTGAGGAATTAAGGATGAGTTCTATATTGAGAGGATCAGTTGACTTAGTTTAACTTATTCAAGTTCAGTTAGATTAATTTAACAAGTTGTTAAATTAATGAGATACAGTTTGTTAATGCTTGCATGCATGTGACAACTGTTATTTTCAGATAAGTGAGTATTCTCTCATGGATAACTGATGCAAGGTAGTTCAGACAAAGACCCAGTTGAGATCAGAGAAGGGACAGTGTACTATCAGTTGGATGAATATTTTTTCTATAAAGGAATGTCATCCATGATGAGGATTTATCTCCTTCAAGTTTGTGTAGTTATTTCAAGGTCAGTGTTGTATGTGAGGTGAGAATCACACAGGTTGCAGCTGGAGGACCCAGGAAAAACTGTGCGTAGAAATAGGAGGCTTGGAGGGTAGAGGAGAAGGTTTTTGAGAAGCCTTTGACTGTCTATGAGCAGTAGAGGGATTGTATTGAGAGCTAGATAGCTTCCAAGCTAAGGCTTTGTGTAATCCAGACATATTTCAACTTTTATGATAATACAGAGATGGGGTTTTAGGCAGGTGCTTTTCCCGAGTAAATTCTTCTATGTTATGTGTGATTGATTCCTTCTTATCATTTATATGTGTTCTTATTGATGTTGCTCATGGTTGATTAAGCTTCCGCTAAATTGTTTGTAGAAGTAGATCAAGTGTTTTGCTTTAGTACATTTCATTACCAGGTGATCTACAGGTGGGAAATTTCTACATGGTATAGGAGATAGCTGATTTGTAGAGAAAGTTCTACATGGTATTAGAGCTAGCTGATTTGTAGAAAATTCCTACAAAAATCTTCATGGTATCGGAGCACAGGTGATCAAGGAGAGAACAATATACTGAGAGGAGATTTCAAAGTTTTGAGTTTTGGGCTGAGAGTTTGCAGAGTAGATATGAAAATTTTTGTACAAAATTTTTAGAAATAAATAGCAGATTTGGATTCCTTGCAGAAAAATACCCAAAATAATAAAAAAAAAATCAGCTAAATCGGAGTTCGGATGAGGGAGATATCGCTGATTTAAAATCAACTCTTTTTCTAGAAAATTTCGTGATGGCGGGAAAGTGGAAATAGATTGGTGTGCTAGCCAAGAACCTGTATGCACTTGAGGTACAAGATGCATACAAACCCTTGAGGAGCAAGGCAAAGGTTAGATACTTGGTGGTTAAGAGGGAGAGTAAATTACTTCTCAACATGTAGTGCCAGAAGAAGTCTCATATGATTGTGGAGGAGCCATGATTGGTGCAATAGCTTCAAGAGGTTGTGGAGCAGCCACAACAGGGGAAGTTGAGAGGAGATCAAGTAGAGACATCTACTCATGCAGAGACCTCCAGTCGGGGGAAACTTTGAGCTAGGTGTGCAGAGGGATCACATGCAACCATACCTCCAGGTAGGAGGTGGGGCAATGTGGAGTGATTGTCCCAAGGATGAGGGGTAAGATCCTTGAGGTACCCAACCTCTTGGATGTGACATTGCTATGGGAGAACTGATGTGGAGTAGCAAGAACTGACTAATTGGGTAGAGACAGATGCGGATCGAGTGGCAGAGAGAGCTACAGTGCAGGGAATCCCAGGAGAACGCAGAGCATGCAGGCTGCAACAATGTGAGAGGCACAAGTGTGTTGCAATATGCAGGGTAGCACAGAGAAGGGTACAATGGTTTGAGATGCATGGAGATGTTGCAGTAGCATAGAGGTCAGAGAGGGAGCACTTGTCAACAATAGGTAGAGCTTTAGCATCAGAGTATGTTTCTAGCCCAACAGAGTGGTCAGTTGGGAGTTTTTTTTGTTCTAAGAATTGTTGGAGCAACCACACTTGGTAGATGTGTTGCATGCAGAACATTCTAGAGGTACAGGATCAGGTTCGAGAGGAAGCCTTTCTTGTTGAGAGGGAGTGTTGAAAATTGGCAACAAGAAATTGTTAAAAATAGAAGTGCTAAAAATAGCACTGCTAAAAATAGTAGTCTGGGCATTAGTGCTGGATTGGGTAACAGGGAATGAAAAATGGAAGTGTTAAAAATAGAAGTTCTATTTTTAGCAACTCAAGTTGGATTCCTATTTTTAGACAGTGCCTGGTCTAAAATAGGAAGTAAAATTTGAATTTGGTCTTACCAGTAGTTTGAATATTAATTAATTAATTCTCCATGAGTTAATTAGTTAAGGAAAATCAAACTTGAAGTCTTTGTGAGAATATGCAATAATTTCTCCATTGATTGGGGAATGTGTCCTTGATTTGCTCCACTGATTGAGGAATTAAGGATGAGTTCTATATTGAGAGGATTAGTTGACTTAGTTTAACTTAGTCAAGTTCAGTTAGATTAATTTAACAAGTTGTTAAATTAGTGAGATACAATTTGTCAATGCTTGCATGCATGTGACAACTGTTATTTTCAGATAACTGAGTATTCTCTCATGGATAACTGATGCAAGGTAGTTCAGACAGAGACCCAATTGATATTAGAGAAGGGACGATGTACTATCAGTTGGATGAATATTTTTCCTATAAAGGAAGCTCATCCATGATGAGGATTTATCTCCTTCACGTTTGTGCAGTTATTTCAAGGTCAGTGTTGTATGTGAGGTGAGAATCACACAGGTTGCAGCTGGAGGACCCAGGAAAAACTGTGCGTAGAAATAGGAGGCTTGGAGGGTAGAGGAGAAGGTTTGTGAGAAGCTTTTGAATGTCTATGAGCAGCAGAGGGATTGTACTGAGAGCTAGATAGCTTCTGAGCTAAGGATTTGTGTAATCCAGACATATTTCCACTTGTATGATAATACAGAGATGGGGTTTTAGGCAGGTGCTTTACCTGGGTAAATTCTTCTGTGTTATGCGTGATTGATTCCTTCTTATCAGTTATATGTGTTCTTATTGATGTTGCTCATGGTTGATTAAGCTTCTGCTAAATTGTTTGTAGAAGTAGATCAAGTGTTTTGCGTTAGTACATTGCAATACCAGGTCATCTACAGGTGGGAAATTTCTACATGGTATCGGAGCTAGCTGATTTGTAGAAAAAGTTCTACATGGTATTTGAGCTAGCTGATTTGTAGAAAAATTCTACAAAATTCTACACGTAGCCTCCTGATTACTAAATTTGAAACTTTGACTAGGCGAGGTAGAAGAGGAAGGTGAAGAAATAGGGGAAGAAGGCGAGGGGTCAACCTTATAATCATCGTGACATGATTCAAATGAAGGAGATGGTGGGGCAAGAGTTGGGACACTCGAGATCACTGACGTAAAAAATAACCAGATAGGTAAAGCAATGGTTAACCCAGGGAGGGACAACGTTGCCATATAAGGAGCACCAACATTTCCAAAAGAAGGAAAAGGGATAGCATTCCCTTCTGAGGGGAACCCTTGACGGGTGGACTCCGGAAATGTTACCATTGGAATCGACTCTAAAGAATTACTAAGGAATATAACTTTTACTAGGAATATTTTGTGGGAAGTTAATTTTAGAACATTGAAACAAAAATTTGCCTTTTCATGTTTTAAGAGTTGAGAAAAGGACGAAAGGTGACTCTATCACTTCCTATTAGAGATGAGCTCAAAAGGACAAGTGCTCAAATGATATTTTAAGTTTAATGAGTCAAAAAGATCAAATGATTGCTTTGGAACTCTAGGCAAAAGGTTTACCAGACAAATCATAAAACTGCATATACACCTTGGTAGTAAAATGAAAGAGAAATGACCAAGGACTTCCCATACGACAGCTAATCTTCCCAAATGCTATTTTTGGTGCATTACGAGTCGTAAGGTGGTAGACTTAGCTTCCTATGGATAACAGGATTGTAAGCTAGTGGGGTCTCCCATCATATATGTGACGGTACAGGGAGCAAAAGTCCGTACTAGCACTTATTGAATCACAAAAGGAGGAATCACCCAACCTTAGTGAAAACAACAACCACTATGTTTAAAGACGTCGGAACACGTCTCTAGCCTAGAACTCTAGATATATGAGTGTTAAGTTCCAATGCGTTTTTAGATTAATTCGATAAATTTTAGTAGTTTATCTTGAATTAGATCTCACTTTCAAGGCCCTACCGAATGTATATTCAAAAAACTCCTAGAATGCAACTAAATGAGGAAAGAAACCATTTCTTTTCAATGAAAAACTAACTAAAGAAAAGTGAGAGGTTCATTTCAAAGCAATCAAGGCAACAAGCAAGGAAATGCAAGAATTGTACTTTTCGTTATTTCACAAGCAAACCAATCAAGAGGAAAGAAATAATGCTTCTATCTTTCACTAATTTGCAAGAAATCTAATTAAGAAAATGAAAAATACATCCTTTGCTTTTCAACTTCTAAATGTAAAGAATTTACTAATGTAAAATATTCTTCTCATTTCCTCATGAAAAATGAATGCGTTATTTTGTTTTTTCGAATAGATGACAAGCAACCAAATGCAAAACTCAAAACAATGCTAGTTTTAAGTCCTTTTCAAATGAAATCATTCAATAAGTAAAGAGAAAAATTCCACTCAGAAAATAATCAAATACTTAAAACAAATAAGATGTTTCTTTTAAAAAAAATTGAAATCTTTCTAATTGACCCGGAAGTAATGTGATCTATGCCAAAGTGATGGAAGGAAACCAAACAAACAAGACTTGAAAGTTTTGATAACCAAACGTCACATACCAATTAGGAAGATGAAAGAATAGTCAATAAGGAAAAGCCTCAAACAAAGCAAGGGATCACTTCAAACATAGCTCAAAGGTCCAAACGAACAAGCAACCCAAGAAAAAGCTAATGCTTCAAGAAACCCTAAGGTGAACAGGTCACACAGTTCAAAAGGAGAAATCTCAAGGGAATGAAACCAAGAGTCAAATATTCCAGCAAACAACAATTTGACACACAATAAATAGGCAAAATACAAGCTCAGAAGGATAGGACACACTGCCCAATAAAAAAATAGAGCTTCAAAATGAAAACCTACAAGAATCTTGGTAAGCGTCAAACTAACAACCTGCACCAACAATGAAAAGTCACGCCCCCTTAACTAGCAACTTGCGACTTCATTGCAAAAGTACACCAAGAAACAACACCAAGCGTAACTCAAAGCTCGTCATGACTGTGAGGCGATTTAATCAAGCCAAACAGTAGAAAGAAAAACTAATTAAATAGAGCAAATGCAACTATCGTCGCGACTGTCATAAAATAAAAGGCAATGACCCCAAATCAAAGGGAGAAATTTAAAAATTCAGCAGAGGAAAGGCCAAACCTATCATTTATGATAGAGGGAAGCCTACAAGGAATAGTCAAACAACCCACAATATGGAGAATTCTACCCAAAAAGTAAAGGAGACAATAAACAAGAAAAACAAAATCAAATCAAGAGACAAAAGACACAGATCCCCAGTATGGTTTCCAACTTGTGAAGCAGGTAAGTTCCCTCTGTGGACAGAGGCAACCCCTCTAGCCCTAGAGTGGGTCTAGTCACAACAAGAACAATATCAAAGGAATTTCCCTTAGATAGTTAATGTCATGAAGGCCTACCTTCAAATCCTCATTTGATGAAGTTCTCGTTGTGTTGATCTAGGTCTCATTGTAATCACTTTTGTACCTGAACAACATATATAGAACAACAAAAAACATAATAGAATATAACAAAAATGATCTACTTAAAGGTTCAAGTAACTTCAAGATATAAATATGCAATTTGACATAAGATATACTAAATAAACCATTGATTTGTATTAATATGAATTGAAGTAAAACTTACAACCATGCCTTGATGTTGTAGGCCTCCTTGAAGGGTCTTGTCAGCATGCCTCCCAAGAGGATGAATACCTCTATCTCTCCTACCCAAAAGGTAAAATTGTGATGCTAGAACACTAATACAATCAAGCCAAGTCCACACAAAACTATCCCAGGCTAAGTTACATTAGAAGCTACTTCCAAACTCTACTCAAAATCTCTCACTCTCTGCCTAACTAGTAGATCTCAGCTATGAAGGAGGTTTTTATAGGAGGAGGAGCTTCCATAAAAGATGGGAGAAAGAGCTTATCCCTTTGGGAGATTTCACAAAGGGTGGAACAACCATCCCAAAGGAGAGAGCCAAGCTCATCTAATCCAACAACCAACCCTAGAAGCTTTGATAATTTGTTAAAAACAAACTCACCAAAAGTAGCTCATCATGAGTGAAACACAGGGATAAGGCGACGAAATCACTAGGCTTAGTTCAATCTTGGCCACCTTCGAGGGTGGAATAACTTATGACTTGAGACGACCCAAAAATAGAGGTTAAAAAGGGTCTACTCCAAGACTAATGAATTAAGGTATTCTTCCTGATATGACAAGGAAGACACTGACACATATTTTGCAACATGACACAAAGCCGATGTCAATAACATGGACCAACAGTTTCTGGGATTAGGGAATTCGAGGTCGATGACAAAATACTGTGTAACATGTATAGAAGGACCAAATCACCCTTAGAGAATGCGTGAGGGGAGACCGACTGATCAAAATGGGATCTGACCCGTTTCTTCTGTGCTTTGATGGCCAAGGCAGTGAGACGGGGAGTCTCATCCAGTCGTTCTAAATATAAGAGGCGTTCCTCTTGAGGTGATGTTTCGGGGAGGAGTTCGACAACTAACTTGAGTGAAGGAATCTCGCATTCGATCCGCAATGTTGCTTCCAGACCATAGACCACCTGAAATGGTGTGAAACTAGTTGTGTCTTTGGTTGAGGTTCGGTAGGCCCACAGAGCTGAAAAGAGCATGATATGCCAATTTGACTTGTGCATCCCAATAGTATGCTGAAGCATTATGACTAAGACCTTATTCATGACTTCAACTTGGATGTTGGCTTGAGGGTAATATGGGGTCAAGCCATCATGGTGCAAGCCCAATGCATATGTCAGCTCAACCATCATGTAATCTCTGAAATGGGAGCCATGATTTGTGACAATGGCTTGGGGTATGCCAAAGCTGGAAATAACATGGTTGAAAAGGAATTGAGTCACCATCTTACCATCTGCAAAATATGTAGGCATTTCTTCAGCCCATTTGGTGAAATAACCCATAGCAACGATAGTATAGCCATGCCTCCCGACCGAACGAGGGTTACATGTCATATAATCGATGCCCCATTTGGCAAAGGGACCAATGGTAATAATGGGGTGTAGGTGAGTGGGTGTGGCATGCATCTTGTGTTGGTAAATTTGGTAGTCATGGCACTTGCAAGTGACAACAATGCAGTCCTTGAAGATAGATAGCCAGAAATAACCAGCGCGAAGGTTTTTTTTAGCTATAGCGTAACCAGACATACGACCATCACATGCCCCAGAGTGGCAATCATTGAGAAATATTTTAGCGTCATCGATCATAAGACATCAGCGAAGAACTGAATCGATGCTGACGTAGTATAAAGTATCACCAATAATATAGTAGGGTTGGGAGTGATGCTAGATCCTTCGGTGACCATCCTTAGTCAACATGGATCAAAACGTGGACATCTAGAGATACACAATGATATCACCATACAATGGATTGAGGGTGCTATTCAGGAAAAGGGTCTCATATGGAAGCTGTTCATCTGCACCAGTAGGGCGAGCCTTGGAGGGAAGGAAACAGTTCAATTAACCGATAACAAGTGACTTCTTAGATTTGGCTGTAGTGAAGACCAAATTGAATTCTTGTAGGATTATGATCCATTTAGAATACTTTCCCCCTAGCAGCTGACCAGTTAGGATATAGGTCATAGGGTTACATTCAGAAATCACTGTAGTCGTGCGTAATAGGATATAGTGCCAAAAGCATTGAATAGCTTGAATGACAACCAAATCCAACTTATCGACATGTGCATAATGTGTTTCAATGTCGAGGAGATTCCGATTAAGGTAGTAGATTGCATGTTCATTTCCTTCGTCATTGTCTTGAACCAAAACCATAGCAACGGTGCTATGGGCTACGACTAGGTAAAGGAAGTATTCTCGATAATAGTCCAGTGGATGCAATAGAGAAGCATTTGTGAGGATGGCCTTGAGATCATCAAAAGATTTTTGGGCCACCTCGTCCCATACAAAGGGTGTTCCTTTTTTGAGCAATCAAGTAAATCCTGTGGCTAGCCTGACATAGATGGGTATAAAATGATAGAGAAAGTTGGCCTTTCCTTACAGGCTCTAGAGTTGGTGCAGTGAGGACGGAGGGGGTAAATTTACAATGGCCTTGAATTTTAGTGGATCTAGGTGAATAATGTCCTTGAAAACAATGAAGTTAAGGAGTCGTCCTGATTCTACACAAAAAACGCATTTGTGCGGGTTTAATCGTATGTTATAGTGTCTGCAGTGCAAAAAATATGCTGAATATGGTCTGGATGCTCCCGACACTTACGAGAATGAGCGGGAAGGTCATCCAAGTAAGGTTGGACAATGTTGCGAATGTCATGAAACACATAGGACATTTCCCGTTGAGACATATCTCCAACATTTTTGAGGCCAAAAGGGAGATTTTTGTATGCAAATGTACCACAGGGGTAGATAAAGGTTGTATTTCCTTGATCAACCGGTGCAATGTTGATCTGGTTATAACCAAAAAAAATTTTCATAAAGAAAAATATCTCACTCCTGACACATTCATCAATGATTTGATCAATGAAGGGAGTAGGATAGTTGTCTTTAGGAAAAGCACGATTGAGATCTTAATAATCCACGCAAACGCGAATTGTGCCCTGTTTTTAGTCACTGGGACAATATTGGACACCCAGTTTGTAAGGGGGATGGGATAGATGAACCTAGCCTTGAGAAGCTTTTTAAATTCACCCTCAATAGTGGCAACCTTCCTAGGGTGCACTGGGCGAAGTCGTTGGCGAACAGGCTTTTCATGCGGATACGAATGAATTTGTGGTGAAGTAAAATTATAAGTGCAGATATGTTGGTATTTCGTGCACCACAATGCTAGGATCAATGCTGTGAATTTCTTTGTACGACTACGCAAACGCATCATGAAATTCTTGAAATAGACGAGGATACGTCTTGATCTCATCCAGAGAACAGGATACCCCAATATCAATGTGTTCAACGATACCGGGTTTGATAGAGATGTCAATCGGAATCGTTTGGGTAATATTACTCAGATTTCCATCTGACCATACTTCACGAGTAACAATCGGTGGCAGAAATGGAGAAGAGGACCTTTTGAAAGTGGTAGACATGACCGCCAGGCGAGGCAGGAACATGGAGCGATGATGAGTGTCAATCCACGGGGGTTCCTCGAGAGACATGAATTCCATGATACCTTCATTAGCAATGAAGGTTTTAGTTAAGGGATCAAGTGATTCCAAAGTGCCAAGCCATGGGGATTGAGAGTACGTATCGAAAGAGGTCTTTGAAATAAAAGGATCAGAGGATGCAGAGTTCGAAGCCGAAACAATTTCCATGTAATTGACTTTGGCGGGACTAAGTGACATAACCTCGCCCTAAGTATCAACAAGATCTAGCACATGTATGACCGAGGGATTATATTTGACTGAGATCATGTTAACAAAGGCAACAGGAGGAGGTGGGAGTGGAAAAATTTCCATTAAGGCAGAATCTTTGAAGAGACTTGCCCCCACACTCTCATAGGGAGTACCAGAGTGCTTGATGTACGGAATATTGCCATCTAAGGAGGAAGAGGCAAAGAAAGACAACTAATTGATAGTGACAATCTTCCCTTGATGGGGAAAACAAATCACGTGAAATAAAGAGGAAGCCATGGCATGAGTCGAACTTTGGCCGAGTAGAAGATTATAATTGAGATTGGTGTTAACAATTTCTACTTCGACTTGCACTTTCTTGCCTTCCAGGGTGATGGCAAGGTTAGGTAAGAACCCAAAGGGTCACAAATCGTGCCCATTGAAAGCTTCCAAAGTGTTCAGAGATTGGTTCAGTGTAGAAGAACCAATAGCCTTCCAACATGTGGTCAACATGATGCAGGTGGAAGCACCTTCATCGATGACAGTTCGGTGGATGGTATTCTCATTGATGATTACTTGAATAAGAAACGCAATCTGATGAGGGAGCCCCGGAACATGGTTCTCTAGATCGAAACATATGAAATTGGAATCGGTGGGATCGATGCCCTTGCTAGTTGATAGAAAAGACTTCCATTGCAATTGGAAACTTTGGAGTACCTCGAGAGCAGACATGGCTGATGGTGCCTGAGCCAAATCCTCAACAATATTGTAATGCTAAGCAACTCGGGCATCGGAATTATACAAGAATTTCCGTAGTACACCTCGAGAGGGTGGCCGTATAGCAGAATCAGGGTTAGGGTGCTCAATATGTGGAGGGCTAGAACTCGGGGTAGAAGAAGAGGGCGCAACTTATTTATCTTTCCTAGCTACCAGAGCAGGAGTTTGATAATCTCTTGACCTAATAGCCACATTAATAGGTGTACTCATCATGAACACTTGAGATCCAGAGGAAGTAGATTGGGGTTGGTCTACCATTTGGGTTTTTTGAGACGGAATGGGCTCTTTGAGGATAGAAGGGGTCCCTTTGAGCAGGCGACCAACTTTAGATCATCATGGAAAATCCTTAGTGTAGTGATCTTCCTCACAAATGAAGCAGGGATACTTAGGTTTCTGTTGCTAAGATTCACCGATAGACGATTTGGGAGGACCCTGTTTTGGGGCATTAGCTTTTGATTTGGCTTTTCCTTTCTTTTTCCCTTTCGAGAATTTGTCCATTGCAGTATAATGGAAAGTGTGGACCTCTGAGGTTTTACCAGGGCCAGGTGGATTTTGAGATGAGCTATTAGGGACAGCATTCAAAACTGACTTCTGTTTGGAAGAAGTTTTAGCAGGGGTTTGGGATATTGAACCAATAAATCCAAGGAACGGGGAGTATAGGGACAGTGAAAAAATGATGTGTAACAGATGCCCCCTAAAGCGTGAAGGCCGAGCTGGAGTGAGGGATGAAATGCTTTATAAATCAGTGTGGGGAACTAGTCTGCCATTGAAAAACCTGCAAGAAAGTACATATACATATACATAAATTGAGATCTTTGTCAAATGATACATGAATCACGGAATGGACGTAGCCATCCAGAGAGTGATCATGTAAATGGATCCAATTATGGGCACATCTATCCGTCAAAGAGGATCATAATGAAACCATGGTATGGTTGTAGCCATCCAATAATGAGAAGGATCACATATGATAACTCATGGTCTAGTCACAACCAGCCATTTGAAAGAGACATGCATATCATCATAATCATGTCACACCACTTCACAACCTGGACTTTTTGTGATCTGAGTCTAGGGCCTTGCACTCCAACACAACCCGATCAAAGTACAGATTCTAACATGTGAATAGATGTGTTGATGTCAAACATGCTAGAAAGTTGCTTGATTACCAGTCCATAATGTAAATTGTTAACAAGCATGAGAGAAACCACCAATAATGATACCTTGGTATTTCGTGCACCACAATGCTAGGATCAATGTCGGGCATTTCTTTGTAGGACCACGCAAACACATCACGAAATTCCTGAAATATATGACTATATGTCTTGATCTCATCCGGAGAACAAGATACCCAAATATGAACATGTTCAACGATACCGGGTTTGATAAAGATGTCAATCAACATCATTTGGATAATATTACCCAGATTTCCTTCTGACCATACTTCATGAGTAACAATTGGTGGCAGAAATGGAGAAGAGGACCTTTTGAAAGCAATAGACATGACCGCCGGGCGAGGCAAGAATGTGGAGCGATGATGAGTATCGATCCATGGGGGTTCCTCGAGAGACATAACTTCCATGATACCTTCATCAGCAAGGAAGGTTTCGATTAAGGTATCAAGCGATTCCAAAGTGCTAAGCCATGGGGATTGAGAGTACATATCGAAAGAGGTCTTCAACATAAAAGGATCAGAAGATGCAAAGTTCGAAGCTGAAACAATTCCACGTAATTGACTTCGGTGGGACTAAGCGGCATAACCTCCCCCCAAGTATCAACAAGATCTGGTGCAGGTATGACCCAGGGATCATATTTGACCAAGATCATGTTGACAGAGGAAACATGAGGAGGTGGGAGTAGAAAAATTCCCATTAAGGTAGAATCTTTTAAGAGACTGTTACACAAAATATTGTCACCATGACTATTTGCAGTCAATATGGGTCTATCATCATTCATACTGTCCTCCTAAGCAAGTCTCAAACCTCAGCTCTTCATGTCAAGCTTTGAAAATGAGAGAAAGACCTTAAAAATCAACAAAGCTCTAGTTCCACAATTTCTCTCACTGTTTCCTGCGGTCCCGCACCCCCTGTTCATATTACCTGCGAACCTGCCCGCTCTGTCTCTAAAGGAGTGGGTGCGAACCCCTGTGAAAGTCAAAAAGGCACAAGTTTATTCTAAAAAACTCCCTTTGGGTTAATTCTAGATGATTCTAGAAGGACTTTTGATGTGGATGGTTTGCTCTTAGGTGGTTCATGCATCCCAAAAGAGAAGGAGCTAATCCCTTGATGAGAGGAGCTATCCCTTTGAAGGAGGGCTTTATCCCTTTGAAGTTGGACCTAGTAACTTCCCTCCATTGCACTATAAATTAAGGCATTGGGCTGGTTGCTAGAGAGGTTAGAATCTGAACATTTTTTAGGGTAAATGCTGGTGGAATTGAGACTTCCTAGTTAAGCTTGAGAGGAAAGATCACATACCTTTTAGTTTCATTGGGAAGAGAGTGAAACTTATCAAAGTAGAGGAGACTTCTTGTTGGACCCTAGGAGGAGCTTGTACAGCATCAAGGCACATGTTGTAAAGTTCTTCTTTGATTTGAATTAATACAATCAGATTCATTTTTCTCAACAAATTGTCTTATGTCATTTGTTTCATGAATTCCTTGATCATCATGATAAGTATGATTTATTATATTGGCTTTTTAGGTGCTATTTAATTTGTGTGCTTGTTTGTGTTTGCAGATTCGCTACAAGGGAGCTCATTTGGATCAAAGGAGCGAGGCTTCCACAAACTTGCATTGGACCCAAGGTAGGCCTAAAACACTTATTTGCCTTTGTTTATAAATTTCATATTTAGAGAAAGATAGGATTTGATTGGCTTGCTTGTCACTAGATATCTTTAGATACTAGGGAGGTCGGTCTTGTCCGCATGAACGACTCATTCCGTGTGACAAAATGGCGACTCCGCTTCTGACTTGATTTTTTCCTTGTTTTTATTTTGACTTGAGAAACTGTGTTTTTGTTTCTGTTTTTGGCTTGTTGTGTGTGGAATTGGGTAGATTTAGTAGATCTTGAATCATTTTTTGTTTTTCATACTTTTGGGAGAGGACCGCACCCTTTTCTTGTAACATAGTGCGGACCTGTCCGCACTTTTGCTTTACACACAGAGCGGTACCACACCTGTGTGGATTGCGGGTCTGCGGACCCTGTCAAAATTTTGGAAAACTTAAGATTTTCTCTTTCAGTCAGCTTAGGATTTGTTTAGGTGTTGTTATCCCCTGCCCAGACCTGCATGTGACTTGTCAGGAACTTTTCTTAGGTTAATTCCATTGGTGTTAGAGTTTTAGGTGAAATTCCTAGAAGTTTTGGTTGCCGGGCTTGATTTTCATTTTGATCTTGTAGTAGCTCAGAGCTTAGAAGCCTTAGAAGCCTCATATCACCTTGGTTTTTACTGGCCTTCTTATGAGTCTGACCATTTGAAAATTTTGCCTTTGTTGAGGAATCCATCTTGTGTTTCTCTTTGCCAAACTTCGAAAAGACTTGTGTTAAAAGTTTTGGATTTCATTTTTAGAAAAGAAAACAAAAATTGGTTGTTTTTTGACTGATTTGTGATTCTGGTCAAATTAGTCCTTAGTTTGCTTATAGCTAAGTAAAACATCCTTGAAAAGAAATCTTGTAAGCTTTCACTTCAAATAGTTCTTAGAATTTATATATCTCGAGATTAGATTTTTCCATAGTTTTGAGTGTTTTATATAAAATAAAAAAAAATCTCTTTTGGAAAAAGTTTGTTTTTGTAGTATTTGAGTGTTTGAAAGAAAAGGGAAATTTTTGTGAGCATAACTAGTTGTCTCGTTTTGAGTGCATTGGAAAAGACAAAAAGCTCTTCTTTTGATTTGTTTGTTAAGGAAAAGATTTGTGTTTACAAGTATTTGCATTCTCAAACTCTTTCCTAGCTAGAAATTCATTGAAGGGAAAGATTGTTTATCATCTTAAGTGCATTTTTTAGTGATTTCGAGTCAAGTCTTCACACCATAAGTTTCATCTCCGCACCTCTTGACTTAATGAAAAACCAATAAAAATAACGCTTAAAGTAAAATCTATCTAGTAATCTTTTTATTTCTAGGGCTCTATTACACCAACCTAGCTTAGGCTAGTATCTTGGAGTAGGGAGTAATTAACTCTTCAAGACAGTAAAACAAACAAGTAGTCGATCTTGCGGTAGGGAGAAATTCCAATTGTTACATTTATGCTCTGGGAAAGCACCTCTTAAAGGAGAAGCACGAGATCATATCTGAACCAGTGAGGTAATCAATCCTTCCTCATTGGGAACGATAGCAGATATACACGTATTAAAAACAGTAAGCCTCGGATTAACCATTGTCGAGGAGCCTGGGGTGACTTGTTGGTAAACCTTGGATTATGTCAAGGAGCCTTCAAGGGGATTGAGCTTTGTTACTCTGCCCTTGCATGTGTATTAGATCGTAGACTGTTCCCCTATGTATATTTGTTTCTGTTGGTAACCTTAGTGGCCATAATCCATAGGATTCTTTCCTAAGGTGACGGTGGAGGGAAGATCCCACTGTACCTGGAGCAGACGTCGACTAGACTCACTTGGATTTTCTGGGGGGTTCTCTTCACTCGAGACGGTTTAGTGGAGAAACTTATGCCAGTATATTCATTAAGCAGGTTGTCAGGGTAACTGTTCCAACTGCCATTTTTGTATTGAATTCTGCGACGTTGGATTTCATCACCAACTAGTGTTTTTGGTACGGAAAGTTACTGTTTGTGTGTGGTTTGACTCCTAGATTTGATAGCGCCTGTCAATTTGTTTGTTTTTACTTTTAGAGACCATAGGTGTGAATTTTGAATTGCTAATTTTAGTTTTAAATTGTTAATAAAATTCACTGAAGTTGAATATAATGGCAACTATTCCAGAATTTACCAACCAAGGAACCCCTCTTAACAAGAATCCTAGTACTTTTCCTTACTTTGGAAATGTTGGTCCTCCTTATATGGCTACTTTGTCATTACTGTTGGAAATAATACTGTGAGTGGGGGGGGCTGAATCAGTATTATTACATCAATATAACTTTTTCTCTTTCCATATTAAGATTCATATGTGATGCAACAAGTATATATATGATTCAGTTAGTTGATCTCTAATGAGTGCATCAGAACATTATTAACCATATGAGCAGTAAAATAGAACAGATCATCACACACAAGAAGCACACATGAACACCATGAAACAATGTAAACTTTGAAACGGGAACTGATACTGTTACCCGTTTCGTAGAGATAGCAAAAAAATGACCCGTTTTTCAAAAGTGGTGATGCAGAATACACATGTTTTTTTTAGAACATGGTTTTTGGAACTTTAATTTTTTTTCATGTTCAAGGATGAAATCAAGTTTTAGAATGGTAGTGATTTTCATGCCGATTTTAAAAAGTGAGTATTCTACATCACACCCTTTTTTTAAAAGACCTATTTTTTGACTTTTAATTTTCTAGTGTGTGAAATGTGAAAAATTATTTTCTAAATTTGATAGTTTTTGAAGTCGTCATTTTATTCATATTTTCTTGTTCTCTATCTTATTTTTTTATTTTTTTTAGGGGGGTTTTTATTGTTTTGCGTTTTTAAATTAGAAAGTCGATAGTTTGAATTTTAGATAATCTACATATTTATACATCCTTAATTAATTTTTCAATCCAAATGAAATAATTGTTTCTAAAAAACAACATTTTTTAACAATGGACATAAAAATAACCATTTTTAACATAAATATAACGAAAAAACTAAACGTTTTGATAATTTTTTGCTAGAATTAACATGTCAAAATCACAATTTTTATACAAAAATATTAACTAAAAATGGTCAAATAATAGTTTTTTTTATGAATTTCATGTCAAAAAAATAATAATAACTTTTTTTTCAAAAAATAATAATTAACTTAAAAATCAATGCGAAAATCACAAATTACAAATATTGAACACATAACAACTTTAATTCATTGATTATTCTTTTCATGAAATGTCAGAGTCAAAACATTGCAAAGCTTGATTTCCAGGTATAACTTAAATTTAATCAACAATGTCACGTAATCCAAACTCTTCGTCCTCTAGAGTTTCATCATTGTCATCTTCCACAATATTTTCTGCTTCCTTTTGCGCAATTTCCTCTTCTAATGGGTCTTTGATGTCTGCAAATCTCCCAATATATGTCTTTCCAAACATTCCATGTAATGGTGGTTGGGGTTCCTTTGCCTTTTTTGCCACACGTGATTCACTAAAGTCCCTTTCCTCAACCCAATTTCTTGCATTTCATCTGGAAGAAATTGAAGAGCATTAATTCTTTGCTGAATGAAATTGCATTGTAATGGATCTTTCTCAATTGCAATGCAATTTCTTCCTTTTTGAAGGCAGCATGCTAGTGTTGTACCTAATTATCAAGCACAAAAAAATAATGAAGTAAATTAGTACAATAACATATTAATTAAAAAAAAGAACATATTGAAATTCAATTCCATGTGGCAAAACCTACCTGAGCCAGAAAATAAATCCAGAACCCAATCTCCTTCATTTGAACATATGTCTATAAGATAGTTAATCAATAATTGTGGTTTCTGATAAATGTTAACTATCTCTCCTTTCGTTTCTTTGTCTTCATATGTTAGTTTTCTCACAACAGTATCATAAGTCAGTATTTGGCTATGACTCTTTCTCTCCACCCGATTAAAAATCATAGACATATGGCTACCATCTTTTGCCCAACTATCAATATGAATGAATTCACAGTCATTTATAAATTGTTGATCTTCATTGTTAAGAAGATTTGACTTTTGCCTGTAACATAAAATAGTAAAAGTTCAATTAACTTGTACATAAAATGATTTTTTCAACATTAATCAAATATACCTTTAAACATCTTACCATGTAAGCTGCATCCTTGAATTTGTTTTCCCCTTGAAGCTTGACAATACCATTGCCAATTGTGTGTCTGAATGAAATGTCACAAATCTCCATAATGGTGATGATGTCACTTCCATAAATCCCGCCACCACTTTATTAAAAGCTTGATAAGTATAAGGGTCACTATCATAGTAAATGTTTGGAATATTGAAACCATGGGGAATATCTGCAATAACCAGGGCATAATCCCTTTCTGGTACGAGTTTAGCAATGTCTTCACAGTCGCCTTGTATTACTTGATATTGAATAGTGTCTAGCCCATTCCAAATGAAATGATTAAGAGTTGGATCAAGTACAACATTCTTAATACGTTGCTTTCTCAGTCTTTCAATCTTTATTTTTTCAATAGAAGTCTTGAAACTGTCTGGTGCTCCATTATCTTCTTTCTTCATCTTTTACCAAACAAACAAATGTATGTGTAAGTTTTAAATTAAAAATAGTACACAGATGATTAAAACTGAATGTATAAATCAAGTTACCTTTTTAAATGCAAGATAAAAAGCTTTTAATGTTGATGTAGAACTTGAATCTGGATAGTTGCGTACAACATCATCCCAACTATCTTCATTCAACAGTTTAACCATTTGTTCCTGAATTTTCATGTAAACTTTGTGACTGCATAGATAAAGTAAGAAAAAGTTAATATAATGATATGTATAACAAATACTACCAATAACAACATGTTTTATTTAAAAGATAACTATAATCCTGGAAATAAGTAAAAATAATTCAGCAAACTTACTTTTGAAATTCTTCAGACATTTCTTCCAATGATAATTCCCCTGACCTCACACGAGATAATATTGTTTTGACAATTTTTTCATCTTTCACTCCTTGCATCGCCCTCCAAGGCGTGATGGTCATATCGTCTGGAAGTTGCTTCAGTTCAGGAGCTGATTTATTGTTGCTACATATCAATGGCTTAGACTTTTTGACCCTCTGGTTTTTAATGCCAATGTCTTCCCACATGCTAAAAATGTCATCAATCAAATTCCAAATATCTCCAGTTATAAATGCCAATTGGAAAATGTTATCAATACCTCTGAATAAATCGCTATATCTACTGTCTTTTCCACCTTTTGAATTGGTTTTCTCTTCAATTTATAGCCTATTTCCATACAACATTCCTTTCGGAAATCTACAGTAATATTTATCTTATCCCCACCACATTTTTCTAGGAATTCACTATGAATAAATCTAACCTTTTGGATCAAAGTCATAGACATCTTATATTCATTATCTGAATTATGATCCAATGCCACTAACTTTGCTTCTGTTTCATTTAAACCAGCATAAATGACATTTCATTGTTTCAAAACGTGGGTTATTAGGATATTCCTCCATCAATTGTCTTTGAGCTTCAACAGAATGGTTCCCCCCAAGCACATAATAATTGTATTCAAAACATTTTGACTCATCAAATGCTTCTTTGTTGGGAACTTGAAGTGGATCAACAAGAAGCACATAACTAACCGCATGAGCATATGGATTGTACCTCATCAATGTCTTCAAGTTGTGAACATGCAAATGATGTGGCTTTCTGATTTGATATTGGCATTGTCCTTCACTTGCCTTATAGGTTTGTCTGACATTTAACTGAAATGTACGACCACCATCAATTAAGTTTCTCTTTGTCAAATTCTGTCGAATGGCATTTTTTTTGTTTTGATTATGACATCATCTAAATCAGCTCCTGGTGTAATGATTTCTCTACTTTCTTTTGAAGTTTCACTAGGTTCTTGACTACTGGTAATGACTACTTCAAGATCTTCAACTCTACTTTTTTTCGTCATAACATTCTCAAGAGATCTATTCTTGGGCATTGTTACTTTTTGTCTTTTACGACCTTCTTTAGTTCCAATGTCATCTTCAGTAATGGCAACATATGCTTCATTGTCAATTTCAACTTCATCGTCCTCAAAAGTAACTTGTTTACCCTTGCTAGATTTATCCACCAGAGGCCTTTTTTTCTGATTCTTTGGATGTAGTTTTGTAGCATCATCAATTACTACATTTTCCATGTTTTCCATATCTTCTTCTGAAACTGAGTAAAAATGGCTGACAACTTTCATGATATCATGCTCTATGAAATGAATGCCTCCCAACCTAATTGAACAGCTTTCAACAAAATTTTGCTAAACAAAATATCATATGTTAATATAAACAAAGTTAAAAAAATATAGCGAGACACTTTCAAAACGCAAAATAAAAATACAAATAACAATACTTACGATGTTTTGTGTCATCTCATTTACGATTCGTTTACACAACTTTGTAGATACCTCTCTCGTGTCATATAATGAATATGATAGTCGGTATTTAATCCTTTAATGTGACTTGGGAGCTTTTGTAAGTACGTAAACAACTTCAGTGTTTGGTACCGAACACATATCTATGACTCTTCCCATCAACTCCAAATTTTCATTATTTTGGTGTATATCAATGTATAGATATATATTCACAGTTGTGCTCTCTCTTTCTTTCACATACCAGACTCTTGATGGAAATTTCACCTCTTTTGAACTTTTCCAATTTGAGATTAGCTTCTTATCACTTGAAGCACTTGAAATATTTGTAGGCATGAGCTCAGGTGGAGTTCGTTCACCAATGTTTTTTGAAGATACACCTTTAAGACTCTTTGGTCCAGAAAGATTCACAAAAATTTTCCTTGATGCCATTTTCCTAAAAAAAAACACATAAATTAGTAAATAAAAAAACATATTAACTTAAATTAATAACAAAAATATACCATAAATTTTTTATTTGTATAATCAGAATTGCCCAGCCACCTCTAATGGGCAGGCGGGTCGATGGGCGAGCGGGAGGTTAGGTGAGGGATAATGAGGCTAAGTAGACATTTAGACAAGTATGGGCGAGCCCCTACCCACGCGCCCCCCACAACCCCCTAAGCTTCACCCACTCCCCGCCCCCGTCCCCTTCCCTCACCCCACCCCCTACCGTCCCCGCACACCCCCGCCCCCCAAAACCCCCTCCTCCCCATCCCCCGCCCCCAAACCCCCTACACCCCCAACACCTCCCCGCGACCGCCCCTTCCCACTGCACCCACCACTCCCCACACCACACGCCCCCCCTACCCCATCCCCCCCCCCCTCCGCCCCCTACCCTACCCCATTCCCCCCCCCTGCCCCCTATCCTACCCCCCCATCCCCTCACCCTACCCCCCCCTCATCCCCCCCCCCCGCCCCCTATCTTACCCCCCCCATCCCCCCCCCCCCCCCTATCCTACCCCCCCCATCCCCCCACCCTACCCCTACCCCCCCCATTCCCCCCCCACGCCCCCTATCCTACCCCCCCATCCCCCCCCACGGCCCCACCCTACCCCCCCCCATCCTACCCCTACCCCCCCCATTCCCCCCCCACGCCCCCTATCCTACCCCCCCACCCTACCCCTACCCCCCCCCCCCCCCCCGCCCTACCCCATTCCCCCCACCCCCGCCCCCTATCCTACCCCATCCCCACCCCGCCCACCCGGCCCACCTAGCCCACCCGCCCTACCCGGCCCACCCGCCCGACCCCGCCCACCCCGCCCACCGGCCCTACCCCGCCCACTCGGCCCACCCGCCCGACCCCGCCCACCCGCCCTACCCCGCCCACCTGGCCCACCCGCCCGACCCCGTCCACCCGGCCCACCCGCCCCACCCCGCCCACCCGGCCCACCCACCTGACCCCGCCCACCCGGCCCACCCGCCCGACCCCGCCCACCCGCCCTACACCGCCCACCCGGCCCACCCGCCCGACCCCACCCACCCGGCCCACCCGCCCTACCCAGCCCACCCGCCCGACCCCGCCCACCCGGCCCACCCGACCCACCCGCCCGACCCCGCCCACCCGACCCACCCGCCGACCCAGGCCACCCGCCCACCCGCCCGACCCCGCCCACCAGGCCCACCGGCCCACCCGCCCGACCCGGCCCACCCGCCCGACCCCGCCCACCCGGCCCACCAGGCCCACCCGGCCGACCCCGCCCGACTCGGCCCACCCGCCCACCCGGCCCACCCGGCCCACCCGCCCGACCCCGCCCACCCGGCCCAACCGCCCGACCCCGCTCGACCCGGCCCACCCGCCCTACCCCACCCACCCGGCCCACCCCGCCGCCGCTCCCCCTCCACCTCCCCCTCCGCCGCCCCTCCCCGGCCCCCTCCGCCTCCCCTCCCCCTCCGCCTCCCCCTCTGCCGCCCCTCCCCGGCCCCCTCCGCCGCCCCTCCCCCTCCCCCTCCGCCGCCCTCCCCGGCCCCCTCCGCCCACCCCTCTGCCTCCCCCTCCCCCCGCCCCGACCGGCGGCGGGGCGGGCCGGCCCGCGGGTGGCGCTGCGCGCGGCAGCGCCACCCCCGGGCCGCCCCGCCCCGCCCGACCGGCGGTGGGTCGATTCTCGGAATCGACCCACCGCCGGTCGGGCGGGGTGGGGTGGCCCGGGGTGGCCCTGCGCGGGCGGAGGGGGAGGCGGAGGGGCCTGGGGAGGGGGAGGGGGAGGGGCGGCGGAGGGGGCCGGGGAGGGGCGGGGCAGGGGGAGGGGGAGGGGGAGGGGGGGCGGGTGGGCCGGGTAGGGCGTGTGGGGCGGGTGGGGTGGGTGGGCGGGGTAGGGCGGGGTGGGGCCGGTGGGCGGGGTAGGGCGGGGTGGGGCGGGTGGGCCGGGTAGGGGGGTAGGGCGGGTGGGTCGGGTGGGGATGGGGTGGGATAGGGGGCGGGGGGGGGGGTGGGATAGGGGGCGAGGGGGGGGGGTAGGGTAGGGGGCGTGGGGGGGGAATGGGGGGGGTAGGGGTAGGGTGGGGGGATGGGGGGGGTAGGATAGGGGGCGTGGGGAGGGGACGGGGGGGGGTAGGATAGGGGGGGAATGGGGAGGTAGGGGTAGGGTAGGGGGATGGGGGGGCTAGGGTAGGGGGGTGGGGGGGGAGTAGGGCTAGGGGCAGAAGGGGGGGGTAAGGGTAGGTGGGGGGTAGAGGTAGGGGCAGAAAGGGGTGGAGGGAGAGGGGGCACGGGGAAGGAGTTAGGGGGTGGGGCCCATGGGGCCGGCGTTAAGGAAGGGGGGGAGGAGTTGAGATTGGAGGGGAATGGGAGTTAGGGAGTGGGCTTATGGGGAGGAGAGTTGGTGGGTAGGGAAGGAAGAGTTGGGGAAAGGGTGCATGGGTGGGTGAGTTGGGGGTGGCAAGGGCTGGCGCATGGGTAGAGTAGAAGGGGGAAGAGGGCATGGGTGAATGGGAAAGATCGGTAATGGGTTGGGGGAATGGGGCACGACAACGGCCTACCCACGGTTATTGGGTGATTGAGTTTGATTGGGCCCATCATGCTCACGATTGACATAATTGTTATTTTGGCTTGGAAAAATTATTAATTTAAAAAAAAAAAATTCTTCGACGTTAAATTAATTTAATATGAAAATTTTGAAAAAAAAATTGAACTTACCTTTCAATTGTGATAATTCTTCGTTGAATATGTTGTTGATATCAATATAGCTGCTCCACAAATTCATGTCTTTCAATGAACTTCATAAAACCTGGATGTGAGGTAAGTAATAGTGATAACGAAATTTAATATATAAGTGAAAATACAAAGATGTTTTTCTGTACGATTAATGTGGGATAATTTGTTTTAAATTATTATAGAGCGAATATTGTAGAGTTATTTTACAATGGATTGAATGTGGGATTAATTTGTTTTAGAATATATTATAAAAGTTAAAAAAAAAAAAATTAGTTGTTTAGTAAATATTATATACTTTAACTATTAGAATAATTAATATAGAAGTTGTAGTTTACAGTTTGAATTTCAGTGATTGATTTCATAAAAAAATTTAGTTTATGTTTTTCAATGAATTGTAGAATAAAATAATAAAGGTAAATAAATCTAACAAACTTTTGGAGGGAAATATTTTCGCGGGAGGGAAATATTTTCGCGAAAATTTTTGGAGGGAATAATTTTGGAGGGAATATTTCATTCTTTAAGCTATATAATATTCTTAGGAGACTCCATTTGTATCATTCAACATCTTCTGTTTGAAAGGGATGGATTGTTCTGATGGTGAAGTTTCGGTCTATACACCATCAACATCTTCATCGCGTAACAACTCTATTCATATTGACGAATATAGGGGAATTCTTCCACTATGAATAGAAAGTCAATTCTTCCACTTAGTCCCGATTCTAAGGACTATGAAAGCAGCGGTGATGAAGAGCATGATGGTGAAGTTCAAAAGAATGGAGTGTCACGATGTCCACTTAGTCGTAATTCTGAGGACTATGAGAGTAGCAGTTTTGAAGAGCGTGATGGTGAAGTTCAAAATAATGGAGGGTCACGGTGTCCATTCAGTCCTAATTCTGAAGACTATGAGAGCAGCAGTTTTGACGTGCATGATGGCGAATTTCAAAATAATGGAGTGTCACGGTGTCCACTTAGTCCTAATTCTAAGGACTATGAGAGCAGCGGTGATGAATCGCGGGATGATGATTTTCAAAAGAATGGAGTGTCAAAGTGTCCAGTTAGTCCTGATTCTAAGGACTATGAGAGCAGCAGTGATGATGAGTGTGATAATGAATTTCAAAAGAATGGAGTGTCAAAGTGTCCAGTTAGTCCTAATTCTAAGGACTATGAGAGCAGCGATGATGAAGCGCGGGATGATGATTTTCAGAAGAATGGAGTGTCAAAGTGTCCAGTTAGTCCTGATTCTAAGGACTATGAGAGCAGCAGTGATGAAGCGCGGGATGATGATTTTCAGAAGAATGGAGTGTCAAAGTGTCCAGTTAGTCCTGATTCTAAGGACTATGAGAGCAGCAGTGATGAAGCGCGGGATGATGATTTTCAAAAGATTGGAGTATCACAATGTCCTCTTAGTCCTGATTCTAAGGACTATGAGAGCAGCAGTGATGAAGCGCGGGATGATGATTTTCAAAAGATTGGAGTATCACAATGTCCTCTTAGTCCTGATTCTAAGGACTATGAGAGCAGTAGTGATGAAGCGCGGGATGATGATTTTCAAAAGATTGGAGTATCACAATGTCCTCTTAGTCCTGATTCTAAGGACTATGAGAGCAGCAGTGATGAAGCGCGGGATGATGATTTTCAAAAGATTGGAGTATCACAATCTCCTCTTAGTCCTGATTCTAAGGACTATGAGAGCAGCAGTGATGAAGAACAGGATGAGAGCAGCAGTGATGATCCAATGATGGAGATGTTGCCAAGAAATATTGTATCGAGGAGTAGGAGCAGACCTTTTCGTATCAATGAAAACTATTCTAGTTATACAAGGGGTAGAGCAGAATATCTGACGAGAAGAAGTTCTATCAGCGCTCTCATTTCAAGTGAATGTTGCCAAAAAAATTGCTTGAAACGTATGGATTTCACATTTGCATTAGAAAGCAGGAAGAGATATTTGTCAATGAATAAAAGCATGCAAAACTCATATTTAGTTGGCTGCATGCAATCTACATTGTCAGGTTATGATTATCATATTAGGAATTTATTATTGTGTAGAAAAGCTTTCAAAATGTTTCATTCAATTGGGAATTTTCGTCTCTCGAGAATTCAAGAAAATTTGGAAAAGGATCCCACATTTTATTCAGAAGTACATTATAAAAGACAGTTTGGGCCATTATCAAATACTGCAATGTCATGGATGAAAGATTTCTTTTCAAAGCATGGAGATTGTATGCCAAATAGAGAGACAATACATATTCCAGATAATTTTTCAAGACAAGAAATCTACAACTTATACAAAGAATATGCAGAAAGTGCTGAGGGAAAGGGCCAATTTATTACATATCAATATTTTGTGAAGATATGGAAGAAATAATTCAATAATGTTCGTATTCCTAAGAAGACAAGGATGGGGATTTGCAGTACATGTGCTTCTCTTAAATAAAAAAGGGACAAATGTGAAGGCTCAGAAAGAGGTAAGTGTTCATAACTTTTACTTTCAAAATTGTATAGTCATCAACTATGAAAACATATTTCTTAATGAATTTCTTTTATGTTGTGTAGATTTAATTGTCAAAGAACTTCAGGAGCATCGCGAACAACAAACAAATGAAAGGAAGAAGTTGTACAAGCATCGAAAGAAGTGTTATGATAATCCAAATAAATATTTGGGTTTGATAATTGATGGTATGGACCAGAAGGAAACACTTTTACCACATTTTGTTCGCACACCCAAAAATCTACAAGAGGAAAATTTTATTCAGTTTCACTTGGTCGGTTGTATGGTCTTCAATGGGAAAATGTTGCCAAGGGTGTACTTCACAGTTCCAAATATTCATAATGATGCAAATCTGACCATAACCATAATTCATGATGTGATTTCTCATTGGTCTGGTAATCTTCCTGAAGTTTTGTATCTACAATTGGACAACACTTGCCGTGAAAACAAAAATCAGGTTGTTTTTGGGTATCTGAACATGCTTGTTGAATTGAGAATTTTTCAAAAGGTAAAGGTTGGTTTCCTTCTTGTTGGGCACACTCATGACCATATTGATCAGATGTTCAGTCATTTTTTAGTCACATTGAGGAGGAAGGAAGTTGGGAGCTTGCCATCACTAATTGAATGTATTAAGAAATCATACATGCCAGAGCCTGCTTTTGAAGTGTTGGAAGAAACCGTTGACATGCGAAGGTTTATTCTAGGATCATATGGTGAGGGGAAATGCATTGAACAACTTAATGATATTAGCTTCTAACATCAATTTCGTATAAAAATAATTGATGGGAAAACACTAATATGGGGCAAGAAGTTTTCAACTACTACAGAATGGGCACCGTCATCAGGTTTGCAATTTTTGAAGTTCATTCCAGATCGTCCAATATTTGCATCAAAAATATTGTTATTACAATCAGTTGGTGAAGTTCAGAATGCACGCAGACAAAATAGACATATAAATTATTCTGATTGCCTAGAAGAAATTAAAAAATGTATTAGATATACATATGAGTACTTTGACATTGCTGATTCAGTTTGGTGGGAGTCATTTTTCAATAATCAAAGTGATATCATTTCAACAACAACCAATGAAGATATACCTTTGAAAAATCCATTTATTTGGCCACAAAATGTGTCGAATGAACAAGAGGAAGTAAACATTGTTGAACAGCAACAAACTCAAGGTGTTATTAATTCTTCACAGGTAATGGAAAGAGAGATGTATATTGGTTCCAGAAGATCTCGTGCACAACGTGAAGCCATGGAAGACCTTTATAGGGGTTCAGTACATGATATTAAGGAGGGTTGCATGATTGCAGTGCTAGCAGATGGAGATCCCAAAGGCTATCCATTTTGGGTTGCTAAAGTTATAAAGGTCTTTACAGAAAATGAGGATGTTACAAGTGTTGAAGTACATTGGTATGCCACAAATACACACCCATTCAATGGTGTGTATAAGCCAGAGATGGTAGTTGACAAAAAAAATGGTGGAAAAAGAAAAAGAAAGGGTACAAATATAAATCGCCGCCACACAGACATATTGCAATTGGAGGATGTTGACATACTTGTTTATGACTTCAATTTAACAAAGAGAGGAACTCTTCGCTTCAAGACGGTAGAGATTTTGAAAAGGTTGTTACCAGAAGGAATAGTGTTGACATGGGAGTCTGCTGAAACTAGTCGTAGATCTAGAAGACTTTTGAAACCTGGAATGTTGGGCATGCATGTGGACTCAGATGGGGCACTAGTTGATGAAAGAGAAGAATATGGAACATCTTCGTCAGCATCTAGTCACTCATCTGAAGATGTGAATTGTGATGGTGTGCAAGAAAATATGAGTGATTTTGAATAATTGTTTAAGACAGATTATATAACTGATGTATGCATCATATCTTCAAATAAAATTAATGCTTTCCATATGTTGTTAAATGAGAAGTTATGAAGCATTTTTATGTTGTTGGATTATGTCTTAAGTATGATAAATTTTATTGTTTAAATATCTACAATGCAATATCAAATTAGAGATATAATGTCTATTTTATTCAGTATACAAATAAATACTTTTGATTTCATTGAGTGATATACTTTGTTCATAATGTCATGGTTTTTTAATTTTATAGTTGAAAAAATTTCAATTTCTTTTGTATCTAGCATGGTGTGGTTGAAAACATGTTAAATTTATACTTAGGAAATAAAAATGATATTCTACCAGAAACATTAATGTGTTTTTTCCTTAAAAATTAACTTTGTTTGAGACATAAAAAATTGGTTTTATTAGCATTTTTTAAAAAGTTTGAAAATTGACCCTAAAAAAAAAACGTTATTCCAGTAGCATCGCTTTCGTTTTGAAGCTATATTTTGCAAGAAAATTTCGTAGTAAATTTCGTAGTCACCGCCATTTTTAAAACACGTTCAAAATTGGCACCTAAAAAAAAAACATCGTTCCAGTATACACACTTTTCGTTTTTAGCACTGTTTTTGATGTTTTTTTGGGGTTTTTGGGCCAGAGTTCCCGTTTTGAGTTTATAGTTCCCGTTTCAAAGTTTACATTGTGATAAGGAGGAGTCATCTAGGGAGTCTCCATAGGCCCCTAAGAGAGAGGCAGTAGTTTCCCTCACTGTTCTTAGCACCCTAGTCAAGCAAAAAGGGAAAATAAGGAGGCAAACCCCTCTATATTTTAGAACAAGAAAGAGCACAAGAATCAAACAAGGGAAGCCACAAATATCAACAAAAATCCATATTGAGATTGAAGATTCCCCTACACCAAGAGACAAAATTCCTCCCCCTAAGTCACCAATCACCTATGTAAGGAGGTCTAGTACGAGATCAACTTCCTTAAAGGGTAAGGCCATCCTACAGGATCGACAAAAAAACCTACAAGAAGCAAAAATAGTCCCACAGGATACTCCGCAAAAACTACAGGAAGCACAAAAAATGGAAAGCAAGGTAGGGGAGAAGCAAGAAACAAAAGAGGAAGACCCTAAAACAAATGAACCAAGTCCCCAACCTAACCTAGACTCCTACTACCAGTTTATTGAAGGAGGCAGGGTGATACCTCAAAAAATTTCCATCCCATTGTTTTTTGAACTTGAGAAGGAGAGGGCCAGAACCCACCAATGGATCCAAATCACCAAGTCAAAAGGGGTGAAAGACATTAGGCACATGGAAGAGAAGCTCAAAGAAATGGGCAAAGAGTGAAGTGGCTTAAGGGACAGAGAAACAATAATGAGAGATCAACTTGAGAGGGAAAATGCATGGCTGAGGAGACAGCTACAGGAAAGGAAGAACCAACTAGATTGTATGGCCAACCTCTCCTTAGAATCCATCCAGTGTAGGATGCCAGCTAAATCCTATGCTCTTTACCTCAAAGAGCAATGGCTACAATTTTAGATTAAAACACTAAAGCAAAGGAGCACCATGCCATTTCAGGACTACAGACCATTTATTGATCTTTGTGATCAAATTACACTAGAGGATAGGGCCAAAATGGCTAAGTTCTACTTGCACGACATTGCCCACATGGACATGAATGTTTACGATCCTAATGCCAAGCTAGGAGACCTACAATTAATGGCTTTGCTATCATGGATGAATAATCAAGATTTAAGGGCTGCAAAGATGAAAAGAATATTGGCCAAAGAGAAAAATGAACCTCTTTTCATCAGATCTGAACAATCAAATCCCATGGCCCTAATCAACACCCACAATCTAATTGCAAATGATCCTCAGCTGGCACCTAGATATATTGCTGCCCAAGAGCAAGCAATTTCACATTTTGAGGATATGTTTAGGCTGCTAGGGGATGATAGTATACATGCATGCCTAAGGAGATGGAACAAACTACCACATAGCTTGAAGATCAGAGAATACCACTCCCCTCAAAGGTTGAGAGAGGCACTCAATAGGACACCTATGTATAAGCAATCAATGCAAAGGTTGAAGGTCAATTGGATAGGCCTAAAACTAAGTCCACCACTACTCCTAGGGATGTTAGAAGGGAGAAAAGAAGAAGAGAAAAAGAGGAAGTGGGAATAAGTAGAAAAGAAAGCAGGCTTCTATGAACAAGAAGAAGAGACCATAGCAGAGGCATGGGATGTTAGAGAAGCTACCAGAGCCATGAAGGACATGGACATTGACTAAGTTGCTCAGAGGATAAGAAACACTTTCAGTAGAGGGGTGATGATGAGCCTCATCATTGGGTAATTATATGGGCCTTAGTTCACCTCCTAGCTTAGTCAAACCAACTAGTCTCACAACTTATTACATACTTTTGATTATATTTTGTTTATGAGATGAGTTAGAGGTGGATATTTTTCTTTGTGGTCTAATGTGCATTTAATGTAGGATTAAAGGATAAAAGTAAGGAATTTTGGCAAAGACCTTGGTCAAAACTTGAATCGGATAAGGGAGAGGAATTATAGGAGGTAAATCCTCCTCATTTACTACCCCTCCATTCAAATATTCCTCCATCAGCTCGGAGTGCAAACAACCAAATCATGAGGACTAGAAGGTAGCCGAGGACTAGAAGGGAGCCGAGCAAGTGAAAGACAAAGCACTAGTTTATCTCGAGTTTGGGAGTGGAGCCTCCCTAATTTTAAGGAAGTCATTGGAGACTTTAGATGTATAAGTAGAGAGGCCTAGGACCTCAGTAGGATTCAGATTTTTGATTGTAAAACTCTACTATATTTTTGAGTTGCAAGACTTGTGACAATTTTTTATGTAATCCATGGTTTTGATAATAAGATTGAGTTTTTTTTCGAGCCAGCATTGAGCTAACTCAGAGGGCTGAAGCTCTTGGGTTAGGGCCCAACCCTAGCAGCCAAGGTTCCTCTTTATTGTACATGTATGCTAGCATAGGTTCATGGTTTAATTGTTCATTTTCTTAAGTAGTTGCATTTTCGTTACAACAGTGTAGAGTAGATTGGTTGTATTTTAGTTTGCTTCCATTTTTGAATTCTTTCCATTAACAGGTTATCAAGGAGAAAAATATCACCATAAGGTTGTCAGCAGTTGTCCCAGCCTCACCTCCTCCCTCTGGGAGCATGACTTGAGGAAGAGACCCTTCAACAACCCCAAAAGCACATATTTCTAGTTCTTGCATGAGCTTTGGAGTTTGTTGTCTTGATTCAATACTTGGTTCATTTCATTGTTATCTTTGTCTAGCACTCTCCTTCTACAATAATATCTCACAAATGTTCTCATTTCCTTCAACACTTTCTTGATGCATAATATGGGCAATTGATTCATGCTTTTCTAGTTTATGAGAATGTATCTTGTTGCATAGTTCTTGGAAGACACACACATTTTAAGCATTGCAGGTACTTCCGGAGGAGGTCTAGACTTCATCAACAACATCCATTTTTGACCTCATCCACCTCAACCATCTATTGGTCCACCATCACCCTCACTAGTTTTTTCATCCTTTTTCATTGAACTTCCCCTAGACACATTGAGTGAATCTAGCCATCTCTTCTCTTGGATATTGACTTCTGAGTGTTCCTAGACCTTCTAACACCCTATCCCACTCATCACACACCTTTTCCAAGCTTCCCAACACCTCCAACACCTCAAAATTAGCTTTTGGCTGCATATTGTAGGTTTCTTGCAATTCCTACAGGATCATCCTGTAGGTTTCTAGTACATCCTATAGGTTTTCCTAAAACTGCCTATTTTGAGGATGAATTGATGGGGAACCTCTAGGAAGTCACAAAAATCCTCCTAGGATCCTCCCACACCATCCAAACACTCCATAGACCTTCTAGCCATCCTCAACCACCTTACATCCACCTGTCACATCCACAAGAACAATTAAATTGCATGCTTTATTTTACCAAAGAAAACCAAAAAATTGAAAACATATTTAGTTTAGTTTTCTTGCTTACGCATTAGTATGGTTTGATGCTCTTTACTTCTGTAACTTAGATAGCAGCATTAGGTTAGTGTTGATTATCAATTCTACTTAGCATAGCTTTTTAAATGGTTAATTAGGATATGGTGTGATTTATCATTACATGTTGTTGGTTTCCTCATTACTGCAGTAGAGTAGCTCTCTTAGAATAAATTTGCTCTTCTTCCATCAAAGAATCAAGCTTCTTCTGTATCTATAGAAGTCTTGCTTGGAACCCCTGGGGTCTCTCGCCAGATGAACAGTGACAACATGCAGGACCTTCACTTTTACTTGTGCATATAGCACTATCACCTCCAAGTTTGTATGAACCTCGGGTTGATAAGTAAAGCTAGTAGCCTAGGAGTTGCAGCATCTTTGCTGCAATACTAGCACTCATCAATCATGTTGTTATCTTGTATATTTGATCCAGCTCATTATCAGTCTCGTTGTAGTTGGGGACTGGTTCAATATAGCGCACTCCTTCTGCAGGATCCAGTGGTACTATAACCGGAAGTGATTTTCTTACAAACGACATTGTCCTGTTCTTCAAATTAATGACCCCATTCATATCAATAGCCTAGTTGATTCCCAAGAGTGTAGGGTAAGGATTACTGTCATTGACAATTTCTATAACTTCAAAGTCTGCTACAACACTCACACCTTCAATATTAATTGTTACTCCATATAATCATCCCATGGGGATGATTTTCTGTTGATTCACCATCCTGAGTTCAATCAAAGACCACTGTAGCAAAGGTCTCCCCCTCTTTTCCCATGTCTATTTCAGTAGAACATTTGCCTCAGACCCCAAATCCAAGATGACTTGGTACATTTCATAATCATCTATCTGCATTGTTAGCCACATTTCATGTCGTGTTTGTGCCTTATGCTTACCAATCTTCCTAACTGTGCACTACTCTGAGGAATTCCTATCCTTATTGGCACATTTGTCTATTAAGTCCTGTAATCCTTCCACAACTTTCCAGTCACACAGTAGCTTTATGTAGGTCTCCAAAAATGTAGTAAGTATAGAAAGATCGACTTCTTGAGTCACAATGATTTCCTGTGTCTTGACCTAGCTTCCTGAGGTGGGGGCCTCAACGAAGCTTTCTTAGCTTCCATGAATGTTTCCTTTGCACGATTAAGGTCAAAGGGAGCTTATTTCTCCAAAGCTTTGTCAACCCATCCATCTTATTTAGGTTGTTTACCTTTATCAGCACTAGTCGTCATTCCACTTCTCAGCACAATATTAACACTTTTATCTTCCTCATGGGGTTCAACCCTAATCATTTGTAAATTTTGTGTAGGCTAATGAGGCTATGTTTTCTTCTCTTGATTCTTAGCTATCAGCACTAGAAATTATTCAATGGTATGATCGAATTTCCTACAATGTTGACACGATGGATGTGTTGGATTGAGGAAATCCCGCACGAAGTTCTCCAACTGTTCGCAGTTGTAGCAGATAATCTGTTTATAGCCTCTACTAGGTCCTCCTCCTTGACCCCGTCCTTGACCTTGAAAACCTCTACATGCTCCTCTGGCACCTTGATCTGGAGGTTGAGACTCTACTTGCATACAATAAGTATGGGTTCTTTCCATCATCAACTCATAGCTTTAGTAGTGTCACTCATCATGGCCCATAGATTTACAGAAATTATAGACTAGTTGTTGGGGTGTCTGAGTGAACTTCTGAAGTAAATGGTAGTTATCCGTTGCATGTTGTCCAACAACCTAACAAATGGCACATGATAGCACAGCCCCCATACTTAGCCCTACTGGGGCTTATAGCTTTAGGGGAATTGGCCTCCCTCCTGTAATATAATTCGTATATATGGGACAATGTTCTTTATCATGCCCATGGCCCTTGCACTTCAAACAGAAAACTTCTACACGCATGTCAAGATTACACTCCTTGTCTTTCTTCAAACTCTGTAATTCTAGGTGTAGGCTTGCTAACTATAAGTGAATTTGCTATACCCCAAGGTTCATATCCTGAATAGGTGATCGTGAAGCCTCATCACGATTTCCAAGGCTTATGCCTGTGTTGCTATCTTTTATTGTCACGCGATAAACCAATAGTGATGCTAGCTATCTGTGATCTGCATGTTAGCTTGTCTGATCTGTCACTTCAACCTCTGGTCAAAGTCCCGAGGCATCTCCTCAACCTTCATCATGATTTATTTAAATTCAATCACTAACTGTGAGTCAAATTTAGGCTTACTAAAATCTTTATTCAAAGTCATCTTAATCTCTGCTAGCGTTGCGAGAGGATTATCAGCGCAATACCTAATGTACCAGGTTATCACATGATCTTGCAATGCTATAACCAATTGTGCCTTCTTTATCTCGTCATTAGTGATTTGTTGTGCTGTCCATACAGCGTTTGTGACAAACCAAAATTTCTCTGGATCTTCACTTCCTACTCTTGTGAAGGTTGGCATCTTCATTATGTTCGCCATGCTAAAAGGTGGCAGTGGAGGTGGAGGTGTGGCTAAAGGGGTATATAGTGGAGGTGTAGGTGGAGGTGGAGTGGATGGAGGAATTGTTCTAGGAATTCCCAGAGTTACTAGCTAAAAAACACTATGAGGTGTAGTCTGCGCCGCCCCTTCATCATTGCTTGAGGGAGTTCCAATCAATGGACTATACTCTCGTCTTGATCCTTCACAATTTCTAAAGAATCTTCCACTTCACGTAGCTCTGAAAATCAAGGTAATGTCATTATCATTTTTTCACATAATAGAATTTTAATCCAAGTATTCAATGATCTTAAACTTACCTCGCAGTCCTTTGAAGAATATTTGTGCTGCTTCACTATAGTTGACTGAGGTATCAACTGTAAATTCTATAATGAATCCTCCCAGAATTCGGTTGAGCCAATGATTAAATACACTTCGCACACAACTGCAAGGGTCCGCACACTTAGCTGAAGAGCCTTCCCTTCTCTACCTAAGTGTAGGAAGTAGATCTTTCCTGCCTTAGCTCTTGCCCAAAACCCCTCAATGAACAGAATTGTCTATCTCTTCTTACTTCACTACCTCTAAGACTCCCTAAGACTTCATCTATTTATACTATTTCTTTATACAATACCATGGTCCGTGGACCATAGAAGAATCCAAAATCCTACCAAAAAAGCTATACACTCTGCATTCATTTCGCAGAAAATTTACATCCTTTACAAAATTTGTTACAAAAAATGACTAATTAATTCCCTTATGCCCCTAGGGACACCATCCCAACATCTACTTACAAAAAGAGGGGGTGACCCTTCAACACCCCATTATGACCTTTGGACTAACCTCATGACTCTTCAACTTCTTTATAAAATAACTCATTACATTACATCATGACTCTTCACATTCCAATATTGACACTTGAAATTCCAATTACAAATTAATTATAAATAATATTACAATTTGCACTCATACCCATATAACACAGAATAGGGTAGAAAAATTGATAGCCTAATAAGACAAAACACTATGATTCTTGAGTTTGGGAAAACTCTAGCGCAATAACTTCCCCTTGATTTCTTTCAGTCATGTAGCAGTGCTAAGAATGGTATTGTGTGATGGCATCCCCAAACTGCGTGATGGTGTTTGGATGGAATTAGACTCGAGCCTCCATTGCATATGAGTACAATGATTTGCAACCAGTTTCTAATTTCTTCTGAAGCATGATCAACATTGTCCACACTTGGACAAGGCCACCAATGTAGTTGTGCATGTTCTGTCTATTCACCTCCAAGTCCTCCTTGGTGGAAATTTGTCTCAACTGCTCCAAGTATTCCTCTATCTCCTTTTTGACATGGTTCCTAGGTTTGGCTTCAGTGGGTGAGCTAGCTTATGTGATCTTGTGGGTCTTCACCAAGGAATGAGGCAAGTTGCTTACTATTCTGGATCAACATTTGCACTATTTCTTTCTCTAAATTTTCCCATAGCTTCATTTTCTTACCCAATTCAAGCGGTGCCCCTTTGTATCACATTGTTCATTCATGCATGACAATGATTGTAGCTTGCACATTTATGAGAGCTTTGACAAAGTACTTTCACTACTGCTGCATGCCAATCATGCATACAACTACCTTATGCATGGTAAAAATATCCTCATAGAGATCCTGCGTGGTCTCTCTAAGTGTCAATACTTCCTTAAGTATCATTGCTTTCATTTCCTCCAAGTGGACCTATGTGAGAGCTACGTTCGGAGCTATTGTGCAGATTTGTTCAACCTCTTTCCTGGAAGCCTATAAGTTCTTTTCAAATTTCTTATTCTCAGCCATGAAACATTGATTGTTCAAATTTGCTGCACCTGTGAAGGCCAAGTTGGCTAAGGAAAAGGCTTCAGGATCTCTCCTAGTGTCAGCCACAATTACGCTTTGTCTCATAAAAGTAGGAGATGCGAGATTATTCGAAAAAAACTTCTTGTGCTCTTTTTGTTGGGTAGGGGTCCCCTAAGTCCAATTTTTGTCCAAGTCATGTAAAGTCTCCACATTTTTTGGAGTGGAACGCTATTATTCTACTATAGGGATTAATGCACATGTGGTTGTGGTAAGAATACCCTAAAGGATCTTCCTGGGATCCAAGGTATACTGTTTAGATTAATTGCAGCTAGCACAAAGAAGCATATACATATCTATATCAATGCATGATAATCAAAGCAAAAAAGGAGAGATTACCTCAAATCTTGATGCAGTCTTGGCTAGATAACCTAATGTAGCAGAGTGAAAGATCCCTTTTCTAGATCTTAGATCAACACCTGCATATAAACAAGTCAAAGAGTAATACTACAACATATGAACTCCGATAGTAAAAAAATTAGTACATAAATATTTGAAAACAACATGCATCTAAGCTACTCATAAACTATGGTACTAAATCAACATGTAAATAAACATGACATTAGCACCATCGAGTAGACAACACAACAATAGGTCTATATTATTAGATAGGAAAGAATAATTACAACCATCTAGTGAATCAAGCTTCCCTTAATCATCCAACTCCTTTCTCTCTCTCTCTTCTTAACCTTTTGGTAGAAAAACAAATATATCCCATACAAAGTTTCGACAATTAGTTCACAATCCTTTGACCCCTTTCACAATGCCCAAGCCTCCAATATATAGATGATGAGAGGCTTATCCTTTCTAACTCTCTCATGAGTTCCCTTAGGCAAAATCTAGGATGTTTCCTTGCTTTATTCTCTTTCTCATTCCATTAGACTCCATTAGGAATAGGAATATCCTTAGAGAGGTCGAAGGTAGATGTTTACTGCTTTTCGGGCTGACATTTGAGTGAAAAGGGGAATTTCAGTTAGTCAACCCACTCTTTGACCTCCAGAATATCAAAAAACTTGGGTTATGTTGTCCCTTGCGGAAAAAAATGAGTTACCCTAGGGACTAATGCCCCTATCTCATGCATAGGGAGCATGCTAACTCTTCTTGCTAGTTCTTGGGGAGTGTTACCTTGGAAAATAGATATGTGAATTAGGTCATATTGTCTTTAACTAGACTGTCTTTCTCCTTTGCAATGATGAGGAGGTCATCTTCATGTATAACAGATGCCTCGTAAAGTGTGATGTCAGAGACAAAGACGATGGTTGAAATAATTTATAAATTTTTGGAAAAAGAGAGAGATAGGATTAGAGCTTCAGGACTACAAGAAACCTGATACAATCCACATATGTTAAAAGTCTAAAATCATCTCTTGATTTGGGCATTCCCATGCTTAGTAGCTTTGTCAGAGTGATTTCTCAAAAGAGGTATGAATATCATGTCCACCGATAAGCACAATGTGGAACTGTGTCATAATATGATCATCCTAACGAGTTATCTTCAAAAACAATATACACAACTTAGGAGAGGAAACAAGCTGAGTGATGTAAGCCTCTACCCAAGGTCTTGGTCACTGCTTGATCTGAACATCATATTTCTACACATGTGAATAAAGGATTTGATTTCAAACATGTGAGAAATCATCTTATTACCAGTCAATGATGAAAAATGTTAACAAACACAAGGATGCCCACTGATAATGATGATGGTCTCCAAGATGCGCAATACAATATAATGAGGGTGAATAATGATGTTTTCATCAAACACTCGTAGAATCATTCAACTAGGTTCCAATAATGAAAACCCCGAATTAAACACAAGATAACCTGCCACTAATGATTGCAAGTTCCAGGTTAATAATATGTTTCTAGATTTGCTTCCTAGATAGAGTGTTGAAGTCGATAGGAAGAGACTTGTCGAAAGGTAGGAAATAATTTGGCCTACATTAGTTGACATGAAGCAGGACAATAATGAGATTTTTTGGAGATAAAGTTTGAGAAATGGGTCAAATAGATGGAGGGAATGATGGAAGTATATGAGCGATGGTTGATACAGGAAGTATAGTATAAAGGAATCCCTTGAACAATAGAAGGCATGACACAAAGATTTACCAAGTAGCTTTAGACTCATGAACATCAAAGAGTGTTATGATACATGGATGCAGGAATGTCAGAGTATATAGGCTAAACTCATAGGATGGTGAGTTTCATTTGAGAAGCTAACAAAGAAAGAGGTTTGTTGAGGGAGTTCCATGTTTAAGGGAACGCCTGCTGCCAAAACATCTTTCCGAATATAGACATTGAGCCACTATGTTTTCCAATTTTTCCCCATCTAATTAAGTTTAATGAGTCAAGGTGGGTAAAATCGGTGGTCTTTTCATATTTAAATAGTATAAAAGATCTTAAAGAGAAATTCTAGTGGGGTCCCTTTTTCATAGTTGATAACTAGGTGCGACAAAGGTTTAATAGTATACCTAACATAATTCCTTTTTCGTAAGTTAGTCTATTCAGTCTAGATAAAGTGATAAACCTATTCTCAATAGATGTTTGCCTCATTTTGTTACATGTATAAGGGGACAGAGTAAACTCAATACTCGTCATGAAATTTTAATGAGTAGTGCGAAGAAAAATCAATAGATCTTCATCAAATTTTAATGAGTCAAATGAAGAAAACTTGATAGATCTTCATCAAATTTTAACGAGTCAAATGAAGAAAACTCGATATGTATTTTTTAGTTTAATGAGTGAGGAAAAAAATAAAAGAATAACAAATGTTTTCTTCGTAAATTTTTTACGAGTTTGAAGGAGATAACTTGGGGATTTTTTAGTTCAAGAGAGAAAATTCCCAAAACAAAAGAACTCATATCGTCTTCATAGGAGTTTTATCAGCCCAAAGACGGTAACTCAGGGATTTTTCAGTTTAAGAGCAAGAAAAAGTCCCAAAAAATAACATGCTCATATATTCCTTGTAGTAGTTTAACGATCCCAAAGAAGTAGACTCGAGGTTTTTCAAATTAACAAGCAAGAAAATTAACGTAAAATAAATGCTCGATCTTCTTCGTGGTAGTTTAATGAGCCCAAAGAAGGAGAATCGAGGTTTTCTCAAATTAACGAGCAAGAAAAATACCATAAGATAATGCTTGATACTTCTTAATTTCATTCTTGAAAATAAAAGGGTCTATTCCATGCATTTCCTCATAAGGCCAAGGGAATACATCATGAAATTCCTTGAAAAGGCAAGTGAAGCTTGTAATTTCCTTAGGATTGTAATCGGCTCCATTCTGTATCTTTTCCATGATTCCTATCTTGACTAAGATATCAATGAGCATTGTCTTTGAAAGATTTCCCATGTTTCTCTCTGAATCCAAAGTTTGGATGGTTGTATAAAATGAGGGAATAACCTCAGGTGGTTCAAAGGACATGATTTCTATAGGGTTTGCGTCCAAATTAGATATCAAAATGTGATGGTGGTAGTTTTCCCAAGGTCTCTTCTCCAAACATCTGATCTCTAGAATAACTTCATCTAAAGGTAGGACTTGATGGTACCATTGGTCTTGATCGAAGTGTCAGGAGAATTTGATGCAGATTCAATGGCTTGATAAAACAATTTCACTGGTCACAGTGGCATTTGTTCTCCATAATAGTCATTGTATGAAGGGGTCAGGAGGATCCAGGGATCGGTGGGGTCATGAGGAATGGTGGATACCATAGAACTCATTTATGAAACCTCGGGATATGGGAGAGGAGAACAGTTCATTAGGGCAGAACCCTTAAAAATACTAATACCAACATTAGCGTAAGAGTCAGGTATGTCACTTACTAAAGGTACAGTGTCACTAGGAAACGGGGAGTAATCTGGGGTGCAAAAGGAAATTTGGTCCATTGTGGCTATTCTCCCATCCAATGGAAAGAGGATGAGGTGGAAGACTGAAGAAACGATGATAGTCATGTCATAAGTCCAACTGTGGCCCAAAATTAGATTATAGTCGAGTTTATGATCTACAACTTCAATGTCCACCATTACCATTTTCCTAGAGTGATGGGGTAGTCGGCAGTGTAATCTTTTGGGATGAATGTATGGCCATCAAATTATTTAAGGAAATTCTATGGTGGAGAGAGGGTTGGAGAAGCCAAGGTGAGCCAACATGAAGTAGAAATGATGCAGGTCAAAGTTCACTCGTCAATGATTGTTCTATGTACACCTTGGCCTTTTGAAAAAATCTGCACCTGAAATGCAAGTTGGTGGGAAAGGCAAGGTTTACATTTATCCATGTTGAATATTGCTAGCATGGAATCCTAAGGGTCAACCGCACTAATGGCCGAAATAAAATATTTTCGTTGTGTTAGACAAGTTTGCAATACTTCGAATGCCAACATAGCTGATGGTGCTTGAGCCAAGTCTTCTACAATATTATAGTTCTTGGAAGCACATGCAGAAGTATTATGTGTTGTGTGACGAAGTTCCCCTTTTGGGGGGTGAATTAAAAGATCAAAAATAGGACTTTCGATATGAAGATCATTATGCGGTGGTGGTTTTGAACTCGAGGCAACGTTTGAAATAAGATGTTGATGTTGCTAAGTACGGAAGGGGTTGTGTAGGACCGTAGGGGTTCGACGAGTGCCCTTTTGAGGAAGAATATCTATGCATTCTTGGAGACATGAAAATCGATTTGTCATATGGTCTTTCACCAACTTTTTCCTTTCCATTGTTAGGTTGTGCCACAACTTTCTACGTAGGGTTGGATTGCTAGTTTGGCTGCTCTTCAGAAGGAGAGGTCTTCTTGTTCTTTCCATTGAGTTTTTTTGTATACTGCACAAAGTTTACCACAATGGTAGTAAGAGTAGTCGATTGGGTAGAAGTAGCAAGATCAATAGACAACTGGGAAATGTGCCTTCTAGGTTGTTTTATAGTAGCCCCAGAGATAGCATCAATGATACTGTCAGTGTGCACGCCAGGTCGTTGAGTAGCGGGAACATTGGAAGTTCTACGGGCATTTGGGATTATGCCTTATAATGTGCTAGATTGCAAATAAATCAAATCTAATTTCTAGGCATGACCAATGGATTGGTCTTCAGTGACCGCACCACCTAAGGCAATGTCCTTGGCAATTTGGGGAAGAAGAGATTTACAGAACCAATCTACTAACAGATATTCTGGAATGGGGGCTTTGATTAGACTTCGCCTACGTCTCCATTCATGAATGTGATCGAAGATGTGGGTGGAGGTGGCTTGGCACAAGGTAGTTACTAGTGAGAAGTTCCATCCCAGTTTCATAGCAGATAGGAAACTGAAAGTTCTTTAAAAATTCCATTACTAAGGCGACGAAGGTATTAATTGACATGTGTGGTAACTCAATGTACCACTTGGTGGCATTGCTAGTAAGGGTGTGATGGAAGAGCTGGAGATGGATATTGTCATCCACCATCGAGTTTGATATGCACCATAAATGATAGGTGGTGACATGTGTACATGGATCATCCCCTTGTTTTCCTTCAAACTTTGGTATGTTGATAGGTATTTTGTGTGGGATTGGGGGCTAAGGTAAGTTGTGGTAGATGGGGTCATTGGTTAGTTTGTACAAATCAGGGATGTCAATTGTTGCCAAAAAAGGCAAAGTATTTGGTGTCCCCAAGTCTGACCAGGGTGATGATGAATGCCTTGAAGGACCCTAGGGTCTTCCCATCATATTGTTACCAACAGGATACATAGGATTTTTTGGATAATAGTTTCCTTGCAATGGTGGAATAATCATATAGGGTGGTTGTCCATATGGGATGTTAGGCTGGGGGATATAAGCTTGATTGCTCCCAAGATAAAAATTGTCACCTTACTCAATTGAGGTTGAGGAGGGGGTGCCCAAATGGATTAAGGGGGACCAGGTTGAGGGATCCCACTAGCCATGTAGTTGGCCATAGTCACATGACTGACACTGGCATAGTGTCCACTTGGAGGATTTATGTCAATTAATGAAAGTCCATCTTGTACTATAGGTAGAGGGGGTATAGTAATGCCCCCTACTACTATGTGCATGTTGGGAACATTTCCCCCTCATTGTTGAACCTGGGGATTTGAACTTAACAAATAATTCCAAACAAAGGGTTACTGAAGAGACCCGTGCTAAAAACACTATTTGGAATGATAGCTGAAGGTCTAGTCGTAGACAAAAAATAGGCAAAAACTGCCATGTACTAGGTTCCACTCAAAGTAGGTGTAATTAAGTTGCTCGAACTTGGCATAGTTTGGATAAGAGGGTAACCAATCATTTGTGTATTACTGACTATCGGTGGGGGAAGTGAGGGTGAACCAGAGTTGTCCACAAAATCCCATGACCCATTAGTCATCGGGGAAATAATGAATGTAGGTACAGTCGAAGACATGGTGGATACAAGTTCTACTTGAATCAATATTGGTCCCAAAGGATCAGAGAGGGGAGGATTATAAGGAGGTACAAATCCTTCAGCAAAAAATTCCTCCAACTATATAGTGTCATGGGATGTATTGTTTGATTTGGTGTTAGATACTAGATATGGATTACCCAAAGAGGGGAAATTCAAATCACTGAGTCTCAAATGATCCTTCGTAGTCAGTAGAGGAAGACCTTGTTATCACTAAGATTGATGGTGAGGTTTATATGTAGCCATGGTGACCAACATATTTTATCAAAAGAGTTTATAGTGATATTAATTATAGTCTCAGTGACCACAAAGGAGCACCTAAAAAAATAAAAAATACTCTAATAGTCAATCAGCAAGCAGTCAAGGGATATGACTATGTCTAATAACCACCATTTGCTAGAGATGAAAACCAGTATCAAAATCGCTAAAAGAGAGAGCTGGAAAAATGTACAGCTACGATTACTCTTGAGATTTGCCCGAATCTCAGATTAAGGGGCCAAGTACTCTCGTGAAGACGAGAACCCTCCCAAAAACCGAAGACAAAGTAGGTTTTTGTGTTTAGGTACTAGGGTAGCCCGCCCTAGTCACCTTACATTCGTCCCTAAAAAAAATGATGGCCACTATGGTTACCTCAAATCATAGACACTACTGGGGGGGGCATGGTCACAGACAATACACTGTGTGGGTAGGATACCTGAGTCCCCGACTCAGCTCCAATATCCCTAAAGGGATCAAAAATACACATAATACCCAATGGAGATGCAATCGAAGGTAGGCTACCTTCTCTCACATTCCAATGTTGTCTCGCATTTAACTCCACTTTGACTAGAGCAGTCCCAGATAGTATGAGTGCAGCAGTATTTTACCCTCTTTAACGACACTAGTCTCATTTTTATGATCTTGGGTAGTTAACTCACAATTACCTAGCCCAAGATCCTAGCATAGAATAATATGTGTGTATACTCAAAAAAGAGTTGTTGATTTCTCTTATTGCGAAACATATTTTGTTGGTACTTTATTAATGTCTTTAGAAGGGGTGTTGATGTATGGAGTTTTGTGAGACTCTGACACAAGCCATGCAGAATATGATTTTCAATTTCAACTTGATGAATGAATTATTTCTACAAGGAGAGAATCATTTATAAATCAATCAACACCAAGCATCCAATGCAGTAAACACACGCACAAATTGTAGACATGCAATGCTTTCTAACAATTCACCCGATATACAGATGCAAAATCTAACCAACTAAAACAAAAAACACTTAAAAAAATATTTTTTTTCTTGAAAAACATAACCACTAAATCTATTTTCCTAAAAAAAAAAATTCTCAGAAAACGAGCAACCAAATATAGTGCATAACCGTAAATCCTTAAATAGAATATAAGTAGCTTCCCCAACCTAGGAATTCATAGAACAGGATATTGATCGAGATATTGGCTGGCTAACGCACTTTAGGAGAGGCTACAAGGAGTTAATGGTAGGATTAATGCTCTGTCTACAAGCCAGGAGAGCATTATATCTCACTACTTTGCATTACTAGGGTATGTTAGGGGCGAAAAAGCTATAAAAAGAGTCTTTTAGGGTTAGATCAAAGGTTGAACATAGCACATAAGGTTATGAAGAGTCCTGAGTGGTTAGAAATGGAACCAATAAGAACAAGAGGGCCTGTAAAGAAAGAGAGATCTAGGAACTTGGAAGGAGAAAACTGGGAACTAAATATAGTCCCCAGTGGAGTTGCCAATTATGCTATTGGGATTAATGCATGGGTGGTTGTGGCTGGAATACCCTCAAGGATCTTCCCAGGATCCAAGGAAAACCATTCAAATTAATTGCAACTAGCACAAAGAAGCATATACATATCTATATCAATGCATGATAATCAAAGAAGAACATGAGACATTATGTTGGGATGGGGTCCCTAGGGTTAAATTTTCTTAGTTAAGTCACATTTTGTAATAGTTATTGTGAAAGAATGTAAATTCTCTGCAAAGTGAGGAAGCAGAATGCGAAGTTAAGTAAGAGTCAAAGGGGCATTGGTCCCTTGTATGGGTAGGTGATAGTATGGATTTTTTAGACTCACCCATGGTTCGTGGGCCATGGTATTGTAATGAAAAGGCTATATATAATGAGTCATAGAAAGCTTAAAGAGATAATTTTTTGTGAATGATCATTGTAAGGGTAAGGTTCTAAGGCAGTAAAGGTTTGTTTCCTGTACTTAGGTGAAATGGGAAGGCTCCTGCAGCTGAGTGCATGGAGATCTTGGCAAGTCTGTAGCTGAGTGCGTGGGCCCCTATAGCTGGGTGCGCAGGGATAGGAAGTATGTATCTGAACATTTACATCTTAATAAAGGTTGTTTTGAGCTGAATCTGTGCCTTTTTTATTTATTTTTGTTAAGTTTATATGTCTTCGCTCGGTGCTCTATTTTATATGACTTAACTCTTAATTTATGTGTGAAACCAATAGATCTTTAATATTTATGCATAATAAGTATAATTAACCTCCTTCGTGGAGATTGGGAAGCTTCTAGATAGATCTACTTTAATTAACTATTCGGAAAGGATAGATCTGCACGATGACAAATCTAGGTCATAAGGGCCTCAAACTATACAGTTTATTGCGTGAAAGTAGTGAATCTGTACCTTTTATGCATGTTAAGTATAATGTGGTACCTTCACAAAGGTTTGAAGGTCATTACGATAGAATTGCAGTAGTTGACAATTGGAAGGAATAAATTTGTGTGAAGGTAGATCTAAGATATAATATGTTTAGGAAGACCATCACACAAGGCTTTAGATACAAAACCTGGTTCTAACATCCCCCAATACTGCTGTGGGTGAGGCTACAGCCTACGCTATGTAGTGTTTCCAAAAGGGCCAGAAATTATGGTTTTGTTGGTTGGTGCGAATAACTTTGAACCTGGATTAGGCCCCCTTAAGCCAACAAATGGTTCCATTGTCAGGACCGAGATCAATATGAGGAATGTGTGATGTCAAATAAGTGGTTCCCTATCAAGAAAGAAATTTTGGAAGTGGATCAACTGAAAGGAACATGCGTTCGCAGCTCAAGAGAACAAAAACCCGTTGTTGTCCAAGGAACAATGGTTGAGTAGATACCTATACTCAAACGAAACTAAGAAATTTTTATGTTTCTTCCCTTGTGAATTGTATGAGTGGTTGTCTAGATTGGCATATAGTTAGGGTACATGGAGACTTGACGACCCTATTATGTGGACTCCAGAGTTGGTGTGGTGCTTGGAAGCTTTAAAAAACAACATCGTGCGGGTCGTTGATCACTAGATTGATCGTGTACTAGGGGGATTTGTCACTGAGATTGCGATTGATATATCCATTAGTTATAGTGAAGAAGAAAAAATGCTCTTCAAGGGACTGCGAGGTAAGTATTTAAAATCTCTGAAAACTTGGATTAAGATGTTATTGTGTGAAAAATGGGTTATGCCATTACCTTGATGTTTCAAACTATGTGAAGTGGAAAACCCTTCAGAAGGAATGGAGAATTGGGCTCTGAATATAGTACGCTATTGGGATTCTCTTCAAGTGACGATGAAGGAATGATTCTAAATACACCATGAAGTTTGCTGCAGTTGGTAAGTTAGGCTATCCCGTAGATACCTCATCCATCCACCCCAACTCCACCTCCACCTCCACCTCCACCATACACACCTACACCTTCACTTCCACCTCTACCTCCACCTCCACCTCCACCATACACACCTACACCTTCACCTCCACCTCTGCCTCCACCTCCACCATTCAACATGGCGAATGAAATGAAGATGCCGATCTTCAAAGGGGTCAGAAGCGAAGACCTCAAATAGTTTTAGTTCATTGAAGTTGTTATGTGGACAACACAACATATCACTGATCATAATCTAAAGAAAGCACAACTGGTCATAGTGTTGTAGGATAGAGTGCTGACCTGGTATATCAAGTACTGTCAAGATCACCCTGTCACAACATTGGCAGATACTCAACAAACGCTTAATCATGAGTTTAAGAATCCTAAATCCAAGGTGAAATGTATTACATAGTTTAAAGAGATAAAGCAAGTGGTGAATGAATCCTCGTGGGATTTCAATCAAAGGCTAAAATTCTTGATCTGATAAGATAATATGAACATCACAAATGAACAACACAAATGTTGGTACATTTCTTTGTTGTTGCCCCACTTAAGATTACCATTATCACAACAGAAGATATCAACTAAAGCAAAAGCTGTGGAGATCACGATGAGATTGGAAGCCTTGCTAATACAATATATGAACATTGGAGTACAACAGATTCACTCACATTTGGAAAGTCTGCACCTGGAGTTGCAGAGCCTGAAGAAGGGAAAGGAAGTCCAGCCTGAGGTGCAAATTGAAGTTTGGTGCTCGAAATGCAAGGGCCATGGGCATGATAAGGACTATTGCTTGATTTATCAGAACTATATTATGGGGGGGTCTATCCCCCTAAAGACAGAAAATACTGCTGGGTTGAGCATAGGAGGAGTGCCATGGTGCTCTATCTGTCAGGTCTCAGGACAACACGTGACAAACAATTTTCATATATTACAAAAGTTCATATAGACATCTCAACAGTTGTTTTGCAATTTCTGCAAATCTGTCGGTCATGATGAGTGCCATTATTGAAGTTATGAATTGATTATGGATAGAACCCCTACCTATTGAATGCATGCAAAAACTAGGCCTCTAGATCAGGGCAAGGGTGCAGTGCACAGAGGATTCCAAGGTAGTGGAAGAGGAAGAGGAGGATGAGCTGGTAGAGGCCGTGGAAAAGTTATTTTCTATAACTGTGGTGAAGCTAGACATTTTACACACCACTGTAAGAACCCAACTCATCCATCTTGTCAATATTGTAGACAATTTGATCATGTGATAGAAGATTTCTTGATACTTATAGCAAAGATGCAAGAAAAGAAGACGTAGGCCCAACAACCTAGGAAGAATATTCAAATGATGAGGGTGGAACCACATGAAGAAGATCATGGTGTTAATATCGTAACGAGCATTGGTATGGCCACGTGCGAAGATAAGGGAAAGCAGTTAGAGACTGAAGAATGAGTGCACAAGGCCACTGAAAAGGAAGTTGGGTTTGACCTCAACCAGGCTAAAGAAACTTTTATGGAGGATAAAAAGAATTTCGCTGAAACTTCTACATTTGAGATTCAAGAAAAAATCAACTGGGAACAATGAAGTGCAAGATGTGGATCCTTCACTGTTAGCCACTTTCCTGAAGGTCTGTATGAAGTTGTTGCGTGATAAAAAGGTAGTAGAAGGGCTCCAGGAGCTAAAAGACAACTGTGCGAGTAATATTAAGGTTCCTTTAGAACAACGCACTGTAAAGAAGCTAGGTAAGAATAAGAAGCAGACAGGGTGTGAGATGAGGCTGACCGTGTAGATAGGAGAGTATGAAATGGACCAAGTAATCTTGGATCTAGGATCTGATGCACATGTACTGCCTAAATATATGTGGGAAAGGATGGGGAGACCTACGTTGCAAAGATATCCTATATAGCTATGCATGGATAATCAATAGAATATTATTCCTATGGGGCGCATGTATGGGGTAACAGTTGATATTGAAGGAGCAAGTGCTCTGGCAGATTTTGAAGTAATAGAAATCGTAGATGAAAACAATATGTATCTTGCGTTACTAGGAATTGATTGGGCCTTTGACGTGGATGTGGTGATTAACCTGAAGAAGAGGAAGATGACATTTGAGAGGAAGGTTTGCAGGGCTATTGTGCCACTGGACCCTACTGAAGGAGAGAATTATATTGAGCTTGTTCACGGCTTTGTGGAGGATAATGATGATCAAGAACAGATATACAAGATCATGATGCAAGATGAAGATTGGATCAATCATACGGCCGATGGATGAATTACTTGGGATTGGGATTTTTATTGTACCTCAAACTCATATGAATAACTCAATCACGGGAAGAATCAGTTGCATGAAGTATCTATGCTCCGCTGCAATATGATGGCCAAATCGCTATGGTCCGTATCCACATAAGTAAGAAATATTCCGCACTATGATGGTTTGAATGATGGTAATCTCTTTTTGAATGAATTTGAAAAGGAGGTGCCTGAGGAACATTCATTCCAAGAACTAGAATTGGCACTGCACGCTACATCCGCCCAATGGTGGGGTACGCATAAGGAAAACTTCACTGATTTGAAGGAATACAAACAGATGATGAAGCTAAGGTTTGAATATGATAATACTTGAATGAATGAGAAGTATAGTGGGAAGGATGATCTATGCGAACACTTGGCATGGTGGACTAAAGCTTGGGGTGAATAACCTCAACCAGGGTGGGTACATGTTTTCTATCACACCTTAGATACTATTCCAATGAACTGGTATTTGGAAATAGAGCTATGCCATGGAACGAACGAATGAGATATCTTGAGGGAAAGCTTCTTATTAACTTTAAACTTTGAGGATGGATTTGAATGCATTGATGAAGCGCTACAAGAAATTAAGACTGTTATTTTTAGAATGCATGAAGAGTCACTCAAATAGGTACAACCAAACTGGAGTACACAACTATGCCATGCATGGAATGCTACAATATGACTGTTGAAGAAGAGGAGGATGTCAAAGAAAAATCAACATTCTAGAAACTGGAGGTTAGTGCGAGGTTGAAGGACCTCAAGAAGAGAACCCTCATATAACAGAACCACTTAAAACCTGACAAGTAAATATTGGATCCGATGCGGAGCCTAAGTTTGTGAAGATAGAAGACTATTGAGATGAATATACTGTTGATAAGGTGGCTGAACTACTGCACGAATAGCAGGATCTATTCCCAACAAAGTTCTCGGGTCTGAAGGGTATTGTAGAAGATCTGGGTGTTATGAAAATTACTTTGAGACCTAACATGAAGCCTGTCAAGCAGAGACCTTATTAGCTCAATATGAAGTATAAAGAAAAGGTGTGCAAAGAACTGGTCAAAATGCTCAAGGCTGAAATTATTGAGCCAGTAGATTAATCTAGTTGGGTAAGCTCAGTGGTTGTCTAGGAAAAGAAACAACAAGGAAAAATTTGGATATGCATAGATATGAGAAATTTGAATGATGCATGTGTGCATGATCTGTTTCCAACACCATTTACAGATGAAGTGTTAGAGAATGTTGGAGGACAAGAGGCATATTCGTTCACTGATGGATTCTCAAGATACCATCAAATAAATATTGCACCGGAGGATCACAAAAAGAAAACCTTTGTGACAGAGTGGGGTTTCTTTCAGTATATAGTAATGCCATTCGAATTGAAGAAGGCACCTGCAATCTTCCCCAGGGTGGTAAATTGCGGAGTTTAAGAAGTTTATTCATAAATTCTTGGAGGTGTATTTTGATGACTAGACTGTGTTTGGATTGGTGAAGCGCCATGTTGCAAGTCTACGCCTCATGCTGGATACATGTCACAGATACCAGATCGTGTTGAACTTGAAGAAATGTATATTCTATGTGCCTTTTGGAAATTTTCTAGGTCATGTAGTATGCAAGCAGTGATTGATGGTGGACCCTGTGAAGATAATAGTAATTGTGAATTTCGAAACTCCCAAGAATGTTAAGTAGCTACGCACAACATTGGACCACACAGGATGCTATAGGAAGTTTATCAAGTCTTATGCCAAGATAATTGTGCCGATGGAGAAACTATTAAAGAAGGATGCAAATTTTTGTTGGGATGAGCAGTGTTAACAAAGTCTTGATGTGTCAAAGGACAAGATCATGGCTGCACCCATTTTAGTATTTCTGCATTGGAAGAAAGAATTTCATGTGCATGTAGATGCCTTATGTATTACGTTGGGTGTGGTATTGACCCACCCTGGCGAAGGTGATATTGATCATCCAATAGCATTTTCAAGTAGGAAACTATCGAAAGCCGAAAATAATTATTCCACTATAGAGTGCGAAGGGCTGGTGATGGTCTATACGATACAAAATTTTTGGCCTTATTTGTTGGGTAAACACTTCAATATGTATACAGATAATTCCTCTCTCAAATACCTAGTTAATCAGCCTATGTTGGGTGGGAAAATATGTGGGTGCCTATTATTGTTCCAAGAGTATGACTTTGAAATAATAATGAAGCTTGGATAGTTGAACACAGGACCAGATCACCTAAGCCGAATCGAGATAGGTGAAGAACCAACCACATTGGAAGAAGGATTGTTGGATGAGTAGCTCTTTTTTGTGTGTGTTGAAGATGATCATTTTGCAGACATAACTCAGTTTCTAACTACTGGAACAACTCCAAAAGGCTATTCTACTCAATAGAAAAAGGAATTAGTGGTTTGTGCAACTATATTTTATGTTATAGTGAGACATTTGTATATGATGGGAACATATAAAATATTTCAATGATATGTGAAGTGGTTTAAGCATGCTAGTATCCTCTCTGAAGCACATGGAGGAGTTACGGGAGGACACTATGCAGGTAGAGCGAACGCGCAAAATATTCTGTGCATAGGTTTATGGTGGATGACAGTGCATAAAGATTATAAGACATTTTGTAAAGCATGCGATGCTTGTCAAAGGATGAGCAAGCCTTTGTGAAGAGATGAAATTCCCTTAAACGCTCAGGTTTCTTTGCAAGTATTTGACAAATGGGAAATTAACTTCCTAGGTCTAATATAACCACCAAGAAGGAAGACAAGCACGTAATACATTATTACCGTGATGGAGTACTTAACCAAATGGGAAGAAGCATAGTCCATGAAATATTATATTTCTTCTACCACTACGAAGTTCCTGTTTGAATATGTCTTTATGCAGTTTGGGTGCTGTAAGGTATTGATGAGTGATAGGGGTATGCATTTCCTGAATGAAAAAATCAGCGCAATTCTCAAAGAATTCTAGGTGTACCATCAAAAGAGTACGTCCTATCATCCCCAAGGCAATGGTACACTGGAAGTGTTCAATAAGATTCTAGAGAATGTGTTAACAAAGGTTTGTAATGAAAAGAGGAAAGATTGGGATGTACTCATACCCACAGTCCTATGGGCCTATAGGACGACATGTAACAATCTAACAGGAAAAACCTCATTCAGACTTGTCTATTGGATAGAAGTAGACATGCCGCTGGAATATTGTGCCAATTCTGTGGATTGTAGCATTAACTGACATGGCTGATCACGAGACCATGGAAGAGTGCCTTGCGTAGTTACTAGAGCTTGAAGAAGACTGATTTCTAGCCAGATTTCACCAACAGGTGTAGAAGGAACGTGAGAAGGCCTGGCATGATAAGCATATTAAGTTGTGCACCTTCAAGGTAAATGATCTTATGTTGTTGTATGATGGAAAGTTCACAAATTTTAGGGGAAAATTCCAAATGCACTAGTTAGGCCCGTATATTGTTAAGGAAATCATGGATGGTGGTGCAGTCAAGTGACAAAGATAAATGGAAAATTGTTCCCGAGTAGGGTGAATGGAAGTCAGCTGAAATTGTATACAAGGGATCTTGCCCTTGTGCAATTACTACATGGTAGCAGTACAGTCTTAGCACTCCAAGAAGTTGCAAGGGAGAGTGGGAATATAAACTACACTACCTGAAGAATAGGAGAATGGACTAAGGAGGTTGTGCAATGGATGCAAGGGGTAAAACAGAAGAAGTTGTGACAAAAGAAGCTGTGATGGATGAGTTGCACCATGGGGGTTGGTGCCACACTGCCGGGTCCAAAAGTAATCATTGAAGTCACCATTCATGATTGGATAAAAAAAATATTGTTAGGAGGAGTGGGTAGGAAACATTTATTTTGAAAATATTTGGACATCTGCCACCAAATATGCATTTATGATCAGAAAATGGAGGGAACGATTAGATTTGAATTCAAAATCACCTATAAATCTGGCATGTTGGCATGGTGTAGAACACTTTTCCCTCTGCAAATTGTGTATAAGCCTTCTTGTTTTCACTCTATGAATCGACAGGCTTGGGAGGATTCTGTTTCAAGCCCATCATTTGTGAAACTACCTGAGTGGAACCAAAAGCTTATCCTTGAACAAATGTCTCAGCCAGTAAGTTCCGAAGCCACTATCTCTCAAGTGGAAACCACTAAAGTTGCATCAATGGAAGCTATGCCATTCGTGCCTAAGGAATCACGGTCACCTAGGCCAAGAAATCTACTGCTAAGGAGAAGAGGAAGAAACGACAACTTGTACCGGTGTAGTAGACACCGAGGAAGAACCCCACGGAGGTTCGAGAGAAAGGGAGGAAGGAAAAGGCCAAGTCGTTGGATGAATCTGTGGATTTGGACATAGAAGAACTCCGTGATGGAGTTGATGAAGTGGATGCTGATGAGGGTGAGCCTATCACTAGGCACTCGACATATATCCCATTGTGGAAAGAGAAGGAGAAGGTAACCAAGGACCCAGATTCAAGAAAGTTCACAATCTCTATGTTGCTACTACCAAAAGAACTGGTATTTGAAGGCACGCTCTTAGTGCATATCCCTGTGTTAAAACTTGAGGATTGGGATCTAGCCGATCACAAGTAATTTCTGCATTTGGTGACCAATAAATACATGACCAAGATTTACTATGAAGAGACTAGGGTCATGAGGCTGGAACCGATGAAATGGGTAAAAGGCGTCGAGCAGGCCGGATTGCAACATATGTTGTGTGTGCCACACTTTCATAGGTCAATTATCAATATTTCCTGTGTGCACCAATTTCTCACATTGGTGCATGATGGGTTCTTGTGGCTAGGTGAACTCATCCCTATAAAAGACATGTTGATCCATAGAATTATGAAGTTTCCCTATAAAGGGGTGGATCCGAACAAGGAGTTTAGAGGAAAAATCAAGGAGAAGGAGCTTGTAGATAAAATGAAAATTGAGTATGGATTGGTCAAGAAGTCACACAAATACTCTTCCACTCTGTTGCAGATGTAGTGGTACAGTTTCTCGCTCAAATTATGGTGGGAAAGATCATGATAAAATGTCACGCGGATGAGGTTTCGATGCTAGTAATTTCATTAGGTGCACAGTGCGCAAAGAGGGTGCAATACAACTAGGCGCAGTACCTCTACAAGGAATTTTTAGAAAATTGTTTCAAAGTGCAGGAGGAAAGAAAGGAATTTCACTATGCCTGGCTCTTGCCATTGATTGCACTCATTGCATGGAGACATACAGAGGATAGTCAGTTCCCTCCGTAGGATGAAGATTTACAGAAGGTAGTGAAATTGACTTCGCTATGGGTGATGAAGGATTCAGAGAAGATCACGAAATCAAATGTCTTATGGATTCTGGTTGAGATGGACCTCCGCATAGTAATCATTTAGATGCCAAGGTTGTCTCCAACCTTGTTTGAACAATTGCGGGTCTTTTCAGAATTTAAGGTTGGTTTTCATAATGCATCCATTCGCGCAAGGTGAGACCCTAAGATGATATGGAACAATTTTCCATACCTAGTAACAAAGGCTGATGTATAGGAGATTGTGGGATCATGGCCAGAAAAGTGGTGAAAACCCATAGACCTTGGCCTAGGTACCAACAAAGGCAGAGAAAGCTCTTCTATGCAGATGACAGCGACGCAAAAATGAAAAGAAGCAGCACAAGCAACAACACAGGAGTAGGCCAATTAGAAGAATAAAGAAGCTACTGCTAATGCAGCTGCTGCTAAGGCAACTGCTGATAAAGAGCACGCTGCAGAAAAGGGCATATTAGAAGTTGAAGCATCGACTTTCCAGCATATTGTAGAATAGGAATAGTCTATACAGGAAGGAGGTGAGGGTGACGAGAAAAGCACTCACTTCAAATTGTAGAAGCGGCCCAAGGAAATGACTTCTGGACCTCAGTAGAAGACAAAATCAGACAAGTAGGCACATGCAGATCCAATGGTCCTCACTGAGGGGGACTTAGATGAGATCATTGATAAGGTCCGAGATACAACAAGGGAACAGTGGCAAAAGTTCAAGCAGTAGTTCCAGTAATCACTTGGAAGCATGAAGAAAAATCTGCATGAATTGCAAATATAGATAGGTTGGCTGCAAGAAAGTGTGGGCAAAGAGAGCAAGGTTCAAGTGAGCCTGCAATGTGTGAGTGAGAGAATAATGGAAACAGAATGGACTCTAGACCTCAGGATCATTCCCTTTCCAAAAGGGACATTACATGCATAATCAGAGGAAGATAATGCTCATCTCGGAATGATGAAGGGCATGGGTATGAATTTAGCCACACTGCCACTTCAGATGCTCCACATGCTTCACCAACAGCTCTCAGATGAGGTTCGAATCAGAGAGAAGCACGTGCTTTTACTAATCAGTGAAGTCAAAATGACCAATGAGCAGATCTTCACAGAAAAGGTTCTGGCTCTTAAGGAAAAAGAAGAGATAGTAGCACAAAGCCATAGCCTAGAAGCAACAATTACACAAGTGTGTAATTCAGTATTGGAGGTACACATTCCAAAGGATACGTCAACATCAACAAAGGTTTAGAAATTGGGCATTGTAGTGCGACAGTCTAAGGAGGAGGTAGGTTGAGTTACTTTTAATTTCAAATGAAGATCTTAGAACTAAAATTGAAACTGTAGCCGACTACTCCACCAGATGTCAAGGAGCAGTGCAACACAACCATCAAAGAATACATGTCTACCTTGGATAACATTGTAACAGGTTGCAATTGTCTCTTTAAAAATGCAATGGAGCTATGGACCATTTTGTAGGAGGACTCCAAGCTTCAATGACTGGGTACAAAGATCAGAGAGGCATAATAGAAAGTTGATGAGATCAGGGTGACTGCGTGCACTTTGGTGCTAGTCCAGCGCTTCATGCATTTACAAGAAATGAAGGTGCTGCAGGCACAGGTTGAGGAGCTACAACACAAATAACAAGTTTTGAAGGCTCAAATTCAACCATGGACAGAGGAAGTGAGCTAGATTACTCTGTCTATCCAGGAGAAGATGAAGACTTTTCAACAGGCACATAGGACCATGTGCCTCGCAATGTAGCAACCAAATACCGAGAAGTTTGTCGAAGAAGTGCAACAGACCATCATACAGAGCACAATAGACCTTGAAGTATTGGAGATGGAGTTGAGTGAACTCCACCATAAAGTGGAGATGCCAGATGAGTGACTCAAGGGCGAGTAACCATTTTTGTGTTGGGAGCCCATTTGGATGGGGTCCCTAGGGTTAAAGTTTGTTATTAAATCACTTTTGTAATAGTTTTTGTGAAAGAATGTAAAGTCTCTGTGAAATGAGGAAGTGGAGTGTGTAAGTAAGAGTTAAAGGGGCATTAGTCCCTTGTATGGGTAGGTGATAGAATGGTTTTGAGACTCACTGATGGTCCGCAGGCCATGGTATTGTAATGAAAAGGCTATATATAGTGAGTCGTAGTGAGGCTAAAGAGATAACTTTTTGTGAAGTATCAATGTAATGGTAAGGTGCTAAGGCAGTAAAGGTATGTTTCTTGTACTTAGGAAAAAGGGGAAGGCTCCTACAGTTGAGTGCGCAGAGACCTTGGCAAGTCCGTAGTTAAGTGTGTGGGCACTTGCGACTAGGTGCGGAGGGATAGGAAGTTTGCATTTGAATGTTCACATCTTAATAAAGAATGTTTTGAGCTGAATATGTGCATTTGTGCCTTGTTTATTTAATTTTGTTAAATTTATATTTCTTCACTCAGTGATCTATTTTATATGACTTAATACTTAATTTCTGTGTGAAACAAATAGACCTGTAATATTTATGCATAATAAGTATAATTAACCTCCTTTGCGGAGATCGGGAAGCTGCTAGATATATTTGCTTTAGTTATCTGTTCTGAAAGGGTAGATCTGTGTGACGACAAATCTAGGTCATAAGGGCCTTAGAATATACATCTTATTGCACGAAAGTAGTGAATCTGTATCTTTTATGCATGTTAAGTACAATCAGGTACCTTCACAAAGGTTTGAAGGTCATTATGATAGAATTACAGTAGGCTAAAATTAGAAGGAATAAATCCACGTGAAGGAAAATCTAAGCTATAATATCTTTAGGAAGACCATCACACACACCTCTGGATGCAGAAACCTAGTTCTAACATCCCCCAATACTGTGTTATGCTCTTGACCTGTGAGAAGATGCCAGAATACAAAATATACGAAGAAATACAACCCAGAATGTAGAACAAAATGAGAAATAAAAACATGTATTTTATTATTCAGAGATGAAAGCAATGTTCACTTGCCTCTTCGAGGGGGAAACCTCCAATAGAGTTGGGCTCGATTACAAAATAAGACATGATGCTCCACAATGGGGAGTCTCTATCCTTTATATAGGATTCATACATGCAATACCATGGGTCAGTATCATGGTTCTCTTAATACCATCTATGTAATACCATGGCCCATTTGCAACTAATTGTGGTCCCTTTCTTTAAATGTGGGTCAACCACTTACAATTATTAATATGGGCTTTATTTACTCTTTAACTAACTATAACTATGACTCTATGCTATTACATAAATAAGCGAGTTAGGGTTGGACCCTAACATGCCCTCCCCCATAAAAACAACCTTGTCCTCAAAGCTGAAGCTGCGGAAACTACTGAAGAATAGTGGCTAGTTCCCAGGTCGCATCTTCTGGAGAGGTGTATTTCCACTTGATGAGGACTTCCTAGATTGTGCAGTCGCGTAGATGTCATGCTTGCTTCAGGTTGGATCCAGATTGAACCTTCTTCATCGAATTTAGGTAGACTAGTTTGAATTCTTTAATTGCTTCCCATCACTTTCTTGAGGCATGATACATGGAAGATGGGATGGATTTTTGTAGTGGGTGTCAAGGCTAGCTTGTAGGCTACTTCGCCAATGTGCTGAAGTATTTGATAAAGCTCATAGAATTTTGGAGATAATTTCTAATGACCCTTGTCTTTGAGTGATGTTTTCTTGTATGGTTGTAGCCTCAAGAATACCTGATCCCCTTCTTGAAATGTGCACTCCAAACAATGTTGGTCTACTTGTTGTTTCATACGATTATGAGCTTAATGGAGATTATCTTTGAGATGAGCTAGCATGGTTGCATGGTTCTGTAGGAGTTGATCCACTACTTGCACCTTAGAGCATGTCATGAGGAAAGAGTCAATTTTGCGGACAAAACCGACCTCCCTAGAAAATAAGGCTTTTTTAGTGACAAACAAAACAATCAAGCACTATATTTCCCTAAATATGCATTTAAAATAAAAGCAACCAGGTGTTTAAGGCTTACCTTTAGTCCAACGCTGTTTGTAGCAGCCAAGCCTCTTGGATCCAGATGAGCTCCTCTCCTTGAAACCTGCATACACAAATAAGCAAACGATTACATAACACCTGAATAACTCATATAATAAAACATATTCATCATAAAGACCAAGGAGTTTATGAAACAAATTATATATATAACAACTTGTTGAGAAAAATGAACTTAATTGTATTAATTGGAAACAAAAGAAACCTTACAACCAGTGCCTTGGTGTTGTGCAGGTCCCTCCCAGGGTCCAGCAAGAGTTCTCCTCTACTTTGATCAGCTCACCCACTTCCAAATGAAGCTAAGAAAGGAATGGGATCTATCCTCTCAAGCTCTATAAGGGAGTCCTAATTTCAGCAGCATCTACCCTTAGGAATGTTCAGCTTTCAACCTCCCTTGCCTTTGGCCCAATGCCTGTATTTAGAATGCTTTGGAGGAAGTTAAACAGGTCCACCATCAATGGGATAAACCCCTCTTTCAAAGGGATAGCTCCCCTCTTCATGGGATAAGTTCCTCTTTCATTAGGATGCATGAACCATCTGGAGGCGCTCAATCCACGTCAAACCATCTTCTAGAATGCTCTAGAATCGACCGCAAGTAAGTTTTTTGAAGTAAAACTTGTGCCTTTTGACTTTTATAGGGGTACGCACCCACCCCTTTACAGGCAGAGCGTACAAGTACGCAGGTATTATGTACTTGAGGTGCGTGCCCGCAGGTAAGAGTAAGAGAAAGTGGGGAACCAAAGTTATATTGATTTTTTAAAGGCTTTCTCTCTTTTTGGAGTTTGACATGAGGAACAGAGGTATAAGATTTGCCAAGGAGTACAGTATGGTTATTGATGGAGCCATACTGACTGCAAATAGTCATGGTGACAAATTTTAGTGTAACAGATTGCCCCCTAAAGTGCGAGGTCTGTAGTAGATTAGGGTTTTATATCATCTAGGAAGGGTGAAGCACTTTATCATTTCGAGGATTATCTTATGGAGAGCCCAGTCGGAACCTGCAAATATTCAACACAAAATACATATATGAGATCATATCATCGCTGAGGTAGGCATTCCCATACTCAGATCAAAAAATTAACTAACAAACTAACTACTGCTCTGATATAGGAATGATTTCACAATACATCATAATCATAGACACATGTAGACACAGTATGGACGCAGCCATCTGTTTATAATTAGTCTACTGTATAATGAATACAAAACTCCTTGCAGCCTGGATGGCGGAAACTAGATCCAGGGTCTTCATTTCTGCTTCCCGAAATAGTACGATTCTATCCATGCGAATAAATGAGTTGATGTCGAACATGGTAGAAACCACTTGATTACCAGTCAATGATGTAAACTGTTAACAAGTGTGAGAGAAACCACCAGTGATGTCAATGGCTCTCAAAGTACCCAGTACAATCCATGAGATGTGAATGAATGTGTTGATGTCGAACATGTCACAAAATCCCTTGATCGAAGGTCATTGATGTAACCTGTCGTCAAAGGCGAGAAACCTGCCATTGAGGCATGCAGATTTCAAGGTACTGATGATTCCTAGATCATCTTTCTAGATAATGTGCTAAAGTCGATAGAAAGCGATCCGTCGTAGGCAAGCCCACAACACGAAATCATAGATCAAGTCGAAGAAATGTAGTTGTAAGGACTGACTCAGGGATGGTCAAGATGGATGACAGATATTTTGCAGATGAATGGCTTATTTGCAGTGACCTCTTGAACACATAACGACACAACAGATGGCTTGGTGACAATTGACCCAAAGTTAATACCCAGAAACCGGCTGAAGACTTTCAATGTGGTTTGATCAACTATTAGGCAAAGGATTTCCCAACCCAGGTGAATGAAAAGTGTCGTGTTCAAGAGTGGTGATAAGGTTTTTCCGAGACAGAGTATAACAAATAGGCTCATTTTCCTCTCTTTTCCCCCACCATTTCTGGCAAGTACCTCTTTATTTTTTACAAGCTTGAGGAGGATAACATTTGCTTGATTATAAGCTCATCCTTCAGATGAGTCCAACTTAGTTTAGATTCGAACCCTAAGAAGGAGTGGTCCGTTCCTGTTTGTAATCGAACAGGTCCTTTACTGTGAAATTTTAATGAGTCTAGTATAGGAGAAACTCGGTGTTTTTCAATTTTAGAGAGTCTGAAAAACTTAAGAAGACTCGAGGGTTGACCTTTTTCGTAAATTTGTGTCTCCCAAGCCCGAAAAAGTATAAAATAATACTTGGGAGAACCGCTTGATCTTTACGACCAAGGAGTACTTTCATGATTATTGTCTCTGATCTGAAAAGTAAAAAGCGATCAAGGACACGTCGTTTTATTTCCAATATCGAATTTGAAATGACAAAAATCCGGCTATCTTTTCATGTTTTTACGGTCAGAAAAGGGCTGTAAGAGGATCGTCTTTTTAATTCCGTTTTAACGAGCTAAAAAGAAAACTCGGCAATCTTTTCACATTTTAGGAGTCAGAAAAGAGCTTGAAGATGACTTTGATTTTTTTGTTTGTAAAGAATGACAATTTTCCCTGAAAATCCTTTATCCTACACAAAAACCAACACATTACTCATACCTGTTGAAGATAGATAAAAATACTTTGAAAAATACCTTTTCATGGTGAAAAATAAACAAATTTACCATTTATTTACCCAAAAAACCTATAAAAAGGGCTTTTACCAATTCATTTTTACCATTTTACTGTTTGAGGAGAGAAAAAGGGCTTTTGGCAAGAAACTTCCCTTGGACATTGCGAAGAATCCAACCGTCGAAATCGAACGCCGTCTCTTCCAGGTAATCTACAACATCCTCCTCTTCAATTTCATCCGTTTAGAATTCTTTTTAAGCCCCAGATTTCATTTTTGGGAGGTTTTGTGGTTTCAAAAACCGCCTCTCGGGGTACGCAGGCACCACACTAGGGACCCGCGTACCCCGACATTTTCTCAGTTGGAAAAATGTCAGGGGCACACACCTTGCCTTCAGGGACCCTGCGTACCCACGCTATGTTCCTAAAGGCGGGGTGCATACCCCGCGCAACGAGTTTTTAAACCCTAAATTCTCCTAAATGGACCAATTTTTTTTGATTTTATGGAATCTAATGGATGTTTTATGGTGTGTAGATTGTTCACCATGCTCGATTGGCACGAGAGAGAGAACGAAGATGTTGATTTGGCCGCCATTAATCATCAACCGTCAATTGATGCTTTGAAGGCATGCGGCCTTTGTAAATACTAGGCCATACCTGGCATGAGGGCCCAAGTGAGCTTTCTAGAGTGGCTGGTAGAAGATGGAACGTTCAGGACCAGTGCTTTTATATTGGAGGGCACCAGCTTGAAATGGAGTCGGCAGATATCTACTTTCTCACTGGTTTTCCCAAGAGAGGCGAACACTTAACTCTGTTCGGGACTAGGGCAGGTGGCCAGTCTATCGCTAGTCTCCGACTAGAGTGGTGTAACACTCAGTCTCAGGAGAAGGGGATAGAGATCAAAACTATATCCCGTCCTGAACTTATGGTGATTGCCTTTACAGTTATCAGACTTTGCGGGGCTGCCGCTTTACACATTGCCACTGGATCCCAGATGCGGATGGCAATTGATTGCTATCGAGGTACCATTTTCAACTGGTGTGATGTTGTGTTGGCCAATGTAAAAGGCCAACTGACTAGAGCCAAAAACGGACAGCTAAAGACCTTTGGTTATGGGGCTTTAGTTGTGAGTTTTGGCTTAGAGAGGGTTCCGATGCTGATCCCACAGCAGCTCACTGTTGAGGCTGGGCTTCCCCGAGAGCCCAAATTGATGCGATGGGTTGCGGTTATGGCCCGTCATCCTGATGAGGGGACGGAGGTTGTCCGATTTACTCCGAAGTACTTTCGCTGGTTAGAAGACCAGGTCTTTTCTATACAGGATTTTCCTTATGCCGGAGTTGATTTTCGTGGAGATCTGGACATGGTTCTTCCACCGAGAGAACAATGGGATGATACAGGTAACTTCATTTTTCACAAGTTTTTTTTTAAACTATCTATTATTTTTGTTTGTTTTATATCGTCTCAAAACTGATAGTAATAATTTTCAAAATGCAGATGTAGGCCCACGTCATCCAGCCAATCTCTGGCCTTACGAGAGGAGACTACCAGTTGCAGCGGCATCGACCCCACAGGACGAGGCCACAGAGACTTTGGCTGAGTTGGAAAGTGACCTGGAGCGTCTTGCAGCAGATATACCGGAGACTACCATATATGATATTCGAATCAGGCTTCAGCGCTATGTAGTCGGGGTCCCAGGACCTTTTAGGAGGTTCTTGTGCAGGGTGGCCCGTGCAGTGGTGTCATATAGAGATCATCACCAGTGATTGGATGGTCGTTTTGTAGACACATGTGACATTTTGGTTTTTTGTACTTATCATTTTTGCTGATCATAAGGTGTTTTTCAACCTATGATCGAAGACGATGTATTTTTTGACACACTCCTATATATATATATCATTATTACCGGCTTATCTTGTAAATCATGTTATGGAATGGTTTTAAATTTACATGTATGATTATTGCAAATGTCTATTTAACATTCGAGAAGCAATTGCATCTGCTAATGTATTTAAAGACCTTGGAATATGCTGATATTCAATGTAATCAAACTCACGTTCCAAGAGACGCACTCTCAAAAATAACCTTAATAACACTGGATTTCTAATGGCATACACTCTATTAAGCTGTAATACAACGAGTTCAGAATCCAAACTCACTATCAAACTCTGAATCCCAAATGAAATAGATTCAGACAATAACTCAATCACTACACTGTACTCGGCAATGTTGTTTGTTGTTTGACCGAGGCTTACCCCATGCATAGAAACTAACTCGTCAGAGGGCGAATAGATAACCCAAGCTGCGGAAGAAATGTTCCATGTACTACGACAAGCACCATCAGCAAATCCAATGTATGTTTGGAGAGGCATCGATATCTGCAATATCAAGAGTAAAACCAAGATAAGCGAGAATAATGACGAAAACACACTCTTTAAGCTAAGCACACTGTCTAAACTAACAAGCACACTAGCTAGAAAGAAAAATTAACCTAAAAAATCTCCATACCCATTCTTTTAAGCATAATACCTCTTCAAGTAAAGACCATTTCTGGGTTTACCTAAAGAGTCCCCGTCAAAGTCTACCAACTCATAGGCCCCTTTTGCTAGCTTTCGCTTGACAATATAGGGCCCATGCCACATAGGAATGAATTTTCCAGCACCTAATTTATCATTAGCTTGATCATACAATAACGCTAGGTCTCCTTCCGAAAAATTTCGAGGGGTCACATTTCGATCATACTGAGCTTTCATACGTTTTGTGTGAGTCTCGATCTCCAATGCAGCATCACGTCGATTCTCATCTAATTGAGCTAAGTATAATAAATGCTTTTCCTCTTCAGAAGTAGCTGGAAGTAACTCGATGGCCATTTGCAGTGACGGGATTTCGCACTCAATGGGTAGCACAGCTTCCAAACCATAAACTAGTTGGAAAGGAGTGAACCCTGTTGATGTTTTCACTGAGGTTCGGTACGCCCAAAGCGCTGAAAATAACATGTTGTGCCAATTCGACCGATGAATACCAATGATTTGTCGGATCATGATAACTAAAACTTTGTTGATGGACTCAACCAGACCATTCGCTTGTGGATAATAAGGAGTTGAACTATCGTGGTGCAAACCAAGCTGGCCTGTAAGTTCTATCATCATAACGTTTCGAAAATGGCGCCCATGGTCAGTGATTATCACTTGTGGGACACCAAACCTAGCAATTATATGATTGAACACGAAAATTGCAGCTGTCTTGCCGTCTGCCTCGAATGTAGGCATCGCCTCGGCCCACTTAGTAAAATAATCTACCGCAAGGATGATATACGCATGCCCCCCGGCCGAGTGAGGGTTACATGTAATAAAATCGATACCCCATTTGGCAAAAGGACCAACTGCTATTATAGGGTGGAGAGGAGCAGGTGGAGTGCGCATCTTTCGATCAAATACTTGATAGTTGTGGCATTTTCGGACCGCGGTAATACAATCCTTAAACAAGGACGACCAGAAGTAGCCAGCGCGCAATATCTTTTGGGCGGTGGCATACCCAGACATATGACCGCCACATGCTCGAGAGTGACAGTCATTTAGAACCCTTTCAACCTCTTAGTGAGTTAAGCAACGTCGAAAAATAGAGTCCGCCCCATGGCGATAAAGAGTATCTCCAATAATTTTGTATTGTTGGGACTGGAATCGAATTTTCCGATGTTCTGACTTTGAAACTTCGGGCCGAAAGGATTGGGTCTGGAGATAGACGATGATATCCCCATACCACAGATCTAAAGTGCTTATTAGAAACAAAGATTCGTCCGCAATGGGCTCCTCTGCCACAGTTTTCGTGTCAGCACGCGGGAAGTCACACATTAACTCTGCAAAAACTAAAGATTTCTTAGACTTAGATTTCTCAATTCCAAGTCGAACTCCTGCAGGATAACAATCCATTTAGATTACTTGCCCCCTAGCAATTGTTTGGTCAAAATGTAGATCATAGGGTTGCAATCCGAAATGACTGTAGTTTTACGGAGTAAAATGTAGTGACGAAAATGTTGGACAGCTTGAACGGCTGCCAATGCCAATTTCTCCACATGTGAGTATTTTAGCTCAGTTGGATTTAACGTTTGACTAAGGTAATATATCACATGTTCCGTTCCGAATTCATCTTCCTGAACTAAGACCATTCCAATGGTGGAATGGGAGGCGGCGAGATAAAAAAAGTAATCCTGGTTGTAGTTGGGAGGATGCAACAACAGTGCATGGGTCAACGCGTGCTTGAGTGCATCAAAAGATTTCTGAGCTATCTCATCCCAAGAGAATTGAGCGTTCTGTTTCAACAACCGTGTAAAACCCTTTGTAACCTCGGCGTAGTTAGGAATGAATCGTCGTAAAAAGTTTGCTTTCCCCTTGCAAACTTTGGAGTTGGTGAAGACTCGAAGGAGGAGGCAAATTGATAATAGCTTCGACCTTCTAGGGATCAACGCGAATGCCGGCTTTCAAAACTACAAATCCCAGCAATCGACCCATTTCTATACAGAAGACACATTTGTGTGGGTTCAACCGAATACGATAATGCCTACACCTCATCAAGATTGCACGTAAGTGGACGAGGTGATCAGCTCGATGTAATGAATGAGCGAGCAAATCATCGAGATACGGTTGCACAATGTGTTTGATGTCATGAAACGCATAAGACATCGCCCTTTGAAAAGTTGCTCCGACATTCTTGAGCCCAAAAGGTAATTTGCAATAAGAAAATGTCCCCCATGGACAAATGAAAGCCGTTTTCGGTTGATCGGTAGGTAGAATATTGATTTGATTGTATCCGGAAAAACCGTCCATAAGGGAAAATATTTCGATGCCGGCACAATCATCAATGATTTGATCGATATAGGGAGTTGGGTAGTTGTCCTTTGGACAAGCTTGATTAATGTCCCTATAGTCGATGCATATTATTATTGTTCCCTGCTTTTTGTTAACTGGAACAATATTCAATACCCAATCCGTTAATGAGATTGGATAAATGAAACCTGCTTTCAATAGTTTCTCAACTTCTGCTTTAATTGCAGCAACTTTTCGTGGGTGAATCTGACGCAAACATTGCCGGACGGGTTTAGTATCCGGGTAAGTTTTGATCTCATGAACAACAATCGCGGGATCAATTCCTGGCATTTCCTCATAGGGCCAGGCAAACACGTCGTGGAATTCTTGAAATAGGGCCTTGTATGTCTGAATTTCATCATCTGTACACGAGGCACATATATGAATGTTCTCAACAATTCCAGGCTTAACCGAAATGTCAATGGGAATAGTTCGAGAAATGTTTCCCAAATTTAACTCTGAATCAGGATGTTTCATGGGATTCTAAGCTTCCTTGACATATTCAACTGTAAAAATTGATGAGAAATCATTTTCAAAATGATCATCCTCGGGTAAAAACGAAGATCTATGATGGATATCGTCCCATGGTAAATCATCTATACACAGGACTTCATGAAGTTGCTCGTCAGATGAAACAACTTCGAGAAACGCTATTAGCTCCGAGGTTGATGTGAAAAGTGATTCCTCACCGACCACATTCATTAGGTCGATTTTGGTTGAACACGGGTCGGTAAAAGACTGCACGGCTTCATAGGCAATTTCATATGGACTCAAAGGCATAAAATTACCAAATGAGTCTATGTCAGATTCAGAAGGAACGATCCAAGGATCATCATAAACAATGGTGTCTGATGTAATCATATGAATGGATGAAAACGAAGACAATGCGTTGATTGGAGGAAAAGGAAAAGTTCCCAGTAAACCGGCATATTTAACTAATCCTACTCCAACATCCTTATATGGGATAGTCGTTTTACCGACAAGCTGAATACTCTCTGAAGAGGCTGGGTCGGATGAAAAGTAAGCCAGCTGGTCTATTGTTACGATCTTTCCAATATGTGGGAATTTTATTACTTGGAAGACCGATGAAACGACCGTTGTCATAGCGTAAGACCAACTTCGACCCAAGAGAAGGTTGTAATCTAGAGGTGCATCAACCACCTCCACATCTAGACTAACGGTTTTTCCTTCAACCCCTATAGGCAAATCCTGTAGAATGCCAAAAGGATGAAACCCACGGCCATCATAGGCCTTAAGAATTGTCGGGGATTGATTTAGTGAAGGAGAACCAAGTGATCTCCAACACTGTATTGACATAATACACGTTGAAGCTCCCTCATCAATTACAGTCCGATGAATAGGCCTGTTTTTGACTATCACTGGGATTTGGAAAGCCATTTGATGAGGCAAACGCGGTGTACTATTTTCTAGATCAAAGATTATTAGGTTCGGGTCCTGAACATCAACAGATCCTATAGCCGACAAAAGTAATTTACGCTGTGCTGGGCATGATTGCAGCACTTCCAAAGCCAACATTGCTGAGGGTGAAACAGCTAAGTCCTCAACAATGTTATAATTCTGGGCCACTCTCGCATGTGGATTGAAAGTAGAATTTCGAAGTATACCCTTGGCGGGCGGTTTGATTACTAAGTTTGGATTAGGCTTCTCGATCTGTAGTGGATCGTAACCGGGAGCTGAGGTTGATGGATTAGAATGAGAAGATTCTGCTTCTTTGCCATCAACAAGACTTTTACTACCATAATCTTGCGATCGAGTCGCAATCCTCACATGGTACATCATCAATATGGGTTCTTCATTGGCATTCGAGGAAGAATCTATCATCTTGCTATCTTGTTTTGGAAATGGATCCTTCAAAACAGCAGGAGTTTGGGAACCTTTGACAATCTTCGCAACCTCTGCTCGATGTGGACAGTCTCTTGTAAAGTGTTCCTCTTCACAAATAAGACAAGGATATCGAGGTTTGCGCTTTTCATCATTGGATTCCGCCTTTTCGGATTTCTCTTTTGAACTTTTGTCCGTTTTATTTTTCTTCTTTCCTTTCTTCTTTCCACCGGATTTTGATTTAGTCGAAGATGACTCTACAACATGAATATCGGCGGAGAGTTCAGCGGAAGAATCTCCTGTTGGGTAATCAGGCAAGGTTATGATAGGAGAAGAATTCTTGGAAGACTTCTTCTTACTTTTAGTGTTAAGCGTACCAATCATACCATCAGCGACATGAGATCTCGAAAGAGCTGTAGCGATTTGATTTGACTTGGGAAGATCGGGGATCTTTTCATGCAACGTACCTGACTGAGTATAAACTAAGTCAAGGTACTGTGCTTGAGAAATCACTTGCTCCTCAGTAACTACTCCGGCCTTAGCTACATCTTCAGTAATCTTCGGTAACAATGATTTAACAAACCATTCAGCTAAGATCTGGTCCGGGATAAAAACTTTCACTAACCGCCTTCGACGTCTCCATTTATGAATATGATCGGAAATATAAGTGGACGTCGATTGTTTTAATGAAGTTAGTAACTCCGTGCCATTATCATATCTGACCGGAAACTGAAAATGAGTTAAAAGCGAGGTAGCTAACTGGCTAAAATTATAAAAAGAGGCCCGTGGTAACTCAATATACCACTTGGCCGCAAGACCAATGAGAGTGCGCTGGAAAAGACGTAAGTGGATTGAATCATCCGAGATGGAATTAGAGGCACACCAGAGGTGGTAAGTCATCACATGGTTCGACAGGTCCTCTCCAGATTTACCTTCGAACTTGGGAATGTCACTGGGCAACTTATTCGGCATTGGCGGCCAAAACGGAAGATAATTAATTGGATCGTTCATTAGGCACGACAAGTCTGGTAAGTCCAAAGTTGCGATAAACGGTAGCTGCCGATTAGGATCCCTAAAACTCTGGGTCATGAGACCAGCCCAAGGAGGAGGATATCCAGGATAACTAGGAATAGGAATCGCGTTCGGGATATTGTATCCTCCTGGAAAACCAGGATTAACCAGACCGTACTGGGGTTGTTGTGGTTGTTGATAAGTGTACCCAGGATACGGTTGATACTGATAAACTGGCTGCTGGACAGCAGGACTGAATTGGTACTGTCCCTGGTACGGTTGATAAGTGAATTGTGGTTGACTAGTGACAACCGTACTTAAACTAGGTTGTTCTACAGGCATCTGAACCGTAGTTTGAATCGTGGATCCAGACGGTGGTAAAGATGTCTGAGGAGTAGATACAGGAACAGTAGAAACCGGAGCTGTCGATACTCCAGAAGTAGGTGGGGTAGATTGAACAGATGTTGCGGCAGTTGCAACAGTCGTTTGAGATGGAGTACTAGGCGCAATAGGCCCAGACTGAGAAACTACCGAAGGTACAGAAGTTTGAATATTAGACTGGACTGGTTGCTGGGGTGAACCAGAGACTAAGGGTTGTCTAGTTTGAGATGATAACTGTACATTTGGCTACAACACCTGTTGGATTTGCGATGGATCCCACACTATGTTCATTCCGGGGTACTGACCCATAACAGGTTGAGAATATTGAGATCCAAAACCGGGTTGAGGGTAGCATTGATAATTGAAAGGTACATTTACCGTTCCTTGAACATAATATTGACCTTGGGGTGGTTGGAAACCTTGGTTCGAGTACTGACCTTGGGGTAGATACCCTTGAGGCATGTACTGATACTGGGGTTGACCTTGGGGTACATATTGAGTCTAGGGTTGACCTTGAGGAATGTATTGTACCATAGGCACGTACTGTCCTTGAGGTTGCCCCCCAGATGCAAATTGTGTACCTTGAGGTTGCCCCCCAGGCGTTAATTGAGGCTGCCCCCCAGGCGGTAACTGGCCACCTTGAGGTTGAGAATTGGGAATAGAACCTGACATCATAAGAATGTCTTCTACGCTCAACGGCTTTGCACCATTGCTTCGCGTGAATAACCTTTGTTCAATGGGTTGAGGAGATGCTCCCGAAAAAGTAGCAGCAAGTGACTGATACCCAAAGGGAACAGAAGGACCGTCGTACAAAAAAGATTCAGGCAACTGAGTAAACATGGACGACTGACATGACATATTTACGGGAGTATAAAAACCCCTAGGTGGATAAGGAGCACGAGTTGGTGAAAAACTTAACACTGAGTTGTCCAAATAATTAGTTAAAGAAAGATACCAAGTAGTACTTCTAGGTGGACTGTAAAAAATTGATTCACGCTCCCTTAGATCAATAACAGGTTGATTTTTAGGGATAGGGATGCCTATTTCTTCTTCCGGAGCAAGTTCTTCAATAGCTATCAAACCAGAAGGAAGATTTTCGGTGATTACTCTTTCTACCCTAAGTGAATTAGAAGCACTAGAAGTTGGAGAGACAAACCCCGATGTTGGAGTAACAGGTTCAGATATCTCAGGTTCTTCGCCTATATCACTAGTAGATGAAAAGCTACCAGCAAGTTTGGAAACCGAAATAGCTTCAGGATTATAACCTGTTTCTAGAGTTTGGTAATCAGGATGAACAACCAACGAGGACTCTCCTTCTTCAGGTGACCCAACTTTACTGCCACTAGGAGTTACGAGGACTTTCAAACCTTCGTAATGGCCCGAGACGTCTTCAGGAGGTTGGCCCCGAAGTCTACGGGACTTCCTCAACAAATCAGCCACGGTTGCAACCTCAGGAGACTGGCCCCGAAGTCTACGGGACTGTCTTGGTAATTCAGCCACAGCTAAAAACTTTTAACTACTGCACATGCAAACAAAGTAAAATCTCAAAGCAAACCGCCTAAAGTCTCTAAAGAACCAAACAAATTTGAATCACATGCCTAAATAATCTAGGGCGTCAAACCACACACAAACAGTAACTTTCCGGACCGAAAACACTAGTTGGTGATGAAATCCAACATTGCAGAATTCACTACAGAAATGGCGGGTGGAACAGTTACCCCGGCAACCTGCTTAATGAATAGACTGGACCAAGTTCCTCCACTTTAACCGTCTCGAGTGAAGTGAACCCCCTAGAAAATGCAAGTGAATCTAGTCGACGTCTGCTCCAGGTACAGTGGGATCTTCCCTCCACCGTCACCTTAGGAAGAATCCTAAAGATAATAGTCACTAAGGTCACCAACAACAACAAATATACCTGGGGGAACAGTCTACGATCCGATACGCACGCAAGGGCAGAGTAACAAGCTCAATCCCCTTGCCGGCTCCCTGACAATAATCCAAGGTTTACCAACAAGTGACCCCAGGCTCCTCGACAATGGTTAATCTGAGGTTTACCATTTGTAGTATGTGCATATCTGGCATCTTTCCCAATGAAGGAGGATTGATCCCCTCACTGGTTCGGACACGATCTCGTGCTTCTCCTTTAAGAGGAGCTTTCCCAGAGCATAAATGTAACAATTGGATTTATCCTACCACAAGATAAGCTACTTGTTTGTTTTTACTGCCTTGGAGAGTTAATTACTCTCCTACTCCAAGACACTAGCCTGATCTATGTTGGTGTATCAGAGCCCTAGTAAATAAAATGTTACTAAGTGAATTTTACTTTAAGCGTTAATTTTTTATGGCTTTTCTTTAGGACAAAAGGTAGCGGAGATGAAACTTATGATGTGTAGACTCGACTCAAATCCACTAAAAAGATGCACCTAGGATGAAAAAACAATCTTTCCTTTTCAATGAATTCCCTAGCTAAGAGAGTTGGAGAATGCAAAATTTATGAAGACAACTTTCTTAGCAATGAAAATCAAAGAAAAAATCTCTTTACCTTTTCCAAAGCACACAACAAAAGACCACTAATTATTTCACGAAAACTTCCTTTCTCTTTTCAAAGACTTCAAACGCTACTAAAACAAACTTTCTTCAAAAGAGATTTTGTATTTTTCCTATTTTAACAAAGCATGTAAAACTACTTAACAAAAATCAATTTATGATCTATGAAAATCTAAGGGAAATTTATCTAAAAGCAAATCTAATGAGGTAAAAGCCTACAAAATATAATTCCAGGTTGTTTTACTCAGTTACAATTCAACCAAGGACTAATTCATGCAGAATCATAAATAAGTCAAAAACAAAAATAAAAAGCTCTTGTTCTTTTTCTTAAGAATGAAATTCACAGCTTATCGAACAAGCCTTCTCGAAATTCCGCAAAGAGACAACACAATGGTAGGTTTCTCAAACAAAGGTGGATTTTACGAATGGTCTAACTCCTAAGAAGCCTGAAAAGACCAGGGATATCCAAGGTTCTTACAACTTCTAAATCCATAGTCACTACAAGACCAATACAAAAATCAAACCTAGGGCTAGAATTTCTATGAACTTCACTAAAACCCTTGATGCTAATGAAACAAGCCTAGATGAAAACTTCTGACAGGTAACCAGTGGATCTGGGCAGCAATAAATAAGCTATAAACAAGATCTAATGGGTAAAAAAGGAAAAAATTGAAATTTTCTAAACTTTTGACAGGGTACGCAGGTAGCCCGTTTGCACAGGTGCGGCCACGCTCTGTGTGGAAAGCAGAAGTGCGTACAGGTACGCACTGTGCTTAACTCAAAGGGTGCGTACTTCTCTCAAAAACAAGAAAAATAAAAACTAACTCAATCCTAAGCTATTCCACCCAAATTCACAGTCAATCTGTCAAAAACTAGAAAGAAATCAAGGTTTCTCAAATCAAAGTATCAATCAAAAGAGAAATCAATCAAATCCATGGATTCCCCAGCGGAGTCGACATTTTGTCATGCGGAAAGAGTCAATTTTGCGGACAAAACCGACCTCCCTAGAAAATATGGCTTTTCTAGTGACAAACAAAACAATCAAGCACTATCTTTCCCTAAATATGCATTTAAAATAAAAGCAACCAGGTGTTTAAGGCTTACCTTTAGTCCAACGCTGTTTGTAGCATCCAAGCCTCTTGGATCCAAATGAGCTCCTCTCCTTGAAACCTGCATACACAAACAAGCAAACGATTACATAGCACCTGAATAACTCATATAATAAAACATATTCATCATAAAGACCAAGGAGTTTATGAAACAAATTATATATATAACAACTTGTTGAGAAAAATGAACTTAATTGTATTAATTGGAAACAAAAGAAACCTTACAACCAGTGCCTTGGTGTTGTGCAGGTCCCTCCCAGGGTCCAACAAGAGTTCTCCTCTACTTTGATCAACTCACCCACTTCCCAATGAAGCTAAGAAAGGAATGGGATCTATCCTCTCAAGCTCTATAAGGGAGTCCTAATTTCAGCATCATCTACCCTTAGGAATGTTCAGCTTTCAACCTCCCTTGCCTCTAGCCCAATGCCTGTATTTATAATGCTTTGGAGGAAGTTAAACAGGTCCACCATCAATGGGATAAGCCCCTATTTCAAAGGGATAGCTCCCCTCTTCATGGGATAAGTTCCTCTTTCATTGGGATGCATGAACCATCTGGAGGCGCTCAAGCCACGTCAAACCATCTTCTAGAATGCTCTAGAATCGACCGCAAGTAAGTTTTTTGAAGTAAAACTTGCACCTTTTGACTTTTACAGGGGTACGCACCCACCCCTTTACAGACAGAGCGTACAAGTATGCAGGTATTATGTACTTGAGGTGCGTGCCCGCAGGTAAGAGTAAGAGAAAGTGCGTAACCAGAGTTATATTGATTTTTTAAAGGCTTTCTCTCTTTTTGGAGTTTGACATGAGGAGCAGAGGTATAAGACTTGCCAAGGAGGACAGTATGGTTATTGATGGAGCCATACTGACTGCAAATAGTCATGGCGACAAATTTTAGTGTAATAGAGCATCCAGGGATATAAGAAGTAGGTGAAGGGGGGAGTTGACCATAAACTACTTCATATGGAGTCATCTTGGTGGCGGCATGTTATAGACATATTTGGGCAATAGAACCCCAATCACGTATGTCCATAAACCAAGGGCTTCTAAGTCCCTAAAAGCATTGTTTCATTCCCTAAAGGAGCAAGGTCAGCAGATTACATCATTTCCTAGAAGTTCTCCATGAAAAACTACTCAGAACGCGTCAAAACAGGACCATACTGACTACCCAAAGCAAAGGGTGCAATGCATCTTACCTACCACATGCAAAAAGTACGTTGCATACTAGAAATCCCTTATGTAGGGTGCGATGAGCGAGTGCAGACAAATCGCACAAGCAGTTTGCTAGGTGGAGACCCTGAGAATCTTCTAGAGACTGTTCATTTGACACTTGCCTCCCTGAATTCTCCCAAGGATGAGTAAGAGATCATGAAATTTCCAAGTGGAACCAAGAAATATCAGAGAAATGACACCAATCAAAATCCCAGAAGCTGACTCACCCCCCTGCAAATATCTATATATGGATCCCTCATCCCAGAGATCCAGAGGTTGGAATTTGGTAATTTGCAAAGAAGTGATGTTGGTTTCTCTTTGAAGACGTTGTTGGGTGATCTTGCTTTGTATGAGGTGAAGAGGGCTTTCAAGCTGGGAGGATGGCGCTGGGTCAGACCAAGTGGTTGTAATTCTCTCTTCTACTACTTTTATCAATAAAGCTATTTGAGTTTTCCTCCATACTCTTGTGTATCTCTGAATATTGTGTTGATATATGCATTTGTATGGTCAATATATTTCTGATCCTATATTGTTTACAGTGATAGATCTCTATGCTTTGATGGTATTATGTTGCTGTGATTCTACAGGTGTTCCTTGAAGCAGGACAAGTAAGGAAGCAGTGGCGAGATTCTGTCAAAGGGGAAAGGAAACAAGCAAGGAGCCAAGCAAAACACTGAGGTTGGTACTCTCTGCTTCTTTCTCATCTATCTCTCGTAAAGGAAAATATAAGTAACTTTAGTTTGTTTGTTTCTAAGATAGCTACCCGTCTTAGTGGGACTAGCAGTTCTGAATAGACACTAGTTTTCCTGGTAACAAAATGGCGACTCCACTGGGGACCGATTAGTTTGATTGCTTATCTCTATTTGTTTGATTCATAAACCACAGACGGAGCCTGAAGTTAAGCCAACTAGCCTTCGAACTGCATTTGCTATGTAAGTGAAAAGTAGATCAACGCTGCTTCAGTCAATCTCCGGGTTTGTTTATGAACTGAACAATTGACTTGCAAACATCCTAAGTGCCCTAGAGGTAGCTCAAGTAACCTCATTAGATCAGCCCCTATACTTTGTGTTTACTGACTATCATTAGCTCGGCCTAAATCCCTGGACTAAGCTGCAAAATGTGACCAAAAACCAAGCTAAAGTCTCGTCCCTGGACCATCGCACCTTCTCCTCTTGGCAATCTGGATGCATCGCACCTCCCATGTGCAGTAGGTGAGATGCATCCCTGTTTCCCTGTGTTACAGGTGCAATGATTAGATAAGACTGTTTCTGCCTCCAGATTTTGGTTTTTTCTTCACTGTCTTCAGCTTTATTTAGGATTTTTGCTGTCTATGATCAGTAGAACACTGTTGAAACCCCCTTCCTTTGCATCATCCAACCTCCATTGTACAAAGATTTGTGAATGTTTTTATGTATTTTTCGCCATTCACAGTTCTCATTTACAAAATAGTAGCTTATTCGAATTGTCATATTTTGATTTGAAAGTGTCGCAAGTGTCGTTTTCAGTCAAAGGAAAGAATCCTTCTCTTTTTGATAGTCGATTACAATGTTATTCTTGTATCTGATCTGAATTAATAGTAATTCAAGTGTCGAAAGCAGCTTTCAATTCAAAATTGTAAAGTGTCGTCTTGTCTCCTTTTCGTTTTTTGAAAAGAAAATCGTTAGTATGGTCGCTTTGAAAGAAGGAATAATTCAGATTTGTACTTAGCATTCTTTTTGTCATTCACACATTAAGAAAGGAGAAAACAAATAAATGCATGTGCATTTTCATTTAGACTACTTGTTGATTTTGATTTAGGACAGTACATCTAGTGTGTGCTCTCTACTCTATGTTGAAAGGATATCGTTTCTCTTTCCTTAGTAGCTAGGATTTTCATTGCAAAAAGAAGAATAAACGATTGTTTATCATATTAAATTGCATATTTAGGAGTTGTATATCTACATCACGTGGTGAACCTTAAAGGCAAACTCTTAAGAAATATCAACTGTAAAATAAATTCAATGAACATAAAAATGCTTTGGAACCTAATGCATAACATCGAGAAGTCTAGGCTAGAGACGTATTCTAGCGTCGTAAAGCCTGGTAACTGTCGCTTTCATCATAGGTTGGGTGATTCCTCCTCTTTGAGACGACAAGTGCCAGTACGGACTTGTGCTCCAACGTACTGTCGAGTATATATTGGGAAACCACAATAGGCTATATCCTTTATCCTTAGGAAGCCGTGTCTGCCACCCTATTGATCGCAATGCACTGAACATAGCATTCGGGAAGATTGACTGCCATACCATAAAATGTATTCTGCAGTTTTGTGATTGGTTTGGCAATCCCTCTATCTAGATTCCCAAAGTAGTCTCTTTCGTTCCTTTTTAGACTCCTTGAAGGAAAAGGTCCATCTGAACACTTGTCACTTCAGGCTCATTAAAAATCAAAGGTGACTAGAGTCATCTTTAGCTTCTTCTCGACTCTTAAAAATTGAAAAAGCAAGTTGTGTCAAAGCGTATAAAATTCATTTAATTCGGAATAGCATTTTCCCCTCCTATTTTGAGTTGATCAAATAATCCATAATTGTGGAAGAAAGTCAATCAAAACCCTGTTGTTTGCGAAGACTGACGAGTCAACCGTCTTTGACTCCGGAAATGAAACCATTACAGGCCAAGAGAACTCATTTAACTGGGTCAAAGCTCCTGGTTTGTTTGAAACTTGTGTTTAAACATCCTCTGAGATTCCAGTTACTCCAACCATTTCCGGTATCCCTGCCTCTACAGAAGAAGTTCTGCAGTTACAAGAGGACATTAGAACTGATCTTAGTGTAATAGTAAACACTTCTATTCCTGAACCAGCTCCATCTAGAGTTGATTCGGAAGGTGTTACCCCTCCAGCATCTGTCGCTACAGAATCTATACCTTCTTCGGCACCAGAAATATTTTACGGACCTGATGGTCTACCTCTTCCACCTGGATTGATTGCTATAGAAGAGATTACAGAGGATCTTCCATCCAGTACTCCATCACATTTCGGAACTGGGATCCACCTATATCCTTCTACTTCAGAAGTTAATACCTCTTCATCACATTTCCCGTAAAATCGCTAGGAAGTCTTTTGGATGGAGTCGATATGTCTAGACAACCATCAACATCTAGAATTGTGTCATCCAATATAGCGGTAGCAGAACCTCTTGCCACCACTTTGACGATGCTCACTGGCATACCATATGTCCCAACTAGCTCTCAACCACTAGAGGGAGTCCACCCAGGGACTGTTTCGACAGTATGATCTATTCCCGTTTGTTCGTCCGAAATAATATCTGGAATTTCTTATGTTAAGTCTCAACAAATTGATCCTTCACAAGAGCATCAATTTGGGCAGTCTGGTCTCCAAAGGCCAAACTTTCTTGTCAGCACTGGATTGCCGCCATATGGAGGGCAGTATACCTTTTCATTGTTCCCTCCAGGAGAACAACCATATGAGAGTTCTGAATCGAGGTCAAAATGGAATCACATCTAGTGGTTGGGTGCCAATACTGCCTCAAAAACCAAGAATTGTATACTCAATGCAACTGAGTCTACCTGTGTCGAATATCCCCACTACACCAGCTATTGTGACAATGTCGCAAGTAAAAGTGTTTCCTGTTGTATGCCAACCTCAAGTTTCTCAGGTCATAATACAACAGCCTCTTGTCACCACGACGCAACCGCAATCACCAGTTAGTGGCTCCCTAACTGTAGTGACTTAGGCTCAAACAGGTACTATTACTCCTCATCTTGGTCAAATATCTAGTATTGGGCAATAGCAAATGGTTTCACAACCATGGCTAGCGCAACACCATCAACCGCAATTCCAGAAAGTGTACCAAGGACCTGAGCAACAAAACTTTGCAAGTAATGGGCAGCCGTATATTCAAAACGATTATCATCAATCATCCCAAATTGGTTATGCCCAGCAACCTTATCAAATTTATCAGCATCAAATGCATTATGCTGGTATGCAAAGACCTACTGCTCAGGCAATCCCATCTTATCCTGGGTATACGTTGTCGAACTTGAATCAACAGTTGCCCTTCGTGGTGAATTTAGAGTTACCAGATCTAAATCAACTAATGAACAATCCAATCGCTTATGCCCCTTGGTGGCTGGCGATTCCTCATAAAATTCCGTCAGATATTCCTAAATTCAATGGAAATCTAGGTGAAGATTCGTCGAATCATGTGATGACCTTCCATCTGTGGTGTTCCTCCAACACTCTAAATGATGATTTAATTAGGATTCACCTTTTTCAGTGAACGTTAACTGGTCTAGTAGCAAAATGGTACATCGAATTGCCTAGAGCTTAATTTGATAACTTCAGTGCCCTTGCCACCACCTTTTTAACCCATTTTTAGTTACCAATAAGGTATGAAACAGGAACAAATATTCTTACCAATTTCAAATAGACGACGACCACTCACATATATGATCATATTCATGAATGGCGACGTCGTCGTAGAATGATAAAAACATATGTCCGTGATCAGCTACTAGATGAATGGTTTATTAAGTCTTTGTTACCTTCCATTATAGAAGATGTGGCAAAGGGAGGATTCATCACTGAAGAGCAGGTCATTTCTCATGTGCAATATCTAGAATTGATCTATACTCAGTCTGGCACGCTTTATGACAAAATCCCTGATGCTCCAAGACTAGGATTTTTTGTTCCTCCTCCTCCTAAATCAAAGAAGGACTCTCATGCTGGTGATGGCGTGATAGGTACAACAAGCACGAAATTGAGAAAGGCTGCATCCAAGAAATCCCGTAAGGTTTCTAATCAAAATGCAAATGAAGAACTTCTCACCTCAGAGGTTAATGCCGTGTCGACTGACAAAGGCAAAGAACCAAAGCAACCAGGGGGAAAGAAGAAAGGGAAGAGAAAAAAGAAGAAACAGGATGATTCGTCTCCTGAAAAATCTTCTGTAAACCCTTCTGGGCAAAGGAAACCTACTCAGCCATGCCTCATATGCGATGAGGATCATTAGATGAGAGATTGTCCATATAAAGATAAAGTTAAGAAAATCTTTAAGAATTCAAGAACTTCAGCAATATTGACTAACCCATTTCCTAACCCAGGAACCAATCTGGTTGCAAGAGACAATGCTTCCCCATCCCAAGTGCTTATGTTGTCCATTTCAAAATAGCAAAATGATGCTTTGATATCGACAAGGAATAAAGATTACGGGAATCCACAATTTTCAAACAACAAGGCTACTGATCAACCTAGTAGTTCGACAACAACTTCGACCGAAGTTGTGCCACCCATCATTCCTGAGCTAACGATAAAGCCACCAAAGGGAGTAGTACACAAATAAACATTTAATCCTCATGCCAAAGCGGCACATAATTATAATATAGTAGAGGACCTGGCCCAATCGCTGTCCGCTATGTCGACACTTGAAGTACTGCAAAATTGCGCCTCCCAAAAGTAGGCTCTATTATCAGTAATAGGTGGGATAGACCCAACGGATTCCAATCTTGTGGCCTTTAATCATAAAGGATATGAACCTCAGTTACCAGCTCAACTTGCTTTCCTCATTCAAGTGAAAGCCCTCAACAAAACTGTTCATCGAACAATTATTAATGAGGGGGAATCTACATGTATTATGTCAATGAGTTGCTAGAAAACTTTAGGATCACCACCCTTGTCGTGATCGTCAACGATGTTAAAAGCATTCGATGGATGAACATACACTCCATATGGGATTTTGAGTAACTTACAAGTTGAACTGGGGGGAAAAATAGTAGAAATTGATGTTGAAGTTATTGATGGAAATCTCGATTACAACATCCTACTGGGAAGGCCTTGGTTTTATGCTATGGCCGCTATTGTGTCCACATACTTCAAGAAGATTGCATTTCCTTTTCAAGGAGGAATTATAATTGTTGACCAACAAACCTTTCTCCCAAATAGTTCACAAGTTACGGGAAGCATCCTGATGATCCACAGAAGCTCTCAGTTGCTTCAAAATATCAGAGTAGGCCTGCTGAAAGACCCTACATTGATGGGTACATTTTCCCTACCACCTCCAGACAACCTGGTGGAAGTGGCCACAGTGGGAACCTGCAATATGGTCTCTTCCATTCAGAAGATGTCCGAACACGATATTAACATGGATCATCACCAGGTATTGCCTCCAAGCCCAATAGAAGTATTGTAGCAATCAATGTTCTCGGCATGGGAGGCAAACCCAAATGAACGCTCATCGAGCATTTGGGTAGATAGGTCTAAGGAGTATGGTACCTCTTCAGATCCTTGGTCACATGTACATTCTACAGACGAAGGAATTGTTCAATCAATGAACATAGAGGGGGAACCATGGGAAGATTACCACCATCGTTCCCATCTTCCAGATTACAACGAAGATTACTCCAACGACCTTAATCATACATCAGTTTTTGATTTTCTATCAAATACTGTAAATATGGTGGATTCCGAGTGAAATTTGTCCAATATTGAAGAAAATATCACGATAAATATCTCGACCAAACCAAATGTTGTAGAAAATATTCATGTCGGCAAATCTTGTTCTTCTTAAGAACAGGAAGTATATTACGCTCTCTTTCACAAGTTCAGGGATATCTTTACATGATGATATGAAGAAATGCCAGGCATTGACTCGAGCATAGTTGAAAACGAAATTAAGATGTATCCAGATGTCAAACCAGTAAGAAATTGGCTTTGACAGGTGCACCCGAAGAAAGCCGTTGCCATCAAGGCAGAAGTTGAGAACCTTCTCCATGCTGGTTTCATTTACCCAGTTCCTCTAACTGATTGGGTATCGGACATTGTCCTTGTGATGAAAAATCAAGGAACAATTAGAGTGTGCGTCGATTATAGGGATGTAAATCAAGCTTGTCTAAAGGACAACTACCCTACACCCTTCATCGACTAGATAATTGATGAATGCGCTGGATGCGAAATCTTTTTGTTTATGGATGGATTTTCTGGGTATAATCAAATAAACATCGACACACAGGACCAGTCGAAGACTGCATTTATCTGTCCGTGGGGCACATTCGCATACCATAAGCTACCTTTTGGTTTAAAGAATGCAGGGGAAACTTTTCAGAGGGCAATGAATTATGCCTTCCATGACATCAAGAACATCATTCAACCATTCCTCGACGATCTTCCGGCTCACTCGCGGAAGCGGACTGATCATCCACATCATTTGAGAGCAATATTTCTACGTTGACGACACTACAAAATAAGACTCAATCTGCACAAGTGTGTGGTTTGCGAGAAATGCGACCGGATTTACACCTTTTTAGCTTGTGTATGGCCTGGAAGCGATCTTACCAGTTCAATGCGAAATTTCGTCTCTCAAGCTCGCAGTTGACCTCCTCCCCAGAACTTCAGAGGAAGAGGCTCGTTTCTTAGATTTAATCCAACTGGATGAAACCTGTTGTGATGCCACCTTGGCTAACAAACCACATAAGAAATGAGTGAAAGCACAATTTGACAAAAATGTCAAACCCCGCGGTTTCTCAAAAGGTGACCTGGTCTTGCTTTACGATCAGGAATCCGATAAAATGGGAGCAGGTAAGTTCCAGTATTTGTGGATGGGTCCCTACATTGTTAAACATGCATTAGCAAAAGGAGCCTACGAGCTAGTAGATTATGATGGGATTCCACTGTCACAACCACGAAATGGGTTGTACCTAAAGCGTTACTATGCTTGACTCGGCATGGTAACCTCTTCATATGCTTTTGTTACATTTTTGTTTTCGTTAAGAGTGATATTTTTGGTTAGGTAATCCACTTTTGCATTTTTTTGTAGATGTCGAACCCATTGGAATCATTTGTTGGATACACTGACGAGGCGAGTCGTAGTACGTGGAACCTATCTTCTACAGCTTGAGCCATCTTTGATCCAAGCGGTGAGTTAGTGAGTTTCAGAGGGGTGTGTATTGGTCAATCAACGAACAAAATCACTGAATATAGTGCGTTGATAGAACTCCTCTCCGATGCCATTGCACATGGCATACATCGACTTGTCATCATGCTAGACTCACAGCTTGTCATTCTACAGCTTACAGGCATCTATTCCGTTCAGAATCCAGCTATCTATCGCATTTTCCTAAGGGTCAAGATTTTGGAAAGGCAGTTCAATTCTATTCAATATCATCATATTTCCAAAAACTTAAACACATTAACTGATTCATTAGCAAATAATGTGTTAGATAGACATTTACAACATTTGTAAAAGAAAAACATTTTATCAATAATTGCATCAAGATCATATAACTTAACCGAAATAAAGCTCCAAAAATTATATATATATATATATATATATATATATATATATATATATATATATATATATATATATATATATATATATATATATATATATAAAATTGTTTATAGTTTTTACATAGTGTTCTGTGTCCAGGACAAAATCGGTCATATGACCCAAAAACTCAAAATGCAAGGGGGCACCCTAATCTAATGGTGCTGGTGATAACTAGTCACCACCTGTGCAATCATATGCAAGAGCCTAGTCCATCGGCTCGGCACACCAGTGGTATGGCACTGTAATCTCAGAGGTATCTCATCGGTCCTCACGTCTCGAATACCAAGAGTGAGACCCTCGATCTAATCCTGCAACACTGCAAGGGTCTTGAATACATCTAGGTCATGAAGAATGGCCCTCCTTACAGCCTCTCCTGCTGGAATGGCAGCTGCTACTCTCGGGCGCGCTACTGGTCACACTGGCCGATATCTGCATAAGCACATGAGTTTTTATTAGTCCCAATAAATATTTAGAAACACAAGAACATTATAAAAAAAATAAATAGAGATATGGTCATAGATTTTCACCTATGACACCCCACTGCTCGCCAGCCTACAGCACCAAATCTGGGTCACCCCAGAAATCCATCCCAGCATATAGATACTCGGCATAAACCATCTGCTGACGATTGAACCACTTAAAGAAAGCATCAAATAATGAAACTTGCGATTGACCAGCATGTCTAGCCATAAGGTCAACCCATCTCTGCATTCGTGGCTCAGTTGGTGGTGGTAGGCCAAGTGAGAAGTATTGGGGTTGCATCAGTGGGATCCTCTCCAAGGCGAAAGCAGTCAGAATAGAACCATAGCCAAAGTTCTTAGATCTTTCATTTTTCACCTTGGTAAGTTGTTATTTAATCACTGGAAGTACTGCATCACACCAGTTGAATACCTTGGGTTCGAGGCATTCCAAGGTGTATTGCATATAGGACCTGTTGGCCAAGTGAAGGGCCGCGCTACTAGCCAATCTAGCAAAGGTGAATAAAATAGTCCTCAAGGATCGGTTTGTGACATCTCGGATGCTGATCTTGTCGTCCCTGCTTGGCTGAGATCCTTCTCTACAATATCAGCAAATATAATCCCTCACAGATTCACCCCCAGGGGCAGAACCTGATAATGGGAGAGGGGCGCCATGCCTCGATAAACCGATAAAAAAGTAGATGTCCTCAACAGTCATGGGGATGGATTTTCCCCTTATCTGGAACACTTGGTTGGTAGGATCCCATGCATCGAGGAAATATTGCAACAAGTTGATTTCTTGCCTCATGCTAGACATGTGGAAGAACTTGAGCAAGCCACAGTTCCGCAATGTAGTTATCGTACCTGGATCATGTAGGGAAACCATGTCCTCTTCTTCATGCTCATGTTAACACCATGTAACAACCATTTTTTCTCCGATGAATCTCTAAAAAGAAAACAAGAGAAGAATTAGGATCCTGATTTGGCAAAAAAGAGGCAAAATTTCCATGAAACATCAGTGCAAAAGTTTTCCTCCTTGCACCCATCGCACCCTAGCTATGTACTAGGTGAGATGCATTCTGACTGGCTAGTGGCTAGCCTAGGATGCATCACACCTTTCGATGTATACTAGGTGCAATGGGAGCAGAACGAAATGTTCAACCCCAGGGGCCCAGAAAAGTAGGAAAACATGCTCAAAATTCAAAAAGGAAAGAATGCAATTGAAGAGCTCAGGTTTAGCTCCTACCTGGTCCAGACGGCGCCAAAAATCATCCACAGAATCTCCCAGAATCAACTGGTGAAAATTAAGGGGGGAAACACCTCCAGAGCTCCAACAGTCACAACTCCAAATGAAATGGTAAAATGAGGGGTAAAAAACTATTTTTAAGTTACCTTTCACATAATTTAAAGTAGGGTTTTAATTTCTTAACTAATTTTTCAAGCATATGTCCTCATTTCTAATCAGTTTGATGGAGCAATTGAATAGGCAGTATGACCGTCAAAAGAACATAGTGTTAATGGTGAATCGAATATTAATGACCATTATCACGAGCAGTTTTACGCAAAGTTCAAGCTCGTTAAAAATTAAACCTAGCAATGATCATATGTTCCACCAGAGTTTAAGCTCATTAAAAAAAATGAACCCACTTCCGGTAAATAACCATTGTGAATGCATTATCATCAGCTTTTTCGGCCTTGGTCGTGTTCTTACTATCACCTCCACTCTATTTTAGCCGATCATTCACCTCCATTTGATTGTTTACCCCTTTTGAGGAACAACTGCGACGAGTGATTCTGTTAGCCATCTTCTTAACACTGCCACGATTGGAAAGCTCCAACCCTCACCTGGAACCAGCTGCTACCCGAAATATCACTCGTTCCTAAAAAATGAGTCTCCTTTAACTCTTTTCATCTGACTCCTAAAACATGAAAAGATTGTCGAGCAATTGGCCTCTCCATCTCGTTAAAGTGATTGGAAGTGCCATCCCTCCTCTAGATTTTAATCTTTTTGGACCTGAGGGATTATTACACAAGAAGATCGAGTGTTTGTCTTGTTCGGCTTGTTAAAACTATCAAAAATTCATCCCTTTCGCATTGTTTTATACTTTTTCGGACTTAAGGGATTATACTACGAAAAAGGAATATTGGAGTTTTCCTTTCCGTCTCTTTTTAGATTCTCTAAAATTGAAAGGACGGAGTTATCCTTGTCATTAAACTCATTAAAGCAATAGCAACAAACTTGTCCATTCAGACAAGAGCGAGTTTCACAATCGCTAAGCTCGTTAAAACATAGCGACGGGTTTGCCCAAAGGGAAAATTATAGAACAAGCATATGTTATCCTCCTCAAGCTTGAAAAAAATAAAGAGGTACTGTTCAGAAATGACTGGGGAAAATTGGGAAGAAAACTTAAAGAAGCTTTATTGGTAGCAGGTCTCTCTTGAACATGACACTTTCACTCCATCACCATGATTGAGTCGAGTTGGGTTATTCTGTTCACCGGTCATATCACCATTGGTCCACCGCACCATCCACTTTTGGGGTTAACGCTACCAATCCATTTCAGTGTCACCGATATGTTCAAGAGAAGTTGCTCAGAGAATTCACCTACCCAGCTTGTGTCTCATCCACTGCAATACCTTCACGCTACATTCTTTCATGACCACCACCCTGAACCTTGTATCATCAAATTGTTTTCACCTATACAAAATCATTTGCTCCATTCTGTGTCGTAGATGTGGGATCCATCAATGCCCTCCTACGACAGGTCACTTCTTGTCGACATCAGCTCATTATCCAAGAAGCTGACCTAGGAAAAACCCTTTCAGTACTTTGAATCTTACATGCCTCAATGGAAAGTTTCTCACTTCCGGCAACAGGTTTAAATTAATGGCCATCAACCGAAATATTTTTCATAGTGTTCGACATTGACTCATGTATTCACACCACGTGAATTGTACTGCAGTACATTCAGGGTCATCATCATCATCGGTGATTCCTCTCACGCCTTTTAATAGCTTACATCATTGGCTGGTAATCAGGTGATGTCCTTCCATGTTCGACATCAGAACATCTTTTTCACATGGATCGACTTGTACTTTCAGGCGAAGATTGAACAAGTTTTGAAGACCCCGGATCTAGTTTCATCCATCCGGGCTGCGATATATTCAGGAAAATAAAGACATCAAATGTACATCATTGCTTCCAGATAATCATCCAAACTAAGGGATGATGGCTCTACCAGAATCATCAGTCTGCACACAGACGGTTGTCTGTCCTATGTACATGAAAATGAATTTATCAAGCTGAGCATGGGAATGTCTGCCTCAGCCAGATCATGAAAATATTATAAAGATAATGTATTGTATTGTATCTTATTACAGGTCACCTTCCAGTTTGAAAAACCTCGAATCCTCATTATATAGCATTTCACCCAACATCAAAATATTTACAACCTCATACTTTACGGGGCAACTGTTATAGAAATATTTGGGCACTGCAACCCCAATCACATATGTCCATAAACCAAGGGCTTCTAAGTCCCTAGAAGTTTTGTTTCATACCCTAAAGGAACAAGGTTAGCTGATTACATCATCTCCCAGAAGGTCTCCATGAAAAACCACTCAAAACTGATCAAAATAGGACCATACAGACTGCCCAGAGCAAAGGGTTCGATGCATCTCACCTGCCACATGAAAAAAGTGTGATGCATAATGGAAAGCCCTTCTGTAGAGTGCGATGAGTGAGAGTAGACAAATGGCACAAGAAGTTTGCTAGGTGGAGACCCTGAGAATCTTCTAGAAACTGTTCATTTGACACTTTCCTCCCTGAATTCACCCAAGGATGAGTAAGAGATCATGAAATTTCCAAGTGGAACCAAGAACTATCAGAGAGATGACACTAATCAAAATCCCAGAAGCTGACTCACCCCCCTACAAATATCTATATATGGATCCCTCATCCCAGAGATCCAGAGGTTGGAATTTGGTAATTTGCAAAGAAGTGTTGTTGGTTTCTCTTTGAAGACATTGTTGGGTGATATTGCTTTGTATGAGGTGAAGAGGGCTTTCAAGCTGGGAGGATGGCGGTGGGTTAGACAAAGTGGTTGTAATCCTCTCTTCTACTACTTTTATCAATAAAGCTATTTGAGTTTTCCTCCATACTCTTGTGTATCTCTAAATATTGTGTCGGTATATGCATTTGTATGGTTAATATATATCTGATCCTATATTGTTTACAGTGATAGATCTCTATGCTTTGATTGTATTATGTTGTTGTGATTCTACAGGTGTTATTTGAAGTGGGACAAGTACGGAAACAATGGTGAGATTCTGTCAAACGGGAAAGGAAACAAGCAAGGAGCCAAGTGAAAGACTAAGGCTGGTACTCTCTACTTTTTTCTCATCTATCTCTCGTAAAGGAAAATACAAGTAACTTTAGTTTGTTTGTTTCTAAGATAGCTACCTGTCTTAGTGGGACTAGAAGTTCTGAATAGACACTAGTTTTCCTGGTAACACGGCATGATAGTTAGTATTATACCACCATTAAGCTAAAGGTAACCATTTTACCCATTGATGTTGCTTTTCTGAAGTGAATCACCTGAGGTAGGTCTCCAGATATTTGTTAATGGCTTCAGTTTGACCATCAGTTTGGGGATGATAGGAAGTACTTAGTTGTAGTCGAGTGCCTTGTAGCTTGAAAAGTTCTTGCCAAAAGTTACTGGTGAAGATCGGGTCATGAATAGACACGATGGAAGTGGGCATGCCATGCAATTTGAATATCTGGTCCATGAAATATTGAGCCACCAAAGTGGGTGTAAAAGGGTGGGGTAGGGTGAAAAAATGAGCATACTTAGAAAGTCTGTCCACAACCACCATGATGACTAACTGGTTTCCTGACTTCGGAAGACCAGTAATGAAATCCATAGAAACATTCGTCTAGATTGAGGCAGGGATGGGCAATGGTTGTAAAGTGCCTGGGGACTTGACTGTTTCTCCTTTATGGCATTGAAACACATCACATTTATCTACAAAAGTAAGAATGTTTGTTTTCATGCCTATCCAAAATAAGGAATGATGAGTGCGAGCATAAGTCTTCTAAAAGCCTGCATGGCTTGTAGTGCGAGATGAGTGTAATTCTACTAAAATGAGTGTTTTGAGGGTGGATGTCAGTGATATCACTACTCTATCCTTGTAGCGAAGAATCTCATCCTTCCAAGAGTAGACTACTGTGGAATTAGGATCTACTTGCAATTTATGAATGAGTTGGTAGAGCAAAGGATGTGAAAACCATTCCTTGTGAGCTTCTTCAATCCAATCTGGAATGGGAAGGGAGATTGCTAGCAGGGTGTTGTCCTCCACAAATTGGTGTGATAAAGCATCCGCTACGAAATTTTCACGTCATTTCTTGTAAATTATCTCATAATCATATCCTAGCATTTTGGCTAGACATTTATTTTGTTGTGGTGATGATAGCTATTTCTCCAAAAAATATTTAAGGCTTTGATGGTCTGTGTGGATTTGGAAACACCGCCCCAATAAGTATGGTCACCAGGTATCCACTGCATGTAAGATGGCCATCATCTCCTTCTCATAGGTAGACTGTCCTAGATGTTTCCCACTTACTTATTGGTTGGTGAAGGCCAAGGGTTGACCATCATGCATTAAGACAACCCCAATACCTATACCTGAAGCATCATATTCAATCACAAAAGATTTGGTGAAGTCGGGTAGTGCCAATATGGGAGTGGAACACATGTCCCGTTTGAGAGATATAAATTTCTGTTGTGCTTCATCAGTCGAAAGGAATGAATTTTTCTTGAGAGGGTGAGTGAGGGGTTTAGCAATGCGACCATAATTTCAGGCAAATTTGCGATAGTAGCCGTTGAGACCCAAGAATCCTCTCAAACTCTTCAAGGTAACTTTGGTTGAGGCCAATCCTGCATTGCCTGGGTCTTTTTGGGATCCATCCTGACACCTTCACACCCCACAATGTGGCCCAAATACTCAACTTATTCCATGGAAAAAGATCACTTGGACAATTTGACAAATAATTTATGCTTCCAGAGCAATTTCAAGAGCAGGTCTACATGATGAAGATGTTTTTCCCTGGTGAGGTTGTAGATGAGAATGTCATCAAAGAAAACAACGACACATTTTCTGAGATATGGTTTGAGTAGGTGATTCATAAGGCTCTAAAAAGTGGATGGGGCATTACAAAGACCCACATTGCATGACCAGGAATTCATAATGGCCTTCATGAGATCAGAAAGCAGTCTTCAAAATGTCTACTTCTTTCATGCATATTTGGTGATAGTCGGAGCGAAGATCTAGCTTAGTAAAGAATTGAGCCCCATTTAGTTCATCTAGCAAATCATCAATAACCAGGATGGGGAATTTATCTTTGAGCGTAAGCTTGTTGAGGGCCCTAAAGTATGGACACCTACGCCATTCCCCATCTTTCTTGAGCACCATGACCACAGGTGATGAATAAGGATTGATGCTAGGATGAATGACACTGGCTTCCTAGATTTCCTTGATGATTTTTTCAATTTCATTCTTTTGGGTGAAAGGGTATCTATATGGGCGCACATTTGGTGATTGTGCCCCTGGGACCAAAGTGATGCTAAGATCATGTTCCCCTCTAGAGCGTGGAAGCTCATGAGGTTTGTCAAAGACTTGCGGGTGGCTATTTAAGACCTGTTGCATCTTAGGATGAATATGAAGAGTAGTGGTCTCAATGGCATGGATTGCATTAAATTTAGCAATAACTCCATGATGGCCCTTTTTTAACAACATTTCCATTCGATGCGAGCTGATGATAGAAGGAGTACCTGCCTGGAGTCCGCAAAGGGTATGCGTGTGGTCCTTCTTCTTAAAGCTCATATATAACTCCTGGAAATCCATTGTGATTGTGCCTAGTGTGCAGAGCCATTCAGCACCCAAGACAATGTCACAACCACCCATGTTGATGGAAAACATGTGGGTCTTTAGGTGGTAATCTCCCATCTGAAGTTTGATATTTTCACAGTGGCCTTCACATTTCATTGTCCCCCATAAGCTATCTGGACCTAGAAATTAGAGATTTCCCTGACAAAACAATGCACCACTTCCACGACTCTCTGATGGATAAAGTTATGCGTGCTCCCACTATCAATCAATACTACTACAGGGAAATGTTTAATAAAAACCTCTGATTTTGAGAGTTTGGGGAGAAGAAATGCCTGCCAAAGCATGTAGCGAGATGACTAGTTCTTCTAGTGTAGCTGGGAGCTTATTGTCTTGCTATTTTTCCTCATCTTCCTCCTATGGTCCCTCAAAGGGTGGGGCTTCCTCAGATGAATTGTGATCAGTAGCATCAATTTGAAAGAATTTGGGTTCCTTGCATTTATGCCCCAGGGAGTATTTGTCATCACAGTAGTAACACAATCCTTGCTTTCTTCTTTCAGCGATTTTGTACAGGGGACACCTTTTGAACCTTAAGTGTTTGGGTAGTGCCCTAAGCCTATGTGGGGCATCCATTGCCTATGAAATTTGGACGAGGTGACTGGGCTGCTAAAGCATGTTCCACTTTGATAGCATTTGTGCAAGCTTCCATCCATGTGGCTGGGTGGTGCATCTAGACATGGGTTTTGATGGCTTCTTTGAGACTACTTATAAAACATTCCAAGTAGAATTCATCTCATGGACCTGTTGTGCGGAATGCCAATTTATCAAAGCCTGTAATATAGTCATTTACTGTGTCTGTCTATCTGAGCTTAGTAAGAAGACCCAAAAAATTAGATTCATGGTCAAAGTGGTCACAAATGGATTTTGCGAACACCTGCCATGTAATTTTCCCTGGATAGAATTTATAATGCCACTAACACCATTGCCATCTTTCTTGGTCCAAGTAAATGCCTCCCACACGTATTTTAGTTTCATCATATACAATGTGATTCAGAGTGAAATATTGTTCCATTTGTGCTACCCATATTTCCATATTAGAGCCATCAAATTTGTACATGTCCATCTTGGGAGGTAGAGGGTGAGAATGTTGGTGATTTCCATGGAAGTGAAGATGATGGCTAGATTCTCCTTCAAGGTCTTGATTGAAGCCATTTGCCTCCGATTATAATGTCGACCTACCCTTTGTGACTGTGTCTGTTAATGTCTTTAGTTGATCCATTATCCAATCCAAATTTTTTTCAATCGTGTCAATCTTCTCATTGACCATGGCTTGAGCTCTGGCTTCTACCATACACGTATTCGGGTCACTTCTCTTAACTTTTAAAAAATTTGGGACCACCTGATAATTGAAGCTAACAAGTGAATGGTACCACTGCACTCAACTCAGCATCCTCATTATTATGGGCTAAGTCTCTTATAAGCGTCAGATTTTTTTTTTTTACTCCAAAAGGAGTTTTACTCCCCACTTATCAACACTGCAGTAGCCAATTTCTAGAAAAGTTAATCCTGCCCAATGTCCTGCGAGAATCACCCCAGGGTATAGGAGCCATAGGCCTCCCTGCACAAATGGTCAGATCTTTTTGCGAAACCCTCAACTGCTGAATGTGAAGTGGACTGCGACAATGATAGAACCCCAGCTACTAGATTTGAATGGTATTGTGGTGCTAGACCCTAAACTGGTTGATCTGATTGTTGCGGCGGTGACAAAACCCAACTACTAGATCTGATCTGGCAAAGAAGATGATGGGCGATCTTTAGAGAGATGAGGGAACTATGCTCTCAAGGAGTGTCAGGTGCTATAGATCACAATATACATAAGGTTCCAAAAATAGTACTCGCCTAATATTTCAGGGCACTAACTAAGGAGGATCAACCATGCCCTTAGACATACTACCTGACTACCCTATCATACACACAAGTAATCTCCTCGAGTTCTATTCTCGGTGTACTATAGCAGAAAGAGGACCAACATTTTATCTACAGTGAGGTTTCAGTTGAGCCTAGGGGGCTTTCAATATACCCAGAGGGTACATGGAAGACAGTTTGTGTGCGGTTCTATATAATGCACTGCTACTCAAAGGGGTACCCACAAGGGTTACAAGGGAGTCCAACAAGCGTGACCACCTCTTGTATTTCCTGTGTGCATGCCTCCCCAAATCCATAGGTTTAAGCGCTCAATGACAGATCCCGTGGTTTAAAGATGCCAGAACATGTCTCTAGCCAAAAAAGAAAATCTGCTAAAAATGGAGATACCACTTGCACTGGAAAGCACTTTGATACCACTTGTTATGCTCTTGACCTATGAGAAGATGCTAGAATACCAAATATACGAAGAAATACAACCTAGAATGTAGAACAAAATGAGAAATAACAACATGTATTTTATTGTTCAGAGATGAAAGAAATGTTCACTTGCCTCTTCGAGGGGGCAACCTCCAATAGAGCTGGGCTCGATTACAAAATAAGACATGACGCTCCTTAATGGGGAGTCTCTATCCTTTATATAGGATTCATACATGCAATACCATGGGTCAATACCATGGTTCTATTAATACCATCTATCTAATGCCATGGCCCATTTGCAACTAACTGTGGTCCCTTTCTTTAAATGCAGGTCAACCACTTACAATTATTAAATTTGGGCTTTATTGACTCTTTAACTAAATATAACTATGACTCGAACTTATTACATAAATAAGGGGGTTAGGGTTGGACCCTAACATACTGCTTCATGTGAGACTGTAGCCTACGCTACGCAGGTTGTTACTGAAAGGGCTAACAGTTAGGGTTTTGTTGGTTGGTTCGAATAACTCTGAACCTGGGTCAGCCCCCCTTAAGGCAACATATACCTCATATATTAATGTAGTCTTGCTGGATAACCCAATGTGGTATAGCAGAAGACCCCTTTGCTAGCTCCTAGATCAAAACCTACATATAAACAAAACAGAGAGTAATACTAAAACTTATGAACTCTGATAATAAAAAAATTAATACAAAAGGATATGAAAGCAAAATGCATCTAAGCTACTCATAAACAATGGTACTAAATCAACATGTAAATAAACGCGATCTTAGCACCATCGAGTAGACAACACAACAATAGGTCTATATTATTAGATAGGAAAGAATCATTACAACCATCTGGTGAATCAAGATTCCCTTAATCTTCCAACATATTTCTCTCTCTCTCTCTTCTTAACCTCTTGGTATCAAAAACACTATATCTCATACAAATTTTTGGCAATTAGTTGACAATCCTTCAACCCCTTTCAGAATGCCCAAGCTTATAATATATGGATGATGAGAGGCTTATCCTTGTCAACTCTCTCATGAGTTCCCTTAGGAAAAAGCTACAATTTTCCTTGCTTTATCACTCTTTCCCCTTCCATTAGACTCCGTTATGAATAGTAATATCCTTAGACAGGTCGAAGGTAGATGTTTCCTTCTTTTTGAGAAAACATTTGAGTGAAAAGTGGAATACTAGTAAGTCAAGTTACTCTTTGACCTTCAGAATATCACAAAACTTAGGCAATGATGTCCCTTGGGAAAAACAGTGAGTTACCCTGGGGAATAACTCCCTTGGCTCATGCATAGGGAGTGTGCTAACTCTTCTTGCTAGTTCCCGGGGAGCGTTACCTTGGAAAATAGGCTTGTGAATTAGGTCATGTCTTTAACCAGACCGTCTTTCTCCTCTGAGTTGATGAGGAAGTCATTTTCTTATATAACACTCACACAGAGTTCTAGGAGTCAAAGGGCTTTTAGGGCAGGTCAAAGCCCCTTATTTTGTAAAGGGATGGGATAAATTTAACTATTTTAATTTTTGCCCACGATTTGTGGGCCATGGTATTGTAAGGGTAAAAGATATATAAAGGGATATCTCAGTAAGTCAAAGGCATATTATGTTACGTTTTTGAGTCTAAAATTGATATATCTTTCCATATTCAAGCTAAGGGGAAGGCACCTGCAGCTGTGTACACAAGCCCCTGCAGCTGCGTGCGCAGGGTCAGAAAGATTGTATCTGTGAAGATTTGAGATAATAAAGAAGAATTTGGAATGGATATGTGTATTTTTATATGTTCATATAGTTTCTGTATTTTTGCATAGTTAGGGTTCTCTTTTGTATATTTCTTTTGTAATTGCATCGCGAAGGTTCAAATATTGTTTATATGATGAATAGTGCATTTTATACTAGTTAGGTGCAACTCATAAGTCTATTGACTAGGAAAATACTCTACGACTGTAACAATAAGGTTAACGGTTCATGAAGGTTGGACTAAACCCTAAACTGAGAAAAACCCTACAGCCACACTACATAGCCCCTCTGGATGCAAAAACTTGGTTCTAGCATCCCCCAATATTTCCTTCGATGTGACTGCGGTCTGCTCTATGCAAATCATTGCTGAAAGGACTGGTATTATAAGGTTTTATTGGTTAGCGTAGACTAATTCTGAACCTGGGTCTTAGCCCCTGAAGTCAACTAACAGTTCCGTTGTCAAAACTAGGATCTATCTGGTGGATGTGTGATGTGGCGACTGACTAGAAAAGAGATCCAAGATTGGGTAGATCTAAAGTTGCACAAATTTGCAGCACAGGAAAAGTGAAATCTGTGCGAGTCAACATAAAGGTGTTTACAAAGGCATATATACACAAAACAACACAATATGTTTTTTGCATCGTTCACTAATGAGCTGCACGAGTGTCTTTCAAAACTAGTAGTAAACGAGCCCTGTTGGAAACACGATGATCCTACAGTGTGGACCCCAGAGTTGATTATGTGACTTAAGGAGACTAAAAATAAGGTCGCAAGAGCTGTTGAATACTAGATTGATAGTATTCTTGGAGGCTTTATTACTAAATTCACAATTGACACATCGGTACCCTACAGTGAAGCTGAGCGTCAATTTTTCAAAGGTCCATGAGGTAAGTATCGGAATTCTTTAAAGATCTAGATTAAGATGTTATGTGAAAAGGGTGTATAGCCTATGAATTAATGTTTAAAAGCTAAATCTATGCGAATAAGAAAAAGGTTTAGAATAGACTGTGATAAATTCATTGAGGGTGAGTACAGTCCATTATTAGGTGAATCAGAAAGCGAAGAAGGAAGGGGTAATCCTAACACGCCTAGAGTTGTGTCGCAGTCAGAAAATAAAGGCACTTCTAGGATTCCACATCCACTCACTCCACCTCCACCTCCACCTCATACACCTACACCTATCCCTCTACCTCCACCTCCACAATTTAACATGGCTAACATAGTGAAGATGCCTATTTTTAAGGGTTGGGGATCAGAGGATCCTGATTAATATTTTTTGTTTGTTGCAGAAGCTGTGTGGAAAGCACATCGGATCAATCATGAAGATATGAAGAAGGCTCAACTTGTCACATCACTACAAGATAGAGAGATGTCATGGTATATCAAGTATAGTACAACTCACCTCGCTGCTTCGCTAATTGAGACAATGAACGCATTGAATGTGGAGTTCAAGAAGCCCAAGTCGCAATCACAGTGCATTACAGAAATAAAAGAAATTAAGAAATCAATCAATGAGACTACATGGGATGTAGATCAGAGGTTAAAAACTTGCTGGGACAAGTCAACTTCCAAATCTCCAACGAACAACACAAAGAGTGGTATATAGTTGCACTATTGCCACATCTGAGATTACCATTATCATAGTAAAATGTTGGGAAGTAGGCAAAAGCATTAGAAATAACGATGAAGTTAGAAGCTTCGCCAGTGCAAGATAATCACATAGGGGTTTAGCAGATACAAAACTAGTTAGCAAGCTTGGATATGGACTTGCAATATTTGAAGAAAGGAAAGGAAACTCGGTCTGAGATACACCCAAACGTTTGGTGTACAAAGTGTAAAATCAAGGGTCACTATAAGGACTAGTGTCTTGTTTATCGCAATTATGTGGCTATCGGAGGTCCCAATCCTTTGAAGCCAGAGCCTAGTGCTGGACGAACTACCAGACTAAGTGTCTGGTGTAGTATTTTCTAAGTTGCAGGAAAACACCCGACTGATCACTAGTATTTGTTATAGAAATATGTGCAGTCACCAAAGGAATTATTTTGTAACTTCTGTCGATCAGTGGGACATGACGAGAGGGATTATCGCATATATGATTTGATGATAAATCAAACTCCAACATATAGGATGCAAGTTGAAGGCTACGGATAGGAAGAACATGGATCACCTGCGGCCTGTGGATGATTTCAAGGTCAAGGAGGGGGCATTGGATGAGGTTGGAGTCATATCATATGCTATAACTATGGCAAAGCTGGACATTTTGCATGGGATTGTTAGAACCCCACTCACCCTTCCTATCAGTATTGTAGATAGTTTGACCATGTGATAGAGGATTTCCTTGTTTAATGGTGAAGATGCAGGAAAATAATAATTAGAAGCCTACACAGAATTTACAAATGATGAGATCCGAACTGAGAAAGAATGATCCAAGCATTAATATATTGACACAAAGTGGTGCGGCTATTGGAGAAGATGAATCACGGGGTAAAAATCTTGTGGCAGATACATGGGTTAGGAAGGAAGGCGAGAAGAGTACTAGGTTCAATATGTAGAGGGAGAAAGAAACCTTTATGGAATAAAAGAAGTGTTTCATGGACTTGGGAGCTTTGACATCAAGGACAAAGATGCAATTAGTGCCATGAAAGAATAATTTTGAAGTCGCTACGGTGATAAAGGATTCTGATCCAACTATTCTAAAATCATTTCTGCAGACATGTATGAAGATTCTCAGAGATCAGAAAGTAGTATAAGGAATGCAAGAGCTAATAGATAACTGCATTGGTAAATAAAATCCATAGCTTGAACAACGCATAGTAAATAAGGTAAAAAAAATAAGAAAAGAATTGGCTGAGAGATGCGATTAACTGCGTAGATCAGTGAATTTGAAATAGATAAGGTGATTCTTAACCTGGGATCTGATGAAAATGTATTGCAAAATTAGAATTGGGAGCGAATAGGGCAACCCAAGTTGCAATGGTCATTGATTCAACCGCACATGACCAATCAACAAAAGATCATCCTGATGGGTCAATTTCATTGAGTTGTTGTGGATATTGAAGGAGCAAGCATAGTAGCAGATTTTGAAGTTATTGATATTTTGGACGACATCAATCCATATCCAGCATTACTTGGACTTGATTAGGCTTTCGATATGGATGTAATAATCAATTTGAAGAGGAGTATGGTGTTTGAAAAGAATGGTACCATGGTCATTGTTCCTTTAGATCCCTCTAAACGAGTGCGATATACAGAACCCATCCATGAAGAATACGACGATGAACATATTGACCACATCTATAAGTTAACTAAACGAGACAAGGATTGGATAAAACCCACCACAGATGGGAGGATAAGCTGGGATAAGGATAGTTCATGTCATTCAGACTTGGATGAAGAATTGGAGAATTGGCAGAATGGGTTGAATGAAGTTTCTACTTTGTGTTGCAATAGACTGGTAAAATATCTTTGCTACATATCAATCGAGGTACATAATTTGCCATATTATGATGAGATAGGTGATGTTAGCATATTTCTTGATAATTTTGAAAGAGATGTACCAGAAAAACAACTATTCCAGGCCTTGGATATATCTATGAGGGCTGCACCTGCACGATCATGGGGCACAGATAAATATAATATAGGAGATTAGAGGGAGTATCTTTGATTGATGAGGCTTGGGTTTCGTTATGAAAACACCAGGCTCGCTGAGAAATATAATGGTAAGGATGATCCTTGAGAACATTTGTCTCATTAGGCTAAAGCGTGGGGCAAATAACCTCAACCTAAGTGGGTACACATATTTTATCATACTTTGGATGTAATACCAATGAATTGGTATCTAGAAATGGAGTTGTGCCATGACATCACTGACTGGGATGATATGAAGGAAAGCTTCCTACTGACTTTTAGTTTTGAATATGTGTTTTAGTGTATAGATGATTGTTGGCTTGTTAGGGCCTGACCCATGTTCGAAGATGATTTAGCCAAACAAATTCTAGTATTACTGGCCCTTTTAACAATAGTCCGCGGAGCGGGGACTGAGGTCTCACCTGAAGTAGTATGGGAGGGTGCTAGAACCAGGTTTCTACACCCTGGAGATGTCTGATGTTTCCAAGTGGTCCACGGTTCGACCTAATGTGCATGTCACTATGCGCACTTACCCGTTCCTCGCAGCCTGTGATGCTACCTTCATGCAACCCTACTCAGGGGCTAAACATTGTTATTACCCAAGTCCTTACTAGTAACCCGATATTAGTTAATTAACTTAGCTTACTATCATGTAAAAAGTATATCTAGCAATATAAATCATTCATACAAGTGCGCGCAGTAAATAAACAGTATAATTGCAATTCATATTCAACAGATAATAACCCAAGACAGATACACATAATTTAGATAATACTTCTCTTTATTATTCTCTTTCTTCGGTTACAGACTCTCTTCTGCCCTATGCACTCAGTTGCAAGGGTCTGTGCACTCAGCTGTGGACTCTACTAAGCCTTTGCGCACTTAGCTACAAAGCCTCTTCCTACTACTAAGACCCAAGCCACACTTAGAAACTTGCTCTATACTTCTATCTCATACTTTTCTCTCACTTCCTTACTCCTAACTTTCTTTTTCACTTATAGCTTCACTCTATTTATACAATCCCATGGTCCGCGGACCATGGGTAGGCCAAAATTACATTCAAACTTAGGGCAGATAGCCCTATGACTCTAACATACATTTCGCGCCCGCAATTCGCGAAGCTTTACAATAACATCACTCAAAACTTGGGCTTTGAGCCCCCAACCCTGATGTGGAGGGATTCCATGCCCAACAATGATGCACTTTAGGAGATTAAAGCAACAATTTTTCGAAAAGTGAAAGAGCCTACAACTTGTGTACAGCCTGACTGGAAAACGCAGTTGCAACATGCTATAGAATGCTATAATATAACCACAGAAGAAGGTGAGGAGGATCTGCACAACATCAACATCCTTAAATCAGAAGGACAGTGTGAGGTTGCACGACCAAATGTTGAGATACCTGACATATCGTAGCTTGTTAAGATGAAGCAAGTTAATACAAGTTTAGAAGTGGAGCCCAAGTTTGCAGGCATCGATGATTACTGGGATGACGATACAGTAGGAAAGGTTTCTGAATTATGGCATGAGTACTAGGATCTATTTCCGATGAAGTTCTATGAGCTAAAAGGCATTGTAGGAAACCAGGGCATAATGAATATCACGTTGAAGCTAGATGTTAAACCTGTAGAACAACGACCATATAGTTTAAACCCAAAATACAAAGAGAAGGTGAAGGAGAAGTTCGAGAAGATGATCGCAGCTAAAATAATTGAAGTTGTGGAAGAATATGAATGGGTGAGTCTAATGGTAGTGCAAGAGAAAAAGACTAAGGGAGAAATAAGGATTTGTGTCAATTTATGAAAGTTTAAGGACACGTGCATGCATGACCCATTCCCAACTACTTTTATTGATGAAGTTCCAGATAATGTGGGAGGATAGGAGGCCTACTCCTTTATAGATGGGTTTTTAGGGTATCATCAGATTAAGATCGCACTAGAAGATAGGAGTAAGACCACTTTTTATATGAAATGGGGATTTTTTCAGTATACAGTCATGCCATTTGGATTAAATAATGCACCTACAATATTCTCCAAAGTTGTCATTGCAGCATTTAATCAATTCATTGGCAAATTTATGGAGGTTTACTTGGATGATTGGATAGTCTTTGGACTATTAAAGGAGCATGTTCCAAGCCTGCACTTGATGTTGGATACCTATAGGAAATATCAAATCTCACTGAACATAAAAAAATATATTTTTTGTTTACCATATGGAATATTACTGGGACATGTTGTTTGTAAGAAGGGGTTGATGGTGGACCCTGCAAAAATTGTTGTTACTATCAATTTGGATCCACCAAAGAATGTGAAGCAGCTACATGAAACTCTAGGGAATACTGGTTATTATCAGAATTTCATAAAGGCCTATGCATAGATCACTGCATCGATGGAAAAATTACTGAAGAAAGATGTCACCTTTTGTTGGGATGATGAATGTTAGAAGAGCCTCAACATCTTAAAGGAAAAAAAGGAAAAAATGGTATTTCCAGATTGGAAGAAGGAGTTCCATGTTCATGTAGATGCATCATGCATAGCACAACCAGGAAAAGGGGATATCGATCATCACATTTCATTTGTGAGTCGAATATTATCTAAGGTAGAAAGGAATTAGTCCACAACAGAGCGAGACGGCTTAGCTATGGTGTACGAGCTACAAAAATTTAGGTATTAATTATTAAGTGCGCACTTCAAGATGTATACATACCATTCAGTGTTGAAGTACTTGGTGAAGAAGTGTTGGGGGGGAAGATCTATAGGTGGCCATTGTTGTTCCAAGAATACGATTTTGAGGTAATAGTTAAGTTAGGATGATTGAACGTTGGGTCAGATCATCTGTTCAGAATTGAGATCGGCTAGGAACCAAAAAACATTGAAGAAGGATTGCCTGATGTACAACTCTTTGTAGTAAGGGTTTTTGATGATTATTTCACTGGTATCATCTACTATTTGTCTACCAGAGTAGTCCGTGAGGAGTATACAAATCAACATAAGAAAGAAATCATACGCATAGCTACAAAATTTTCTTTGATTGTCAAACATTTGTATAAAATGGGCCCTGGTGAGATGTTGCGAAGATATGTCCCTGAACACGAAATACATAGTATTTTGGTAGAATCACATGATTTTTTTCACAATAGGACACTATGTAGGAAAGGCCACTATGTATAATATTTTAAGAGTGGAATATGGTTGCCCATGGTGCACAAGGATTCCAAAGAATATTGTAGTTCTTGCGATGTTTGCTAGAGGACCAAAAGATCGTTGAGAAGGGATGAGTTGCAATTACATCCATAAGTCACCTTGAAGGCCTTTGATAAGTTGGTGATTGACCTTTTTGGACCGATCAATCCAGCGGGAAAGAAGACTGGACCACTGGTGCACGTTGGGATGGGGTCCCCAAGGGAAGAATGGAATTTATTACTCATTTTTTGAAACAAATTTTGTAAAGGATGTAAAGTCTCTATGAAATAGATGCATAGCATGAAATTAGATAGAGTCAAAAGGGGCCTTAGCCCCTTGTTTTTGGTAGGCTTTTGGATTCTCTCATGGTCTGTAGACCATGGTATTGTATAAATAAATATTATAAATAGATGAAGTCTTAGGGAGTCTTAGAGGTAGTGAAGTATGAAGAGATAGAGGATTGGGTTCATTTAGGGGTTTTGGGTAGGATCTAAGGCAAGAAAGATCTGCTTCCTGCTCTTAGGTAGAGAAGGGAAGGCTCCATAGATGAGTACGGGGAGACCTGAGTAGAGTCCGCTACTGAGTGTGTGGAACCCTATAATTGTGTGCACAGGGTAGTTTGATTCTGTAATCAATGAATTGAAGGCTAATAAAGACAATTTTCCAGAGAATTACTGAGTATCTCCATTTGTATCTTTTTATGTTATATGCTTCCGATGAATGACATGTGTTATGAAATAATGATTTAATGCTACGTGAATCAATTAAATCTTTCATAATAACGTATGAAATGAATCCTTATCCACTTTCGTGAAGTTTCATATCACTTCTCTTATGTTTCTGATGAATAAAGTAGATCTATGCGAATTCCAATCTAGGGTTACTTTCAAATGTGCGTATGTAAATTGACTATTAAGGTTCTGCAAGGACTGATCATGGACCTTCACAAAGGTCTAAAGCCCACTTTAACAAAGTTGCAGTGACATGCCTTAGGAGTTTATCGATCTACATGGAGTTAGATCCAAGGCGCGGGAAAACATCACATTGATCTCTGGATGCAGAAACTTGGTTCTTGTATCGCCCCCTTATTGCTTAGGTGAGACTGCAGCCTATGCTACATAGGTTATTTCGAAAAGGGCCAGTAGTGTAGGGTTTTGCTGGTTGGCACTACTAACTCTCAACTTGGGTCAGGACCCCCTAAGCCAACAAATGGTTCAGTTGCTGGGATCAGGATCTTATTAAAAGATATGTGTGATGTTGCATCATTGGAACCCAACCAAGAAATAAATTGCAAAGTGGTTGGGTCGGAATATTCACGAGTTCGCGGTGCAAGAAAACATGAATTCACACCTGTCGAAGGAGGATTGGTTAAATATATATATGTATATAATATACACAAAATCTTATTCTGCACCTTCCCAATTGAACTATACGAGTGGTTAGCTAAATTGACAGACAGTCAAGGAATTTGGAAGCTCGATAGTCCTATAGTGTGGAATCGAGAATTGGTGCGACAACTAGAGGCCTCTTAAAACAAGATCGTGTGGGCTGTCAATCATTGGCTCGATCAAATTTTAGGATGATTCATTATGGAATTTTCAGTTGATACCTTATTCAACTTTAGTGAAGCAAAGCAAATATTCTTCAAAGGATCGTGAGGTAAGTATTTAAGATTATTGAATACATGGATTAAAATGTTATTATGTGAAAAATGGGTAATGCCATTACCTTGATGTTTGGAGCTATGGGAAGTGGAAGATTCTTTAGAAATAAGGAAGGATTGGGACTAGAATATAGTCCATTGATTAGACCTCCCTCAAGCTATGATGAAGGGGCAAGGCAGACTACACCACTTAGTGTTGTTCAACTAATAACTGAGGGTATTCATAGAAAACATCCTCCATCCACTCCAGCTCCACCTCCAACTCCACCACATACACCTTCAGCGAAACCTAAACCTCCACCTCCACCTCCACCACATATACCTTCAATGACACCTCCACTTCCACTGCCACCTTTCTTCATGGTGAATGCAATGAAGATGCTGATCTTCATGTGAGTAGGAAGGAAAGATTAAGAGAAATTCTGGTTTGTCGTGAACGTTGTATGGACAGCACAACAAATCACCGATGACGATATAAAGAAGGCACATTTGGTTACCACATTTCAAGATCGTCGCTAACTTGGTACATTAAGTATTGGACTGATAATCCTCTCGCAATGCTAGTAGAGACTAAGATGACATTGAAAGAATAGTTTACTAAGCCTAAATCTGGCTCATCGTCGGTGACTGAATTTAAAGAAAACATGATGAAGGTTGAGGAGATTCCTTGGGACTTTGAATAGAGGTTGAAGTGACACATTAGATAGGCTAACATACATATCATAGATAGCCATCATCATGATTGGTTTATCATGTTGCTTTTTCCCCATTTGAGAATTGCTATGTCACAGTAGAAGATGGAAACATAGGCAGAAGCCCTAGAAATCGTCATGAGGTTGCATGCATCATGTATTCAGGATACAAACATAGGGATACATCGAATCCACTCATGGTTAGAAAGCCTACACCTTGAATTTTGGTTTGAAGAAAGGAAAGGAGACTAAGCCTGACATGCATGTAGAAGTTTGGTGTTTGAAGTGCCAGGGCCATGGGCACAATAAAGATCATTGTCCCGTATACGTGAATTATATTATAGGAGGGAGGCCAATTCCACTGAATCCAGATGCCCCAACAAGGCTAAGTATGGGGGCTATGCTATGGTGTTCCATTTGTTAGGTTACTAGACAACATGCAATGATAACTATCATTTACTTCAAAAGTTCGTTTAGACACCCCAAAAACTGTTCTGTAATTTCTGTAAATCTATGGGCCATGATGAGCGCCACTGCCGAAGCTATGATCTAATAATGGAAAGAACCCGTACTTATCATATGCAACTAGAGACTCAGCCTCCAGATCAAGGTGTTGAAGGAGTGCACAAACGTTTTCAGGGCTGAAGAGGAGGACACAGTAGAGGTCGTGGAAAGATTATCTGCTAGAATTACAGACAACCGGGGCACTTCACACGAAAATTCTTGAATCCAACATACCCATCATGTCAATATTGTAGGCATTTCGATCATACCATTGAATAATTTCTGGTGCTGAGAGCTAAGATGCAAGAGAATAAAACATAGCCTCAACAACCTACACAGAATTTACAAATGATGAGCGTTGAACCCTGCAAGGAAGATCAAAGCGTTAATATTGTGCTGAGAAGTGGAATGACGACTGATTCTAATAAAGGTAAAAATCCTAAAGAAGATGGATGGGTTCACAAAGATCCAGAGAAAGAAGATGCCTTTGACCTTAATCGCATGAAGGAAACATTCATGGAAGCTAAGGAAAGCTTCGTTGAGGCCTCCACCTTAGGAAGCCAGGACAAGATACAGGAAATTAGTGCCACTCAAGAATTCGATCCTTCCATACTTACTACATCTTTTTAGACCTGCATAAAGCTATTGTGCGACCAAAAGGATGTGGAAGGATTATAGGACTTAATAGACAAGTGCGCCAATAAGGAAAAGAATCCCTCGAACCAACACACATTTAGGAAGATTGGTAAGCATAAGGTGTGAATAGGGCATGAAATGTGGCTAATAGCGAAGATAGGTGATTATGAAATGGACTAGGTCATCTTGGATTTGGGGTCCAATGAGAATGTTCTACCAGAATAGAAATGGGAAAGGATGATGAGACCTATGTTGCAGTGGTATCCCATTCATCTTAGGATGGTGAATCAACAAAAAATAATTCACATCGGATGATTATATGGAGTAACAGTTGATATTGAAGGTGCGAGTGTTGTAGCAGACTTTGAAGTTATAATAATTTTTGATGATAGTAATCCTTACCCTACACTCCTGGGAATCAACAGGGCTATTGATATGAATGGGGTCATTAATTTGAAGAAGAGGACAATGTCGTTTGAAATAAAATTGCTTTGGATTATAGTATCACTAGATCCTACATAAGGAGCGCACTATACTGAACCAGTCCGCAACTATGACGAAAGTGACGACAAGTTGGATCAAATCTACAAGATAACAGTGTGAGATCAAGACTGGATAATCCAATAGCAGATGGACTGATTACATGGGATCGAGACAGTTCCTGCAACTCTGATTGCATGGGATTCAGGAATTATAGCATTGGCCGACTCACTTACATGAAGTTTCTACATTGTGATGCAATATAATGACAAAGCCATTGCGTTGTGTTTTGTCAGAGGTAAGAAAGTTACCTTATTATGATGGTTTAATTGATGTAGATATGTTTTTATATTACTTTGAGTGTGAATTCCCTGAGGACCACTGCTTTCAAGCATTAGAGTTTGTGATGTGTGCTACGCCTGCATGATGGTGGGGTACACATAAGGATAGTTTTGCTGGATAGAGAGATTACAAGAGAATGATGAAGCTACGGTTTGGGCATGCTAATACTAGAATGCTTGAGAAGTATAATGGAAAGGATGACCTACATGATCACTTGGAAAAATGGATTAAGGCATGGGGGATAGAACCGCAGCCATAATGGGTACAAATATTTTTTGATACCTTATGAAATATATGGGATATTCCCATGAATCTAGGGAAACGACCACATCATCCAATACTCCTCCTGGCATGATTTTAGATCTATCTTCCAATTCAAGCATAGTGGGAGTAGGACGAATATGGACCAATCCAAGTTGATCCATGGTTTGATTGGTCATAACATTAATGGTTTCCCCTAGGTCTATAAGTACATTGGAGAAAATAACATCACCTATTTCAATAGAGACAACAAGATTTCCAGGGTAGGTATATTTTTCCATGTGCATTCATCCCGTCATTAACTCTGCTGCTCTACCAACAAAATGGATGGTTTGGGGTTCCAATCTTCTCCTTTCTGGCTTCTTGAGGCAGACTTCCCTAATTATTTTGTACAAATGGGGATCTCCTTGATAGCTTGATACAAAGGTACCCTTATGAAAAGGTTCCTAAGCTCAGAAGCCAGGCTAGACTCACGAAAGGGGCCTTTCTTCTCCACCACTAACCTCTATGGAGAAGATGACAAGGGATCAGAATGAAAAGGGATAGGCCAAATTGTGTCATATTTTTTGGAATGTTCAGGAGTTTCATCCTCTCCTTTCTCATTAATAATCACCATGGGTTTCTTTTGATTTTTTAAGGTTACTACCTTCCGTGATCTCAATTGGAGATCATTGACTCCAACTGGCATAGTCTGAAATCGGGATGAAGAAAGCGGGGTCATAGAATGTACCATTTGTACTACTTTATTATTGGGGTTGGGTAAAGGTTGAGCAGGCAGCCGAGAAGGTCAAAACGGTGGAGGTAACAGTAATGGTGGAATAGGTTGACTCAGCTGAGGAAATTATGGTTGAGGCATTGGGTAAGGTGCATATGTAGGAGGGTATGATTGCATAGGTGAATGATAGGAATTATGTGAATCATGTGAATGGTTTGGTCCTCTTGATCCTTGTTTCCAAGATTGGGAGGGTTGTTCATATTGATATTTATTCCCCTGTTCCCAATGCTGAGAGTGACCAGTGTAAGGATAGGAATATGAATGTGAATTATGATACAATCCCCATGAATTGGTATCTAGAAAGGAAGTTCCACCATGGGTGTATTGAAGGAAGGGTTCTTATTGACTTTTATCTTTAAATATGGATTTACAATCATCGATGAAGGTGGTTATCTTTAGAACACCGAAATAACCTATGAAATGGACCCAACCAGACTGGAGAATCTAGCGATGCCACACATTGGAATGCTATAATGTGACCACTGAAGAGGAGGAAGAGGACCCAAGGAATATCAATATTTTGGAGGAAGAAGGGCACGCAAAGTTGAAGGCACACAAATAGAGAACCGAGACATTTCTACACCTTTGAAGACGATGCAAGTAAACATTGGCACTAAATAAGCACTGAAGTTCACGAAAATTGGAGATTATTGGGATGACACTAGAGTAGATAAATTCCCTGAATTACTTCACGAATATTAGGATCTCTTCCCCGCTAAGTTTTCAAATTTAAAGGGCATAATTAGTGATTTGGGAGTTATTAAGATCAAATTAAAGCCGAATGTGAAGCTTGTTAAGTAGAGGCCTTATCGCCTTAACCCTAAGTATAAGGAAAAGGTTCGCCAAGAGCTGGATAAAATGCTAGAAGTAGGCATCACAGAACTTGTTAAAGAATCTGATTGGGTGAGCCCTATGGTGGTCCAAGAGAAGAAACAAAAGGGCGAAATAAGGATTTGTGTAGATCTATGGAAGCTTAACGATGCATGTGTTCATGATCCATTTCCAAAGTCATTTACAGACCAAGTGTTAGATAATGTGGGAGGACAAGAGGCCTATTCCTTTACTGATGAGTTTTTGGGGTATCATCAAATCAGGATCGCGTAAGAGGATAGAAGAAAAACAACCTTTGCGACGGAGTGGGTTTCTTTTCAGTACACTATTATGCCATTTGGATTAAATAATGCGCCTGCGATATTTTCCCGCATAGTCATAACAATGTTCAAGGAATTCATTCATAAGTTCCTGGAAGTGTACTTTGATGACTGGATGATATTTGGCTTAGTGAAGCACCATGTAGCAAGTCTGTGCCTTATGTTGGATACATGTCATGGATACCAGATAGCACTAAAATTGAAAAAAAGCATATTCTCTGTTTCTTTTGGGATCTTATTGGGTGATGTTGTGTGAAAGTAAGATTGATGGTGGACCCTGCAAAGATTGCGATGATTGTGAACTTAGAGGCCCCTAGGAACGTCAAGCAGCTGTGTGCGACACTAGGATATACAAGATACTATAGAAAATTTATCAAAGCTTATGCTCAAATTACTGTGCCATTGGAAAAACTACTAAAGAAGGATGCGGCATTCTATTGGGATGAAGAATGTCAGTGCAAGTTAGATGTGTTGAAGGAAAAGATGGTAACTGCACCAATCTTGGTATTCCCTAATTGGAAAAAGGAGCTTCATGTACATGTGGATGCTTCTTGCATTGCGTTGGGTGCAGTGCTAACACAGGACGGTGAAGGAGAAATGGACCATCCTATAGCCTTTGCAAGTAGAAAGTTATCGAAGGTCGAGTAAAATTATTCAACATCTGGGCACAAAGGGTTGGCCATCGTGTACGCACTGCAAAAAATTCAGGCATTATATATTAGGAAGGCATTTCAAGATGTATAAAGATCATTCTTCCTTAAAATACCTAGTCAACAAGCCTATGTTCGGGGGGGGAATTTGCAGATGGATGTTATTATTTCATGAGTATGACTTTGAAGTCATTGTGAAGTTGGGGAGGTTGAATGTTGGACCTGACAATCTGTCGTGAATTGAAACAGATGAAGAACCCAGTAATTTGGAGGAAGGATTGCCATATGCGTAGCTCTTTGCGATGTGTGTAGTGGATGACCATTTTGCAGATATTATTCACTTCTTAACTATAGGGATGGCACTGGAAGGATATACAAGTCAGCAGAAGAAGGAATTAATATTGTGCATAGCTGACTTTTTAGTCATTATGGGACATTTGTACAAAATGAGTGTAGATGAAATATTGTGGAGATATGTGCTGGATTTTGAGCATGATGGCATTCTCACCGAAGCTCATGGGGGAGCTGCGGGAGGCCATTATGTAGGTAAAGAAACTACGTAGAAGATTTTGTGTGTGGGACTATGGTGGGCAACATTGCATAAGGATTCCAAGGCATACTGTAAGGTGTGTGATGCACGTCAAAGAACTGGCACACCATTGCGAAGGGATGAACTACCACTACATCCTCAGGTATCCTTGCAGGAATTTGAGAAGTGGGTGATCAATTTCATTGGGCCAATTCAGCCCCCTAGAAAAAAAATGGTTGTGCGCTACATTAGCACTGCGATGAAATATCTAACCAGATGGGCGGGGGCATAACCCGTAAAGGATTGTATAAGGGCTACGACTGTAAAATTATTGTTTTAATATGTCTTAACAAGGTTTGAGTGTCCAAAAGTGTTGATGGATGATGGGGGTACACACTTTCTGAATGAAACTATCAATGCATTAACTGATGAATTCGAGGTCTATCATCAGAAGAGTACACCATATCACCTGCAGGCAAACAGAATTGTAAAAGCTTTTAACAAAATTTTGGAGAACGCATTGAAAAATATCTATAACACGTAGCAGAATGATTTGGATGTACATGTACTTGTAGTGCTATGGGTTTATATGATTACTTGTAAGAAGCCGATAGGACAAACGTCGTTCAAATTAGTATATGGGGTTGAAGTCGTAATGTCGATGGAATACATTATGCCTAGTCTGCGAATAACAATCTTAATAGATATCGCAGAATGCGAGGCCCTTGAAGAACAACTCGCGAAACTCATGGAGCTTGAAGAGGATTGATTTTTGGTAGGATTCCATCAACAATTGTAGAAGGAACGCAAAAAATCATGGCCTGATCGCCATATCAAGCTTCACACATTCAAGGTAAATGATATTGTATTGTTATATGATAGTAAGTTCATTAAATTTTCGTGTAAATTTAGATGCATTGGTTCGGGCCATATCTTGTCAAGGAAATTACAGATGGTGGCGCAGTTCAACTCACGAAGATAAATGGGGAACCCTTCTTGGGAAGAGTGAATGGGAGCAGGTTGAAATTGTACACAGGGGATGTTGTGTAGTGACTATGTGGCAAGAGGATAGTCTTAGTGCTCTAGACAGTTGCAAAGGAGAGCAGGACTATAAAATACAGTGCCCCGGTTTGGAGAACAAGACAATGACCAGGCTGCACAGAGTTTGACAAGGATGCACAAGATGGAGCTGCGCTCAGGACACTGTGCAAGAGCGAAAGGTACTGCGCAGCCCAACAGGAAAATGACCGTTGGAGTTATTATTCCTAATGAGACGGCCATAAAGTGGTTAAGAGGAGTGGGGAGGTGGAAATTAAGGAGAAAATATTTGAATATCTGCTGCCAAAACAAAATTTATACTTCGAATATGGAGGGAATGGTAAGATTTGAATTCAAATCCACATATAAACTGCACATACCTATCCAATAGAGAACACTTTACACTCTTAGACTTGTTGGTGCATTTAGCTGTCTGTCACATATGAGCCGAGCATTCTGGGAAGATTTTATGCCACTCGCGAATTGTTATCCCGTGGCCCAAGAGTTCTTTATGGAAAGAATGACTGTCACTAACTCCAACAAAGCCCTTAGTTCGGAAGCAGTTGTTTCCAATGAGCCAAGACCGGAAGTGTCAAGTATGGAGGCTACGCCTGTGGTGCCTACGGCGTCAAGGTCACCTAGGCCGAAACAAACTGGGGCTAAAGAAAGGAAGCCTGCTATGAAAGAGAAGCAAACAACCACAAAATAAAAAATAATAAGTTGGTGTCAGTGCGTGCATCAGTGAGGAAGCATACCAAGACACAGGCAAAGCAGAAAAAGGATAAGCAGCTAGGAAAAGTAGTGGACCTAGAAGAGGAGTAATTCCAGGGTATTGAGGATGTTGACACTGAAGGAGTGGCTCCCATGATGAGGCTACCTGTGTATATCCCTCCGCAAAAGGGAAAAGCTAAAGTCACAAATGATCCCGATAATGGGAAATTTTCAGTTTTGACACCTTTGTTGCCTAAGTAGGTTGTGTTCGAGGGTCCTAGGCTAGCGCACATCCCATTGCTCAAAATGGAAGATTGGGACCTCATGGACCATAAAAAGTTTCTACACTTGGTGATGCAAAAATATATGTAGAAAGCCTACTATGATGGGGTTAAAATTTTGGAGCCCGTGAAGTGGGTCCACGGTGTTGAGCAGTCACGGTCGCTCAATCTCCTGTTAGTGTTGCATTATCATCACTCCCCCATTAATACTGTCTTTGTGTGCTAGCTCCTTGATTCGGTGCATGATGGGTGCCTATGGCTAGGAGAGCCTATCCCCATCATTGACATGTTGATCCATAGGATCACAAAGCTAGCTTACAAAGGGGTGAACCCTCCCAAAGAGTTTGGAGGTAAAACCAAAGAGAAAGAGTTGGCATATAAGATGAAGAAGGAGTTTGGTCTGATAAAAAAGTCACGAGGGTACTCTATCATATCCATATTAGACTTGATAGTACATTTAGTTGCCCAGATTATAGCAAGTAAAGTAATGAGAAAATGTTGCGCGGATGAAGTTTTAGCGCCGGTCATATTGCTCACATCTCAGTGCGCGAAGGGGGTACATTACAACTAGGCCAAGTATATATGTTAAGAGTTCCTCGTGAACTTTCGAGAGGCCTATGAGGAGAGAAAGCCATTTCATTGTTCTTGGCTATTATTTTCAATTATTTTGGTTGCTTTGAGGTTATCGGAGGACAGCCAGTTTCCTTTGCACGAAGAAGAATTGCCCAAGGTAGTGCAATTTGCCTTGTTATGGGCCTCAAAAGATCCAGAATGCATTAGACAATGATCTTTTGGGTTTTGATGGATATGGACATGCACATGGTCGTTAACCAGTGGCCAAGGTTGTCCCCCACCTTGTATGCACAACTATCGGCCTATGCAGAATCCAAAGCCAATTTTCATAGGATCTCAATCAAAGCGTGCAAATACCCTAAGAAGAAATGGCACTCACTGCCTTATATGGTAACACATATAGATATGTAGGAAGTTGTGGGGCTTTGGCCATAGGAGTGGTGCACACCTACCGAGTTAGATGTTGGAACAAGCACAGGCACCGAGAGCTCCACTGCGCAGAAGTGGAAGGAAGCCGCTCAGACAACTGCATGCACCTTGATAGAACAAAAGAAGAAGGAAGCTACTAAGGCAGCTACCAAGAAGGCTCATATGGAGGAAGAGCGCACTGCCAAAGCGTAGGTAGAGCAAGAACAGAAGGATGCATAGGAAAGCGAGAAGTCTACTTTCCACCACACAGATGAGAAATAATTGTCAAAGCAAGGAGGAGGTGGCGGTGAGGAGCAAACCGCTCCTTTCATCTTGAAGAAGCGCATGTAGGAGTAGAAAGGTGGGTAGTGAAAGAAATAGAAGTATGATAAGCAAATGCATGTTGATCCCATGGTGTTGATAGAGGGTGATCTCGATGAGATGAGTGAAAAAATTTGAGACACAATGACAGAGGTGCTTGTGAAGTAGGAAAGTGTTCCCTCTGCGAACAGAGGCAACCCCTCTAGCCCTAGAGCAGGTCTAGTCACAACAAAAACAAAACAACAATCAATTTCCTTAAATAGTCACTGTTGGAGGCCTACCTCAAAACTGGTGTTCGATGAAGCTTTCATTGCGTCACTCTAGCTTCCATTTCCTTCTCCTTAATGAGCAGTCAACCTGAAACAACACAAGAGAACAACATAACACGTAACCGAGAACAACAATGATCTATTTACTTATAAAGTCAAGAAATCATAAGCTATCAAGTAAATTGTGCACACGTTATAGGAAATGATCATTGATTGTATTAAAATGAATCAAGAGAAAATCTTACAACCAAGTCTCGACGTCGCAAACCTTCTCAGAGGGTCCAACTGGTATGTTTCTTCAAGCATTCACTCTCAAGAATGGGTCTCCCAAATAGATGATATCTCTCTCACTCACAAGATCTAATGCAAGGTTAAGCCACTCCACAACCTCTTACCAAACTATCAGCAATTTCACACTTGTCAAAATCAACCGAAGCTATCTAATCTGCTTCAATCCAACTAGCAACTAGTAACTAGGTACTCAGAACTAGCTTATCATAGCAATGGTGAGTGCTTTTATAGGAGGAGGAGCCTCCATGAAATGAGGGAGAGGGAGCTTATCCTCAAGGTAGGTTTCATAAAAAGTGGATCTACCATCCTAGAGGAGGAAAGGCAAACTAATCTAACCAACAACCAGCTCTAGAATCACCCAAAAGGCCGACTTTTTGAACTAATTCGCCAAATCTAGATCGTCGTAGGTCATAAACTAGTGCTCAATGACAATGTCACAATGGAGCAATGCACTCGGACCAATCGTCACAATAAACATTTGGAAGACTTGTGCCGAGTCCTAAAACTTTACCATCATAAGAAACACATGTACACCTGCGATGGCGTCACAACGATACAGTTCATAACAGGGAACCGTCGCACTTTTTAAGGGTTTACTTACGACAATGCAGAAACTTAGGCAAAGAGGGTCAATCTTCAGCATTAGAGAGCACTTGCTTAATCTTCTTGCATGAGTGGGAAGATATGGACATGTTTATCTGATGTATGACACAGCGAAGGGACTGAGATGAGGTTAGTGACAAATTACTGTGTAACAGATGCTCCCTAAAGCATGAAACCTGAGAGAGTGGGAGGGGTGAAATGCTTTACGAAATCATAACCGAGTCGGAACACGACCACGAAGAACCTGCAAGTGCAAGTACAACTGATATCTATGATAGTGAAATACATGTAGTCAAGGCATGGGCGCAGCCATCCAAAAGACATATGAAACTTGGTCTATGATATGGATGCAACTACTCAGTCGATAAGACCATATATAATGACAAAGGTATGGTCGTAGCCATCCAATCAAAGAGTCATGTATGTAACCACAAACCAATCCACGTAGCCCGAACATATGTAATCTTTTTCCAGGGTCTTAAAACCCTAACCAATCATAGTACAAGTTCTAGCATGCGAACAGATGTGATGAAGTCGATCATGATAGAAGATCACTTGATTACCGGTCAATGGGGGAAACTGTTAACAAGCACAAGAGAGACCAAAAATAATGCCAATGGTTCTTAAGGTACTACCAGTACAAGCCACTAAGTGTGAAAAGTGAGCTGAATTCGAACACTCATGGAATCACCCAATCGAAGACTAATGATGAAATTTTGTCGTCAGGTGTGAAGAACTTGCCATTGAGGCATGCAAGCTCCAGGGTACCGAAAGGAATCTCTAGATCAACTTCCTGGATAATGAGTTGATGTTGACAAGAGGCGATCTGTCACAGGAGGGCCATAATGTGTCCCCCATCAATGACATGAGACAAGGAACAAATGGTAGATGGTGAAATAGAGTGTCAGAGGAGGAAGTAAGGGTATGAACTGTAGAAGGATTATACTCGTGAACATATCGGCAACACGACTCCAGAATGCGGCAGCATTTTGGTGTCAAGGGATCGGAGGTCTGACAGAGACAACATGGATCAAATGGAATGAGGCAAAATGGCAACCCAAAACCCCAGAAGGCCAATGATGATGTAATGATATCCCCACCCGACGAGAAGAAAAAGTGTCGATGTTCAAGAGTGACTAGCTGTCGTAAGTAACCAATGACGACTTCCAAATTTTCCCCCACCATTGCTAGCGAGTACCCCAATTATTTTTGAAAAACAAGCTTGAAGGGGATCGCATATGCTTGTCATATAAGTTCGACCTTCGGACGAATCCAACCTAGTGATATTTAATGAGACCTAGGGAGGAGAAGCTCGAGTCTCATCATGATGATGAGTCCAATGTCATCGAGGTTTAACGAGTCCGACATATGTAAAACTCGAAGTCTTTTTGATGTTTAGAGAGTTTGAAAAAGACAAAGAAAAGAAAACTCCAGGGGGGTCCTTTTTCGTAAATTGGTGTCCCACGAGCTTGAAAAAGTAGAAAACAATACTCGAGAGACCTGCTTGACCATTTAGATCAAGGAGTAATTTTCGTAATTAGTGTTCTTGATCCGAAAACGTAAAAAAGCGATCGTAGAAACGACATTTCATAACCAAAAATGAGCTTGAAACGACAAAAGCTCAGCCATATTTTCATGTTTATACGGTCAGAAAGAGCTGAAAGTGGACCACCTTTTTATTCCCTTTTAACGAGCCAAAAAGGGAAAAACTCGACAATCTTTTCATATTTTACAAGTCAGAAAAGAGCTTAAAGGTGACTCATCCTAGAGGAACGAGTGGTATAAAGGGTAGCAACTGGTTCCAACAATGGTGGAACTGCTCAAAACATATAAAGGTCAAGAGGCTATCTAATAAAACCACTCATCACTGCGGTCCCTGAGGAAGGGACAAACAATCAAGTGAAAGCATACGATCGGCCAAAGAGATGGTGGCGATGGAATGAAACAACCAAGGATCATCTAGCAAAATTTAGCAGATAAAAACGGCAATCACAAGATGTAAATCGGGTATGGGTTCATTTTTACACAAGCTTGAACCATGGAGAACTCTGCTTGGATTCAGTTTCATGTTTACACAAGCTTGAAACGAAAAACTATGCTTGTTATAAGTTCGCATGACCCTAGCATCATGACGCAAATTTAGGTACATGCCCCCCAAGCTTTATTGTATTCAACAAGGTGGATGGAATGAAGGTTCACTCTCGAGATCTTGGAAAGACTCGACTCAGATTTTATGAGATCTTAATCAAAGACTTGATTTGGAAAAGGGAGTTGTTTCATTTTTTAATGAGGTTGACACAGTAAAAGAACTATCCTCATAACCCTTGTTTCATTTTTTAATGAGGTTGACACAAGATCAAGATCTTTCCTCAAGACTCCTTGTTTCATTTTTTAATGAGGTCGACACAAGAAAAGAACTCTCCTCAGACTCCTTGATTCATTTTTTAATGAGCCTGACACAAGACAAGGAACTATGCTCCATGATCCTTGTTTCATTTTTTAATGAGGTTGAGATGAGAACAAACTATCCCGGACCTTGCTTCATTTTTTAACGAGGTAAACACAAGATCAGAACTATCCTTGGCACTCCTATTCATAGGTCGTACAAAAACATGACTCCCAAGAGATCTTCACTGGATGGAAGAACCATGCTTTGGGAGGAACACATGTCATTAGACACTAATGACAGATCGAGTTCCAATGCCTCTAGTACATGATGTATGAGATCATTTGTGTAATCATCAATAGGTGCAGAGGCGGAACGGGTAGCCACATAATTGACCTATGGAAAATAAGGTACTGCTTGCGGATAAGAGCTGATGGGGGATGATGGTGGTACAGGAGGCACCAGGTGACTAAAGAACGACAATTGATCAATAGTCACCATTATTCCATCGTGCGGAAAACAAACCACACGAAAAAGTGAAGAAACAAGATCTCTCATGGCATAAATATAATCACGGCCAAGGAGAATACTAAAATCTAAAGCACATTGGACAACCATCACGTCTATATAGACATTTTTGCCTCCCAAAGTAACAGGGAACTTCGGAAGGATCCCTAAAGGTTGACTGGTTCCTCCATCAAATGCCAATAGATTCTACGTGACCAACACAAGCTGTGGGGAGTGCAAAGCTTTCCAAGTAGTGAAAGGCATGAGGCTAACCAATGCACCTTCATCCAAGACAGTGCCAGGTACTGCTTTATCATAGGCATGTATTGAAATTTGGAAAGGCACATAGGATGGAAGGCAGAAAGTAGTCAAGTGACTCCAGTTGAAGGAAATGACTAAACTACTTGGTGGGGGTATCAAATGATTGCCACCATGCTCTATAGAAACTGAAGAAGGACTCTCTGAATCAGTCGGGATAGGAGGCTCGTTCTCGAACTTAGGAGAATCTGACGAGACGAGAAGAACATGAGCAGTATAATCATGATGTTCTTTGGAAATAGAGTGGACCACTGGTAGTGAATCCAAGTCAACACTCTTTCTGACCAATGGTTTCTTAGGAACAGGCTGAGCATAGCCAGGTTTAGGAAGAGAAGGGTGGACAAGAGAAGAATCTAATTTAATCTCTTTGTCAACTGGGAGAGGGTTTGAAGAGAGCCTCTGTTAACCAACTGGAAGTGGAGGTGAAGAATCTGTAAGACTTTCCAAAATAGTGGAAGCTTTATCCATGAGCGGACAAAGGGGAAGGGGATGGTTGCCTTCACATACCCTATAGGGGAATCAAATCTTCCTTTTCTTCTTGCCATTGCCAATTAAGGGTTGAACATCGACATGACCTTTAGAGGTCGATGAGGGATGAGCCAGATCATGAGACCATACTAGCCAGATCATGAGACAATACTTCTAAGATCCTAGGAATGCCAGGACAATCACGAAGAAGATGGTCACCCTTGCACAATTTACAAGGAAACTTAACCTTCCAAGGAGGAGCAGGAGGTCTTCTGACCTGAGATGTACTCGGAGCAATAGTTGCACAAGTGGCCTTGTGCTTATCGGACTTCTTCTTATTCATCATCATCCTCTTCTTCTTAGTATCTTGGTTACTAGATGTGGAACTTTCACCATGCGAAGTAGGAGATGAAGATGAAGAAACAAGGGAAGAAGGTGCAAGCTCAACCTTGGAATCAACGTGTCATGATTCAGATGAAGGAGACGGTGGAACAGGAGTCATGATGCTTAGGGCCACCAAGGTTGAAAACAACCAAATGGGCAAACTGATGGTTAACCCAGGCAAGGACAATGTGGCCATATACGAAGCACCAACATTTCCAAAAGGCGGAAACGGACCAGGATTCCCATTTGGGGGAAGACCTTGGCCGATAGACTTAGGGAATGTTACCATTGCGAACGGGCCTGAAAAACACTCGTACTTTAATCAAGAACTCAAACTATTACTAGGAATATTTCGTGGGCAGTAAATTTTATGACATAGGAACAAAACTTGATCTTTTCATTTTTTAATAGTCGAGAAAAGGATGAAAAGGTGACTCTATCTCTTTCGAGGTTTAATGAGCTTGAAAGGACAAGTGCTCAGATGATCCTTTTCTTTTAGGGAGTCGAAAAGGAACGAAAGTGACTACTCTAGAGAACTAGGCAAAAGGTTCACCAGAAAAACCGTAAAACTGCATATACACCTTGGTGATCAAATGAAAGAGGAATGAACAAGGACTTTCCGTATGGTAGTCAATCTTCCCGAATTTTATGTTCGGTGCATTACTATTTACAAGGTGGTAGACACAACTTCCTATGGATGTAGGATGATAACCTAGTGGGGTCTCCCAATATATACTTGATGGTACGGGGAGCATGAGTCCGTACTAGTAGCTACTGAGTCACCGAAGGAGGAATCACCCAACCTTAAGTGAAAACAATAGTGACTAGGTTTAATGACGCCGGAGCACATCTCTAGCCTAGAACTCTAAATAATGTGTGTTAAGTTCTAATGCATTGTTAAGTTCATTCAATTGATTTTAGAGTTGATCTTGACTTAGGTTTCGGTTTTCAGGCCCTACCATATGTATGTCAAAAATACCTAGGATGCAACTAGAATGAGTAAAGCATCAATCATTTCGATGAATACCTACTTAAAGAAAGGTAGAGAGTTCATTCCCAAGCAATCACAAAACCAAGACAAGCGAATGCAAGTGCTAAGAAACATAATGCATCAACACATTAATCCTACAGTGCATCGATACTACTAATGAAATATTTAAAGTTCACTTTCCAATTTCTCAAAACATGAAAATTTGTAATGCACATGTACTTTCACTTTCGTATACTATATGAATGCAATCCCTTGATTTTTTTTTTTTAATTTAAAGAGACAAACAAGAAATTCTAAATCTGATTGATCCAAACAATTGTGATCTATGCTTGATAGTGAAGAAATCGAATCAATGTGAATAAACCAGTGCAATAATTGACGCTAAAAATCAATCAGCAAGAAAACAAGTAGGAAAAGGTCTCAAGAAAATCAATAAGACGGTTGCGGATGAACCTTGGATAGATAGGTAACCCCAACAAACGATTGGAAAAAATTGAAAGAGCTAGGTCACGGGGCTAAGAAGACAAGATTCATTCAAATGAAATCAAAGAGAAACAAACCTTAACCAAGGCAATCAAAACAAGCTGATGAGAAATAGAAAACAGCGGGGGGCAAGCAAGACTAATGTTTTCAGGAGGCAAAGCTGTAAAAAAACAACTTGCACAGGAATTGTCGCGAGCTTACAACAAGAAACTTGTGACGATAAGGCAATTGTCGCAAGTGTAGAGACAACAACTAAGCGACGTCGTCACAGGGGTACATCTATCTTCTGTGACGGTCCGATTTCAGGAATAGTCACAACTATACGACATGTAATTAGCGATGCATAGATTTACTAAAGACGACAGGGTGATGTCGTCGCAACTGTTAAGCTATCTTTAGTTACAAGTTTAAAAAGGACAAAAAATAAGTGACAATGCTCGAAAAACACCAGGCTATTCTTCCAAATAGTAAGGGGAATTCCTAGATTGACCTAGGTAATCCAAAAAACTGAAGGTGCAACCCCAAAAGTCAAGAGACACTTAAATCAAAAGACAAACCAAGAATAAACAAGAAGAAAACATACAAAGGACTCCCCAATTAAGTCGCCAACTCGTGAAGTAGGAAAGTGTTCCCTCCATGGATAGAGGCAACCCCTCTAGCCCTAGAGTGGGTCTAGTCATAGCAAAAACAAAACAACAATTGATTTCCTTAAATAGTCATCGTTGGAGGCCTACCTCAAAACTGGTGTTTGATGAAGCTTTCATTGCACCACTCTAGCTTTCGTTTCTTTCTCCTTAATGAGCAATCAACTTAAAATAACACAAGAGAACAATAGAACACCTAGCCAATAACAACAATGATCCACTTACTTACAAAGTCAAGAAATCATAAGCTATCAAGTAAATTGTGCACAATATATAAGAAATCATCATTGATTGTATTAAAATGAATCAAGAGCAAAGCTTACAACCAAGTCTTGATGTCGCAAGCCTTCACAGAGGGTCCTGTTGGTATGTTTCTTCAAGCATTCACTCTCAAGAATGGGTCTCCAAAATAGATGATATTTATCTCTCACTCACAAGCTCTAATGCAAGGTTAAGCCACTCCACAACCTCTTACCAAACTATCAACAATTCCGCACTTGTCAAAATCATACCAAGTCTATCTAATCTACTTCAATCCAACTAGCGACCAATAATTAGGAACTCAGAACTAGCTTATCATAGCAATGGTGAGTGCTTTTATAGGAGGAGGATCCTCCATGAAATTAGGGAGAGGGAGCTTATCCTCAAGGGATGTTTCATAAAAGGCGGAACTACCATCCCATAGGAGGAAGGGCGAACCAATCTGTCCCAACAAACAGCTCTAGAATCACCCAAAAGGCTGACTTTTTAAACTAATTTGCCAAATCTGAATCGTTGCAGGTCATAAACTAGGGCTTAGTGATGATATCGCAATGGAGCAATGCGCTGGGCATCACAACGATAAAATTCATAATAGGAAATCGTCACACTTCTTAAGGGTTTACTTGTGATGATGCAAAAACTTAGGCAAAGAAGGTCAATCTTCAGCATTAGAGAGCACTTGCTTAATCTTCTTGCATGAGTGGGAAGATATGGACATGTTTATCTGATGTATGACATATCGGAGGCGCTGAGATGAGGTCAGCGACAAATTACTTTGTAATAGTGCTGCAACAGTTTGAGCAGCAATACATGAAAATGCTCGAGAGCATCTAGAAGGATCTACACGAGCTGTAGATCCAAGTGAACATGATTCAGCAGGATGTCAGGAGGGTGTGGGGCACACAAGTGAGCTCGACACAGGGTTGTAGCACTATTTTAGAGATTGATTGACCTTTGGATCTCAGGGTCTTTCCTCTGCCAGAGGGGTCGATCCACGTGGAGTCAGATGAAGATCATGCAATGATTCATGCAATAAAAGATATGGGGCTAAACCTTGTGTCACTACCACTTTAGTCTCTTCATGCACTACATCAGGGGGTCACTGATGAGCTAAAGATCAAAGAGAAGCATGCACTCACTTCTGCCAATGAGTACAAATTCAACAACCAACAACTTTTTGTAGAAAAGACTTAGGCCCTGAAAGAGTAGGAGGAGTTGCAGAAACAATGTTTGAACCTGGTCAGAGCAATTGAGTAGGCCTCTAAATCGGTACTTGAGTTAGTTATACCCAATGATGCTGAGGATTCAACCAAGGTAAGGAAATTTGTTGTTGCAGTGCACGCTTCAAAAGGGAAGGTCGATAAGGTGATTTTTGACCTACAGATACAGATAGCTGAGCTGCAGTTAAAGTTGTAGCTGACCACACCGCTGGAGGTTCGGGAATAAAGAGGAGTAGCAATAAAAGAATCCATGGCTCAGCTAGAGCTCGTCATTCAAGGATGTGACCAGCTCTTCACTCAAGCACTGGGCCTCTACAATACACTGCAAGAGGATCCTACGATTCAACAGTTCAACATAGAACTTAGGGAAGTGCAGCAGTAGTACGATGATCTCATTATGACAGCGCATACATTAGCACTAGTCTAGCACTTCGTGTGATTACAGCAAGGAAAGGAAAAAGTGTTGCAGATACAAGAATTACAGAAGAAGAAGTCTATGCTCAGCACACAGCTTCAGCCTTGGATAGAGGAAGCCAGCTAGTTCTCATAGACCATTCATAAGAAGCTAAGGGCAATGTGGCAAACACAGAGGACTATGCAACTGGCCTTAGAGGGGCCAACCATAGAGAAACTAGTCCAAGAGATGCAACAAGCAACATAACAAAGTACTACGGAGCTACAACCATCAACCAATGCATTTAGCAAACTCCGCTAGAAAGTAGAACAACTAGCTGAGTGACTTGAGGGTGAGTCACAATCTTTGTGTTGGGCGCCTTTTGGGATGGGGTCCCTAGGGGCATAGTGGAATTAATTATACATTTTTTGTAGTCTCCGTCAAATAGATGCGGAGCGTGCAGTTAGATAGAGTCAAAGGGGCCTTAGCCCCTTGTTTTTGGTTAGCTTTTGGATTCTCCCAGGCTCTATAGACCATGGTATTGTATAAAGAAATAGTATAAATAGATGAATTCTTAGGGAGTCTTAGAGGTAGTGAATTAAGAAGACATAGAGGATTGGGTTCATTGAGGGGTTATGGGCAAGAGCTAAGGCAGGAAATCTCTACTTCCTGCACTTAGGTAGAGAAGGGAAGGCTACACAGTTGAGTGTGCGGAAGCTTGGGTAGAGTCCGTAGCTGAGTGCGCAAACCCCAGCAACTGTGTGTATAGGGTAGTTTAAGTCTGTAATCAATGAATTGAAGATTAATATAGATATTTTTCCAAAGAATTACTGAGTATATCCTTTTGTATATGTTTATGTTATATGGTGTCGATGAATGACATGTTTTAGGCAATAATGATTGAATGCTATGCGAATCGATTGAATCTATCTTAATAATGTACGAAATGAATTCTTAGCCACTTCCGTGAAGTTTCAGATCACTTCTCTTATGTTTTGTGATGAATAAAGTAAATATACATGAATTCCAATCTAGGGTTACTTTCTAGTGTGCATAAGTAGGTAAATGGACTGTTAAGGGTCTGAAAGGATTGATCGTGGACCTTCGCAAAGGTCTAAAGGCCTATTTAATGGAGTTTCAGTGACATGCCCTAGGATTTTATCGATCTGTACGAAGGCAGATCCAAGGCTCCGGAAAATATCACCCTAATCTTTGGATGCATAAGCTTTGTTCTTGCATCCCCCCATACTGCTTCGGGTGAGACCGCAGCCTGTGCTACGCTATTTGTTGCTGAAAGGGCCAGTAGTGTAGGGTATTTTTGGTTGGCACAACTAACTCTACACTTGGTTCAGGGCCTGCTAAGCCATCAATGTGCAATACATTATTAGTGCGAAGGATTATCTAACCAGGTGGGTTGAAGCACAACTAGTAAAGGGTTGCAGCATAGACACTACTACGCACTTCATCTTTGAATATATCTTGTTGAGATTTGGATGTCCAAATATCTTGATGAGCGATCAGGGATCGCACTTTGTACAAAACACTATTTAAGCATTAGAGAAGGAGTTTTAGGTACATTGTTGGGCATGGAATACCCCCCAAGGCATGTTTTGGGACTCAAAGCCCAAGTTTTGACCCAATCTTGTTGTAAAGCTTTGTGAATTGTGGGTGCGGAGCATGAAAGTATGATAGAGTCATAGGGTTGCCCTAGTTTTTTAATGTAATGTCGGCTGGATAGAACTACCCATGGTCCGCCGACCATGGGATTATATAAATAGAGTGAGGCTCTAAGTGTAAAATAGAGAGAAAAATAGAGAGAGAAGGAAGAGTCTAAGTAACTAAGTGAAGTGTGTCTTTGGGTCGTAGAGTAGGAGAAGGCTCTGCAGCTGAGTGCGCGGACCCCTGCAACTGAGTGCGTAGGGCAGAGTCGAGTCTATAACTGAGGAAGGAATTAATAAAGAGATTTTTTATCATAATTATGTGTATCTGCTCTTGGGTTAATGCATGTTTGATATAATTTGCGAATATACTGTTTATTTAGTGTGTGCACCTGTATGAATGGTTTATGTTGTTAAGTATAACTTAAAGCATGCAAACAGGCTAAGATAATCAACTAACATTGGAATATAAGTAAAGTCTTGGGTAATAATGCAGAAGTGCATCATTCAACCCTGGGTATGGCTGCACGTAGGCAGTATATCGGGCCACGAGGTACGGGAAAGTGCGCGAAGCAACCTGTGCGCAGGGTCAAACCATATACCACTTGAACTCATTAGACATCTCGAAGGTGCGGAAACCTAATTCTAGCGCCCTCCCATACTACTTCGAGTGAGACCTCAATCCGCACTCTGTGGATTGTTTAGGGCCAGTAGTACCAGGATTTGTTTGGCTAAATCAACTCTAAACTTGGGTCAAGCCCCAATAAGACAACATACATCATCAGAAGAGCACACCTTATCATCCTCAGGTGAATGGAATGTTCAAGGCCTTTAATAAGATTTTGGATAATTATTTAACTAAAGTATGCAACTTCAATAGGAATGATTGGGATGCGCACATACCATCAGTTTTATGGGCATACAGGACTACTTACAAGAAGTTGATAGGACAGAGTTTGTTTAGACTAGTGTATGGATAGGAAGCTATAATGCCTATGGAATACTTACTACCCAGCCTTCGGATTGTGGCCATTACAGATATGGCAGACAATGATATTATGGAGGAGAGATTGGAACAATTGCTTGTGTTGGAAGAAGATCGTTTTCTTGCAGGATTTCACTAACAAGTACAGAAATCTTGGGAAAAGGCATTGGACGATCGACATATTAAGAAGAGAAATTTTAAGAATGGAGAATAGAATCTATTGTAAGATAGTAATTTCACGAAGTTCCCTGGTAAGTTTAGGATGCATTGGCTAGGACCATATGTTATTAGGGATATCTCATATGGTGGCATAGTTCAACTCACAAAGCTGAGTGGAAAATTATGTTTTGGACGAGTAAATGGTAGTAGATTGAAAATCTACAGGGACAATTCCATCCCTAGGAATGTGCAATGAATATATGGACAAAGGAAAGCCTTAGTACTATAGGTAGTGGGAAGGAAGCACGGGACTATAAATTACCTTGCCATAGAAGGACTTTGTCGAAGAGGTAGGGTTGCGCGGTATTCAAGATGATAGCACAGATGGAGGATGTTATGACAAAGAATGGGTAACTACGTTGCACGAAAGGGTTTGACATAGTTCACCTACAATATGACCATTAGGATTGCTACATTTGATTTGGCAGGGAACTTCTCATTAAGAGGAGCCAGGGGAACACATTTAAGGAGCATATCCGAGAAAATCTGCTGCCAAATTCGTATTTATGAGGAGAATCTGAAAGAGATTGAGGAGTTTGAATTTGAAAAAGGTTATAAATATGGAACCTCGCTCCACATTCAGACACTTTTCTTGTTGAGAATTCAAAGTGTGATTTTTCGCCTAAGAGTGAGTCAAGCATTCTACTGCAATTTTGGTTGGAATTAGGAGGAGATTGAGCAAGAATTTCTTAGACGAGGGCTAGGATCCATTATGACTACTACACCTCCATCACATGCCACTGCACCAAGATTTATGAGGACAAAGCCTACTGCTACAATAGCAATAGCTAAGAATTAGAAGAAGCCATAAAATCCTATAGTTATGCAATCACCAAGAAAAATCCCCACGAAACAACAGACTAAGGACATAATGGATAAGTTAAAGCAATCGATGAAGACCCAAGATTTGGATGAGGAAGAAGTGATTGTAGGGATAAAGGATATCATCGCAGACGAGGTGGAATCAATCTCTAGGTTTCCACCCTATATGTTTCTATAGAAGCCAACCTCAAAGGTGACTAGGGACCCAGATGTTATAAAATTTAAGGTCTTTACATCCCTGTTACTGGAGGAGGTACCGATTGAGGGAGACTTGCTAGCTAGGGTGCCAAAAATATGCATGGGGGACTGGGATCTGAATGATTGAAGCAAGTATCCCCACTTCAAACCCAACAAGTACCTAACGACAGTTTAGGACGAACAAGTTGGAGTGACAAGGGTTGATCCAATGAAATTGGCAATAGGAATTCAATGCGCTGGGTTATTGAATATGCTCTATGTTCCACACTTTTGGCGCAGTAATATAAATAAAATTTGTGTGTGCAAGTTGTTGGCATTAGTGCATGATGGATATTTATGTCAAGAATTTTTGGATGACTTTCGAGAAGTGCAACAAGACGGGAAGTAATTCCACTATGCGTGGTTCTTGGTCTTAATCACATTGACTGCATGGAGAATGCCAGAAGAGTGACAGTTCCCCACTATGGACCCTGATGTGTGCGAGGCTACGAGGTATGCCTCATTGTGGGCATATAAGGAACCAACCTGAGTTAACGGATAAAAAAGTATTCTGGGTCTTATTTGAGATGGATCTGTGCACATTGATTAGCCAAACGCCGCGACTATTACAAGTTTTGTTTCAACAATATCATAGAATTGCCAAATTTAAAGTAGATTTTCAGCATGTATATTGTATATATCCGCGCGAAGAAATATTTGGAGGAGGTATGGTATGAGTTGCCATACTTAGTTACTAAGGAGGACATCCTCCTAATAATAAGCAAGTTTTCTAGTAATTGGATCACCCCGACTAAAGAAGAGGAAAAGAAGGCAGGCACAAGTAAGAAAAGGCAAGCCACTAAAGGTGCACGGACCGAAACACCAACGGAAAAGAAGGATAAAAATAAGCTGCCTCAAACGGTCAAAATTGACCTTGATAAGAACACTACATAGGGAAAAGCGCATGAAGTTGAACTCGAGGAACATGCCACCAAAGAGGGTGATCAGGGTGGTGAAGACCCTTTTTTGGACATGGAGGACTTCAATTCCCTGTTCATAGTGAAAAGGTAGAAGAAGCAAAGTGTTGGAGGTGTGTGAAAGAAGTAAAAGTCAGAGAAATCTACCAATGCATATCCAATGGTCCTCACTGAGGGGGACTTTGATGAAATTAGAGACACCGTCAGAGCTGTGATGGCAGATATTTAGGAAAACATTGAAGATCAGTGCAAGGTAATATTGAAAGAGGTCCAACAGGGCCTCAAAGAGTTGTAGGTTCAAGCGAGCATGGTTTAGGAAAGCACGATTTAAGTGATCACAGTGCCTTCAACTTTAGTCAGTGCATAGAAGGCACTCATAATAGAGCTCTAAGATAAGCACTTACCAGATGGATCCCTACATTTCAAGACTATAGAAGAGCAGGATAACGCATGGAACTTAAAGAATATGAGTCTCAATCTTGTGGCACCCCCCGTTCAAATATTGCATGAATTACATCGGAGCAGCACGCTCTATTGGTAATAAAATAAGTGAAAAGCAACAACCAACAGATGTTCAATGAGAAGAATAAACCAATACATGATCGCGATAAGGGAGTTGCGTGCAGACAACCACTAGAAGAGGTTGTTAGTAAAGCTTGTAGTGAGCTTTTAGAGCTCCAGATCCAGACAGAGACAACCTCAAAAGAGAAGCTTCAAAAGCTTGCAGCAGCGGTCAAGGAATCAAAGGAAGAGGTGGACAAAGTTAGATTTGAGTTGCAGATGCAGATTACGGAACTCCAGATGAAGCTACAACCTACCACACCACCTGAAGTTTGAGAGCAGTGCGAAGTTGCAATTAAAGCTAACATGGAAAAATAGCCACTGCAGTAATGGACTGTGGTTAGATTTTTGAGGATACAATGGAGATATAGGCCTCACTGTAGGAGAACCCACATGTGCAGAAGATCAAGGTAGAAATCAGAGATAAAAAAAATTGTAGTTTGATGCGCTCAAAGCAACAATGTGGACCTTAACACCTCTGTAACAGTTTGCTCATATTTATGAGGGAACGCTTCTGTAAGGAAAAATTGATGAGCCATGGAAAAAGGCACAAATAATCTCCGTGCAAATGCAACCTTGGGTAGATGAGTTCAATCAGCTCTCACATACAATGGAGAGAAAGTTGAAGAGCATGAAGTAGACACAGATAATAATCAGTCTAGTGACAGAAGGGTCGATGACAAAGAATCTCGTAGAGGTAGATCGACAGGCTATAGTGTAGTGCATAGAGATAATTCATCCATTGAAGCTTTCATACAACAGACTCAAAGAAAGGATTTAGGATGTACCAACTGAGTGACTTGAGGATGAGTCACATATTTGTGTTAGGGGCCTATTGGGTAGGGGTCCCCTAGGTCCAAGTTTTGTTTAAGTCATGTAAAGTCTCTGAAATTTTAGGAGCAAAGCACAATTTTTGTAGAGTTCTAGGAGTGAAAGGGGCTTTAGGGCGGGTCAAAGCCCCTTATTTTGTAAAGGAATGAGATAAATTTGACTATTTTAAGTTCCACCCATGGTTTGCAGACCATGGTATTGTAAGGGTAAAAGATATATAAAGGGATGTCTTAGTAATTCAAAGGCATGTTATGTTATGGTTTTGATTCTAAAATTGATATATCTTTTTGTATTCAGGTGAAGGGGAAGGCTCCAACAGTTGTGTGTGCAGAGGCCTTGGTAAGTCTGTAGTTGTGTGTGCATGCCCCTACAGCTGCATGCACAGGGTCAGAAAGATTGTATTTGTGAAGATTTGAGATAAGAAATAATAATTTGGAATGGATCTATGTATTTGTATATGTTCACGTGGTTTCTGTATTTTTTCATAACTAGGGTTCACTTTTGTATATTTATTCTGTAATTGCATAACGAAGGTTCAAATACTATTTTATATGATGGCTAATGCATGTTAGAATAGTTAGGCGCAACTCACAAGTCCGTTAAGTAGGAAAACACTCTATGACTATAACAATAAGTTTAACAATTCACGAAGGTCAGATTTAGCCCTAAACTGAAACAAACCCTACAGCCACACTGCATAGCCCCTATGGATGCAAAAAGCTAGTTCTAGCATCCCCCAATATTGCCTCAGGTGAGACTGTGGGCTGTGTGGCGCAGATCATTTCTGAAGGGCTGGTAATATAGGGTTTTGTTGTCTAGTGCAGACTAACTTTGAACCTGGGTCTAAGCCCCTAAAGTCCACACTTGTAAAATCTTCTTCTAGATTTCATTGTATGACATGTTATTGATGAGCGCCAGTATTGCAGCAAGGTGTTGAAGGCTCGAAAAATCAGGACTTCAACAAGAGGGATAACCACCGGGTCCAGACCTTAGGTTAGCTCCTTTTCCATTTGGAATAGTGGCACCGACTGGGGATGATGGGACTAGTTTCCCAATCTATTTATGATGTTTGTTCTAACGGGATGATGTTTTTCTTTTGTTGGTTTTATGGGGTGGATACTCACTATAAACTTAATCTATCTTCTAACTATCATATGCAATATATTATAATCAAAGAAAACATCTAACTTTAAAACTATCCTAAGAGTAACATTTATATATGCAATCTAAAATGATTTCTGAAAGTAATTGATAATAAAGATCATTCAATCATGATAAGAAATAATTCATTTAATAATGATCACTTCGTATAAAAAGTTAGCTGAAACGATATGAGAGATATATTGCATAAAGAGTCATTCATATATTTAACATAAAGAATGAATCATCATCATACAAAAGTGCAATAATGATAACCAAGAATTTAAACTTTCATACATAAATAACTGAAAATGATTTATTGCCTGATACATAAGTAAAAAGCATTAAGAGATAGAAGTACCATTTGTAATACGTCCTACTCATGTGCTCTAGCAATATTGATCTACCTTCAAATCACTTAACATCAACTAAGAATACAGAAGTGAAATTTCAGTAGGAGATGCTAAACTCAAGTAGAAAATAAATCTCGTTCCATTAATTTTACCAAAACCTCCTTAGTGGGGGGAAAAAGTGCACGTTCTGAAGAATGTTTTTGATAAAATTTCTAGACCCCTCTCTAAATGCATGAGAGGGGTTTAAATACTAATCTATGAAACTTAAAAATAGAAATTACAAAAATAGATGAGGATATTTAAACGACCTGCCTCATTTTAAGCGAAAATAAATAAAAACAAAAATAAAATATGTCTATGACTAATCTTGCATCTGGTCCTTGAGATCACAAATATCCAGCATAGGTTTTAGGAGTGTTGGTTGGCTTACTTGAGCTTTCAGTTGTCCTGCAAATATGGCATTGGTGAGTGTTGGCACCATTTTCTCGCTGGAAATAATTAGGCACTTCAGAGTCATCCATTGGCTATGTGGTTTCACTAGGTATTGCCATTATGCTTCCTAGTTCAACTTGTTTACTTGTCTAATTGCCTCTACCCTTTCCTCAGTTTCCTGTTTCCATATTGCTTGAAGCTATTGTGCTTTAGGAAGAAAGCCAGGGGTGGTTTCTGCTACCAAATTAGCATTGTGTAGATTTTCATTTACACATTTGATGACACTATTTGTTGCTGCTACCACATCCTCCATTGCCTGTTCTGCCTCTCTGAGCCTAGAATCCCATTTCGCAAATAAGGTTTCTTTATGTGATTCAACTATTTTTGGCATATTTGCTCCTTTCCCATCTTCGGATTTCTACCAGTTTAAGAAGTCTGAAACTTTCTTAAAAATTGAATCATACTCAAGTCATAATTCCGCAACTTGGTTTGTTATGTTATCACTTATTTCACAATGAGAATTCCACTGCGAAATCTTCTAGCATAATAATTCTTTCTGGTGTAAAAGCTTGGAATTGAGGCCAAGTGCTTCTATGACAAACTGTTCAATTTTTAGATCATCTTTATGCAGTTCTGTTATGTTTTGCAACTGTGCTTCTTTACTATCTAAGTTGGTCTGATGTGCCAACTGCATATGCTGAAATCTTGCTGAAGCTCAACCAACTGCGTTTCTGCTTGTTGGTTGATATTGAGCTGCTGTAACTATTGTTCCAATAACAAAATCCTATCTTCTTTTTCTTTGAGCAGCAGTTGTACCTTTGCTACTTTTTAAATGGTTGCTGAAGCGTACGCGCCTGCGACCTGCGAGAGTCTAGTGAGATTGGCCGATGGATCTATAGATGGGTCTTTCCAGAGAACATCTAGAGGTTCATCCTTAGGAGTGAGCACATAATCCAACTTTCTTTTCTTTCTTAGTCTGCTAATGATGGCTTTATGTTGAGGGCTATAGAATACATCTAGAGGAGGAATTTCCTCTATTCTTAATACAATCTCAGATGTGGGAGCAATGGGAATATGCTTTGTTTCCTAAGTACTAATAGCTCTTTCTATTACCATTTATGTGGTCGTCTCTTGTGGGTTTGTTGGTGGCTCTACGCTTTGTTCCTCTGTGTTCAATATTTTATTGTAATTTTCCCATTCTTCTTCTAAATCAATTATAGGCGGCTTTTCTTGCTTCACAAGGGGAGTTGAAGCTTCAGCTTGTTTGGCAAGCAGAGTCTGCTGATCAGACTTTGCTGTGGACTGGGTTGTGTCTTTTATTGACTATTCGGTCTTGCTATGTTCATTCTTTGATGTTATTTTAGATTGATTGCCAGATTTTTCTGCGGATTCATTTTCAGAACTTGTTTTTGATTTCTCTTTTGAATCTCCACTTACGCTTACACTGGGAGTAGGATCTCTTACTGTCTCAATGAGTAATTGGTCCAATGGGACCTTAGATAACCTCATTCTCCTATAGTTGTCAATATTTTGGAGACCTTCTTGGTCAAAAATCATTTGTGCCATGTGTTGCACTTCTTTGAAGTTGTTTTTCTGCAATAAAACATCATCAAAGGGATCCTTTTCATGGGCGAATACCCTTATTTTAACCATTGTAGTAAAAAAATTTACAATACCAAAGGGATCATATTACCTTCTCGGGAACTTGGGTAATTTCAAAGATAATACATTGTCAACTTCTCTAAAAGCATGTCCTAAGTCATGCAAGGCAAATACTCCACATGTTACAGGAAATTGAGGCCAAATGCCCTTCTTGGAGTCTTTTAATATCTTGCTCATTCCTGCTTCATTGCACGTCTAATAGGCTATCTCTCTAGCCATGAGTTTGTCTGGGACATAAAAAGGTAGAACATGGGGTGAGACAATACTGCCAAACACTCTGATATATGTGAATAATTCTTCCTCGAACCATCTGGCTACGGGGAGAATATCTACCTCAGCTTCTTGGGAAAACCTTGGGGCATCTCGGTTGTAAATCCTTTTGTAAATCGAAAGCATAACTCCGTGACAAATTTTGAAAAAATGTGGTATGAAATTAAATTCCCACATGACTTTGTGATATATTTGAATGGGAAGTGGATTTGGAGTAGTCCACTTCTATCACATAACAGGGAATTTGGAACCAAAACAAATAGCGTCCATAACATGAAGGCTTATGAAAAATGGAGGGTAAACCCGTGAAGCAATACTCCTTTTTCTTCTGTACTCTAAAATTGTAGTGGATACGTTATCTGACAAGATTTGAGTCAAATTCATTATTGTAGCATTGACAACTGCATCTACTAGGGGTAACCATTCTGAGGAGATTTTTTGATGTCTGGTTTACCAAACAACCTACATAACATAGCGGCAGCATAAGAGAAAGGGGAACTAAGAGAACTCGTGGCGTACATACCGTTTTTATCTTTCTTGAGTCTTTCTTCATTATTTGACCAATTCTTTGTGCATTTTGCCAAGTCAATTTCCTTGACGAACTTCTCGACAAACTATCTGTTGTAGACGGCCTGGGGCTCTTGCAGATGGTACATGAGTCTCAGGTTGTCTAGAGTAAACGACTCTATGAATTCTTGGCTTGTTGTCTTGAATTCTCTGTCTGATATCTCCACATCATCTATGATCCACTTAACCATGTTTGTATAAGGGAGTATCTTTGGTCTTGCAACAATGTAGTGCAAGAATGAGCATGCAAGTTTAGTCAAAGAAGCATCAGAAGAACTGTGTCCATCAACTATAATTTTTGTTTCCATAATTCTCAGTTTTGCTTCCTCTAATAGGTGATACATAGTCTCCCATGTGGATGTCTTGGCATCTTGATTACAAGTGGTATCTGTAAACAAAGGTGTCATTTCTGAGTTCTCAGAAGCGGGTGCCTTTCCTTTCTTCACCATTTCTTCGGATATCCTGCTCTGTGTGTTCTTCCTGAAAGTGGCAAGCAGAGAGCAGAATAGGAAAAAAATGCTAGTGTGATGCAGGAAAGTGTTCCCTCTATGGACAGAGGCAACCCCTCTAGCCCTAGAGTGGGTTTAGTCACAAACAAGGATAGATCAACAATAGCTTTCCTTAAACAGTCATAGTTGGAGGCCTACCTCAACCGGTGGTCGATGGAGTTCTGTTATGTTGCTCTAGCTTCCGCTTCCTTCTCCTAATGAGTGATCAACCTGAAACAATGCAAAGGAAATACAACAAAGCACGTAACCGAAAAACAACAATGATCTATTTACTCACAAAGTCAAGAAGTCATGAGCTATCAAGTAAATTACATACAATACATAGGAAAACATCATTGATTGTATTAATAATGAAACAAGAGTAAGCTTACAACCAAAGTCTTGACGTCACAAGCGTTCTCAAAGGGATCCAGCCAACATGTTCTTCAAGCATTCACTCTTTGAAGATGGATCTCCCAATGTACAAGTCTCTCTCACTCATAAGTTTTACACAAGATTAAGGGCACTTCACAACCTTCCACAAGCTATCAACAATCCCACACTTGTCACACTCACACCAGCTATCTAGCAAACTCACAAACACTAACAACACTGCTCAACTAGCCAACTATCAGAAAACTAGCCATGCATAGCCATGGTGAGAGTTTAAATAGGAGAAGGAGTCTCCATGAAAGGTGGAAGAGTGAGCTTATCCCAAAGGAAGGTAGCACAATTAATGGAACTTCCATGCCAGAGAAAGGAGGGCAATACAAACTATGCCAACAACCAGGTCAGGAGTCATCTGGAAGGCCGACTGTTGGAACAAATTCACCCAATCTAGATCATCACGGGGGCATAACTGAGCTATAGCACTGACATTGCTAGAGAGTAATGTATCTAGTCAGATCATCACTAAAGATTATAAGTAACCTCGTGCTGGGACATAAAATCGAACCATCACAGGAATCAAATGTACTTCCATGCTGGCAGTGCATCTGGACTATTCATGAGCACCCTTCAGCATGTATATTTAGTCCACAGACGTGATGAGGCAGATAACTTAGGAAAAAAGGGTCTTTGGGTAGCATATGAGAGTATTTGTTCAATATGAGCATGTTTGACTTGGACACATGACACAGTAGAAGGACTGGAGTGAAGATAGTGACAAATGACTGTGTAACAGCTAGTGAATGCAGAAATAATCAATAGAAGGATGAAAATAAGGTGACGGAGGGTCTTTAATTCTAAATCACTTTAAAAGATATCAACTTGCATCAAATGGCCTTTCACAACTAATTGTAATCGTTCTTTTAATAAATGTTTACTAATGAACCATTACGCTTAAATTAATGTTCAGAACTTCACATCAAAAGTCAGGAAGTACTCTCCTAGAACCATGAGCCCTTTGAGTTGCGATAAAAGCGATTTTTCGGTTTTCTATGGAATATCACAGATCGCTATATCGCAAAACTTGTTTTCGTTAAGACTTACCACCATGGGAGTTGACGCGACATGCGATATGCGGGATGCTATCGCATTTCACAATGTCTACTTAAGCTTTATCAAGTAGCACCGCATGGTTAAAATTGCGATGTGAGAAGATTCTAGGAGTCTTTTTAAGATTTCTCATTTCACGGATGTGGGGTAACTTTTATAAGGAAGGTCCGTTGCGATTGTTTTTTGCGATGTGAGAATAATATTCTAAAAGAACGTTTTTTCAAGGTTTATTTTAATATTCAAGACTTTCCGGGTATAAAGTTATTCTTAAGCTGTTTTGATCATGTGGCGCTTATTTAAGAAATTCATTGTTTATGAAGTTTTAAATGCTTAAAGTATGAAAAGGTGAATTTTCGATGATTTAGCAAGTTTCGACATTTTATTTTATTCTAAAAATAAAAAGGCATGACTATATACTTGGATTGATTTTTTTGGAAGGGTCCCCATTTATTAATGTTAGTAATAACATTAATAAATGGGGGGGTTGTTGATAAGCATAACACAAGGATGTTGCAACTCCTGGGCTACCAACTTTACTTATCAACCCAGGGTTCGTACAAACTTGGAGGTGATAGTGCTATATGCACAAGTAGAAGTGAAGGTCCTGCTTGTTGTCACTTGTTCATTTGGTGAGAGACCCCAGGGCTTCCAAGCCATACTTCTATAGAGTCAGAAGAAGCTTGATTATTTGATGGATGAAGAGAAAACCTATTCTAAGAGAGCTACTCTACTACAGTAATGAAGAAAACAACATGTAATTCCAAATCACACCATATCCTAATTAACCATTTAAAAAGTTATGCCAAGCAGAATTGCTAAATCAACACTAACCAAATGTTTCTATCTAAGTTATAGAATTAAAGAGCATCAAACCAAACTAATGTGTAAGCAAGGAAACTAAACTAAATATGTTTTTGCATTTTTGGTTTTTTTGGTAAAATCAAGCATGCAAGGAGTCAAGTGGAAGAGCAAGCGAAGATCAAAATCGATGAAAGGAGGACGTAACAAATTATCAGTGCATGGGAACCAATGGATTAGTCGAATAAATGAACAGTATAAATGGAAGACGAGCGGTGGAGATCGTATCGCAGGAGATTAAGTGAATAAATGGACGAATAGGACTAACGGAAGATAAATGATGGAGATCTTATCGTAGGGGATTAAGTGAATAGATGGACGAACATGATTAATGGGATATGAATGGTGGAGATCTTATTGTAGGGGATTAAGTGAATAGATGGATGAACAGGACTAACGGAAGATGAATGACGGAGATCTTATCGTAGGAGGTTAAGTCAATAGATGGACGATTAGGATTAATGGGAGATGAATGGCAAAGATCTTAACGTGGGAGATGAAGTCAATAGATGGATGGATCACATCAAGTCACGTGGTGATAGAAGGAAAAAAATGTGCGAAATGATGGAGTGATCTTCGTAGGTGGTAAGCAGTTTCTCACGTGCCCTCAAAGTTGTAAGTAGAATTCCTAAATTTTGCACAACTAGCCTAAGTGAGTTACACGTAGCATGAGAAAGCCACTTTTCTCACGTGCTCTCAATCAGATATCAGTCGTGCAAGAATTCGCGCGAGATTGTGCGATAGCCATTGGATCATGTGAGATTGATCAACAGTGGAGATCGACTAAGCTAGTTGGCGATTGGGTGATGCGATGGCCGTTTGATCAAGCAAAACAGATCAAAGGTGGAGATGTGGAGCGCCTAAAGTTAAATGTTGAAATGAATATAGGTGGTAAGCAGTATCTCACGTGCCCTAAGAGTTGTAAGCTGTATTTCTAAATTTCATGCAATTAGCCTAAGTGAGTGACACATGGCACATAGGAAAACCACTTTTCTCGCATGCTCTTGGTCAGGTATCAGTCATGCAATAATTCACGTGATATTGCGTGATAGCCATTAGATCAAGCAAAACAGATCGACGGTGGAGATTTCGAGCACCTAAAGTCAAACGTTGAAATGAATATGTGACATGTCGTTAACGGAAATTGATCGGGTTTGTTATGGATTGGATGGTAAGGATATCTATGGGTATAATCTAATTAAGACATGATTTATTGGCTTCCACATATATTATGCATGAAGAAAGTGCTGAAGGAAATGAGAATATGAGTGAGATCTTATTACAAAAATATAATGATGAAATGAACCAAGTACTGAATCAAGACGACAAACTCCAAAGCTTATGCGAGAACTAGAAATCTATGTTTCTAGGGTTGCTGAAGAGTCTCTTCCTCAATTCATGGTCCTAAAGGGAGGAGGCGAGGCCGAGACACCTGTTGACAACCGTATGGTGATATTTTTCTCCTTGCTAACCTGCTAATTGAAAGAAGGCACAAATGGAAGCAAACTAAAACACAACAAATCTATGCTACGCTGCTGTAATGGAAATGCATCTACTTAAGAAAATGAACGATTAAACCATAAATATATTCACTACAATGTTATAATAGAAATGTATCTACTTAAGAAAATGAACGATTAAACCATGAATCTACGCTCACATACATGTACAATAAAGAGGAGCCTTAGCTACTAGGGTTGGGCCCTAACCCAAGAGCTTCAACCCTCTGAGTTAACTCAGTGCTGGCTTGAAACAAAACTCATTCTTATTATCAAAACAATGGATTACATCATAAACTATCACAAGTCTTACTACTCGAAAATAGAGTAAAATTTTACAATCAAAATTCCGAACCCTACTAAGGTCCTAGGCCTCTCTACTTATACCTCTGAAGTCTCCAAAACATCCTTAAAATTAGGGAGGCTCAGTTCCCAAACTCGAGATGAACTGGTGCTTTGAATTTCACATGCTCAGCTGCCTTCTAGTCCTCATGATTTGGCTGTTTGCACTTTGAGCTAATGGAAGAATATTCGAATGGAGGGGTAGTAAATGAGGAGGATTTCCCTCCTATAATTCCTCTCCCTTGTCTTCGAGTTTTGAACAAGGTCTTTGCCAAAATTCTTTGCTTTTATCCTTTAATCCTGCGTTAAATGCACATTATACCACAAAGCAAAATATCCAACTCTAACTCATCTCATGAACAAAATATAATCAAAAGTATGCAATAAGTTGTGAGAATAGTTGGTTTGACTAAGCTAGGAGGTGAATTAAGGCCCATATAATTACCCAATGATGAGGCTCATCAATTATACATGTCCATAACCAGATCATCGTCAAGAGGAAAAACTTCCCCTTACTTTCCTAGAGTTGATTCTGTTGTTGGAGGTGGTGGAGACTAAAAAGTGATCTGTTGTGTGCTACGAATTAGGTTGACATCCTGATTCGGCAGATCTAGTTCTGCCTCTGTGTCATCAATCTCTATCAAATTTTAAATCTGTTGAGTAAGCTCCTAATCCTGCATCTATCCACCCTCCTCCTCTGTTGGTTGTCAGTTTTGTTCTTGCTGTTCAACTTTTTTCCACACTATTGCTACTACGATTTCACGTAGCATCTCTTCTTCTTATCTCTTCTTCTCTTCTTCTAATCTCCTACGCTTCTCTTCTCTCTTCCTCTGTTCTACTCTCTACATCCTCTGTTTCCTCGTTGCCTCAATACCTAAAGCCATTTTCATAACAATTGGATTTGCCTTCATCTTGTAGCTTCTTTCCCCCCTGGACTGTGAGCAATATTTCTCTTTCCTTTATCATGCATGGGGTTTCTCCCTTCTACTAGCACTGCTTCTAGAGTTGCTGCCTTTTTTGGAGTGACATATGAAGTTCTTGTAAAACTAACTAGCTCGTAGGTCTTGGAGCATTACAACAATTCTTCCATGGATCCTCCTCCTGCCAATTAAGTGTCCCATTGAGCCACTGAAAGTGAACTTTCACATAGTGGTTTTTGCAAATATTATGGGGATCATACAGATTAAAGACTTGACTACTGAATACAAACTTCTTTATCACCTTTCCTTCGATATTCATGACTTTTAGGTTGTTTATCTCGAATAATATAATTTGCATAGGAAGAGTTGGCCAAGGTGCTTTCTTCTTCCTGTGACAAGCAACAAAAAAACTTGTGGCAAGATGATATGATACTTCTTGCATGAAGAGCTTGTCCATGGAACACCTTGGAAAAATATGCAATGAATTCTCTCCAACAAATACTCTAAGGAAGGCGCCATTCGATGAGGCAAAGAAATATGTGATCTCTGAGATTGCCTACATTTCCTCAGGTGACATGCAATCTAGTTCTTCCTCAAAGATCATCTTATATAGCAGAATGAGGAAGTGTTCAGTTAGATTCTGCATAACCCCTTGATGGGTACAATCCAAGAGAATCTTGTAGTCGATGTGCATAGCAGGATCTCGAGGTGACCAAGCCTAGTTCATACTAGGGAATGCGTTATGTTCACAAATTGCATCCAGTAAATATGAAGACATATAGAATCTCACTTCCCACCCTTGGGAGGATTGAGAGAGTTAACTACATGGATCCTTAACTATTGAACCAAAAAATATGACTAATTGAGCATATTCCCATTGTTCGCAACCTAGTTTAGAAGGACTGCTCGCCCTTCCGGAAAGGTCTTTGTGGTCTACTCACCATGGATTCTAAAAGCTAAGATGATTAGCAGCTAATAGGCCCTCTTGAGAGACCTTGTCTTATATGTGTTGGTGGTTGTGTGTCAAAATTTTGATGGCTCCCCTGCCCAACTCTTAACAACATCCCTCATGACCACATAACTATTGGTGGCATAGAAGATTGAATCCATGTGTGTTTATGGCTTAGGAAAATGATACATACGTCGATAATTTGTTGCCAGAAAAGTAGAAAGTCTCCATCCATTGGCACTCCTCAAAGTCATTTTATTCACATAAATATGTGATACAATCCAGCTAATGACATTTTCACATGGGAAGGCTAGATATTTTCATGCAACCCCATTTAGTCTTGATCTCTGGACATTAATGCATACCTTTCAGTCCTCTAGATCTGTTGTGACATCCTTTTCTGAAAAATATTCATTTACCTTCTTCCATGTAAGATATAAGTCCTTTTCTACATACAGTTGAGTGTTTGAGTATACTAGCGTTTTCTCTACTGCTTCCCTAGTACTTCTCTCAATGTTAACTTTTCAAGGAGTTCTCTTAGGTTCCATGGTAACAGTTACTTTTGGAGAGAAGTGCTCAAAAAATGCAGTACTTTTTGGATAGAAAAGGCACTCATGGAAATAAAACATTAGCCTTTTGCAAATCTACCTTCACAATAGGATCAGGCAGCAAACCGATGCACTAGTGAGAAAATTTATGCATTTTTCTTGGGAAGTGAGAGATCTTGGTTGTGGGAATGATGAATTACGTACTCCCAGCAACCAAGGTGCAGCCTGAGGCATGAGACTGTGTAAAGCGCAGTCCAGCTCGGGAAGTGACTGGGAGACACTTCACATTGCAAAGTCTCGGTGGCCAAGGGGATGAATGAGCCCTAGAACTACACAATGTGTAACTAGTCCAGGTTATACTATGCACTATGTAGTCTCAAAGGCCAAGCCTCTGCTTGAGCTTCTATATTGCACAATGCCAATTTGAAAAATGTGAAAATTTGCCAAGGAAAGTGTGGATATGCCAAGTGGAAGTGTGGGAAATAAGCAGATATGAAAGATAATGAAATTAAAAACATAGATATGACTAAGTGTGAATGGATCAATGTGAATCAAGTGCATAAGCTTAACAAGCAGAAGGAAAAACAAATGTGTGAGGAGATTTTCCAAAACAATGATCCCCGGTGTGCAAAAACAAGAAAATCAATGTCACACCTGTGAAAGGAAAATGACAAAATGAAACAACACTTCCAAAAGCTAATACAAGTTAAAGTGCCAACAACCATGAAGAGAAACAACAAAAAACGACAGAAAAGGAGGCAAAAGAAAACAAAAGAAAAACTCACCAAGAAAAACGATGACAACTACATCGAAGGTTCCTTAATCTCCTCGATAATGCTAGAGCTCCAAGATCGAATGTACAAATGAGTTCTAGAGGAATCTATTAAATATATTTGGGCGAATCGAGGTTTATGATGTGTATGCCTAAAATCAAGGAAAAATGACACTTGGTGGAAATTTCTAAAAATAGGGATTTTTCCACCTTCGAGAAACTAAGGATGAATCCTTACTTTCTAGGGATTTCTTTTTTTCTTTTTTCTTTTTTGCTTTTTTCTGGAAACTTGCTATGCACATTGCCTGGAAATATTATGAAATTCTAGGGAACTGAGAAACTTTCCAGCTCAGTGGAGTGCACAGTTTTTGAGCTCAGTGATGGATTACACAATTTCTGGGATCAGTGATGGGCTACCACAGTTTTTGAGCTCAAGGAAGAACTACGAGTATAGATTTTACAATTCCAATCATAAAGGTTGGCTTACCCTCATTGATTGTGCAGTTTTTGGAGGCAAGTCAAAACTGTTGTAAGGCCAAGTTAGGAGGTTAGCTTGTGACTTAGAAATATTAGCTAAGGAATTAAGAAAATAGAATGATAGATAAAAGAATAAGTCTTGATAAAATCATGAATACTGAGAAGAATCTTTGGCGAAAATCACATAGATAATTTTTTCAACACGTTTCGAACCAACCAGTGTGGTTCATCACCAGGACAAGTTGAATGAGCAGATCTTGTTATGCATTATAAATATATCGGGCAGAATATCCAGGTAACGGCTAGAATCATGACAACTCGATTTGACCGGGAAATGGCTAGTTAGACCAATTTTTTTTTTTTTCAAATTAGTTAATTCGGTTATTAATCTTCTTATTAAAATAAACATAAATTGACAATTTTATAAATATATATTAAAATAAGTGAGTTAATATACTATAATCATAAAATAATCGAGTAATTAAAAATAGATAATAGTTAACTATATTTTAAATAAATATAAGTTAATTATATTTTAAATAAAATATTAGTTAAAGGGAGATTTAAATCTTAAAATAAATTAATTATAAATCAACGAGGTTATATAAATATTGGTTAGTTGTATAAGTTAAAAATAGAATATTATATAAATAGTTAATTCTGTTTTAAAATAGAAGCTAAAAGGACATATAAAGAAATAAATAAGTTTTATATTCATAGTCAAAGAGTATCCTGATAAAAATATTAGAGAATTACAATATTACTTAATAGTTTTAAATTAAAAAAATAAATAAATAAAAAAATAAAAAATAAAATAAAATAAATAAAAATATTAATTTTAATTTAAGAATCAAAGAGCTTGAAAAGAGAAAAAAGAAAAAAAATATATATTAATTTTAATTTAAGAATCAAAGAGCTGGGCAAAAAATAAATAAATAATAATAATAATAATAAATAAATAAATAAAAATATTAATTTTAATTTAAGAATCAAAGAGCTTGAAAACAACGAAAAAAATAAAAAATCAAGGGACAAAATGATTAGGAGGAGAGGCTTGAACCAGCAACTACTGATCTTCCAACCATTCATGTGGGACCCCCTATATCGGTGAGACTGGTCGCTCCATTAACCAAAGGATTAGTGAGCACGTAGTGGACCTCAAGCATATGAGAACCAAGTTTTCCACTTTAGCGGAGCATGTGGAGAAAACCAATCACCATGTCTGCATCAAAGAAGCTAGTGTGATTGCTAGAGTGTCGCAATTCCATCACCGAAAATTTAGGGAAGCCCTTGAGATAGCAAAAAGGCCGAACAATCTCAATAGAGAGGATGGCTGGAAGATCAGTAGTTGTTGGGTCCCAGCGCTCTCCCCTAATCGTTTTCTCCCTTGTTTTTTTTTTTTTTTTATTCAAGCTCTTTGATTCTTAAATTAAAATTAATAATTTTTATTTATTTATTTTATTATTATTTTTTTTAAATTTAAAACTATTAAGAATATTGTAATTCTCTAATATTTTTATCAGGATACTCTTTGACTATGAATATGAAATTTATTTATTTATTTATATGTCCTTTTAGCTTATATTTTAAAATAGAATTAACTATTTATAGAATATTCTATTTTTAACTTATACAACTAACCAATATTTATATAACCTCGTTGATTTATAATTAATTTATTTTAAGATTTAAATCTCCCTTTAACTAATATCTTATTTAAAATATAATTAACTTATATTTATTTAAAATATAGTTAACTATTATCTATTTTTAATTACTCGATTATTTTATGATTATAGTATATTAACTCACTTATTTTAATATATATTTATAAAATTGTCAATTTATGTTTATTTTAATAAGAAAATTAATAACCGAATTAACTGATTTGAAAAAAAAAAATTGGTCTAACTAGCCGTTTCCTGGTCAAATCGAGCTGTCATGATTCTAGCCGTTACCTGGATATTATGCCCGATATATTTATAATGCATAGCAATATCTACTCATTCAACTTGTCCTGGTGATGAACCACGCTGGTTGGTTCGAAACGCGTCGACAAAATTATCTCTATGTGATTTTCGCTGAAGATTCTTCTCAAAATTGATATGGATCACAGAAGCCTAAATTCAATAAAATCATGAATACTTGATGAAAATCAAAGGTAAGCTCATGTCAACATAAAGGAAGGCTCCAAAATCAAAGCATAGGAAAAATGTTGGATGGTAGTTGTAGCCACTACAAGGCTTGGTGACACACTGGTAGAAATCCATCTCTTTGTATGGGTCTTGTCTAGTGTAAAAGAGGTCTAACTCTTTAGGAAGTATTGTTTAGTTCATCGATTACCATAACTTTTTCACTTGGTAGTGTTAGAGATATAGTCCCTACCATTCTCTTCATCTGCAACACACTAAACCAAGCCAAGTCATACTAAGCTATTTCGATTGGGGATGAGGAGTATATAGATACACAAGTGTAAAAAAATGTCAGAGTCCTAGTTTCCATCTTTGGTGTTTTTCTACTGCTATTAGGCCTAGACAGTACCGTGAGATAGTCACTTCAGGAACATAAAAATTTCTTAATTACCAGTGAGCCTAGAGAGTAACTCGACCGAGTTGCTTGCTTCACCTCCTTAAATAGGAAGCCTTGTTAACGGGAAAAGTGTCTACTCAGAACGCCCCTATCCCACTAAGGTGTGACAGTACCTTAGAAACAAACAAGGAAAACTACTTTCGTATTCTTCTTTATGAACTATAAACGAAGAGGAATAGGATGAACCAACCTGTGTCTTGCGCTAGTCCTTTGGTCCAATCTCTCTCCTCTTTGACAGCTTCCAGCTACCTGCTCCCTTACTTGCCAAGCTTCACCAAGTTCCTGCAAGATCACAGAAGAGGAAAACTACACAAAGACATGGATTTATATTCATAAATAGCTTAGGATCAGATTTAAGCTAAACATGCAAATATAACAAAAACATCATTGATACACAAGCATGTAGGAGAAACTCAAATAGTTTTATTGATATAACAAGAAGGTCCAGGAGGAGTTACAACTGATGATTCCTGATCCAGCATCAACCCCCCAGCAAAGGAATCCCCTCTTCACCTCCAACAAAGCATAAATCACCCAATACACTGATCTCTATCTCAAAACCAACATCAATTCTCTGCAATGTACAAAATTCCAGCCTCCGGATCTCTGGGATGAGGGATCCATATATAGATGTATGCAAAGAGGATGAGTCAGCTTATGATTTGACTAGTGGCTTCTCTCTGTCAGTTCTTGCTTCCACTTGGAGACTGAGAGCCTCTTACTCATCCTTGGTCGAACTCAGTGAGGCAAGTGTCATTGGGGAAGATTCTGGAAGCTTCCATTGTCTGTCCACCTCGCGGAATGTCACTGCCATTTGTCATTTCCCACTCAGCGCACCCTGGTAGTGCTTTTAGGTGCGTTTCAACGCACCTAGCTAGTGTACTGGGGTGCTATGCAATGCAACTAGCTAGTGGAGCAGCTGAAATGATCCTGATTTGACTGATTCTGAGCAGTTTCTGGTGGAGAACTTCTAGGAGAAGCTGTAATTGGTTGACCTTGTTCCTCTAGGGGTAGGAACAACACTTTTAGGGACTTAGGATCCCTTGGTTTATGGACATTTCATGCTTAGAGCTGTAAGGCACAAAAATGTCTATAACAAGCCTTTCTCTTCTTTCACCTTTATTTTACTATGTTATTTTATTATTTTTCATTTTGTTCATAGAAATGTGCATAGACACTTATTTATTTAATGAGGTGGAAGAGAGATCTCGACTTATTGAGATCGGAAGAGGTTGTACCTTCAGAGAAGAATATTTATTTATACCTATAACAAACCTTTTAATGCTTTCCTCCCCTCCTTACTCTACTCGACTTAACTGAAAAGGATTAACCAAAACTAAAAGACCGATTAAGGTAGATGGTACTAGTTATAAGTTAAAGCATCATGATTCCACTATGGTTTTCTCTGAAAGGAACATATTTTCCATCAAAGTATCATCGACTAAAAGAATGCAAGACTCATCAAAAGAGAGAAAATAAGCATATAACCAAGCATTGAAAGTAGCACAACCTCCTCGTGGATTGCACCATGCTTGCTTTGAAAACCAAACATGGTCTCATGCGGAAGCTATCCTATGACTGGAAGAAAATAACCAAAATAAAAGAGTGGAGCGGAAAGTAAATCAAAGCAAACAAAACAATTCAAAACAACAAAGAAAAATAAAACTACTCCTACTCCTAACCTAATTAGAGAATAAAGAAAAATAAAACTACTCCTACTCCTAACCTAATTAGTCTGACATAAAATGAAACTTCTAGTGTAGCCACCGACACATTGGCTGGCCTATGTAAGTGAGGGAATTGATATCAAGAAAGATGTTCAATAATAAACATAAACAAGAAATATAAGACAATACATACCAAAATGTTCAAAGTTTGAAAAAGAATGAAAAAAAGTATGAAACAAAAGCACATGCTAGGAAATATGTGAATGCATTATGGTGTTCAAACACACTATGACTTGAAGATATGAAACAAAAAAATTTCGAACTACGGAAATAGGTGAATATCAAGAAAGAAGAAAACTTTCATTTTGCAAATGTGCTTTCCAAGTATGACTCCACCAATAACTGAGTGATAGGATCGTGAAATGCAGACGAAGGATGCAAAAATCATGAGAGATATTGATTTTCGATGTGTTCAGTAGAGTGATGAGGAGCCTTGAGAGGTATATCACTATTCTGATCAAATTGGAGTTGATCTCAAGACTACGATAAACTAACATAACCATCATCTTGTGTTGAAGTGCCTCGACAACTTGTGGAAGTTCCAAATCATCAAAAGGTAGATCATCAAAGACTAGTGGCTTCGAATATTCAACAACGAAAAAATTAGAATCGTGATCAGATGAACAAATAAAAACATCACAACATCCATGACCAGAAAGTTAAAGACAAACAATAGAGGCATCCTCATGATCGAACGAATCATAAAGAGCGGGAGATGGAAAGCAAGAAATTTCACACTCTAATTCTTCATAATGATGAGATGACAGATTAGGGGGATTTAAAAGAGAATATTTTCCGTCTCCACATTCAAATAAAAAACTGACATTCCACAAGTTATGAAAATGATCGGAAGTAATAATATCATCAAAAACTATTTTTTCACAACATTCAATAGGAATGACAGAATCATAGAAATTGTCCGGATAATAAGGGAGAGGTGTAGAAGGATAAAAGTCAACATTCATCACAAACTCTTCTTCAAATGTGGACTCCCACACATAGTCATCGTAAATGATGTGGCATGTTTTCTTTGGAACACCAAATCCATCTAGAACTTGATCCTCATGAAAACTCAGAGAAAGATTTGAAATGGGGGAACACAACAACTCACATTCCGGAGGACTAAAGGAACCAAAGGATGGAGGATCAGGAGATAAAACTTCATTGCAAATATTAGATTCATAGTCCAAAGTTGCACTAGAATTATGAGTATGTGGGGTGGGAGAAGGTGGTAGTAAATTAATATATGAATTCTCAAGTTCTCCCATATCAACCTACAGAACTGGAGTTGTTTGATTAGAAGGAGACATAGAGTCACTCAGAACAATAACTTCGTTCATCATAGATTTTGAAGCTCTAATACCATAGTATGTTGGGATACTTTTGAAATATTGATATTCATGCATATTCATCGAAATGTGAACAGCAAATGTGATTTCTCTTTCATTAAAGGCCAATCAAAATCATCTTCAAAAAATTCAAAGAAAAGATGAATGAACGATCATGAAAATCATAAAGAGATTCATCAAGTGCTTTTCGCAATCTTATAAGTTTCTTGAACAGAGATTTGTAATCATACCTATCAAAGGCACAGAAAATTTATTTGGCAAGATGTTTGAAAGAGTATGGAAGTGATGGGAAATGTGTAAAACCATTCCCTTACGTGCCCTTTGAACATAAGAGTGAACATCCTACAAGCAAATTCTTCACAATGAATATTGTGCTTCATGCAAAATTCAAGGGAAAGATTGCTTTTCTCAAAGAAGGTTGTTTCACCTTTGCCATTGAATTTGAGACTTGACAAGTCATTAATGATTTCCACCGACACTTTTAATTTTGAATTTTTATAAAAACATGTCCGGGCTAAGATATGGGAGGAAGCCATTAATGAGTGTGAAAATTTCAAATAGACTTCATGGGCTCATCTTGTCATCTGGTGCTCCTGAGAGACCTATAAATGTTGATCATCCTGGACCCACCAAGATTTAGAGGATCTCCCCAATATGAGGTCCTAACTACACCTCACACCTTGTAGAGTAGAATTCCCAGAAGTGGTGGGTTAATGACATGCCTTGGTTGTGAACATGCATAGAGTGGTGCACAGTGTCTTTGGTGAGGACAAGTGTGTGACCCTGCAGAAGGTTAAGTGCGATGCATGAAGGTTTCAACACACTATGGGAAAAGGAAGTGAGCCCCTTAGAAGCTTGTAATAGTATGAATCTTGAAAGGAGTAAATGAGCATAATGACATCACCATATAATATACATAATAGTCCACAAGTTAACAATGACGAATTAATACAACAATATGCATTTAGAAAGATTGATACAAATGAAAATGAGCTCATAATAATAAGCGTAAGTTAAATAACATACATTATAAATACCACAATAACAGTCCTACTATATTCGCAACATATACATGAAAGTGTGCCAGCTTTGAGATTTTATTAAAAGTGAAAGTTCCAATCATACATACACCATTGACGAACCACTAGCCCCAATAGTGGAATGTGAAGTAAACAACACCTGATCCTGCTACCTCTATGCTACGGATAAGCGAAGTATCTCACAAAACTCCCAAGCTCTTTCTAAGCCTAAGCCTATCCAAAATTGTGGCTCCCAAAATCCCCTTTACATGAGTTATGAGGTTCTACTTGTAACAAAAGTGAGTGAATATTAAACTCCCCTTTGTGACCTTTGGACTTCCCTCATGACTCTTCAAATTCTTTACAAAATATCTCTTTACATTACATCATGAATTTTCACATTTCAATATTGACACTTGGAATTCCACTTACAAATTAATTACAAATAATATTACAATTTACACCTGTACCCATATAAGAAAAAATAAGGTAGAGACAACTTGACAACCTAACAATAAAAGACACTATGATGCTTGAGTTTTGGAAAACTCTAGCTCAGCAACTTCCACTTGATGTTTGTTAGTCACATAGTGGTGCCAAGCCTAGTATTGTGTGATGACATCCCCAACATGTGTGATGGTGTCTGTTTGGAAGTGGACTCTAGCCTCCATGGCATCTGGGTACAATGATTTGCAACCAATTTCTACTCCCTTCCAAATCATGATTAACATTGTCCACACTTGTATAGGGCCACCATTGTAGTTTTTCAAGTTATATCTATTCACCTCCAAGTCCTCCTTGGTGGAAATTTGTCTCAGCTACTCCAAGTATTCCTCTATCCCCTTTCTGACTTGGTTCCTGGGTTTGGCTTCAGTGAGTCAACCAATTGATGGGATCTTGTGGATCTTCACCAAGGAATCCAGATTGTTGTATATTCTTGCATATGAGGACTAAATATTGCTAATTAATGAGGCAAGTTGCTTGTCATTCTGGATCAACATTTGCACTCTTGCTTTCTCTAGCTCTTCCTATGGCTTCATTTTCAACCCAAGTCAAGAAGTGCCCCTTTGTATCACATTATCCATTCAAGCATGGCAATGATTGTAGCTTGCACATTTCTAAGAGTTTGACTAGTACAAAGTGGCTTATTAGTTACTAAAAGAGGACTAAAATTTTCATATAAATGACTATTTTTCGGTCGGTGACTAATAGTAGCTAATTTACAATATCTTATAACACAACCAATGTTTAGTCATTTTTGGCTTAGTCATTAATTGGTTGTCTTGATTTTATTGTCTAGTAGTATATTTAGTTATAAATTTTGTCATTAATTGCCACAATTAATGACCAAATATACTACAAAATATATTACTAAATGATCACCCAAGAAAACCAATTAATGACCAAAGAAATATGACCAAATGTTGGTTGTGTTATAAGATACTGTAAATTAACTACTAATAGTCATATTTATGAAAATTTTAGTCATCGTTTCAAACCAATTAATGACCAAAAAATTATGACTAAATTTTGGTCGTGTTATAGGATACTGTAAATTAGCTACTAATAGTCATATAATTACAAAATTTGTTCACCATTTATAATCACAAATTTAACATTTGTAGTAGTCATTTATCTTTTTGTGTTATAGTTTCATATCCATTATATAAATAACTACTTTAGCATTTTATATTCATTTCATTTACTTTCATTCATAATCATTATAAACAACTAATTTAATCGTATATTCATTTTATTTGTGTTCATCATTAATCAACATAAACTACTATTTTTGTAGTTTTAGATTGGTTTTACATGTTCATTATTAATCAACATAAATTAATTAGTATTATTTTGCAGCTAAATTAAAAAAAATAAAAATGCCATACAATGTACATGTTCATCTAATATGAAAACACAAAGTTACATATGTTAATTACACTACTAAATAATATCAAGTGCAACTATAAATAATTTCAACCACATAAATTATATTATATAAAATGTCAAGTATTACAGTATGAATTTCCAACTTAATATTGGTTGGAGTACAATTTACACATGAAATATTGTTTCATCACTTCAAAACACAATCATTGTGTTTCCAAGGCATTGTAGGTGAATTCACCAACTTCTCTATGTGTGTGTATTATGCGGGATATTGGATCTACGGGTACGACTAGACCAGTTCTCTTCTCTCTCTCTCTTTAATTTGCATTTTTTTTCTCCGGTGTTATATTTGATTTCCTCTTTCTTCAATTCCTATTTCCTACCATCAATATTGAGTTCCTATTTCGAAAAAGAAAGAAGATACAATGCAGAGTATAAGACATGAAATACGACGAACACATGAATGTAAAATAAAGTATATTATAAAGGATTTATATTATATATACCTGAACATCAACAATATTTTCAATGCCATTTTTCCCCATAAAAGAAAGAAACTCGAACAATTTTTCTTCAGTTGGGCAATACCTGTATAAATAAAGAAAATAAAATTCCTCCATAGAAAATAACACCTTAGTAAACTTAGTATTCAACCTTCAAGGAAATCTTAGGCACAATCATGCCAGCTAAGTTACATTCTAAAAATCTCAAGTTGTAGATTACTTATACAATGTGGGAGTGCAAACAAAACACCTAGAAAATGTCAAAGCTAAGTATAAAATTAAATGAAATGAAGTAAAAAGGATATAATAATAGGATAGCATTGTATACATGCATATAAACGGATAATGTATAAGTCTAAGTGAATAAGTCTAGGGATGGAGGTCGATGATGTCGAGAATGCCCAAGTCTAGTGAACATTTACTCAGACAAGAACTACTATTTGGGTCCATTATCACATATGAATAAGCCAACTAGTCTCTCTCAAATTATTAATGTTTTTCTTATATTTATGGATCACTACAGTATAAGTGTATAAGTTGCAAAGACAATTCCCTTCCCATTATGTTCCTATCCCGTGGTTTAATATATTAGCTTTGATTTGGAGAAAATTTCCAACATCGAAAATATGTAGCAATCACCACTAGTAATACCCCAAATAGAATTATTTTGGAATGTAACATTCATACTCCAGTTGATATATTATTCTTGAATGGAAAATCCACACTGAATTCCAACACCAAACTTCCAATTTGAGGGAACACCTGTGGCCATCCTCAAACACTCAAACTAAAAAAAATAGTGATCATTATAATGAAAAGATAAAATAAGAGTAGTTTTGATATATTTTGCATATTTACATGCAAATTACCAATAGTTTTCAAATATTTACCATACTTGTAATTACCAATATATAACACATCAATTGATCTTTTACAACAAGTACTTGATTCAATATAACAAGAACGTAACATATTATAACAATACCACCAATGTTTGATCCTCAATTAGTTCAAACTAGTTAGAACAAAAACTTCAAGAAAGAGAAGCAAATAGAAATAACAAATCCATCAATTAATAATCGATCAAAAAAGGATGAGCTTTTTGCTAAAGCTTGATAAACAACTATAAATATTTACAATCCATTGCAAATAGTCATATTGTTCAAAGAAAAATACTACCTAGAGAATTCATCTTCCAAATTATTTTCTCTATCCATGAATCTTTTTGCTATCCTTAAAACAGAATCTACATTCAATCTTTTAGGTTTCTGAATCTCCCCAAAGGCCTTGCCAAATGAAGTAGTGAATTTCATTGATTTTCATACAATGCTTCTATTACTGAAAAATTACAACCAATGTATTGTTTATTGCAATCATATTTGAACAAATGACCAAAATACTAATACTTTTAACTTTTATTATACATGAATTGGAATAGCTATCTAGATTAGTTGAGGTTATTTACCAGGAAATTATTGTACAGTTCTATGAAGATGAAAAAATTATAAAGAACATTTTGTTGTAGAGAGACTAATCGCGTTTAGGTGAGGGTTGTTGACGTTCTTCCACTTTTAATAGCAATGTTTGCTTCGAAAACCAATTGCAAGGGATTTTCCATTGGTTCTACTACATTAATGGCTACTACTCCAATTGAAGCTTGTATTAGACAAGCAACACTTTCAACAATGGAAGTAATCAACTTATAAGTGTTTCTTGGTCGAAGTGTCAGGGCTATAGAAATTTGTCTATTTATAGGCATGATGAAAAAAATGAGAAGACCACCTTAATTTCATTTACATAAAAGTTACCCATGTTCTTCATGCCAGAATTTGAAATATTTAATATGTGTGAGTGCAATTTCTTACTTGCAATAGTTAATAGTTAAAAAGTTACAACACACTTACTGGATTAGGTTGACCATTCTTGGCACCAATGGTTCCTTTGGGAAGTTGTTCCTTAAGAATCGATAGAAATTTATGTTAATTTTGATATACATTGGTACTACTAAGTCACAAAACAAGACTATGTTCTGCAAACAATAATCTGGTTAAGAACACAAATGCAGGTAATCAGGCAACATTAATTTTCCACTCCCAAAGAGAAGTTCATGTAATAAAGTAGAAAAATGCATGCAAGAATTGAAGTGCAATTGGAGAAAATAAATTTGGCCTAGTAATTTGCAATCAAATTTGAAAAAACAATTAATATCTAACTTAATCCAGCCGAAATGAATTAGTACTACCTCTGATTTCAAAATAACTTATGAGAAATAAGTCTCTTTTCCCATCGACTTTCACTAGAATACATGACTAGTTGCCAAAAATTGACCAACAAGAAAAATTCACCTCTAATTTCTCACACTTTTTTAGGAGGAAGGGTACCAAATACATGGTCCCATAAAGATGAAGTAAATCCAAACCCACTTGGTCTGATTTCTAAAATGGTTGTTCAAATGAAATTTCTACATAGAATGACTCAAACTTGGTTACCATTGAATGTAAAATAATATCCAATTTTTCTAGTCAAACAATTGAAGTGGCATTGAACATAAGTAGATAAGTTACTATCAACCTGGAAGCAACAAAACAAATTTTAAAAAATTGAGGCAAAAGACTATAAGCTATTTTCCCATGAAAGTGATATAATCTATATAAAATATGTTGAGATAATTTATATCTTTAAGTTCTGTGCCACTTTTTGAGAAGGTCGTCCATGGTGTAAATAATAATGGGTAACATCATACATTACATATCCAAGCATGCTTCCTTCAAAAACAAGAAGATAAATAATGTAAAGCCCTATCAGTTCGACCAAAGGACCAAAATTGTTCCTATCAAATATCATTCAACACCTTCTGACATAGATCATGATATTTATGTTTATTATGTTTATATTTATTTTCGTGCATGTTCACTGTAGAGAAAATATATTGAAACAAAGTAATAGTAACCTGAGAAATTTAACTTTTAGGGGACTATGAAGACAAATATACATAATTCGATACCTATCCACTGGATGCTTATGATGGCATCCATGTAACAGATAATGCAAAGTATTTCCCTTATATTTTTTTTTTTGATGATTTCAAAACCTTTCCACACAGTAATGTCCCACAACATTCTATGAAAGAAGGAAGTCATCCTAACTCTAATAAATGCACTTGTCCAACCTCTAAAAACCATATCCAACACTCAAGAATAAAACCATATATATATATATATATATATATATATATATATATATTCCAATTAGCAAAAGTAACTACTAGATGAAGATTCCAATTACCATTAGATAATGGCATTAGATTCAATCTAGACCAACAAACAATATGTGACAATACTAGAGGTATAACCCACCACGCAGTGAGGGTGAGGAACTGTTGCAACATATATCAAATAACTATTGTGGTAAGTGAAAAATATACATGGCATATTATATCAACATAATTTCCATTTGGAAAGGTCAATGCATTTTACTGTAGCATTGAGACATAAATGTGAACATAGAAATTTCTTTACCTCCCAGAAGTCACTTTTGGAAAATCGAGAACTTTCTTTGCTCACAATTGGCTGATGCACCCATTCCTAAATGACCAACCTAAAAATTATTTTAAAGAAACTTATTACCCAAAAAAGAATGTTAATCATAAAATACACCTAAAAATGCATCGTTATATTTCAAACCATTCGAACACATCATGGTTAGAACATTAAATGCACATAATATTTTCCGTTAGTGATAGGCAATCACCACAAATAAGTTAACTCTGTCTAATTTAAATGATACTAATAGATCTAGTGAATGACATACTTTTGTTCTTACATATTGTGCCAAGCATAAAAGTTTAAAACCCATGAAGGGGGTCAACATCTGGCCTCGAAGTTACCAATGTTAGATAATTCTTGTTTTTTCCACTATGACATAAAATATATAAATGTCTGCAACAACACCCAATACTTTGTACTGCCTGAGAATAAATCTCATCTTATAAATAGGTTTATGATATATAATTTGATTTAATATACAACCACCTCTTTCTTTTGATCGGATCAAAATATCGCTTGAAAATGCAGTTGCATGCTTGAAATGACAAACATGGCTTTCCATTACTTCAAATTTCAATTATATAAGAAGAGGATTTTACTATATTGAGAAATCACATAGGTCACAAGGTTAACGTATTGTTCAAAAAATTGAGGTGTAGGATCTCACACCCTATGAGCTACTTATGCTACCAAACTCAAGGAATATTGACCCTTGATAACCTATGAACTACTTATGCTTCCAAAGAATCTTGACCCTTGAGACCCTATGAAATACTTATGTTTTCTAAGCATCTTCACCCTTGAGCCAAAGACACATTATTTATTAAATATGGGCATTACAAACGATAAAATTTCTTAAGACAATGATGCCTACCAGGGATGCTCAAAATAAATAAATGTGTCTGAGAGAGAGATGCTTTATTGAATATCTACATTATTTAATAATATAGTTTAATTCTTGAAAATAAAAATAGTTGTCCCATATCTATAAAGAGAAATCAATATATATTGCTTAATGTATGAGATACAAAAATAGCTATCCTATCCAAAAATAACAATCAATCAATAAAAATCACGTACATTGTTTTCTCCATTATAATAAATGGTTCACATTCAATTCTTATTCATTTTAGCTTGGTTTCATTTCCTTTCCTGAATTTTCCCAATAGGTAATTGCAATCATTTCAAAACCACATTGCAATATCACGTGTCTAGTTTATCCAAAAATTTAATCTATGTTCCATTACATTCTTCAGAATGCATCCCCATTATTTTAGGCTTCTTAACTATTGATTACATAAACTTTCTCATTGGTTAACCAATTGAAACCATAATTTCTGCAAACCTTTGAGATAATGTTTCTTGTATTAATTTCAGAGGCATAGTGGGGTTCCTAGAGGCGTTGTTTATTTAAGTGTTCTTAGGTCCTTTGTAACGTCCCAAAAACCAATAAACTAATTGTCTAGAAAACACATATCATATTCACTTGACTGATTATTTACCCCAACCTTGCATCTGCAATTTTCATATGAAAGAGCCACACAATTTAGGGATATGGTTGATTACAATTTATGCTTACCTCCGTACATCCAACAAACATATATGTTCATTTTGGATTTGGTCCACACACACACATTTCATTAACATAATACAGTTAAATCAACGATCTCATGACTATGCAACATTTGCATGTTTGGAGTCAAACATCATAGCACTATGACACAATCATATCAACAATAGCTGACATTAATTTCATGTGTGGCTTGATATCCTTTTCTTTAAATTTATTACAAAGGTTACATTTTTCTATGCGATTTTTGACATACACTATCAAGATGATGGTGTCCTATTACAACCCTTCATGCAACCTTTTATTTCATGAAAGTACCTTTACTATAACACCAATTGACTATATTGGGAAAATCCAATAAGGTGTGAGAATTAAAGTATCGTCCATCCTTATAACCATTAAAATATATACCCAAAAACAATGGGATTTCAATGTTGTGTCAAATGACACCAATTAGTCTACCCCTTTGTTGTGTCAAATAACACCGGCTAGTTTTTCTTTATAAATAAGATATGGATTTCTTGTTTTAGTTTAAGAAGAGCCCATGACCTAATCTTCAAAAGTAGTCCCTACTTCCTAATATCTCAAGGGCTATATTTGAATAATTGGATTTTGAAATTAAGCATAGTAGAAGATATCTCTATGGCTAAGTTGGACAAAACACATAAACATATAAAAGTTTTTGAAAAGGGAATGCATGGAAACATGAACCCCCAAAATGGGTATGTATGGGAATAATATATAAAAGATACAAACACATAGATGTGTAGCTTTTATTAAATAACACATTGTATTACAAGAAAGTAAGAATGATAAACATAAATGACATTTCAGGAGATGCATGTCTATGTTGACTCTCATAGATGATTACATGATGAAAAATCCGATAGCTTTATGCCCTTAACAAATGCCAATATCAGACCCTCACACATGATAGAAACCAATGGAAATTCTACAATCATGCCACATCTGAAATCCTAAAACTCTTAAGTCTGATGAAATCTAAATGGGATATGAAATTATAATTTCTCCATATGAAGTAGCATGAGGTTGGAACCACTCTCAAAGATCCTTTAGCAATTAATGATAGGATACATAAGGTAAGATAAAGGAGAATGTCATCACTAACACTTCTCAGAAGAGGAAGAAAAGTGTTAATAGCAGCATTAATTCTCTGTCCAAGAGCTTGGGGAGCGTTATAACTCACTAGGTTGCACATATAGGATGCATTATAGAGATAGAGGCTATAAAAAGGGTCAGTCATGGTTTGATCAAAGGCTATGCACAATAGAGGAGGTTGGGAAGCATCTTGAGTGGTTAGAATGGGAACTAAGAAGAGTAGGAAGGTCTGGAAAAGAAAGAGAGATCCAGGAACTGAAAGATCAAAAAGAGAGTTATAATGCTTTCTAGAGTCATCATTCTTCTATAAGGATTAATGCACGAGTGTTTGTGAATGAAAAACCCTCTCAGGTCTTACAAGGACCCAAGGTAGACAGTTTAATATTAGTTGTAACTGTCATAAAGAAACATGCTCATATTCATATTAATCCATGATTGACAAAGCAAAAGGATAAATAGTACCTCAGCCTTTGGTACAGTCCTATTGGAGAACTCCGTGTAGCAAAGTGGAATACCTCTATGCCAACTCCTAGATCAGAAACTACACATAAACAAGACAAAGCATAATATCTACAACATATAAACCTTGATAATCAAAACATCAATATATAAGAGAATATAAGCTAACATGCATCTAATCTACCTATTAATCATGGAATCAAATCAACATGTAAAGGAATACAATATTGACATCATCAAGTAAACAACACATAAACATATCTATATTATTAGATAGAAGAAGAATGATTACAACAATCTTAGATAAATGAATCTTCCTCTAGTCCTTCAACTCCACTCTCTCTCTCTCTCTCTCAACTTATTTGGAGCATAGCAATACTCAAGCTCTCGCAAACTTTCGACAACCATTCAACCTTTGTTACAATGACCGAGCCTCCAATTTATAGATGGAGAGAGGCTCATACTTGCCAATTCTTTCATAAGTTCCATTGAGTCAAAATCATGTATGTTTCCTCACTTTATTACTCTTTTCCTTCATGTGAGACTTTGTTAGGAATAGAAATGTCCTTTGTTAGGCTTGAGGTAGATGTTTCCTGCTTTTCAAGCTAACATTTGAGTGAAAAGCAGAGTGTCAGTCAGTCAACTCACGCTTTGACCTTTCAAATCATAAATATCTAGTAATGTTGCCCTTTAGGTAAAACCTAGCATTAACCTAAGTACTAATACTTTTTTTTGAGAGCTAGAAAGCATTATAACTCTCACTGTCTATTTCTGGGGTGCATTACCCTAGAAAATAGGCCTGTAAATTAGGTCTTTTTTCTAACCAATGTGTATTTCTCCTCTACGCTGATGAGGAGGTCATTTTGTTGTATAACATCTGCCTCATCATTAAGTTGCAAATAGTTACCTTCTCATTAATTACCTCTTGTTTCCCACTCTTGAGGATAACTCCTTGTCTTCTAAGAAACGATTAACTAGACATTATCATTACTCCTCAATAAATATAATCATTCAGATTAGATTCCTCAGACTTATTGATGGGTAATAACACTTCCACAATTAAATTGCAATGTTTTTCTCTTTCATCCATTTGTACTCAATAATTAATTTCCCATATTTTTCTTTATTCACAAAAATAAAAACATCTTAATTACAACTTTACAATAAGTTATTCTTAGCATTAAATTTTCTAATAATTAAAGTTTTCCAATTTTATTTTAATTTGTCTCATTTAACTAAATGAAATTCTACCCTCATTTTCACCAAAGTATCACCATGAAGGGAAGGATAACGTTGCTTACACTTAATAATATATTCCAATGCCCTTCCTCATAGTTTCATTTGTAATATCACATCCTCCCCATTTATATTTGACATCATCCGAATGTGTGATCAAGTTATTTCTGAACATTCCATTATTTCATCCAAGTAGAGAAAGATATGATTCTTTAAAGGCATCCTCCAACTTTTAAGTTGCTTCCACTATACTAAAATGTTTCCATTGAAATTTCAACTGCACAACATCTCTATTCTAGAGCATGACTACTTTTTAGTATAGAATACGCAATGGTTCTACTAGGAACTCTCTGTTTGGTTCCACCTATTCAACATTCTGATCAATTAGATGAGATGGGTCATGTACATGCTTTTTCAACAAGGATACATGAACACATTATGAAGTTTAACGTTGGCTGGTATGGCTAGATGATAGGCTACATGTCCAATTCTCGCTACCACCTCAAAATGTACACAATATATATGTGATAGCTTAGCACAACTACCAAGTCTAATTGTACTTTTATTTCGTTTAAGTATACATGATCTCCCACATTGAACTCCTTCTGAATTATTTTCAAATTTGCATAGCTCTCTTGGAAATTTTGGGTTGTTTTCAAATTATGTTTAATATACTTAACAACTTCCATTTCCTTTAACATATATGGTCGCAACACTAATCTATATTCAGGATGATCCAAAATTAAGGGTATATTTCATTTTCTTCCATACATGCCCTTGAAATGGCTCATTTTCAAGGAGGTTTGGTATCCATTATTATATGCAAATTCTGCTAATGTAGACAATCCTCCTATTTATTATGTTTATCTCTAAGATACATTCTTAACATATAATACAATATCTGATAGGTCCTTTATACTTGGCCATTAGTTTGAGGATGATAAGGTGTACTAATGTTTAACTTTGTTCCCATAACTTCAAACAATCCTTTCCAAAACTTGGATCTGAACTTTGAATCTCTATTTGGGATTACAACTTTAGTATCCCATGGAGAATGGAAATTTGTCTCATGAATATTTATGTAATGTTTATGGCTTTAAAATTTGATTTTACGAGGATAAAATGTGTTTCTTTACTAAGTTTATCAACCACGACCATCATGGAGTCATGTTATCTCCTGGTATTTGGAATTCTAGTAATGAAATCCATTGAAATTGTCTCCCATTTCCATTCTGGAATGGGTAAGGGTTGCAACAACCCAGTAGGATGTTAATGGGATACTTTAACTTTTTGACACTCAATACATTTAGCGACATATTGTTTTGTTTTATTTTTCATTTTTGGCCAATAAAATTTCTTTTTCAACACAGTAATTAACTTTTTATAGCCAGGGTGGCAAATTGTTTCCTTTTTGCTGAGCTAATCTAAGACATAATTTTTCATATTTATGTCATTAGGTATATAAATATTTCCTTTAAACAACAATATATCTTGGCTGTTTATTAAAACATCACTCTTCTATTTCAGTTTTCAAAACGTTTTCCTTGATTTTCAGAATCAAAATTTGCATCTTTTTTAACTTATTTTATTAAGTTTGTTTACCGACTTGTTGTTGATGTTGCACAAAATTGAATAATTCTTTTGCTTAAAGCATCAACTATTATGTTTTCGTTTCCATTAATGTGTGTAATATTAAAATAATATTCACTAATAAATGCTAACCACCTTGCTTATCTAGCATTTATGTTAGGTTAATCAAATAGATATCGCAGACTAGAATTATTGTCTTCAAATGAAACTTTCTCCCTATAAGATAATTTATCCACATCTTGAATGCATGAATGATGACCACAAGTTCTATATCATGAGTAGTATAGTTCTTTTCATGCTCTTTCATTTTTCTAGATTCATACCAAATAACATTACCATCAAAAATCCTCCTAGGCCTTCTTTACAAGAATTTGTACACACCACAAATTCCTTATTAGGATCAATCAATTCTAAAAGTTGGGTTGTGTTCAAGAATTGTTTTAACTTGTCAAATTTGTATTCACACCTTCGATTCCATTCAAACTTAATTACTTTCTTATGCAAACAAGTAATTTGATATGTAAGTTTGGAGAATCCCTCTGTAAATATTCTATAGTAACCTATGATTCCCATAAAGGATATGATTTCCTCTACATTTTTAGGTACTGGCCACTCCATTATTGCTTTTATCTTTTCTAGATAAACAACAATGCCTTCTTTTGATATGACATGTCATAGATAATGAGCTTGTTTATGGTAAAAGGATTACTCACTGAATTTAGCATATAGTTCATTATCTCTAAGAGTTTGAAGGACCATATTTAAATGTTTGTCATTCTCTTCTTTACTCTTCAAGTATACAAGAATATCATCTATAAAGACAATTATAAATTTATCTAGGAATGGTCTAAGTACATTGCTCATAAGACATATGAATGTAGTTGGTGCATTAGTAAGCCCAAATAGGATCAGTACTACAAATCATAATTCCCAAAACATATGTGATTTTTTTTTGGGAATATCTTCATTCTTAATCATCGGATCTGATGATATCCTTATCTCAGATCAATTTTGGATAAAATACAAGCTCATATAACTTGATCAAACAAGTTGTATATCTTGGGAAAGGGATATTTAGTTTTTATGGTCATTTTATTAAGTTGTTTGTAATCTATGTGAAATCTCAAAGTACCATCCTTCTTTAACAAACAAAAACTGGTGCTCTCCAAGGAGACACACTTGGCCTCTTATGCTTTTGTCCAAAAGTTCCTATAATTGAATCTTCAACTCCATTAATTCAAGGATACTCATTTTGTATGGGTCCGTTGATATTGTAGCAACTCCAGGTACATGATCAATGGTAAAATTAATATCCCTTCTTGGAGTAAGTCTTGGTATTTCTTCTGTAAATACAACCTTGCATTGTTCCAATATAGGATATTCCTCTATTGATGGTTTCTGATTATCATCAAAAAGTTTTTTCACTTGGATAGTGAACATTTGACATCCTTTACTAGAATATTTCTTCATTTGTATTGTAGATATTTGTCTAACAAAAATATTTCTTGGTATTCCTTGAACCATACAATCTTCTCCCATATTACCAACACAAGTGAAATACTTTTTTAAACAAATTAATATAACTCTATGTGAGTCCAACCTCTCCATGACTTTGAGATTATCATAAGATCCCAAGGGTAATATAATCATATTTAGTGTAGTATTGATTCCATTAAGATTTATTGTGAAATATTTACTTATTTCAATCACTTTTCTTTTAGTTCCTATGGCCAAATGAGCTAACGAGGTCTTGCTTTGTTTCTCTTTTACAAGATTACATATTTTAACTATAGCGGACGAAATATCACTTAATGAAGATCTTAGATCAATAAGTCCAAACATATCTCTTTCAAGAATTTTACCTTGAACTTCCACCATGGTGGACTAATGATATGCTCTCCCATCCAATGAAAAACTAATTATGGGTATGTTACAGGAAACAACGTTTATAATGATGCTTCTTGAATATGGTTTAATGTTTGATTTCTTATTTAATGGACTTTGTGGACAATCTCTCCATAGGTGATTTTCACTACGACCCCAACATTTTATTAATGGTTTTACTGATTCATTGATTTTTTTGTTTCATGTTATTGTTCCTCCTTTCTACCCCAAATTCCTTTGTTGATTAACATTTATGTTATAGTTTCCTTCTTGCATACTCTTAGAAAAGATACGTTTCTTAATATGTCATGTTTCTTTTCCACCCAACCCTTAGAACATTCTCCTTTTTGTTTTCTTTGATTGAAACATAACTTTTCCTTCTTAATGGTCTCAATGATGGTCCTTGGGTTGTCAAAATTCCACTTTTTTCCCAATACGAAAAGGGTAGGAAGCTGATAAATCTTAGTATTTTTGCCTTTTCCTCTTTAAACTAAGGTACATATCTTAATAAACTCATGAAATTATTAACAATATCATCCATGGTATATTGTCCCAATTTCAGCTCATGAAACTCTCTAGCCTTTTCATCAAAGTACCTCTTAGTCATATATTTCTTCGTGAACTCTTTCCTTAACAATTTCCATATCAAATTCGTGCTTTTGATTCTTTTTACAACCTTATTTTTTTCCCACCATAAGGCTATCATTCCATTTAACCAATAAGTGGCTAGCCTTACCTTTAATTGTTGGGATGTATATAAATTTTAAAGTATTTCGACATATTCAGAAGCCATGCTTCTGCTCCCTCTTCAAATTCTCCATCAAAATTAGGGGACCTATTAATATTTTTAAACTCTCCCTACAACTGAGAGGTAGAATTCCTTTTCCTAGGCATAGAGGTACTGCTACCTAATTTCTTCTCTTATTTGTCACTAGACTCATTTGTTTGGTTTTCGCTAGAAGTTATCGAGTTGGTTCTACTAGAATATTCACTTCTAGATCCTTTCCTATGAGTATCTTCATATTTTTTGCTACTCCTTTTTCTTTCTAATTTTTTAGAGTATCTAACAATTAATGTTTTCTTGTTCTTCTATTGCTTTGGACAAACATTCTTGATTAGCTTTAATGATGTCTAACTTTTCCTTCAAACTGTGCATAACTTGTGATATTTCAGATTCACTCTTCTCTATAATGTTCTTTCCTCCATATAACATTCCATAATCAATATTGTGCTCCACACCTTCTCTGGGTGATCTTATAGGGGTTTTCCCATTCATGTCTTCAGCTATGCCCCCAATAGTTCAACTTTGTATATCACATAGAAACTATTTTTCAATTTAGGACCCATAAGAGGCCCAATGGTGTAAACTACATCTTTGATACCACTTGAAACATCCCTCTCTTACAAACATTTTTTTTAATTATCTCAAGTATTCTGCCATAACAATGTTGACCTACAATCATATAGATTTGTATCATTTCTTATGTTTCATAATCTATGGTTTATACTTAAGCTTCTAATTTCAAGTGTTACATGTATACTTAGGTTATAAATCAAGATATAACATCTCTTTTCTTCTTTATAAATTTACCTATCTCTTCCCTATTACTTTAGTGGCATTCATGTAAGAAACTACTTAAAAAATTAAATAAATGGTCATTTATGAATTATTATGTAGAAAGTTCATTATTATTCAAAAACAAAATGTCTCGAACAATCCTAATTAACTTATGACTACATGATTATTCTTGTTATCATTATTTTTATGGATTTTCTCATTATTTTCGACACCATTGATATGTATATGCCATTTATAAAAATATTTTGTTCCTAGCATTATAATTGTTGTTACCATCACTATCAAACCTTCATAATGCATCCAACTTTTGATCTATATGCACATCAACAAGATTAATCCATACATTCATAAATACATTTTGTTGCCAACATCTCAACCATATAATAGATATATCCCTAGTTGTTATGAATAAAAATTGGTAATATTATTAAAGGTTTATATCACAGTTATTTGTATAAATGTGGAATAAAATGGATATGTGTCCATTGTATTGAAGATTAGGTCATTGGTAACTTAATATGAGAACCTTCCAGATTTCTCAATGTTGAAACTTGGCATCATAATATAAAACCATATGAAGTATAGTATACCTACCCATCTTATGGTCAGGATTGATTTGCCACAGATCTACGGTGGATAATAGTTAGGGGTTTTAAAAGTTTTGATGACTACCCAACTACCAAACCCTCATTCAATTTTGTGTTGGATGTGGATCCTAATTATCTTCCTGATTGTTTAGAGGTTTTTTGTTTCAGCCACATTAGATCTGTTAGCACTTACTACACATTTTTCAAATTGAGTCAAATGATTTCAAATGGTGGCCAAAATGGGGAGATGAAGTGAAAAAAGGTCAAAGGGAAAAGAAAATATCATAGGCCGATATCTAAAGAGGAGTGCCAAAATTTGGGACCCAAACACATCAGGACCTGACATCGAGAAGATTGGTAGGAAGGCATATCAAAGGATGTTTTATTAGAGGCTGTTACCATCAAAACCCTTTTAAATCTCTTTACGGAAAGGTTCCAATGAGAGGGGTTACAATATAGGTTGGCACCTACAAGCATTCCAAAAGATCAATAGTGCAGAACAAGGTGGGACCTCAGAGCATATGCCATCAGAACATTGAAGTATCGAAACTCCTTAACAAATGCATCTTTTGGAATTCTTGGGGGACTCCTCTCCCCCAAATTGTTAGAAACTATTGTACTATGTCACACCGCCCCCATTTATTGGGATAAATAGTTAGTATTTGACATATAAATGGGGACCCTTTTAAATTTTTAGCTTTTGAAAATAAGTGCTAACTTTAAAAATTTTCCTTAAAACCTTTAAAATGCAGCCCATACTTAAACTTTTATCGCAAATTGCATTTCGTAGTTTTCCATGTGACAATTATAAACATCCTAAAGAAAATCCCGAAATGTGATATGCAATAAGGCCCCCACTATGATTTTCTGATCACGACACTCTAACGATATATGATCACACTTCACAATTCGGAATTTAATAAAGCATTCCATTTTGTTATCCCTAAAAATTGCGCAATGCGATGTTTCACAATCGCATTTTGCATTATCTCCGAACAACGCTATATTGCAATGTTTGAAAGTCACGATGTGGAAAATTAGGCGTGAAGTGTGGGAAGTTATTGAGTTTTAATGAAATATCAAGTGGGTTGACAGAGCAATTATTGTTTAGCAGCTCGAGGAGAGAAGTTAATGTTTTCAATTCATGGCTAGTTAACATAGAGATTGTGTTTAAATCTTCACATGATTCAAGTCATTTCAAAGAGCCCTTTAGCCTTAATTTCCCTATAATGTTAACACTGATATATCTCTCTTTCATTTCAGGGAAGCTTCAAAAGAGATGTCCTTACGGAAGGTAATGCAAAAACAAAAGCAACAGAGTGTTTCAAAATTTGAGGTTACAGAGATGTCGCCCATATTTGCTGATACAGTTTGCAGTGCTGATGGAGGAGCAACGTGTGGGAAGTTATCTATAATAGACTTGAAGATGAGTGGACTAAAGTTATTGTTACCAAGGCAATGGAAAATTCAATAAAACCCTCGGGAGTTCAATTCAAAGATGCTGCTTGCTCTTTCCTTCACTAAATAGGATCAAGAGCCAAGATACTACCATACACGGATATGGTTAGATGGATGGTGGAGAATATCAATATTGAAGACAAAAAATTCAAGAATTCAAAGATCAAGCTAATGGGATCATTTAAAGTTGAAGATTTGAAACAAATGTATCATCTTCTTGACCCTCAGGATATATATGATAAATCATTCCTAGCCAAGTTTGCGAAGAAGAATGAAGAACCCTTCAAGATGATTCAGGGGTGGAGATTCCTAGAAAAAAAATTCAAATATCATAAGATGGGTATGTCCCCATAGCTTCTTTAGCAAATCCCCATAACTATGCAGCCTCTATGTTATGTATATTGTATGGAATGCCATACAAATTTCTCTATAGAATGGGTCCCTTTATTCGATGCATGTATCAATTCTCATATAATAAATTGGGCTACTATCCTATCTAACAACTTAGCTACTGCTATTTCTGAATATCGTCAAAAGAGATCCACCTCCACAGAAAACCTTCCTCCATTTAATATGAGTGCTTATACCATGCAATCTATCTGTTTCTGTACTAAGTTTGTAATTATGGGTTGGAAATGGACCTTGCTAGACCCATACTCCATCCATCTTAGTCACAAAAAAATGTGGGAATCCCATTTTATACCCCATTTTTATAAAATATGCCACATCGTTATACTACCATTACATTAAATGATTTTCGATAAAAAGTCCCAAGATTTTCTAAGGAAGTCACTATAGACGTTTTCGTAGTATGAAAGTACTTTTTTGAACAATGACTCACATATATTAGAGTTTACAACAGTACAAAAAAACCACATGTACTTCCTTTGTATGTCTCCAACAAGCTGTTAGCCAGAGAAATAACTCACCAAACTGTTGGAAAAGGCTTAACCAAGACTTTTAAAGATAGAAAAAAATCATTATGGCCACCGTTTCCCATCCTGTGGTTATTTTTCATTGGCGAACTTCAACCATGCAAACAAATAATTACTAAACATGGAGAGCCTCAGGCTAGCTACTCTGCCAAAGAGGCAATTTGACCTAGAGAAAGTAGCACAAAATTTTACTATGGCACTAAAGGTCAAACCCTTTATCCATGAAGCTCATGAATTTGAATATTTTTTACAAACAACTAAATGATTCAGACAAGCATTCGATTGGGAAAAGGTGAATTTGAATCAGGATGGCTTCAAAAGGTTTCAAGAATTTAGAAATCATAGGCTCGAAACAATCCCATTGAATTTGTTAAGCATGGATGACAAACCTACGCCTAGTGTGCCATTAACAGCGAGGGACCAAATTTTCACACAAAATCTCAGGTGAATGTAACCCAGAACACAGGGAAGACACAGGAAATAGAGGCTACAGTGGAATCTAGCAGAAGGTCAGCTGAGAAACAAGTCAAAAGTGACCTAACTCAGGATATCGGTCCCAAAGGAAAAAGCAACGATATGGAGTGGGAATGGGACAAGTTTAATAAAAAACTCCAAGATACTACAAAAACAACTGATGTCCAAGAAACCACAGGATATCATACTCCACAAAAAACTCAGAAAGTTTTAGAGTCTAAGCCAATGGACGAACAAGGGACAATTTTACAAAATACGGAAATTATACCTACATTTCTGACATCTGAGATTATCCTAAAGGTTACAAAAATACCTCCTTTACATGTATTCTACAACCCACTGCATAAGGTTATAGTAAGAAGAGAGAGGAAGAGAAGGAGAGTGGAAACACATGAAATCCCATCAGGAAATGAACCAATGGATATAGTCTGGAAGGATATTCCTTCAAATCCAACTGAAAATTTAACCAGGCTGTCACAATTTGCAGGGGCGTATTCTACTGCCACCATTGATAAGGCCACTTAAGTATCTTTTTTGTTAAGGTAAAGAGAAGAAAGGATATCATAGCTTGAGAAACAACCAGAAATTGAGAAAACAAACTTGAAAAGGAAGCCACAGAACAAATAGTCCAATTACCGCAAAATATGGAAATACGTAGGATAAGCCACGAAGCAGACATCTCTACAAAGAATATGAAAATCCAAGAGTTGCAAGAGGCTATGGTGAAATATAAATATGTCCCCACTGTTGATGAGTTCATCAAAGAGGCATTGGAGCTAAACTCCATTTTGTCAAAACAAGAAGATCTATTATGCCAGAAAATGTCCCATATCACCCCTTATTTGAATACGAGTGATCAGTTAATAGATAAGGAAATTGATCATAGAACTGAGTTTAATGACTAAATACTAAGATCTCTTACTACATTGAATGGAAAGAATTTGAAGGAGGAAGAAGCATTATTCTTCCAGAGATTGAAGAAACACACAAAGACATATTATTCGCAGATTGGGATGCGCGGATTAAGCAGGCAGAATTGGCAGTAGCAAGAGCAGCAGGAGTGGAAAAGAGTATAATAAAAGCAATAAATCACACCTTACACACCACCAACTTGATAAAAGAAGGTAATCCAAAGTCACTACCAGATATCAAAGACTTGGATAAAAACTAGAAAGCAAAGATGAAAATCCATAGAGAGGAAATCACAAAATTATCAAAGACCAACTTGGAGGCATATTGGCAATTTCTTGTCAAACCTCACAGCCAATTATGACACTGAATTGTTCACTCAATTCAATGCAAAGGGTGATGCCACCTCTTACAGATGCCATCTTCACGGGATAGGTTAGAATATAATTCGGGGCACCTCCTCAAGTAAAACCAATGTCTGACATATGTGACTTTAAGGAAAAGCTGGCAGAAACTAAGACATCTTCATAACCTCTGGTCATCAAATCATCTTTATTTTTAGAGTTAGTTGCTAGTTAAGAGGAAGGTTGTTTGAAACCTCCTCAAATATTTTGTATAATATATTTTTGAACTTCAGTTAGATAGTATTTATACCCTTCTTATGCATTTAGCGAAGGGTCCAGGATTTTATCAAAACACATTTGCAAATAATGCACTTTTGCAAGTTTGTAGATGCTTTAATGAAATTATGGAACATGGTCATTACTTTTGAATAACAAACTACTTTCCTTTGTTGATGCACTACTGTATGCTTGGAGAATAATTTGATTGAAGAATGGAGTTGATCTATGTCACTAGCCAAATGCACAGAACCTCACACATATGGTACTCTTATTTTGTATAATCAGTTATGTTTTATTAAATTAGTGATAAAATTTCATTTCATGAATTATATATGGAGTATGTTCTTTATGTTATGTGCTAATTGCACTATTGTATGATACTTAGATGAAAGCTTTTATTTTCATATATGATCATTAAATATATGTGATATAATTTACACATTTTTTTACTAACTATTTAGTCAAAGAAATTATCTTTACATGTTATCATCTCTGTTTAACACGTGAATGAGCTTTATTATCACATACCAAACAGATTTCTTTTTAGATCACATATCACACAAAATACCCCTAGATTATATTAGATTAAGTTAATTAGAGATTTTCATGTCAGAATAGGTCATTTAGTTATCATTATTCTTCTTGAAATTGCTTGAAAACAACCCACCATAATTTTGAAACCCACACTAGGGAACTGGTCCCATCATCCCCAGTCGGAGCCACCACACCAAATGGAAAAGGAGCTTCTTTCAAGGTTCATACCATGTGGTTATCCCCCATGTTGGGGCAACATAATTTTGAGGCTTCAACATATTGGTGCTAGAAGGAGGTCCATCCGACTATGAATGAAATATAAATCTAAAGATCAATTGAAAAACATTCATAAGAGTCAAAACCCCTCCACAACTTCTACATCTTCTAGATCTCATTCAAAATCTTTGGATCAGAAATTTGAAGTTATAGGAACTTCTCCCTCATCTCTTGAAGTATTAAGACAAGCACCTTCTTCATATTACACTCATGAGTCTCCCAAATTTCACTCCTTAATATAAAAATTTGAACAAATATCCATTTGTGCTGAGAAACCTAAAAAGCTTGAAGCTTCTGAAGAAAGTGTCACTTCCCTATTACGAGATACTGGTGTATTGACTCGAATACAAAGTGAAAAGATTCGAGTGACTCCTTTTGAGTTTTCCATTCATTCACGACGTAAGAAATCTACCACATCAAAATATGAATCAGATACTAGTGAGATCACATCACCTTTCCCTCCATTTACTTCCCCATTCACTTCTACTCAATCCGCCTCTTCTCAACTATCCATTTTTTTGACTCAAATAGTTAGTGTTGCTACTAGTAGTACTAGTCTAGTAGTATGTTCTTCACCATCCCTATCTACTTCTAGATCTGCCTCCTTATCTTCACAACCCTCAACACAAGTTATGGCTAATCAACCTGCTCAACCTTGGACAAACCCTAGTGTTGTACTAACTTCTAATCCAAATTCTCTCCCAGCAAACCCAGAAAAATGGTTACCTAAGTATAATCCTGATGATGGTCTTCCTGTTGAAGAACATCTAAATAACTTAATGTTAGCCATGAACCTTAATGGAGTTTCTCATGACGATGTTGTTATCAGATTGTTTCCATATACTTTCCAGGGATCTACAGGATCCTGGTACATTTCCCTTCCAACAGGCTCAATAAGAAACTGGGACACTTTTGAAGAAATATTTCTTGCAAAATTTGGTGATGATAGAACTGTGGCATCTTTAATCAATGATCTTTCCAACCTAAAAGCAAGTTCAAATGAAAGGATCAAAGAATTCAACTCCAGATTTAACAAGTTGCTGAAAAAAATCCCAGCTACCTCTAGACCTGCAGTAGATCTACAAATAGAGTGGTACATATCCTCCCTTCCCTCTAATAACACAATTTTTGTAGATAGAGCCAATAAGGCTACCTTTGTAGAAAACGTGAAAGAAGCGTTGTCTGTAGAAAGAAGAATTATTGCCTTAGAAAACAGATCATAGATAGAAGAAAGGAAATAGAAGAAAGTGAAATTCAAGGAATATTCAAAAAAGAAATCTCCAAAGGACACTTTTGAACTTGAAGGCCTACAAAAGGTGCTAAAGACCTGTAAAATGAAATGGTCGAAATCAAAAAACAGGTTGCAGAATCATCTGCTCCCAAGAAAGCTTTTCACCCATTCAAAAGAAATTCTTCTTCTACATCCTAGCCACCAAATACTATTTCAAACACTGAATCTGATCAAGAACCATAAGAAGACTCAGCAACCGAAGAAGAAGCAGAAACTGAAGAAGAATTTGAGTTAAATGGAATGTGGTGTTTTATTCTGCCAACTGAAGAGGAAGCAGAAGTTATGCTAGTAACTACAAGAAGTAAAATCTCTACTGATACGTCAACAACAAATTAGAAATAGAAAGCTGCTACTCTTGTAAATGAGAAAACAGTAAGTAAGAAATCTAAGACTACTCAAACTTATTATATTCCATTAGATCCTCCAACTGCTTCTAAAAATTTAGTAATCTTGGATACTATGGAATATAATATAGTGAAAGATATGAAAAAAAAAAGAGAAAACATTTCATTACATGAATTGACTAAACTCAAACAACAACATAAAATATTACTTAGAGAATTAAAACTAGTTCCTGTAGCTCCTTTATCATTCACTGTAGTTACTCAAGCTACTAAAGATATTGGAAAGACTCCATCTTCAAACAAAGTAAATCCCACAAACCTAGTTCTAATAAGTGATAGATCTGTCTCTCATACTCCACGATTTCTTCTTACTTATGATATTTTCAAAAAAACATCCATAATTGCCTTATTAATTCAGGAGACTCTTCAAACATCATGCCAAGAACTGTGTGCACTAAATTAAATATCGCACCTCAAAAATATGTTGTACACATAATTCAACTGGACATGACAAAAGTAGAGATACTTGGAGAAATGATATCAGTTTCAATCAGGCTTTCCTCCAATCCAAACGTTTCACAGGTAATCAATATTATAGTCGTTGATATCCCTGAATTTTATGGTTTAATTTTGAGTAGGGACTGGTCTGAAAAGTTACACAGATAATTTGCAACTGATTGGTCTCATATGTGGTTTCCATACAATGGTAAGCCTAACCAAATCAGAGTAGACCGTGAGAAATTCATGAAGTAAACAACCACTGATCTCGAGGGAAGAAATGAACCATTATCCTTCACCAATAATATCGTCAAAAACTACTCAACTGAGTCATTCTTGGGATCCTTTAACACACAAAGATCTCCCTCTCTGGATAATGTTGTAGTATCCCATATAGAAAAAATTTCACAAATAGATGCTTCCAAGTGTATAGATGTAGTTGATAAACTTGTAGATAATTCATTATTCTGGACTCTTTATTTTGATGGTTTGAAGTCTGAAGATGGTGCAGGTGCTGGATGTATCTTAATCATCCCACAAGGAGAGAAAACCATGTTAGCCTGCAGGCTTGAATTTCAATCCACTAACAATACTGCAGAATATGGAGCATTAAGTCAAGGACTATACAAAGCCATTGGCATTGATGTCAAGTATTTGCAAGTATATGGAGACTTTGAAATAGTTATTAAATATGTAAGAAACACAATCCATTTTGTGTCTTAGCATCTCAAACATTATCAATTGCCAGCCCAGAATATTGCTTCTCACTTCACTTCTTTTAACATTTCTTCAGTCCCCAGATTACAAAATGCAAACGTTGATTTACTTGCCAATGTAGCATCTAAGATTATACCTTCAGAGGAATTTAGTCCAGATATATTTTCTATAGAGTTAATTTTTAGACCATCCATCCCTGATAATGTAACAAATTGGAGAGTGTTTAATAATGATGCTGATATAATTGATTTCCTTACATTAGAAGGATATTATGAGGAACAAATAATAGATGAACATGAACATGACCTACAAATAAACCATAAACAAGATCAAAATCCAATTCCAAATTATGTAGTCAAAATGGAAGATCTCTATGATTTGAAAGATAGATTTAAAAAGATTACCAACTCAAAGACTCAAAGTTCTACTTTGAGATTTGAAGTGGTAAATATAGGCACATCTGAAAAGCCTTAAAACATAAACCTAGGTCTTGGTTTATCATTCGAAGAAGGGATATAATTCATCAATTTGCTGAAAACATATAAAGTTGTCTTTACCTGGGATTATTTGGATCTCAAGACCTATGAAACCTCTGTAATTCAACACAATAACCGATGACCTCTAATGAGAAACCAGTTCAACAAACGCCTAGGAAGATTCATCCAAACCTTGAAAGCCAAATCAAATCTAAATTAAACATTCTAAAAGAAAAAATAATCTTTCCCATTAGACACTCAAAATTGGTATCAAATATGGTTCCTGTCAGGAAAAAAGAATAGAGATATTAGGATTTGTATTGATTTTAGGAACTTAAATATAGCTTGTCAAAAGGATAACTTTCCTTTGCCTACCATGGAGAAAATATTACAATCAGTTGCAGGCTCTTAGTTAATTTCTTTTCTAGATGGATTTTTAGGATATAATCATATTCTCGTGCATCCAGATGACAGCCTAAAGACAACATTCATGACCAAGTGGGGTACATACGCTTATCATAAGATGCCTTTTGGACTTATTAATGCAGGTTCTACATTTCAGTGCACCATGGATATTGCTTTTAAAGGCCTGATGAATAAATCAGTTGTTATTTACCTAGATGACGTTACAGTCTACTCTAGGGATAGAAACGATCATTTGAAAATATTCCTCTCCAGCATAACAAAAAGACCATGCAATCATTCCTAGAACATATTAATTTTGTAAAAAAAATAGTTCCCAATTTTTCACAGATTGTTCTACCCCTTCAATCAATGATAAGAAATAATGTAGTCTTCAAATGGGGTAAAAATGAAATAGAGTCATTTGAGTTAATCAAAAAATTCATTATCAATCCTTCTTTAACAACTCTAGACTTTCTCAAGCCTATTGTATAATACACATTTTCGTTTGATACATCATATGTAGAATTTGCCTTAAAAAGAGGTTTCAAATTGAAGTGTTTAGCCAACTATTATCCACAAGGTAATGGGCTAGCCGAATCAACAAAAAAAAGCCTTATCAAAATCATCAAGCGGATTATAGACCAAAATCATAGGAATTGGAACAAAGCATTTACATTTGATCTTTGGACAAATAGAATAACACAGAAAGCCTCAATATGTTCTTCTCCTTTTGCTTTAGTTGATGGAAACTAAGCAGTTCTCCCCACAAACATACCAATCCCATCTCTTGCCCTAGTGTAATTTATTAATGAAAATCCTTCCTCTTCTCTTCAAGCAAGACAATTTCAGATCCTTAAGCTTGAAGAAGAAAGAGAGAAAGATAAAGCCACCCATTCCCATCATCAACAATTAGTCAAAGCCTCTTTTGGTACAACCTCTTCTAGCCATAAAACCTTTGAAGTATGTGATCTAGTTTTGAAATGGGACAAAGCACATGAGGAAAAGGGAAAACACACCAAATTCCAAAGACTGTGGCTTGGACCATTCCAAAACATTGAGAAAATTGGTCCATCAACATTTATTTTACAAGACTTTTCAGGTAGAATAGATTCTTTTCCCGTTAATGGGAAAATTTTGAAAAAATACTTTTCCTAGAAGACAACCTCTTCTAATTTTGTATCATACTATCTTTAAGATTCTTAGGAAAATAAAGGTTAAATATTATTTACTTTTGGCTTCTCAAAATAAATTCTTTGATAATATTTCGATTTTTCGCTTCTATAAATAAGAAAAAATAAAGAAATAATTATAGCATTTGAGTATCAAAATGAACCCTATTTCTTTGGAAAAACTTGACCTTGCTAAAAACAATTATTCTATTAACAAGCTCTTATCTTTATAAAGTATAGATGTTTTTTTATCAGTCAAGAAAAGAATCTTTAACATAGTAAGGAATTTCTACAGATGAGTATCTCAAAACTGTATTATTATCATCCAAAACTCTTAAATAGGGTCAATGATTCACCCCATGTGATAAAATTTTCTTTTTTTCAGAGTGTAATTCTAAAATATGCAAGACATAAAAGATAATAAGTCTCATTATGAGCTTGTTTACCATTATCATATGGTAATAATTAAACTGATATTACCAATACTGCATATCAAAATAGGGTTATAGCCAATGTTCTAATCAATCAAAGGACAAGGGGTCTCATCAAGAGCCAGCTTGTTTAGTTTAGCTACAACTAGTGAATGGAATTGTCATTATTGGGTTACCAAGCCTAGACAATTTCTTTTAAGAAAATTAAAAAGAAAAATTACATAAAAGGAAAAAAAACAAGATCCAAATGAGAAAGAAAGAAAATGAATATCATTTTGAATTCTGAAAATTGCTTTGGATGGGACAATGAATCATTGTTGGTTAAAAGATAACCCTGCCGAGGCTATGAACACTTGCTGGTAGCAGAGGCTCTATCTATGATAAATGAGTAAACAATAAAAACTAATCTGTAGAAGACACCTACTATATCTCTTTAAATCACAATATAGACTAATCCAAACATTTGTATTTTTATCATTACAAGAGTAAAGTAGTTGACTAATTAAATTGAGTGAGTGATTACGATTTCAGATAAATGTTTTTTTCTTTGTAACTCATGTAATTATTATTCCTATAAATCTTCTAATTTTTAAAGTTTTAGAGATTTCAAAAGACCAACCAGAGATATCTGGTTCTCCCAAGTGAATCACCAATTGTTGTACTATGTAACAACCCCCCCATTTATAGGGATGAATAGTTAGTATTTGACATATAAATGGGGACCCTTTTAAATTTTTAGCTTTTGAAAATAAGCGCTAACTCTAAAAAATTTCCTTAAAACCTTTAGAATGCAACCCATACTTAAACTTTTATCACAAATCACATTTCGCAGTTTTCCATGTGACATTTATAAACATCCTAAAAAAAATCCTGAAATGCAATATGCAATAAAGCCCCCACTGTGATTTTCTAATCGCGACACTTTAAGGATATGTGATCGCACTTCGTAAGTTGCAATTTAATAAAGCATGCCATTATGTTCTCCCTAAAAATTGTGAAAAGTGATATTGCAATGTTTTGCAATCACATTTCACATTATCTCTGAACAACACTATATTTCAACATTTGAAAGTTGCAATGGGGAAAATTAGGCGTGAAGTGTCGGAAGTTATTGAGTTTTAATGAAATATCAAGTGGGTTGATAGAGCAATTATTGTTTAGAAACTCGAGGAGAGAAGTGAATGTTTTCAAGTCATGGCTAGTTAACATAGAGATTGTATTCAAATCTTCCCATGATTCAAGTCATTTCAAAGAGCCCTTCAACCTTAATTTCCCTATACTATTTACACTGATATATCTCCGTTTCATTTTAGGGGAGCTTCAAAAGAGATTTTCTTATGGAAGTTAATGCAAAAACAGAAGCAACAGAGTGTTTCAAAATCTAAGGTTACAAAGATGTCATCCATATTTGCTGATACAGTTTGCAGTGCTGATGGTGGAGAAGAGGTGTGAGAAGTTATATATAATAGAATTGAAGATGAGCAGCCTAAATTTACTATTACCAAGCCAATAACAGATTCAATAAAACCCTTGGGAGTTCAATTCAAAGATTTTCCTTGCTCTTTCCTTCACATAATAGGAGCAAGATCCAAGATACTACCATACACAAATATGGTTAGATGGGTGATGGAGAATGTCAATATTGAAGACAAGCAATTCAAGAATTCAAATATGGAGCTGATGGGATTGTTGAACCTCACAATTACCTTCCCCTTGACATTTGTTCACACCTTTTTATCTTGATTTCTCACAAGACTATAGATCCAATAAATGATAAATGTTGGATTTTGTCTTAGAAAGCATTAAAATGATCACCATATTATATTTTCATGTTCTTTCAATTTTAATAGATTTTTGAAAATTAGCTACACAACGCATCCTATTCCGCAGCTAACTATGGGTTCCGTAGCTACTCTCATGGTTTGGCATGTTACAGGTTTCAAATGAACAACTAGCCACATGGGCATCTACAAAATCATCTCTACATGGATTTTATCCTACTCACTCGATACAGATTGATAGAAAAGCATGGCTAAATTCATGGTCAAAGATGGAGTTAAATATGTTATCTAGTAGCAGTAGGACTCTTGATTTTCTCCTTCGTAGTTAATCAGGAGTCTAACAATTCTGTTGAAGAGTTAATGAGGATTAAGCCACTTGTAGCTGATCAGAAGTTGAGGAGTTAATGTAGATCAAGCCGCTTGTAGTTGTTCAGAAGTTTAATAGTCTCATTACAATTTGAATTAAGCCACTTGTAGCATGTCTTCTTATAAACAGTCATGATAGATTCATATCAAGCCACCTGTAACAAGATTTTCTCTTAGACAATTATGTTGTTTTTCTATAAATATCGGTTAGATGAGACCGAGAAGTAGTGAGAAGCTAGAAGGGATTACAGCCTTTTTGTTAAAAACTTTGTCCAGACTTCATTTTATTGATAATACAAACTATGTTTTGTCAATGATGGTTTCAAAGTTCATCTTTAATTAGCTGTCATCCAACCACATCAGTTGCAGAGGGCCCTAGCACTGAAGGAGGTTTTTCACTTGTTGTTTTCATTTTAATTTCTACTACTTTGTTTTCTACAAGTCCATTTTTTCTAGTTTTGTTTCATTTCAGTTTGTAACCAATAATGTAAGGGTAAAAATCACAACTGTGCAATTCTTATTCTTCTAATATATTGTATGAGAAATGACTGAATGAAAAAGGAAGAAATGAGAATACACGGTTGCTTAGCTTCTTACTATTTTGATTACTCATTTTCTTAGCATAGAACTGTCAATTAGATGTATTAGTAGATGTTCTCAAAACCATTTCGAAATGATGAAAAATCTAACTTAATTGGTTGAATATCTAATTCATGTAGTGATTGAGCTTACTCAACATATTGTCAATTTTACAATCTATCATCTTTTATTTTCTATTTTCAGGTCATTACTTAGTTGCATCACTTGACATTCCAAAAAATCATTTCAAGAAGATTTATCCTATCATGTTCCAAAATTTAATGGTTGAATGGCTAAATAAATGCAATTACTGAATTACCTTCTGCATCAGTATTACTTTCGGTTGTAAGAATTAGATCCTTGGATTAGGACTAAATGGTAGATAAGATAGATGCTTTGTTTCTCTTATTAGGTCCTAACTAGCTAAAAATGATTCTTGGTCCATTTTTATGAGATTAGACTAACTTAGGAACCTATCCTTCTTTTAAAAAATCATTAGATCCATGTAAATCTCTCATATATTGTATATTCTTAAACATCAAAGAACAAAAACCACCAAAACAAACATAAAAATACAAAACAACGAAGTAAGAGAAAAGTTAACTAAGCACATAAAGTGCATCACACTTCATCAGTCTACAAACCTCGGTTGATAATTCATGAAAGAAATTTAGGACACTAAATTGACTAAACATTTTGGTGTCATTGCTGGGGAAGTGTAATTAGGTAACCTTATCTCATACAATAAAAAAAAATGATATGCATAGAGAAAGAGACTCTAGGGGTAGATTTATAGCTAGAGGCAGGAGTTCAATTCCTACAACACCACCTACTCCACCAAGACTAAGAAAACATACACCTCCATATCAAGCTCATATTCCTAGCCATAGACCTCCTGAAGTTATAAGGTCAGAAATTAAATCAAGAGGATCTCCTACTTCATCTACTGAGGCAGTCCTAAAGGAGGAAAATCTTGGATCTCCAACAGAAGGAGTAGCCTTTTTCACCTCCACAGGGGAACATATTTTAGTTGAAGAATTAAGAATACCTAGTGGAGAAGAAGAAGTAGAACCTCTCTTCCACATAACATTAATAGAGGAACCAGAGGAAGAGCAATTAACCTTGTAGGTTGAATCTTATATTGACTCTAAAGAAACTATAATGGCAGAAGAAGGAGAGGATGGAGAATTCTCACTGTTTGGAGGAGGAGGAGGTAGAGGAAATAGGGAAGTTGATAATTCTTTTGGATTCCCTATAGTTGATGAAGAAACATATGCCACAATGAAAAATATCTCACCTTCTGTCCTCCCAAATTTTCATGGATTAAAGAGTGAAGACACTGAAACCTTCTTATTTGAATTTGAAATCTTGTGCAGAACTTATGATTATTTACAAGACTCTCAAAAACTCAAATTGTTCCCTTCAACATTGAAAAGAGCTACTTTAAAATTGTTCATGGGGTTGGTCACTCAGTCCATTAGAACATGAAATGACATGAAGAAAGTGTTTTTGGAAAGGTATTTGAATTATTGCATGCCTACCAATCACAAGGATGAAGTGTTCGAAATGATGCAAAGAGAGGATAAAAAATTAGAGGATTTAATTGAGAGATTCAACTATAACTTAAAAAGAGAAAAAATGAATAACTTAGATCAAGATACTTTAAAATCTCTTTTATTAAAATCCATTAGATATGAGTGGATAGATATCCTTAACATGATGGGGAAGGGAGCTATCTCTCAACTCCCATTAAGTGACATAGGAGAATTATGTGTTCATATCTCAAGAGGCAAATCAAAAACTAGGAAAGGTCCAAGAGATCCTTCTCTTGTTAGGGTGAAAATCAGAGATTTCTGACATCCTATATTTCCTATTTTCTTTCTGTAATAAATAGTGACATAAAGCTACATTCATTTGCAGTGCCTAATCTGCAAATTCATTTCATTTCATTTCATCTCACTTCACTTTCATTCCCTTTCACTATTATATTCCATTTTCCTTTCATTACACTCCATTTTCATTTTGTTTCACATCCATGTTCCATAGCCATATTTCATCTTTGTCATTTTCTATAGCTAATTCCATTCCGCAGCCAATTTGATTCTGTAGCCATAATTCCATTCCGCAGCTTTGTTCCAAATAAATTTTGATTGCAGGGAATTGAAGAATCATTTTTTTGAAGACTGATATGCTAAGAAGGGTATCTGTGGATCAACATCAAAGAAAAACAACAAAAAAGAAGGTTAAGTTCCAAGAGGTAAAAGTGCAAAAATTTATTTTAAAATAGCAAGGTTAGAACATAGAATATGTATAATATGGGAATTCATATGTCTCCATGACAAATCATCATTTGATTTGATTCCAATCTCTATCGTACTGCATATCTGCCACACCATCCATCTTCCATCACATAACGGTCCATAATTAACTCCCTCACTCTTTTTAATGGTCATGACTATGATGTGACATATTTGTAGACGTCTCTCTGAAACCCTTACCATCTACTTATTTCACGCAAACCCGTAGTTCTTTTCACCATACTCACAGTCAATCCATTTCATAAACCAGGAAGGGTAATTCTAAAGGTTAAGGAATTTTTTGAAGTAGAAGGCATGGGACTCATTGTCAGGTCAAAACTGGTAGGAGAAAAGTATATGGAAGGATACCCACAGATCAAGGAAATGTTGAAAATGGTTGGATGGCTCAAATTCATCAAAATATTTGATGGTTTTCATAAAGAGATCACAAAATCTTTTGTTATATCTTTTGATGGTATAAAGGTAGAAATTGGAGATATTAAGTTTGCAGTAACAAAATACAGAACTTCCAAGACATGGTGAAAGATGGTTCAAAAACAAGGAATTCCACAGTGAATCATGGAAAATAATCCTTGGGAACCTAGGTATGGATGTCTCTGTTTTTAGAAAAGGAATTCCCATTTTAGCTCTTAAAAGTAAATGGAGGAGCATTCTTTTGATATTACAGAAATTTATCACCTACGAGGGGAGATTTGGGTGCATGTATGTGTACCATATACGTTTACTGATGAATTTCCTCATTAGAAATCATTTTCAAGAAGCACCAGAGTCACCCAAAAAAGATAATGTTAGAAAAAGCATAAGAAAGAAGATTGGTATAACCATTAAAGACAAACCTAAGTCTTCATCACAGAAAGATGATGAAAAATTAATATCTGAAGATCTGACAGAAATAAGGAAACAAATCATAGCAAGAGGAAAGATAAGAAAAGAGAAAAAGGTCACAGAGAAAGAGAATGTAAGTCATCCACAACCTAGAAGAAGCTCTAGACTCCGAGGGTTGGCAAAGAAAACATCGTCAAAAGGGACATAGTTCATAAACTTAGAAGAGGAAACCCCAGAAACTTCTCTTATTAACATCTCTTTTGCACACAGTCCTCAAAATTCTCTTGACCATCATTTTGAAGGTAGCCCAAGCAAAAGATCTCCAGGCATATACCCAATACAACAAAAAATATATGATTATATAGAATCAATGGAGAAGAAAAGTGCCTCAATGAATCTAGAACCCTCTTTCAATCCACAAGAACCTCTAATTGACTCTTTCAAATAGGAAATTTATGAATTAGAGATATTGAACAGACATATCAAAAAGGAGAATGAAACCTTGAAGGAACAAAGTAATTTGGATAAGGCTATTCATGATAATACCATTCTGCATCTAGGACTGTGGTATAAGAAAAATAGGAAGTTGAAAAGAAAGAATAGAAGTCTAAAAAGAACAGTCATCAACCTCAAATACAGGCTTCTTATGAGGAAACCTAGAATAATAGTCACTTCAAAGAAGAGTAAAAGAAGAAAATTGGATGTACTAGCAGAAGTGTTTGAGCAAATGCATTAGAGAAGAAGAACTCACAATTGTGGCAAATTGCATGAGGACATGCAATGATTTTGTAGTGGGGGTATGTTGAACCTCAGAATTACCTTCCCCTTGACATTTTTTCTCACATTTTTCTCTTGATTTATCACAAGACTACAGATCCAATCAAGGATAAATGTTAGATTTTGTCTTAGGAAAGCATTAAAATGATCACCATACTATATTTTCAGGTTCTTGTTATTTTAATAGATTTTTGCAAATTAGCTATAGAATGTAGCCTATTCTGCAGCTAATTGTGGGTTCCATACCTACTCTCATGGTTTGGTAGGTTACATGTGTCAAATGAAGAACTGGGTCACATGGGCATCTCCATAATCATCTCTACATGGATTTTATCCTACTCACTCGGTCCAAATCGACAGAAAAGCATGCCTAAAGTCATGGTCAAAGATGGAGTCAAATACGTTATCTAGTACCAGTAGGACGCTTGATTTTCTCTTTCGTAGTTAATTAGGAATCTAAAAGTTCTATTGAAGAGTTAATGTGGATTAAGCCACCTGTAGCTGATCAGAAGTTGAGGAGTTAATGCAGAATAGGCCACTTGTATCTGTTCAGAAGTTTAACAGTCTCATTACAATTCGAATTAAGCCACTTGTAGCATGTCTCCTTATAAACAGTCATGATAGATTCAGATCAAGCCACCTGTAACAAGATTTTCTCTTAGACAGTTATGTTGTTTTTCTATAAATATCAGTTAGATGAGACCGAGAAGTAGTTAGAAGCTAGAAGGGATTATAGGCTTTTTGTTAAAAACTTTGTTCAGACTTCATTTTGTTGATAATACAAACTCTATTTTTTCAATGGTGGTTTCAAAGTGAATCTTTAATTAGCTGTCATCTAGCCACATCAGTTGTAGAGGGCCCCTGCACTGAAGGAGGTTTTTCACTTGTTGTTTTCATTTTAATTTCTACTACTCTGTTTTCTACAAGTCCATTTTCTCTAGTTTTGTTTCATTTCAGTTTGTAACCAATAGTGTAAGGATAAAAATCACAATTGTGCAAGTCTTATTCTTCTGAGATATTGTATGAGAAATGACTGAATGAAAAATGAAGAAATGAGAATACACAGTTGCTTAGCTTCTTACTATTTTTATTACTCATTTTCTTAGCATAGAACTGTCAATTAGTTGTATTAGTAGATGTTCTCAAAACCATTTCAAAATGATGAAAAATCTAACTTAATTGGTTGAATATCTAATTCATGTAGTGATTGAGCTTACTCAGCATATTGTCAGTTTTACAATCTGTCATCTTTTCTTTTCTGTTTTCAGGTCATTACTTAGTTGCATCACTTGACATTCCAAAAAATCATTTCAAGGAGATTGATTCTATCATGTTCCAAAATTGAATGTTTGAATGGCTAAATGAATGCAATTATTGAGTTACCTTCTGCATCAGTATTAATTTGGTTCTAAGAATTTGATCCATGGATTAGGACTAAATGGTAGATAAGATAGATGTGATTTTTCTCTTATTAGGTCATAACTAGCTAAAAATGATTCTTGGTCCATTTTTAGGAGATTAGACTAACTTAGGAACCTATCCTTCTTTTAAAAACTCATTAGATCCATGTAAATCTCTCATGGATTGTATATTCTTAAAAATCAAAGAACAGAAATCCAAAAAAAAAAACATAAAAATACAAAACAACGAAGTAAGAGAAAAGTTAACTAAGCACATATAGTGCATCACACTTCATCACTCTACAAACCTCGGTTGATAATTCATGCAAGAAATTTAGGACACTAAATTGACTAAACATGGATCATTTAAATTCGAATATTTGAACAAATGTATCATCTTCCTGACCCTCAGGATATATATGATAAATCATTCCTGGACAAGTTCATGAAGTAGAATGAAGAACCCTTCAACATGATTCAGGGGTGGAGAGTCCTAGAAAAAAATTCAAATATCATAAGACGGGTATGTACCCAATAGCTTCTTTAGAAAATCCCCATAACTTTGCTGCCTCTATGTTATGTAGATCATATGAAATTCCTAATAATACCAAGTTCTGTATAGAATGGGTCCCTTTAATCGATGCATGTATCAATTCTCATATAATTAACTAGGATACTATCCTATCTCACAACTTAGCTATTGCTATTTCTGAATATCATCAAAAGAGATCCACCTCCATGGAAAACCTTCCTCCATTTTATATGAGTTCTTATATCATGGACTCTATCTGTTTCTGTACTAACTTTCCAATTATGGGTTAGAAATGGACCTTGCAAGACCCATACCCCATCCATCTCGTTCACAAACAAATGCGGGTATCCCATTTTATACCCCATTTTTATAAAATATGCCATGGTGTTATACTACCATTACATCAAATGATTTTTGATGAAAAGGCCTTGAGATTTTCTAAGGAAGTCACTACAGACCTTCTCGTAGTAGGCAAGTAATTTTCTGAACAATGGTTCACATATATCAGAGTTTACGATAGTACATCAAAACCACATGTACTTCCTTTGTATGTCTTCGACAAGCTGTTAGCCATAGAAATAACTCACCAAACAATTGGAAAAGGCTTAACCGAGACTTTGAAAGATAGCAAAAAATCACTATGGCCACCCTTTCCCATCCATGTGGATCTTTTTCATTGTCAAAATTCAACCATGCAAACAAGGAATTACTAAACATAGAGAGCCTTAGGCTGGCTACTTTGTGAAAGAGGCAATGTGACCCAAAGAAAGTAGCACAAAATGTTACTATAGCACTAAGGGTCAAACCCTTTATCCATGAAGCTCATGAATTTGAATATATTTTACAAAAAGATGAATCATTCAAAAAAGAATTTGATTGGGTGAAGGTGAATTTGAATCATGATTACTTCGAAAGGTTTCAAAAATTTAGAAATCATAGGCTTGAAACAATCACATTGAATTTGTTAAGAACTGATGACAAACCTATGACTAGTATGACCATTAACAGGGAGGGACCAAATTCTCATACATAATCTCAGGTGAATTTAGCCCAGAACATAAGGAAGACACAAGAAACAAAGGCTACAGTAGAATCCAGCAGAAGGTCAGCTAAGAAATAGGTCAAAAGTGAACTAAGTCAGGATACCAGTCCCAAAGGAAAAAGAAGTGATATGGAGCAGGAATGGGACCATTTTAGTAAAAAACTCCAAGATACTACCAAAACAACTGATGTACAAGAAACCACAAGATACCCTACTCCACAACAAACTCAGAAAGTTTTAGAGTCTGAGCCAATGGACGAATAAAGCACAAGTTCACAAAAGGCAGAAATTATACCTACATTTTTTACATCTGATATTTATCCTAAAGGTTACAAAAATGCCTCCTTTAGATGTATTCTACAACCCACTACATAAGGATGTAGTAAGAAGACATAGGAAGAGAAGGAGAGTGGAAACACCTGAAATCATCAAGGAATGAACAAATGGATATAGTCTAGAAGGATATTCCTTCAAATCCAACTGAAAATGTAACCAGTTTGTCACAATTTGCAGGGGCATATGGTACTGCCACCATTGATAAGGCCACTGAAGTATCTGTTTTGTTAAGGGAAAGAGAAGAAAGGATAGCACAGTTTGAGAAACAGCTGGAAATTGAGAAAACAAATGTGAACAAGCAAGCCACAGAACAAATAGTCCAATTGCAATAAAGTATGGAAGTACTTAGGATAAGCCACGAAGCAGACATCTCTACAAAGAATATGTAAATCCAAGAGTTGCAAGAGGCTATGGTGAAATATAAATATGTCCCCACTGTTGATGAGTTCATCAAAAAGTCATTGGAGCTAAACTCCATTTTGTCAAAACAACAAGATCTATTATGCCAGAAAATGTCCCATATCACCCCTTATTTGAATATTGGTGATCAATTAACAGATAAGGCAATTGATCAAAGAACTGAGTTTAATGACTTAAATACTAATATCTCTGACTACATTGAATGGAAAGAATCTGAAGAAGGAAGAAGCGGTAATCTGCTAGAGATTGAAGAAACACACAAAGACATATTATTCATAGATTGGGATGTGCGGTTTAAGCATGCAGAATTGGCATTATCAAGAGCATGAGGAGTGGAAAAGAATATAATAAAAGAAGTCAATCACACTTTTCACACCACCAAATTGATAAAAGAAGGTAATCCAAAGTCACTGCCAAATTTGAAATGCTTAGATAAAAATTGGAAAGAAAAGATGAAAATCCAAAGGGAGGCAATCACAAAATTATCAAAGACCAACTGGGAGGCATATTGGCAATTTCTTGTCAAACCTCACAGCCAAATTATCACACTAAATTGTTCACTCAATTCAACGCAAAGGATTTTGCCACCTCTTACATATGCCATCTTTGTAGGAAAAGTAAAAATGCAAGTCGGGGCACATCCTCAAGTAAAACCAATGTCCAACATATTCGACCTTAAGGAAAATCTTGTAGACAGCAAGACACATCTTCATAATCTCTGGTCATCAATTCACTTTAATTTTTAGAGTTAGCTGCTAGTTAAGAGGAAGGTTGTTTGAAACCTCCTCAGGTATTTTGTATAATCTATTTTTGAACTTTAGTTAGATATTATTTATACCCTTATCATGCATTTAGAGAAGGGTTCAGGATTTTATAAAAATACATTTGCAAAGAATGCACTTTTGTAAGTTTGTAGATGCTTTGATGAAATTATGGAACATGGTCATTACTTTTGAATATCAGACTACTTTCCTTTGTTGATGCATTATTGTATGCTTCGAGAATAATTTGATTGAAGAAAAGAGTTGATCTATGTTACTAGTAAAATGAGCAAAACCTCACACATATGGTACTTTTATCTTGTATAATCAGTTTTGTTTTATTAAATTAGTGATAACATTTCGTTTCATGAATTATATATGGAGTATGTTCTTTCCATTATGTGTTAATTGAACTATTGTATGATACTTAGCTGAAAGATTTTATTTTCATATATGATCATTAAATATATGCGATATAATTTACACATTTATTTAACTAACTATTTATTCAAAGAAATTATCTTTACATGTTCTCATATATGTTTAACACGTGAATGATCTGTATTATCACATACCAAACAAATATCTTTTTAGATCGCATATCGCACAGAATACTCCAAGTTTATATTAGATTAAGTTAATTAGATATTTTCATGTCAGAATAGGTCATTTAGTTATCATTATTCTTATTGCAATCACTTGAAAACCACCCATCATCATTTTAAAACCCACACTGGGAAACTGGTCCATCATCCCCAATCGGATCCACCACACCAAATGGAAAAGGGGCTTCTTTCAAGGTCCAGAACAGGTGGTTATCCCCCATGTTGGAGCAACAGAATTCTGAGGCTTCAATAGAAACCAACAGATAAATTAAAGAAGCCTCTATACCTAGCCTCACCCAAAAAGAAATATCCTTGAGTTTCCATTCTTTGCAAGCCCGAGCTCTCTAAAATAGAGTAGTCACCTTTACCACCTAGACTAGTCTATGATAAATAAAATATTTTGTTGATGTTGTCATAGCTAATAGGATATATTTTATTTTTAATCTTCAAAAGGAGTTGAAGAAGGTCAAAATATCTATTCCCTTAACCGAATTGGTGAAACAACCAAATTACAAAGCCTTGGTGTCTCGGTTTATGTGTCCATCCACCATAGCTCCTCTGCAAGACAGCCTAAACCCCCAAGAAGAAATACCCATGGTTGTATTTGGACCTCATGTTAAGGAAAAAGACCTTTATAATTCCCCTTTCTATGTCACTTTGGTAATTCATGAACTTCTCTTACATAAATGCATGCTTGACTCAGGAGCTTCTCACAATTTGATGCCATTATATGTTATGGATAAAATGGGGCCACAAATAGCAATACCATATAAATATTTGTATTCTTTTGACTCCAAGAGAGTAAAATGTATATGGTTGATTAAAGACTTTGGTGGTCAATTTGGTTCAGATCCCTATGAAGAGTGTTGTAATGGATATCATAGTGGATGATATCCCTGAAAGGTTTGGTATTCTCTTGTCCAGATCATGGGGATCAAAAATAGGAGGATCCATTAAAATGGATTTAGCATACTCTATCATTCCTATTTTTGGTGGAGAACAATGCCAGTTATATAGAGAAACAATATTTGTGAAGACAGACACAAGGACCAACTGTTCAAATAATGCCCCCATCTATGGTAAAGAGAAAGATTTATCTTGTTTGTTGTTATGAGAACATGATCAAATCATGGATGAGACACAAGTGGAATGTTTTGTCCGACTAGATCAACAATCACTGGAGTGGGATAAATTATGGAAGTTATACATTGATGGTGCTTATCCTAGGGAAGGAAATGGGGCATGTGTGTTTTTGGTATCCCCAGAAGGCAGCTTGATCCCTCTCTCTTTCAAGATGGAGTTTGAAGCCACAAATAGTTTTGTTGAATATGAAGCTTTGTTGTTAGGTCTGCAAGCTGCCAAAAATATAAGGATTGGGTCCTTGACAATGTTTAGGGATTCTGAGCTGGTGGTGAAACAAATATGAAGTCAATGCCAAAACAAACATCCAAGACTAAAGGACTACCACAATGAGTTATTGGCGTTGATTGAGAACTTTTTCTTAGATTTTAACATCCAGGTCTTGTCGAGAGATGGAAATCGGATGGTTGATTCCTTAGAGGTAGTTTCCAGTAACTTCAAGCCTTCTCAAAACACCTTGCTCAGATACTAAATTGAAGTTATATATAGGCCTTTAATACCATAAAATGTTCAGTATTGGAAGGTGTTTGAGGATGAGGAACATATCAAATTCTTCATGGAGGTTGTTGAAGAATTCTCAAGCTTGACTATTGAACAGGAGGAAGATAAAGTGATAGATGAGAAGCATGAATAGTGGAAAGAAACCATCGTAGGGCACAAGATTCTACAATTGAAAAGTAATATTATCCCAAGAGGTTTGGTTCATTTGGAAAGATTGTTCAACTCAAATGATACGGTTTCTAAGGAAATTGAGAAAGAATTTGAAGAACATGTGGAAGAATACAATATTGGTTTAGATCAAGATCCCAGGATAATTAAGCTGGCTAAATAATTTCCAAAGGAATAAAAACAAAGGTACCTGGAACTTTTTAAGAAATATATGGATTTGTTTTCTTGGTCTTATGTTGATTTAAAAACATTTGATACTAATATCATGCAATGCAAAATTCCTTTGAAGAGTAGGGTGAAGCCATACAAACAGAAGGTTATGAAAATTAACCCTCTGTTACTTCCATCAATCGAGAAAGAGTTGAGGAAGTTGCTCCAAGCTAAAATTATTGTACCTCTTAGGTATTTAGATTGGGTGGAAAATCTAGTTCTTGTCAAGAAGAAGAATGGGGAACTAAGGTTATGTATCAACATTAGGAATCTAAGCAAGGCCTCACTAAAGGACAATTAATCTCTGCCTAAAATGGAATACATTCTACAAAAGGTGGTGGCCTCTGCTCGTATGTCTATGATGGATGGTTTTTCTGAATACAATCAAGTCGGTGTGCATCCTAATGATCAAAAGAAAATTGCTTTTACCATGCCTTGGGGAACATTTATGTATGCCAGAATGCCCTTCAACATCATTAATGCAAGAGCCACTTTTCAGAGAGCAACGGATATAGTGTTTGTTGGAGAACAAGATAATTTTGTGGTAATTGACCTAGATGACATCACTATTTTTTTAAAAATAGATTAGGAGCATATTGAACATCTAGGACTCATTTATGAGAAATGCAGAAAATATGGCATGCCTTTAAATCCTAAGGAGTCTCAATTTTCTCTAAGTGAGGGAAAGATGCTAGGACACATCATGGAAAAATAGGGGATGAAGATAAATCCCAAAAGGGTGGAAGCCATAAACAACATCCCACTACTGAGATATAAGAAATAAATCTATAATTTCTTGGGCAGAATCAACTTTTTGAGGTGGTTCATACCTAGTTATGTTGAGATAATTAAAGAAATTACAGGGATGATGAAGAAGGATGGGGAGGTAAAATGGGCTGAAGAAGATTGGGAGTCATTCTATAGAATCAAAAGGGACTTTGTAGAATCTCATGTATTAGTCAACCTTGACTACCTAAAACCATTTTTCATTTTCTTTTTTTCTTCTCCTCTTAAAATGGTTGTTGTCTTATTGCAGAAAAACAATGAAAGACATGAGAAACCAATAGCGTTTTCCTTCCAGGTGATACAACATGCTGAGTTAAAGTATAACATTTTGGAGAAGTAGGCGTATGCCTTGTTCAAGGTCTTGAATACCTTTAGAATATATGTCCTGCAATCAAGCATAACATCTTATGTTCATACAACAACTGTGAAAGACATCCTGGTACAAGGGGACTATAAAAATTCCCACTGTAGATTAACAGACTATGAAATATACTAAAACACAATACAAGATCTACTTCTACAACACTTTGCGGAAGCTTAATCGAATTGAGCAAGATCAAGAGAACACACATAACTGAGAATGAGAAACCAATCACACATGACACAGAAGGAATAACCCGAGGAAAGCATTAGCCTAAAACCCCAATCTCTGTATTATCATACAAGTGGAAATCTTGTTCAAGTTACAAAAAGAATCATCTCTCAAGTTATCTTGCTCTCTCTGTAATCAAACAATACAACTCACAAACTGAATAGACATGGTATATGTCCTCCTCAAGCCCTCCAAGCCTCCTATTTCCTTGTGTAGTTTTTCTTGGGGTCCAATGATGTCACATGTGTGAATTGGCCTCATTACACTCACTAAACCTGAAGAAGTAATTGTGCAATCCTCAAGGAAAGAATTCCTTCCGCATGCAAGGAATATTCGCAATGGAATATTCTAGCAACTGATAGCACACTACCCCTCCATCTGATCTCAACTGGGTCTCTGTCTAGACTGACATGCATGAGTTATTTATGAGAGAATACTCAGTTATCTGAGGTGCAGTAGTTACATGCATGCAAGCATTAACTAACTGAACTTACATTAATTCAACAAACTGTTTGAATTAATCTAACTGGACTTGACTTAGTTAAATGAGCCAACTAATTACAACTCATCCTTATCTCTTTAACTGATGGATAAATTCCTCAAACAATGGAGAAACTATTGCATGTCCCCACATAGACTTCATGTTTGATTTTCCTTAACTAATTAACTCAAGATGAATTAATTAATTATTTTACAAATAGCTGCTAAGATCAAATTCGAATTTTACTTCACTATTTTAGTTTAGGTATTGACTAAAATAGGAAGGTATCCTGAAATGCTATTTATAGAATGTTATTTTTAGCACTTCCATTTTTTCATCCATTGCTACTAAGATCAACACTCGCTGAATTGCTATTTATAGCAGTGCTATTTTTAGCAATTCTATTTTTAGCATTTCTTGTTGCTATTTTCAACACTCCCTCTCAACAAGAAAAGGATTATTAGTAATCCCAATCCTATCTCTATGGAACTCAAACTTGCATTTTGACAATGCCTTAGTAAAAATATCTGCATCCTGTTCCTCGGTCGAAACATACAGCAACAACGTGATCCTCTTGACCACATAGTCTCAAAGATGGTGATACCGGATATTAATGTGATTGGACCTGTCATGAAATACTGGATTCTCAAAGAGTTTGATGCAACTCTGGTTATCGCAATAGACTACTGTAGGATCCATCATCTGACCAAACAATCCCATTAGAATCTTCCACATCCAAATGGCCTCACATGCAGCCTGACTAGCAGCCATGTATTCAGCCTCTACTGAGCTAAGAGCAACTAATCTCTGTTTCCTGTTGTACCAAGAAATTGCAGCTGAACTAAGGTTGAAGATTCCTCCAGAAGTGCTCTTGCAGTCAGATGGACTCCCTGCCCAATCGGCATCTATGAAGCCCTGAAGCTTCACTCCCTCTATCCATCTGTACCACAATCTGAACTGATATCTGCCTCTGAGGTATCTCAGCACATGCTTTGATGCATTCAAAAATAGCTTGGTAGGCTTAACCATAGCTTGACTCAGTTGGTTCACCACAAAGCGTAAGTCAGGTCATGTGTTCACCAGATACATAAATGAACCCACCAGCTTCAGATAAACAGTTGCAGCTACTACCTCACCTAAAGTAGCATCCTCCTTCCTCCAGTTCCCAGCTAGAGGAGTTTGCATGGGATTGCACTTCTCCATGTGAAAGCGCCTAAGTATCTCATTGGCATACTTGCCTTGAGACACAAATACTTCCCCATCTTTTTGCCACACCTCCATGCCTAGAAAGTAGTGCATAAGGCCCATGTCCTTCATCTCGACCTCTCTTGCAAGGTCCTCCTTGTAAGACCGTATCAGCTAATCATCACCTGTCAACATCAGATCATCGACATAAAGAACAATGATCAATGGTTTACCTTCTACCATGATGTGGTAAAGGTTCGCATCTACTTCACTCTTAATGAAGCCCAAATCAGTGAAATAGTTGTCGATCCTAGTGTACCAAGCACACGGTGCTTGCTTCAACCCATATAGAGCCCTCTTAAGTCTGCACACATGTGACTCAAGATCAAAGGTTTCAAAACCCTTTGGCTGCTCAATGTACACCTCCTCCGCAATATTCCCATTGAGGAATGTTGTCTTCACATCCATCTGGTGGATCTTCCATCCCATTTGAGTTGATAGTGCCAATATTGATCTAATCAATGAGTACCTTGCTACGAGAGCAAAAGTCTCATCGTAGTCAATCCCCTCGACCTGTGAGAAACCTCGGGAAACAAAATTTTCCTTATGTTTCTCAACAATGCCATCAGTTTCCTACTTTACTTTGTAAAGCCATCTGGAACTCACCACTGACTTACCCTAAGGTCTTGGAACAACATCCCACACACTATTCTGAATGATAGAGTCATACTCCTCTACCATTGCATCAACTCAAAATGGTTGTTGCACTGCCTCCTCGAATGAAGAAGGTTTGGTATCTACACACTCCCCAACTAGGGCCATGTACCCAGTGTACCACTTGGGTGACCTCCTTTGTTTGCGCTGAGAAGATGGTTGTCCCACATTCTCCAACACATCTAGCATCAACTTGTCAGCTTCCCTTGAGTGTTTCTGCCCATCTTTGGAAGTCTCAGCATGAGTGGATGTATCCACTCCCGGATCCTCTGCATGCGGCTTCTCCACAACAATCTGAGGCTCCTCCTCCTTAGGAACTGAAGGTTCCTCATCTACATGCAACTCAAGCTCCCTCTCAAGTGATAAGTGCATGGCTTTTTTCTCATCGAATTTTAGATCCCTACATACCACTGTCCTCTGAGTGTAAGGCAGGTACACCCGATAGTTGTGGGGTGTATCCATGTACCCCACAAGTATTCCCAACTCAGTTGTTGGGTCTAGCTTCTTCCTGGCATCTTTGGTCACATCACAGTAAACTGATGATCCAAATATTCAGAAGTGACTTACATCAGGTCGCTTCTCGGAATAGTCCTCCATAGGTGTCTTCATCCCCAGTATACAGTGCAGGCTTCTGTTCTGCAAGTATACTGTTGTATTACATGCCTCAGCCCACGAATGCAGTGGTAAGATTTGGTCATGCAACATCGCTTGAGTTTCTCCCACAATCCATCTGTTCTTCCTTTCAGCCACCCCATTCTGCTGTGGGTTATGGGGTGTCGTCAATTCCCGTTTAATACCTTCTGCAGCACAAAATTATTTAAACTGTTGGGAGACATGCTCTCCACCATTATCACTATGCAAGGATTTTATTTTCTTTCCAGGTTCTTTCTCTGCCAAGGCTTTAAACTCACAAAACCTCAAGAAGGTCTGATCCTTCTTTTGCATAAAGTAGATCTAGCATCTACGAGAAAAATCACCAATAAAAATAACATAGTACCTTTGTTTAGTGGTGGAGGATGTAGAGAATGGTCCACAAACATTTGAGTGATTTCACTCCAGGATTGCTCCAGCACTACTATCTCAATCCAGAGAGGAAGATTTCGCAAACCTACCCAAGGTACAACCTTTGCATGTAGTCATCTACTCAAGTTTTCCCTTGGGTAATCCGGTAGAAATCTGTTGCATGATCTTTAGGGCTCCATGGTGCAAGTGGCCCAGTCTTCTATGCCATAGCTCACCAATATCTTAGCTCTGCACCATCTCATCTTTGGAACTCAAAGTAGCACAATTGTCTACCTCCAGCTTGTAGAGATTCTTGACTCGAAGCCCTATTCGCTTTGTCTGTCCAGTACCAATATGCCTCAGGAAGACCTTTCCTTGACTAAAGACTACATCATAGCCTTTATCTTCTAGCATAGCGACAGACACAAGATTCTTCTTCAAACCTGGTACATACTTTACATTAGTCAGGGTGAGGGGAGCTCCATGCTCCCTCTGAAACATAGCCATACCTTCACCTAAAACACAGTACTTTCCGTCATCGCCCAACTCGATCTGCATCTGGAAATCCTTCTCCTCCAAGGTATTAAAAAGATTCTTGTCACCTGACATGTGGAATGAAGCTCCACTGTCTAGGTACCACACACATCCCACCATGGATGAAACCATGCTTGCGATAAGCTAGAAATCCAGCTCAAACTGTGAGGCCAGTGCCTCACCATCAAATCCCTTCAAGGAACCCTTCTTGGATTTCTTCTATGGACAATTCGTAGCATAATGGCCCACTTCATGACAATGAAAGCATCGCACTTTTGATTTGTCAATATTCTTCCCACCATGGGAAGAACCAGATTTGGGATGGGATGCCTTCCCTTTCCCTTTCCTTGCCTTACTCGCTAAGGCTAGATTTTCCTCATCATATTGCTTTGATGAGGATCCATCTTTGCTGCTTCTTCGTATTTCCTCTTGCATTAGATCTGACCAAAGTAGTTCCCAATCTAGCAGTTTTTCTCTTCCATTAACCGAGTCTTGGTAGCTATGCCAACTCTTAGGAAAGACTGAGGAGTGAAAGACTCACCATGTCATCATCAGTAGTCATTATCCCTACACTTCCAAGCTCATCCCTGCTAGTCGTGAGCTTGTTCAGATATGTAGAGATCAAGTCGCCCTTTTCACACTTGATCATACGAAGCTTGTCTTTCAGTGCCAGCTTCCTCTGATTGTTGTTGTTCTTATATAAATATTTCAACATTTTCCACATCGAAAATGATGTCTCCTTCCCATGGAGGCTTGAGACAATGTGGTCTAGAACTCTCTCCAGGAGGATTCTCCTTGCTCTAGCCACACATTTCTTCCATTCTTCTAGTTGAGTAGCATTAGTTAGCTTGGGGACTTCTTGATCAATAAAGTCCTTTAGACCGTTATCCTCTAATACTGCCTCCATGTGATCTTTCCAGGCTATATAGTTCGAGCTGCCATTAAGGGCATACTCGAGTCTTAAATCACTGAACACCATAGGTGAAATTGAGATGTGATAAGAACTCGATTTCTATATTCAGGAACCACAAAATTCGAACTTCTCCTTCTTGTATACTATTCTTCACCTTGATCACCTTTTCTCTAATACCATGCTCTAACACCATGTAGAAATTCCCATTGTAGGTCAACAAATTATGCAATATACTAAAACACAATACAAGATCTACTTCTACAACACTTTGCGGAAGCTTAATCGAATTGAGCAAGATCAAGAGAACACATATAACTGAGAATGAGAAATCAACCACACATAACATAGAAGAAATAACCCGGGGAAAGCCTCAGCCTAAAACCCCAATCTTTGTATTATCATACAAGTGGAAATCTTGTTCAAGTTACAAAAAGAATGAGCTCTCAAGCTATCCTGCTCTCTCTGCAATCAAAAAATACAGCTCACAGACTGAATAGACATAGTATATGTCCTCCTCAAGTCCTCTGAGCCTCCTATTTCCTTGCGTAGTTTTTCTTGGGGTCCAATGATGTCACATGTGTGAATTGGCCTCATCACACTCACTAAACCTGAAGAAGTAACTGTGCAATCCTCAAGGAAAGAATTCCTTTTGCATGCAAGGAATATTCACAATGGAATATTCTAGCAACTGATATTACACTACCCCTCCATCTAATCTCAATTGGGTCTCTGTCTGAACTGACATGCATGAGTTATTTATGAGAGAATACTCAGTTATCTGAAGTGTAGTAGTTATATGCATGCAAGAATTAACTAACTGAACTTACATTAATTCAACAAACTGTTTGAATTAATCTAATTGGACTTGACTCAGTTAACTGAGCCAACCAATTACAACTCAATAGTACAACTCATCCTTATCTCTTTAACTGATGGATAAATTCCTCAATTAATGGGGAAACTGTTGCATGTCCCCACATAGACTTCATGTTTGATTTTCCTTAACTAATTAACTCAAGATGAATTAGTTAATTATTTTACAAACAACTGCTAATATCAAATTCGAATTTTACTTCACTACTTTAGTTTAGGGACTGACTAAAATAGGAAGGTATCCCAAAATTCTATTTATAGAATGCTATTTTTAGCACTTCCATTTTTCCATCCATTGTTGCTAAGATCAACACTAGCTGAACTTCTATTTATAGCAGTGATATTTTTAGCAATTCTATTTTTAGGATTTCTTGTTGTTATTTTCAACAGGGACAGTAAGGGAAAAATAGGTAAATGGATTGATAAAATCCAAGAATATGACCTAGAGATCAAACCCATGAATCTGATCAAGAGGCAAGGATTAGATAAAATCTTGTCCAAATCAAACTTCCAAGCCTTGGGCATAAATTTGTTGACAGAAGAAAGAGAAAGCCGAAGAGAAGAGGAGCAGAATAAGGTCATGATCTCAACGCTAAAAATCCAAATGAAGTACCTCATGTCTCACTGGTATAAACACATGCTTCTGGGAAAACTAGTGTCTTTTTTATCGACTAGCCCTCTAGGATTGGTAGCTACCTGTTGTTGGGAAAAGTATCCAATTCGGAATGCCCCTATCCCACTCTAAGAGGTGATAGTGCCTTATCAACAAACAAGACAAACTAATTGAGTATTCTTCTTTATGAAATGTAAATGAGGAAGAAGGATGTAACTAACCGGTGTCTTCCGCTAGTTTGTTGATCCAATCGCTCCTCTCTTCAGTAGCTCCCAGCTCCCAGCTTTCTCACCGGCCCAGCTTCACCGAATTCCTGCAAGATCACAAGAGAGAGAAACTACAAGAAGATACAGATATACATTCATAAAAAGCTCAAGATCATATTAAGCTAAACATGTAAGCATAACAAAACATCATTGATATACAACATGTAGGAGAAACTCAAATAGTTTATTGATAGAATAATAAAGTCCAAGAGGAGATACAACCAAGTGAGGCCCGATCCAGCATATACCTCCCAGCAAAGGAAACCCTTCCTCTCCTCCAAAAAAGCATAAATCACCCAATGTACTAATCTCAATCTCAAACCAATAGCAATTCTCTGCAAAGTACAAAATTCCAGCCTCCTGAACCTCTGGGTGAGAGATCCATATATAGATGTAAGCAGAGAGGATGAGTCAGCTTATGTTTTGACTTGTGGCTTCTCTCTATCATTTCTTGCTTCCACTTGGAGGTTGAGAGCCTCTTACTCATCACTAGTCGAATTCGTTGAGGCAAGTGTCATTGGAGAAGATTCTGGAAGCTTCCAGGGTCTTTCCACATCGTTGAATGAGCTTTCCATTTATCATTTTCCGCTCAGTGCACCCTGGTAGTGCTTCCACCTGCATTGTAGTGCACCTAGCCAGTGTAACTTCTGCATTTCAACGCAGGCAGCTAGTGGAGCTTCTGAATTGATCCTGAATTGACTGTTTCTGAGTGGTTTTTGGTGGAGAATTTCTGGGAGAAGTTGTCATTGGTTGACCTTGTTCCTTTAGGAGTTGTAACAACATCTTTAGGGACTTTGGATCCCTTGAATTATGGACATTTCATGCTTATAGCTGTAAGGCACAAAAATGTCTATAACAGTTGCCCCCTAAAGTATGAGGCCGTTTATCGGGTGAAATGCTTTATTAGGAGGATCTGAAGTTCTTCCATTGCTGGGAGGAGACCTGTAATAAGATACAATACAATACATTATTTTTCATACTGTTTTCATGATCTAGCTTAGGCGGGCATTCCCATGCTCAGCTTTATAAATTCATTTTTGTGTACATAGGACAGACAATTGTCTGATGATAGACTGATGATCCTACTGAAATCATCATCCTTTGGTAGGATGATTGTCTGTGTTGCAATGCTGTACATGTCAATGTCTTTATTTTTCCTGAATATATATCGCAGCCCGGATGGATGAAACTAGATCCGGGGTCTTCAAACTCGTTCGATCTTCACTCTAAGTACAAGTCAATCCATGTGAGAAATGTTCTGAAGTCGAACATGGAAAGACATCGCTTGATTACCGGTCAATGATGTAAACCGTTAACAAGCGCGAGAGGAGTCACCGATAATGATAATGACCCTCAAGGTATTGTACTACAATTCACGTGGTGTGAATAAAGGACTTGGCGTCGAACACCACGCGAAATCTTTCGGTCGAAGGTCATTGATGTATACCTGTCACCGGAAGTGAGAAACTTGCCATTGAGGCATGCAAGCTTCAAAGTACTGAAAGGGTTGTTCCTAGATCGACTTCTTGGATAATGAGCTGATGTCGACAAGAAGCGATCCGTCAAAGGAGGGCCTTGATGTATCCCACATTAGTGACATGGAACGGAGCAAATGATTTTGATGGAGGTGAAAACGATCTGAAGATATATGGTTCAGGGTGGCGGTCATGAAAAGAATGAAGGATAATGTATGGTAGTGGATGGGACACGGTTGACTTCTCTGGATGACTTCTCTTGAACATATCGACGACACTTGTGTGATGGATTGGTAGCATTTACCCCAAAGGTGGATGGTATGGCGAGACCATGGCGATGTGACCGGTGAATGAAACAACCCAACCCGACTCAGGCACGGAGTGGAAGTTTCATGTTCAAGAGCGACTTGCTACCAATAAAGTTCTTTGAGTTTCTTCCCAATTTTTCCCCAGTCATTGTTGACCAGTACCTCTTTATTTTTGTCAAGCTTGAGGAGGATAAGATATGCTTGTTCTATAATTTTCCCTTTGGGCAAACCCATCGCTATGTTTTAACGAGCCTAGCGATAATGAAACTCGTTCTCGTCTAAAGACAAGTTTGTCGCTATTTAATGTTTTTAACGAGTCTAACGACAAAGATAACTCGGTCCTTTTCATTTTTAGAGAGTCTGAAAAGGTACGTAAAGTCAACTTCGAAAGTCCTTTTTCGTCATCTAATCCCTTAAGTCCGAAAAAGTATAAAACAATACAGAAGGGATGAATTTTCGATAGTTTTTACGAGCTGAACAAAACAAGCGCTTGATCTTTTTGTGCAATAATCCCTCAGGTCCAAAAAGATTAAAATCTAGAGGAGGGATAGCTCTTCCGGTCGCTTTAACGAGCTGGAAGGCCAAAACTCGGCAATCTTTTCATATTTTACGAGTCAGATGAAAAGAGCTTAAAGAAGACTCGTCTTTTGAGGAATGAGTGATAAAACGGGTTAGTAGCTGATTCCAGGTAAGGGTTGGAATTTTCCAATCACGGCAGTGTCACAAGGATGGCTAGTGAAATCACTCTTCGCAGCTGTTCCTCAAAATGGGTAAACAATCATATGGAGGTGAATGATCGGCCAATGGAAAAGTGGAGGTGACGGTGCAAACACGACCAAGGCTTTAATGGCTGATAATGTTACATTCACGGTGGCTATTTACTGGAGGATAGTTCATTTTTTAACGAGCTTAAATAGGGAAAAACACTGCTCGATCTTATGTTTATTTTTTAACGAGCATGAACTATGTGCTAAAACTGCTCGATTAATCCAGTCATATGATAAGAATGTCTCATGTAAGATGCCATTTTTTATGGAGCTTGCGCCTTACAAAGCTATGCCCCGCATCCTTTCGTTATGCAAGTTCGGAAACGACTAATCCTACGAGTTTAAATGGTTAGACCTACAGGTTTAAAGGGAAGGACCTAAAAATTTAAAAAATAAATAGCCGCCCCTTGCTTGCACTCCAAAAGGTTTGCATGCCTCCAAGTATAACGTACGATTTCAAAGTTACCTCTCAATTTGCAGATAAAACATTTGTTCTACCAGGAAAGGCCTACCTCTTTCAGGTCACCCAAAGATTGTTCCATTAATCTTTCAAACAAAAGACTTCTTCGGCAATGTCTACCGAAATAGACAAAGGTGAGAGACTCCATCTGTCAACTCACATAACTTTGACAAAAGAATCTTATTCTAGAATAACCCTCTTCCAGCATGGGCGGGTGTTGTGGGGAAAAGTATCCGATGCGGATGACCCTATCCCTACTCTAAAGGTGACAGTCTTTAGCAACAACTGAAAGTAAAGTTTTGATGATTTCCTTTATGAAAGTACAGAGAGAATGAAGAAAGATTAACCAACCTGGTGTCTTTCGCTTAGTCGATCCTTGTCCTCTCTCTTTGTCTCTTGTTCCCAGCTCCTTGCTCTCTTTGCCGGTCCAGCTACACACAGATCCTGCACAAACAAGAGAGGAAACTACAAGATACAAGTACTCATAACTGATACATGGATTAGAGTGAATCAAATATACATGTAAATACAATACATCAATGCAATACAAGTATATAGGAGAACATGCAAAACTTTATTGATAGAAGTAACAGGGTTCTGAGAAGGTTACAACCAATGATGGCTCCAATCCAGCAGCACCTCCCCAGCAGCAAGAACTCTCCTCTTCACCTCTAGTAAAACAATCACCCAATAGCTCTAACTGTAAACCAACAGCACCTCCTTGCTTTACACAAAATTCCAGCCTCCTTAGACCTCATAGAAGAGCTCTATATATAGGAGAGAAGAAGAGAGGATGAGTCAGCTTGAGGCTGGCATAGAGCTGACTAGTGTCCTCTCCCTCTTCAGTTAATCTTCAGTTCTTGAGTCCATTTGGAGATCCTTGCTTACACATGGTGATCAAGTACCTCTTACTCATCACAGGGCGAATCTCATGAACCAAGTGTCAGTTTGGAAGCTTCCTGGGCAGTTGACACCTTGCAGAATGACTGTGCCACTTGGCCAATCTCGCCCAGCGCAGGTAGCCTTCATTAGATTTGACTTCCAGCGCAGGTACAAGGAGGAATAGTTGCATTCCAGCGCAGATGCTCAGTGGAGCAGCTGACATGATCCAAAATTAGCCTGTTTTGAAGTGTTTTCAGGTGGAGAACTGATTGGAAGTGCTGTTGTTTGATGACCTTGTTCTTTTAGGGGTAAGAACAACATGTTTAGGGACTGAGGATCCCTGTAATTATTGACATTTCATGCTCCATGTCACGAGGCACAAAAATGTCTATAACAGTTGCCCCCTAAAGTATGAGGCCGTTTATCGGGTGAAATGCTTTATCTAGAGGGTCCGAAGTTCATTCCAGTGCTGAGGAGGCGCCCTGTAATACAATACAATACAATACATTATTTTTCATTCTGTTTTCATGATCTAGCTGAGGCGGGCATTCCCATGCTCAGCTTTATAAATACATTTTGGAACATAGAACAGACGATTGTCTGATAGTAGACTGATAATTCTCTGCTGAAATTATCATCCTTTGAATAGGATGATCATCTGCTGCAATGATGTACATGACAAATGCTTTTATATTTCTTGAATATGTATCGCAGCCCGGATGGATGAAACTAGATCCGGGGTCTTCAAACTCGTTCGATCTTCACTCTAAGTACAAGTCGATCCATGTGATAATTTCGCTGAAGTCGAACATGGAAAGACATCGCTTGATTACCGGTCAATGATGAAAACCGTTAACAAGCGCGGGAGGAATCACCGATAATGATAATGACCCTCAAGGTACTGCAGTACAATTCACGTGGCGTGAATAAAGGACTTGGCGTCGAATGCCACGCAAAATCTTCTGGTCGAAGGTCATTGATGTATACCTATCGCCGGAAGTGAGAAACTTGCCATTGAGGCATGCAAGCTTCAAAGTACTGATGGGGTTGTTCCTAGATCAACTTCTTAGATAATGAGCTGAAGTCGACAAGAAGCGATCCGTCAAAGGAGGGCCTTAATGAATCCCACATCAATGACACGGAACGGAGCTAATGATTTTAGTGGAGGTGAAAACAAACTGTGACATATGATTCAGGGTGGCGATCATGAATGGATGAAGGATAATGTATGGTAGTGGATGGGACACGGTTGACACTTTCAGAATGACCCCTCTTGAACATATAACGACACTGATGCGATGGATCGGTAGCATTACCCCAAATGTGGATGGTTTGGCGAGGACCATGGTGATGAGACCGGTGAATGAAACAACCCAACCCGATGTGGTACGGAGGAAAAGTGTCATGTTCAAGAGTGACTTGCTACCATTAAACTTTGATGTTCTCCCAATTTTTCCCCAGTCATTTCTGACCAGTACCTCTTTATTTTTGTCAAGCTTGAGGAGGATAACATATGCTTGTTCTATAACTTGCCCTTCGGGCAAGCCCATCGCTATGATTTAACGAGCTTAGCGATAGGGAAACTCGTTCTCGTCTAAAGACAAGTTTGTCGCTATTTAATCATTTTAACGAGTCTAACGACAAGGAAAACTCGGTCCTTTTCATTTTTAGAGAGTCTAAAAAGGTACAGAAAGTTAACTCCATAATCCCTTTTTCGTCAGCTAATCCCTTAAGTCTGAAAAAGTATAAAACAATACAGAAGGGATGGCTGTTCGGTACTTTTAACGAGCCGAACAAGACAAGCGCTCGATCCTTTTGTGCAATAATCCCTCGGGTCCAAAAAGATTAAAGTCTAAATGAGGGATAGCGTTCCGGTCGCTTTAACGAGCTGGAAGGCCAAAACTCGGCAATCTTTTCATATTTTACGAGTCAGTGAAAAGAGCTTAAAGACGACTCGTCTTTCGAGGAACGAGTGATTAACAGGGCAGCAGTAGATTCCAGGTACAGGTTGGAATATTCCAATCACGGCAGTGTCACAAGGATGGCTTAGTGGCATCACTCTTCGCAGCTGTTCCTCAAAATGGGTAAACAAACATATGGAGATGAACGATTGGCCAAATGAACGGATGGAGGTGAGACTGCAAGAACACGACCAAGGGCTTTAATATGGCTGTCAAAGGTTACATTTACCAAGGTTATTTACCGGTTCATTTTTTCTGGGTGAGCTTGAACTCTAAGGGAAGATTGCTTACAACTTATGTTTATTTTTAACGAGCATGAACTATGCGCTAAAACTGCTCGGATCTTGCGTTTATTTTTTAACGAGCATGAACTATGTGCTAAAACTGCTCGTTATGCCCCCAGCATAATAATGCAACTGAGGTGCATGCCCCCCAAGCTTCATTGCATTCAACTTTGTTGATTGGAATGAAGGTTTACCATTGAGATCTGGAAAGGGGATTGTTTCATTTTTTAATGAGGTTTACATAGTAAAAGAACTATCCTCATGGTTTTTCATTTTTTAACGAGGTTGACCTGAGATAGGAACTATCCTCGAAGCCGACCAAATATCTAGGAATCTTCCGAATCCAACCAGAAGATTGGATTAGATTTCATTTTGTAGGTTTCCACCATGGCCACTCCCGCCAGATTAATTGGAGGCAGTAGGGCGAAAGTACCCATTAAGGCAGGGTCTTTTAGGAGACCTACTCTGATATTTTGAAACGAATGGTCGCTTCCATGGATCAGAGGAACGCTTCCTGTAACTTGTGAACCATTAGGGAGGAAATTTTGTTGGTCAATGATCGTAATCTCTCCTTGAAAGGGGAATGCGATTTTCCTAAAATAGGTCGACACAATAGCTTCCATGGCATAAATCCATGGTCTTCCCAGTAGGATGTTATAGTCAAGATTGCCATCGATGACTTCAACATCTATTTCTACTGTTTTGCCCCCTAGTTCAACTCTCAAGTTACTAAGGATACCGTAAGGGGTATATGTCCTTCCGTCGAATGCTTTTAATGTTGTTGATGATCGCGTCAAGGTTGGAGATCCTAAAGTTTTCCAGCAACTCATCGACATAATACATGTCGATGCCCCCTCATCAATAATTGTTCGATGAACAGTTTTGTTGAGGGCTTTCACTTGGATGAGGAAAGCTAGTTGAGCTGGTAACTGAGGATCATATCCTTTGTGATCAAAGGATACAAGATTGGAATCTTTAGGATCCACCCCACCAATTGCTGATAACAATGCCTGCCTTTGGGATGGGCAATTTTGTAGTACTTCAAGAGCCGACATAGCAGACGGCGATTGCGCCAAATCTTCCACTATATTATAATGCTGTGCCGCTCTGGCACGAGGATTAAATGTCGACTTGTGTACTACTCCCTTTGGCGGTTTTATTGTTAATTCATGTGTGATGGGGGGTACAACTTCTGCCGAAGTTGTTGTCGAACTGCTAGGTTGATCTTTACCTTTATCGTTCGACACCTGTGGATTCCCGTAATCTTTGTTCCTTGTCGAAATCAAAGCATCATTCTGTTGCTTCGATATCGATAACATAAGCACTTGCGACGGTGAAGCATTTCCACTACCAACCAGATTTTTTCCTCGATCGGGAAACGGATCAGTTAACACAGCTGGAGTTTGCGAACTCTTTAAGAATCTTTTAAGATCAGCTTTGTATGGACATTCTCTCGTCCAGTGATCCTCATCACATATCTGACACCCATAAGGTGGTTTCCTATCTCGAGGAGGGCTTGAAGAGGTTTTTCGAGGAGATGACTCTCCTTGTTTCTTCTTCTTCCCTTTGTTTTGATTCTTCTTGCTTCCTGGTTGATTGGACTTTTTGCCTTTATCCGTAGATACAGCATTTACCTCCGAAGCAAGAATCTCTTGATTTGCTTTTTGATTCGAAGTCTTACGGGCTTTCTTATCTGAATCCCTTGTCGACTTAGCGTTTGCAGTTCCAATCACGCCATCACCGGCATGAGAGTCACTATTTGATCCGGGAGGAGGAGGGATTGAAAATTCCGGTCTGGGGGCGTCAGGTATCTTATCATAGAGCGTGCCCGACTGAGTATATACTAAGTCCAAATATTGAGCACGAGCAATAACCTGCTCCTCTGTTACGACGCCTCCCTTGGCCACATCTTCTGTTATTGCAGGCAGAAGCGACTTTATAAACCATTAAGCTAATAGCTGATCTGGAACATAGGTTTTTACCATTCTGCGACGACGACGCCACTCATGTATATGATCAGATATATGTGTGGCTGTTGTCTGCTTGAAATTGGTCAAGATCTCTGTCCCAGTTTCGTACCTTATAGGTAACTGAAAGTGTGTTAAGAAAGTCGTGGCTAGGGAACTAAAATTGTCGAAAGAGGCTCTAGGTAATTCAATATACCATTTGACCGCCGGACCAGTCAATGTCCTCTGGAAAAGACGAAGCCTTATCGAATCATCATTCAAGGTATTCGACGAACACCACAGATGGAATGTCATCACATGATTCGACGGGTCTTCGCCCGGATTTCCATTGAATTTAGGAATGTCCGAAGGAAGTTTGTGAGGAATCGCTGGCCACCAATGGGCATAGGCGATTGGATCGTTCGTCAATCGATGTAAATCTGGTAATTCTAAGGTCGCCACGAATGGCAACTGCTGATTCAGGTTTGGCGAGGCGTACCCAGGATATGATGGAATCGCCTGAGCAGTAGGTCTTTGCACACCAGTATAATGCAACTGATGTTGATATGACTGATATGGTTGGTGGGCTTGGCCACTGTAAAGTGGTTGGTTTAACCCATTCTGAATATAGGGTTGCCCACTATTTGCAAAGATCTGTTGCTCAGACCCCTGGTACACCTGTTGAAACTGAGGTTGTTGGTATTGCACCATCCATGGTTGTGAAGCCATGTTTTGTTGTGCGACACTAACCGACGGACCAAGATGCGGGGTTATGGTTCCCGTTTGTATCTGTGTCATCCCGGCAGTTGGCGATTGTGGTTGTGTTGCAGGGTCAATAGGCTGTTGCATTACAACTTGGGGTTGACATACAACAGGCATCGATTGAACTTGCGACACGGTTACAATTGCTGGTGTCGTCGGGATACTGGACATAGGTACACATTGTTGCATGGAATATACAACTCTTGGTTGTTGGGGTACCATAGGTACCCAACCACTCGTCGTTACTTCAGTCAAACCTGAATGTTGTTGAAAACTGCCATATGGGTATCCCCCCGGAAGGGGAAGTGAAAGGGCATATTGCCCCCCATACGGTAACAATCCGGAGCTCAAGGGTATAGATGGCCTTTGAGGACTGGATGGCCCAAATTGATTCCCAAAGGGATCAATTTGTCTAGTTTCAACATAAGAATTACCAGGTATTATACCGGAAGAACCAACTGGAACAGACCAAGTTGTCATAATAGTCCCTGGGTGGACTCCTTCTAGTTGATGAGAACTAGTTGGGACAGATGGTATGCCGGCAAACATCGTTGGAGTGGCAGCAGGAGCTTCTGCTGTCGCTGTGTCATTTGGCACAGTCCTAGATGTCGACGGTTGTTCAGACATTTTAAGTCTATCCAATAAACTTCCTAACGATTCTTCAGGAACTTCTGGTGGCGATAGACAAACTTCTGATGCAGAAGGAAAAAGAGGGGTACCTACTCCAAAATGAATTGGAGTATTTGCTTGCTGGTCCTCTACGATTTCCTCTATTGCAATCAGACCAGGAGGAAGAGGAAGACCGTCAGGTCCGTAAAAGATTTCTGGTGCCGAAGAAGGGGTTGCTTCGACAGCGACAGTCGTTTGAACAACAAGACTCTGTGGACCGGTTTCAGATGGAACTGGTTCAGTTATGCAAGTACTTGTCTTCAGACTAGGATCAGTACCACTGTCCTTCTGTTGCTGTTGAACTTCTTCAATAGAGGCAGGGATTCCAGAAATATTGGGAGTGACCAGAATCTCAGATGTTGTTGGAACTTCCGTTCTAACCTTAAAAGGAGATTTTGACCTGGTCAAGTGAGTTCGCTTCGTCCGTACTACTCTCGGTTCCGGAGACAAAGGCGGTTGACTCGCAAGCCTCCCTGAACGACGGGGTTTTAATTGACTTTCCTCCACGGTTGCGGATTACTTGATCAACTAAAATACAAAAAGGGGAATTATGTTTCCGTATTGAATGAATTTTATTAGACGCTTTTAGACACAACTTTGCTTTTTCATGTTTTAAGAGTCGAGAAAAAGCTAAAGATGACTCTAGTCGCCTTCGATGTATTAACGAGCCCGAAGTGACAAATGCTCGGTTGGACCTTTTTAGTTATAGAGTTTGAAAAGGGCCAAAAGAAACTGCTCTGGAGATCTAGGCAGAGGGTGTGCCAAACCTTTCGCGAAACCACAGAATACGTTTTACGGTACGGGTGGTCGATCTTCGTGAATGCTGTGTTCACTGCATCGCGATCAGTAGGGCGGTCGACACGGCTTCCTAAGGATAAAGGATAATTGCCTATAGGGGTCTCCCAATATACGCGACGGTACGCGGGAGCACAAGTCCGTATTAGTGCTATCGTCCCTCAGGAGGAATCACCCACCTTCGTAGAGATCGACAGTCACTACGTTTAACGACGCCGGAACACGTCTCTACCTAGACCTCTACTGTGAGCGTTATGTTACAATGCGTTTTTAGATTCATTCAATATATTTTAAGTTGATCTTGTTTATCAGTTTGTCTTTCAGAATCACCACGAGATGTATTGGTACAAATTCCTAAATGCAGCTAAAATGATAAGCAAGCTTTCACAATCTTTTTAGCTTTGAAAATCCTAACTACTGAGGGGAGAGAAAAACAATATCTTTCCACACAGAGCACAAAGCACAAACTAATGCACTTTCTCCTAGATCAGACACACAAACTTATCAAAAATGCAAATGCAAGATGCATATATTTCTTTTCTTTTCCTTTAATGTTGATGTAGACAAAAGGAAAACTGTTGTATGACTTTCGAATTCAATTTGAAGCGTAAACAAACAAGCTTTGTCTAAATGAAAAGACGCTTTACAAGTACTTGTTTCAACACTCAAAATATATGAATTCAAACCATAAAGTGAAAAACAAACAAACTCAAACAGCCATGAACAGTAATAAAACTAGCTCATAAGATCACAAAGACACTTTTACAGTTCAGGATCTAAGAGGTCACAGCTATACTGGTTCGCTTTTCACAATGGGAAACTGTAACTGAAACAAGAAATACTGAAAGAACATTCACAGTTTCATCACACAACTGAGGCGGAATAATGTCAAGGAGAAGTGGTCTACAGCAAGTACAATGACCAGTAAGCAATCAGCTAAAAATCAGTGAAAACAGGGCCAAGACACAAAGGGAAAGCTGAGCAAGACAATGGCTAACTGGACCAGCGCAGGTTCTAGTCTGCCAGTTTGACTCTCAGCGCAGTTCCCGAAGGGAGCACCTGCGCTGTAATGCAGACTGCCTGTGGACAGCCTGCACTGACACACGAGAGTTGCGTCTGCAAAGAATTCCGGGTCATAAAAAGCTCAAAAATGCACTGTTTTTGCTGAAATAAAAAGCTATAGGTCAAGTACAGGCTAAGGGATGATCAAGAGGATGAAGATCTATCACAAAGAGTAAAGATTCTTTTGTAGATAAGCTCTTCAAATCTTGAATTTGCTCAGCAAATGAGCAAGAGTAGCAGTCCCTCTACTTTGCTTTTGATATAGTCAAAAGCTTTTCGATTTGGTACTCTTTTCTTCAAGAAATGAATAGCAAAATACTACAAACACCAACAAGATACTAGGCTCCCCAGCGGAGTCGCCAGTTTGTTGTGGGGAAAAGTATCCGATGCGGATGACCCTATCCCTACTCTAAAGGTGACAGTCTTTAGCAACAACTGAAAGTAAAGTTTTGATGATTTCCTTTATGAAAGTACAGAGAGAATGAAGAAAGATTAACCAACCTGGTGTCTTTCGCTTAGTCGATCCTTGTCCTCTCTCTTTGTCTCTTGTTCCCAGCTCCTTGCTCTCTTTGCCGGTCCAGCTACACACAGATCCTGCACAAACAAGAGAGGAAACTACAAGATACAAGTACTCATAACTGATACATGGATTAGAGTGAATCAAATATACATGTAAATACAATACATCAATGTAATACAAGTATATAGGAGAACATGCAAAACTTTATTGATAGAAGTAACAGGGTTCTGAGAAGGTTACAACCAATGATGGCTCCAATCCAGCAGCACCTCCCCAGCAGCAAGAACTCTCCTCTTCACCTCTAGTAAAACAATCACCCAATAGCTCTAACTGTAAACCAACAGCACCTCCTTGCTTTACACAAAATTCCAGCCTCCTTAGACCTCATAGAAGAGCTCTATATATAGGAGAGAAGAAGAGAGGATGAGTCAGCTTGAGGCTGGCATAGAGCTGACTAGTGTCCTCTCCCTCTTCAGTTAATCTTCAGTTCTTGAGTCCACTTGGAGATCCTTGCTTACACATGGTGATCAAGTACCTCTTACTCATCACAGGGCGAATCTCATGAACCAAGTGTCAGTTTGGAAGCTTCCTGGGCAGTTGACACCTTGCAGAATGACTGTGCCACTTGGCCAATCTCGCCCAGCGCAGGTAGCCTTCATTAGATTTGACTTCCAGTGCAGGTACAAGGAGGAACAGTTGCATTCCAGCGCAGATGCTCAGTGGAGCAGCTGACATGATCCAAAATTAGCCTGTTTTGAAGTGTTTTCAGGTGGAGAACTGATTGGAAGTGCTGTTGTTTGATGACCTTGTTCTTTTAGGGGTAAGAACAACATGTTTAGGGACTGAGGATCCCTGTAATTATTGACATTTCATGCTCCATGTCACGAGGCACAAAAATGTCTATAACAGCGGGGTACAGACTAGTCATATTCTCCCACGGAAACCTACCTTATACCCAAAGTTTTCCTACCGAAGCAGACCAGGACGCATGCCCCCTGGGTCCCAGTCATATCCTTCCGAATCACTCGCGCTCATCGGGAGGACGGACCGTGGGTTGAGACATTTCTTGCGTGAAGAGACCATTTAGGGATGGTATATGACTATTCGCGATGCGTGATCCGGGAAATGAAAGTTGGTCCATGAGCTTGACCATTCTTCCTTCGTGCGGAAAGCACATTACTCTAAAGAGTGAGGAGACGATGGCTCCCATGCAATATATATAGTCTCGTCCAAGGAGTAGGTTATAATCCAAGGGTCCTTGAACGACCATCACGTTCATTTGAACTGTCTTCCCTTTCAATGTGATAGGCACATTGGGGAGGATCCCTAAAGGTCGACTGGTTCCTTTATCAAAGCCTGTCAGATTTCTCATTTCAGGCAAAAGCGCTGGCGAACCAAGCGCTTTCCAAGCAGTAGAGGAACGGATACTCACAGATGCCCCTTCATCAATGATGGTGCTAGCCATGACCATTCTGTATATTTGGACGATAATTCTGAATGGTATGTTTGCTGGCAACCAGGGTCTGCCTAGTTGGTTCCAGTCGAAGGAGACAACTAGGTTGCTTGGTTGTGGGACCGAGTAAATGGCTGGGTATCGCTCTGACGAACTTCCTTCCTGCGATAAAGGAATGGGGGGAATTCCCCCGTGCTCGTCGGAGTCTGTGTTGATGAAGAGGATTTGGATAGTGTCATCTTTATCCTCTTCAGTGACTGTATCATTCGAAGATAAATCCTCTGAAGGCAAGACCGGGTCAACTGCCGTCTCGACCTTTTGACTTTCGTTGGGTATGGATTCAGCTGGTTCATCTTCAATGACCAGCGCTTCAGCTGACCACTTGAGCGGGCCAGCTGGATTTTCAACTAACGAAGGACTCGATAAGAGTTTTTTATATCCAGGAGGAAGTCGTAACGGTGAAACCGGACGATCATCCAAAACTCTTTTCGCTTCGTCTAAGAAGGGACAACGGTGGATGGCGTGATCACCTTCGCACAGCCTACAGGGGGATCTAACTCTCCCTTTTTTTCCAAGGACTTCACTTTCGCTAGTTGACGGTATGCATTCAACATGGCTATCAGAGGTTGATGCCACCAGATTGTGCAAAAGGGGAGACCAGTCCCTTAGTATCCGAGGGATGCAGGGACAATCTCTGTGGAAGTGGTCTCCCTTGCATATGACACATGGCGATTTAGGCCTAGTCAGTGCTGTGTGTGGATTTTTGTCAGACGACACTTGTTTGCCCCCAGTCGCTTTTGGCTCCTTCTTCTTCTTCTCTTTCTTCTTCTTTTCCTTCTTCTCCTTAGGAACTTGGTTTTTTGTTTTACCAGTTCCATCAAGCGAAGAGGAAGGAGGAGAGGAAGAATTAGAGGAAGTAGAAGGCTGGTGGGCAACTCTGGACTGGTCTAACTTTTGATTCGACTGTTCAGGAATAGTGGTGTTCTGAACGACATTGGTTGAGAAGAGCCGGACCGGCAAGCCAATTGTCAGTCCTGGAAGCGACAATGTGGCCATATGGGGTGCACCAACATCTCCCCAAGAAGAGAAGGGACTAGGATCTCCACCAAGGGGAATTCCTTGGTTGGTGGGTTCCATTTTCTCAACCTAAAGATCAACGCAGGAAAAAGGGGTGATTGTTTCGTTTAAAATAAATTTTAACGACGCTTTAGACACAACTTGCTTTTTCAGTTTTAAAGAGTCGAGAAAAAGCTAAAGATGACTCTAGTCTCCTTCGATGTTTTAACGAGCCCGAAGTGACAAATGCTCGGATGGAATTTTTCCGTTATAGAGTCTGAAAAAGGCCAAAAGGAACTGCTCTGGAGTTCTAGGTAGAGGGTGTGCCAAACTTTTCGCAAAATCGCAGAATACTTTTTAAGGTACGGGCGGTCAATCTTCCCGAATGCTATGTTCAGTGCATTCCGATCAGTAGGGCGGCCGACACGGCTTCCTAAGGATAAAGGTTTTATGCCTATAGGGGTCTCCCAATATATACTCGACGGTACGTGGGAGCACAATCCGTACTGGCGCTATCGTCCCTCAGGAGGAATCACCCAACCATCAGCGAGATCGACAGTCACCAGGCTTTACGACGCCAGAACACATCTCTAGCCTAGACCTCTATGTTGTGCGTTAAGTTACAAAGCGTTGTTAAGTTCATTCAATTTATTTTAGGTTGAACTTTCTTAGAAGTTTGCCATTTTGGATCACCATGAGATGTATGATATAATTCCTAAATGCAGTCTAAAGATGATAAGAAAGCTTTTATATCTTTTCATCAATGAAAATCCTAGCTACAAGGGGAAAAGGAAGACACAAACTTTTCTCAAAGAGCATAGAGCACACTGTAATGCACTTTTCCCTAAATCAAACCATGCAAACTATCAAAATGCAAATGCACAAATGCATGTATTTGTTTTTGCTTTCTTAATATTGATGCCTAAAAAGAAAGCTGTTTTACAAATTTGAATTCGATTTCAAGTGAAAACATAAACAAGTTCCTTTTTCAAAATCAAAAAGACGATTACGACACTTTATGATTTACTTGTTTCGACACTAGAAATGCATAAATTCAAACCAAACGACAAAAGTAAAAGCTCAATCAACTGTGAACAACAAACAAACTCACTCCTAAGATCAAAACGACACTTATGATAGGTCTAGATCTAAGGGCGACAGTATGACTAGTTTACTTTTGTAATGGGAAATTGCAAATGATGTAACAAATACACAAAGAACAAATACAGTTTCTTTATACAACTGAGGTGGAATTGAGGCAAAGAAAAGGGGTTTCAGATAGGTACACAGACTGATAACAGGCTACAAAAAACAGAGATAAAACTGAGCAAAAGGAAGCAGGGAACCACAGCTGCACAAGGCAAGGGTTGATCAGCGCACCCTCAACACAGAGAAACTGAACTTCAGCGCAGGTATCCTTCACAGGACCTGTGTTGAAATGCAAAACCTCTTTACAGAGTCTACGCTGAAGCAGAAACGAGAGTTGTTTCTGGGTTCTGGGTTACGGTTTGCAGTTAAATCTACAGTTTTTGGCCGGATCAAAGCTATCAATTAGGTACAATTAGGAGGATGATTTAAAGGAGGACTAAGATCTATCACAAAGGGTTGTTAGAGCACTTGTGGATCAGTTTTTTCAGATCATAAAAACAGGCCCAGTGAGTGGACTAGAGTGGCAGATCTCTACTTTGCATTTGAAAATGGCAAATGCATTTCGATTCGGCACTCCTGAGTTTATGAGAAGAACAACAATAGAAACACAAATAAACCAACAAGATACGATCCCCAGCGGAGTCGCCAATTTGTTGTTGGGAAAAGTATCCAATTCAGAATGCCCTTATCCCACTCTAAGAGGTGATAGTGCCTTAGCAACAAACAAGACAAACTAATTGAGTATTCTTCTTTATGAAATGTAAATGAGGAAGAAGGATGTAACTAACCAGTGTCTTCCGCTAGTTTGTTGATCCAATCGCTCCTCTCTTCAGTAGCTCCCAGCTCCCAGCTTTCTCACCAGCCCAGCTTCACCGAATTCCTGCAAGATCACAAGAGAGAGAAACTACAAGAAGATACAGATATACATTCATAAAAAGCTGAAGATCAGATTAAGCTAAACATGTAAGCATAACAAAACATCATTGATATACAGCATGTAGGAGAAACTCAAATAGTTTATTGATAGAATAATAAAGTCCAAGAGGAGATACAACCAAGTGAGGCCCGATCCAGCATCTACCTCCCAGCAAAGGAAACCCTTCCTCTCCTCCAACAAAGCATAAATCACCCAATGTACTAATCTCAATCTCAAACCAACAACAATTCTCTGCAAAGTACAAAATTCCAGCCTCCTGAACCTCTGGGTGAGAGATCCATATATAGATGTAAGCAGAGAGGATGAGTCAGCTTATGTTTTGACTTGTGGCTTCTCTTTGTTAGTTCTTACTTCCACTTGGAGGTTGAGAGCCTCTTACTCATCACTAGTCGAATTCATTGAGGCAAGTGTCATTGGAGAAGATTCTGGAAGCTTCCAGGGTCTTTCCACCTCGTTGAATGAGCTTGCCATTTGTCATTTTCTGCTCAGCGCACCCTGGTAGTGCTTCCACCTGCGTTGCAGTGCACCTAGCCAGTGTAACTTCTGCATTTCAACGCAGGCAGCTAGTGGAGCTTCTGGATTGATCCTGAATTGACTGTTTCTGAGTGGTTTTTGGTGGAGAATTTCTGGGAGAAGCTGTCATTGGTTGACCTTGTTCCTTTAGGAGCTGTAACAACATCTTTACGGACTTTGGATCCCTTTAATTATGGACATTTCATGCTTATAGCTGTAAGGCACAAAAATGTCTATAACACTACCCTAGAAACAAACAGTTTAAAGCAATTTATGATTTCCTCTATGTATAACAGATAAGAGGGAGGCAAAGGAACCAACCTGGATCTTCTGCTTAACTCCTTGCTTGATCTCTCTCCCCCTTGACAGAGCTTGCACCTCCTCTCCTACTTATCCAACTTAGACAATACATGTAGAAACAAAGTAACAAAGCACCATCAAAGAATCTTGATCTATTATATCATAAGCATTGCAGAATTAGAAACGCAATGAACATACAATGGCATTCGCAAATAAAAACATTCACAAATACACAATTGTATGGAGGAAAACTCAAAAAACTTTATTAAAATATAATGGAGAATTAGAACCTAGCTGTCTATTCCAGCATCATCCTCCCAGCATCAAAGCCCTCTTCACCTCATGAAAAGCAAGATCACCCAACAAGACAATGCTCTTTCTCATATACAAACTATCATTACTTCCTTACAAATTACCAAATTCCAGCCTCTAGATCTCTCATCTGAGGGATCCATTTATAGATGTATGCAAGGGTGTGAGTCATCTCTGGGTTTTTGATTAGTGTCATTCCACTTGTTGTTTTCGGTTCCACTTGGAGATTTCTTGGATCTCATACTTATCCCTGGGTGAATTCAGAGAGGCAAGTGTCATAGGAGAAGTTTCTAGAAAATTCCATGAGCATCCACTTAGCAAACTGTCTCGGACATTTCTCCATTCTCGCTCATCGCACCCCACAGAAGGCCTCTTCAGTATGCATCGCACTTGGCTAGTGTAGAAGTCAGTATACATCGCACCTTGACAGTGGAGCTTTTAGTATGGTCTAGTTTAGGCCAGTTCTGGATGGTTTTTTAGGTGGAACTTTTGGGGAATGATGTAATCAGTTGACCATGATCTTTTAGGGCATGAAACAACACTTTTAGGGGTTAAAGAGCCCTAGTTTATCGACATATAAGATTGGGGTTGAAGTGCCCAAATATGTCTATAACAGTTGCCCCCTAAAGCATGAAGTCGTAAATCTTTGATGTCAGGTGAAATTCTTTAACATGAGGATCCGAGGTTTCGAAACTAGAAGGTGACTTGTATAAGATACAATACAATACATCATCATAATATAATTTTCGTGATCTAGTTGAGGTGGGCATTCCCATGCTCAGCTTTATAAATTCATTTGTACATAGAATAGATAATCACCTACAGTTGCAGACTGGTGATTCTTCATACGTAGAGTCATCCTCCGTGGCTTAGATGACTATCTGTGTAGCTTCTATGTACATTTTATGTCTTTATATCCCTGAATATATCACAGCCCGAATGGATGAAACTAGATTTGGGGTCTTCAAACTCATTCAATCTTTGCTTGATGTACAAGTCGATCCATGTGAAAAGATGTTCTGAAGTCGAACATGGAAAGACATCGCCTGATTACCAGCCAATAAAGTGAGTTGTTAACAGATGCAAGAGGAATCACTAATAATGATAATGACCCTCAAGGTACTACAGTACAATTCACGTGGTGTGACTATATGATCCGATGTCAAACACCATGCAAAATCTTTCAGTCGAAGGTCATTGACGTCAACCTGTCGTCGGAAGTGAAAAACTTTCCATTAAGGCATGCAAGCTTCAAAGTATTAAAAGGGTTGTTTCTAAGTCAACTTCTTGGATAATGAGCTGATGACAACAAGAAGTGACCCGTCGTAGGATGGCCTTAATGTATCCCATATCTACGACATGAAACGAAGCAAATGATTTTTTGGAGGTGAAAACGATCGACGACACAAGGTTTAGGAATGGCAGTCATGAAAAATGGAGGTTGAAGGTATTGCAGTGGATGAGGCATTAACTGGATGGTGAATTCTCAACTGAATGACTTCTCTTGAACATATCAACGACACTTGAGATGGATTGGTAGCGTTAACCCAAAAAATGGATGGTGTGAAAGACCAATGGTGAAATGACCGGTGAATGGAATAACCCAACCCGACTCAATCATGGTGATGGAGTGAAAGTGTCATGTTCAAGAGCGACCTACTACCATAAAATTCTTCAAGTTTTCTTCCCTTTTTCCCCAGTCATTGCTGACCAGTACCTCTTTATTTTGTCAAGCTTGAGGAGGATAACTTATGCTTGTTCTATAATTTTCCCTTCAGGCAAACCTGTCGCTATGTTTTAGCGAGTCTAACGACAGTGAAACTCGTTCTTGTATGGGTGGACAGGTTTGTCGCTATTGTTTTAATGAGTTTAACGACAAAGATAATTCAGTCCTTTTCATGTTTAGAGAGTTTGAAAGGGGATGAAAAGGAAACTTCAGAAGTTCTTTTTCGTAGCATAATCCCTTAGGTCCGAAAATGATTAAAATAATACAAAAGGGATGACTTTTCGATCACTTTAGCGAGCAGAAAAAGACAAACGCTCGAAATTTTTCATGAGATAATCCCTCACTTCCAAAAAAGATTAAAATATACATGAGGGATGGCACTTTCAATTACTTTAGCATGCTGGAAAGGCCAATAGCTCAACAATCTTTTCATATTTAACGAGTCTGAAAAGGGTTTAAAGAGGACTCGTTTTTGAGGAATGAGTGGTGTTTAGGGTAGCAACTAGTTCCAGATAGGTTTGGAACTTCTCAAAACATGGTGATGTGAAGAGGTTGACTAATGAAACCACTCATCGCAACTGTTCCTCAAAAGGGTAAACAATCAAGTGGAAGCATATGATTGGCCAAAAGAATGGAGGTGATGGTGGGAACGCAACCAAGGCTCAAAAGGTTGATGTAATGGCAATCACAAAGGTTATTTACTAAAAGTAGGTTCATTTTTTAATGAGCTTTAACTCTAGGGGAACATATGCTCTGTGTGGGTGCGGGTTCATTTTTTAACGAGCTTGAACCTTGCAGAAACTATGCTCAAAAGGTAGGTTCCTTTTTACCAAGCTTTAACTCTGGGGGAACATATGCTCAGAAGGTAGGTTCATTTTTTACCGAGCTTGAACTCTGGGGGAACATATGCTCTGAAGGTAGGTTCATTTTTTACCGATCTTGAACTTTGGGGGAACATATGCTTAGAAGCTAGGTTCATTTTTTAACGAGCTTGAACTCTGGGGGAAAATATGCTCAGAAGGTAGGTTCATTTTTTAACAAGCTTGGACTCTGGGGGAACATATGCTCAGAAGTAGGTTCATTTTTTACCGAGCTTGAACTTTGGTGGAAAATATGCTCAGAGGTAGGTTCATTTTTTAATGAGGTTGAACCATGCAATAACATATGCTCACTGTGGGTTTTTCTTTTTACGCAAGCTAGAAATGACAAGACTAAAAAGCTAGAAAAACTAAAAAAGCTAAGGAACTACTGAGGTTAGGTAGGATGGTTTCATCAGTGGTTAGACAAAACACTTCCTTTGCCTCATCCACAGTGCAGACAAAGGTAAATGGTGTGTTGGACCAATCACCTAACCTAAGGAGTTAAAAAACTAAAAAAGTTAAAAAGCTAAAAAGCTAAAAAGCTAAAAAGCTAAAAGGCTAGAAAATGAAAAGGGTCATTTATAGCTTGCATAAAAAGGGTTGCATGCCCCCAGCATGATGAAAAGGAAAGTCTCCAGTAACCATATGGAAACTACTGTGGTTATGCAGGATGATTTCATCTGTGGAACAGACAAAACACTTCTTGCACTTGGTCTGCAGAATAGACGAAGGTGAAAGGTATCTTAGACCAGTCACATAACCTACAGGGAAACTTATCTCTTCAGCTGGGTTCGTCCGCCAAATAGACAAGGGTGCATGCCCCCTAAGCTTCATTACATTCACCAGACTACTTGCGATAATTAGGTGGATGAAATGAAGGTTGAAGAGACATCGTGGATATAAAAGGACCATTTAGGGATGATGATTGACTTGGAGCTATGCTTGAACCGGGAAATGAAAGCTAGTCAATGGTGACAATTTTGCCTTCATGTGGGAAACACATCTTTCGGAAGAGTGTTGAAACAATATCTTCCATGTTATAAACATAGTCATGTCCAAGGAGTAGATTGTAATCTAACGGTCCTGGGACTATCATCACGTTCAGGTGAACGATTTTCCTTCCCAAAGTTATTAGTAACTTAGGAAGGATCCTTAACGGTTTACTGGTTCCTTTGTTAAATCCTGACAAATTCTGTGTAACAGGCATAAGCGATGGCAAACCAAGTGCTTTCTAAGTAGTTGAGGAAAGGATACTCACTAACGCACCCTCATCTATGATAGTGCCTGACACAATCATTTTGTAAACTTGTACTATGATCCAGAAAGGTACATAAGAAGGAAGGTGAGATCTCGCTAGTCGATTCCAATCAAATGAAGTGGCTAGACTGATTGGAGGGGCTACCAAATAAACGGTTGAATTAACCCCTTGAGTAGAGGGAACTGGGGGATTCTCTTCCTATTGTGAAGGAACGGGTGGATTGCCCCCAAGTTCATCAGACTCTGAAGTAACAAAAAGAATTTGAACGTTATCGTTCTCACTCTCTTTGGGAAGGATATGATCTTTTGAAGGTAAAACTAGGTTGATTGCCATCTCGACCTATTGACTTTGGTCCGATATGGACTCAGAAGATTCACTTTCAGCGATAGGTGTTTTGACCGACGGTTCAGTTAAGTCAATTGGATTTTCAACTAGTAAAAGACTAGAGGAGAGTTTCCTGTATCCAAGTGGAAGTCGCTGCGCTGAATTAGGATGGTTATGCAAGACTCTTTTGGCCTCACCCAAAAAACGACAACAGGAAGTGTATGATTCCCTTCACATAACTCACATGGAACTTTGACTTTTCCTTTCTGTCCGTGGACTTCACTATCACTCGTTGATGGTGTATTATCAACATGATTAGCAGAGGTTGATGACATCGGTTGGTAAGAACGGGGGGACCATTCTCTCAAGATTCGAGGAATGCACGGACAATCTCGATGAAAATGGTCTCCTCTACAGATTATGCATGGAAATCTGGGTTTAGGAGTTTTAATATGTGGATTTTCACTAGTTGATGCATCCAAATCTATGGTTGCTTTATTGCCCCCTTGCTGGATTGGCTTCTTCTTCTTCTTCTTCCTAGCCACCTGGTTATTAGCATCGCTACTTTCACCATGCGAAGAGGAAGAAGGGGAGGGAGAAACAAATGAAGAAGAAGGTGAGGGGTTAACCTTAGCATCAACTGGATGCTGATTCGGTTGCTAAGGAATCACGTTATTAGTGTCGGTATCTTCATCCCTCCATCAGTGATCAAAATTCTCTTTTTGCATGCATTTTAGGTGTCTCATCCAATCAGCTGCATTCCATTAGGTCATGGATCATCTGATGGTAGTGGTTCTTTATCAATTTACCTCATGCTTTTCATTTGCTGGCCTATTTGCACATGTACATATCATTTGTTGTCATTTTTATTTCATTTCAGTTGCAGAAGTCATTTTAGGGTTTCAAGTCTCATTAGGTTTAGGGTTTGCCACCATGGTCTTCAAAAGCTCAATAAGAGGTCAGCAGGCACATGAGGATGTCAAATAAGTTCATAAAATCACAAATTCTACTGATGATCTGCTCCATAAAGGGTTTTTACCTCAAAACTCTGTTTTGAGGTGAAAACAGGGTTTTTCCATTTCTTGTACAAATTTTATGTAATTTTATTGTTTTCATATGTAATAAAGCATCATCTGCAGCCCTGGGTCACCTTGCCAAACTCCTACACTCCAACTCTTGCAAAAGAGACAAGAAAATCCAAGCATTAGTCCATCAAATGACAAAAAGAGAGCCAAACTGCAAAATAGAGTTTTTAAAGAACAAAGTGAAAAGGAAAACTTTAGAAAGTGGGTTTTCTAAATGTGAAATTAAAGTCAAAAGTATATAAAGTGCTCCTTTCTGTTATAAGACTTCATTTGTGCTGAAAGTGAGAGAGAACAAGGAGAAAATCACGTTTTGAGGACAGAGAGGACAAATTGCAGAAAATTTCAAGTCTTTTCTTGGCGCGACACACCTAGGCACTGGCGTAGTGCACCAGGCGTAGGATTTACAAAAGATTTCTAACGGGCATGACACACCTGCTAGGCACTACGCACCTGGGCATTGGCGTGACACACTAATCAACCAAGTTAAAATATTGTTAAATCGACCTTCTAAAGCTCCAAATTTTGCAAATACCATCCCTTCAATTAAACCCTCCCATTTGCCATAAAAAGAGATTTAGTCATCCTTGATGGTGTTTTGAAAGGTGAAAATTCAAACCCTAAATTGCTGCACAGTTGTATTGCAAAACTGTCTAGGGTTTTGCAGTTTTTGTCATTCTCACTATTTTTTACTCCTTTGCATAATTTTCCCATATCACATCCCTCTTCACTACATTTCCTTAATTTTATTCCCCTTTCCCTCTCTCATTGACACTTATCCTACCCCCTATCCCCAAACCCTAAAACCCTAACACCTAATTCCCACTATTCCCCAAACCCTAATCTTCATTTCCCAAACCCTATCACTCCCTAATAACCCTATAGCTAGTATTAAAACCTTCCTTTCCACTTATATTATCAGTCCACTCATCAAATCCCAAAGAAGAAAACAACAATCACCTATTCTTGAGAAAATCTCTTCATACTCATCATTTTACACCATACATTGGAAAACATGGAAACAGATTCAGCTTATGAAAGGGATGAGGAAACTGTGAGTGATTCCTCCGAAGAGATTCATGCACCAAGAAAACCACATAAGGGAGGAAAACAAATCCGGGAGGAACCCACCACACTCATAGAGTTATTAGCTTGTCCTCTTGCAATAACATGTTTTAAACATCAGACTTCCTACTAGTTTTGTGAGATGGTAGAGAGGGTGAAATACCACCATGAACTTGCTAGGCTATTTGTCCTTCATCTTCACAATGGCCAGGTGAACTTAGCAGGTGTTTCCTTTAGTTTGACACCTGAAACTATAGCTGTAGCAACAGGTATTCCAAATGTAGGTGAACAGTGGAACAAAGGACAAGTTGTGGGCAAAGAGAATTATGAACCTTATGTCAAGGCTAGTTATCAAAATAAAATTAGTAGGGTCTTTCCTTTCAGATACCTACAGGACACTTATGCTCCACTCATGAACACCGGTGAAGGGATATTTTCTTGCTTGTACACTTATCATGTTAGATTATTGATGCATTTCACTAGAGTGAGGATGATGAACCTCCCTTATTTCATATGTAGAAATATGAGAAAATGGCTACTTTGGTGCAAAGAAAACCTCTTCATCAATAGTTCAATAGCATTTATCACTTTTCATTGATCAAGATTGTTGTTTTGCATCAGCTGAGTTTGTTGAATGTTTCATGGGATACTTTCATTTCACATGAGGTTTTCAAAATCCCTCAAGTGACCCCATCAGTATTTCAAGAGGAAGGAGGGCCTTCAAATCAGCAAGAGGTTCATGAGACTCAAACTACAGGTGTGCCAATATTTGTCACTTATGAAAAGGGCACAAGGAGATTATTTGCAACTGCCAAACGAGTACTATCTCCACCTAGGGTGGAAGGGGTCTTGTTTCCTTCATCAGACCACAGGCAAATGCTATCTTCACCCAGGGTGAAAGGGGCTTTGCCTTCTTCTTCAGGAGAGCAGGTATAGGATAAAGGGAAGCAACCATTGCATGAGGAAGGGCCTTCTGAAGGTCAGGAGAGATATTTTATTTTGATTTAGGAGGAGGATACTGATTTGGGCTCCCAAAGCACAAGACTCAAGGAGATCATCAAATAACAAGAAGCTGACATCCATGCCTTATCTCTTAACCTTGAAAGAGCTAAGTGGATCATTAATTACCTTGAGCAATGGAATAAGCAGTTGGAGGATAAACAAACAATCATGGAGCTGCAAACCATAAGGGAAAACAAGCAAGTAGCAAAAAGAAGGAAAGTCAAATTGACACCGCTTGAGCAAGAGATTGATGCTGACCAGGAATCATGGCTAGAGAGGGCGAATATGCACTTGGAGAATCTACTTGAGAAATCCAACAAAGAGAAAAAGATGTTGTGGCACATGGACTATCACTATTCGGCACGGAACAAGATTTGCAAAACAAGGATAAGGTGCCTAAAAGCCAAGTTGAGGAAGACTTTGAGGAGCAAGAAAGAGAAAGATAAGCTCAAGATCTTGGCTAAAGCTTCATTTTCCTAGCATAGCACTTGAAGTAGATCACTCATGCCAAATTTCAAGAAATTTGGTAAACTTTTTGGCAATTTTGATTTTTTCATGGAAAAAACAGGTTTTTCCTACAGGTGCGTAGTGCCACCTAGCGCTCGCTTTTGATAAGGACCTCCTTTTAAAGAAAAACTTGTATTTTTGGATTTCGTATGAAAATTTATGCATGCCCAAAAATTACTATGAAATTTTGACAAGTTTTGGATCTCCAAAAGGGCCAAAAACACCTCAAAATTGCCATTTCTGCCACGTTTTGGACCCAGAGGAAGCAGTTTTGGGAGAACTAATTTTTGGAGGGGGAAATGGACACCAAATTAAAAAATTCCAATTGTCCTAGAAATTAGACAGACAAACCTTTCCAACAAGCCAACTTGGAGCACATTTGGTGAAGGGGAAGGCCTCCAAATTCAGCTAGTAAAAAGTGTTACGCTCAGAAAAAGTGGTGCTACGCACAGGATGAAAAAGTGCCAATTTTGCTCAAAAACTCTATTTTTCGCTTAGTTTTCTTCTAGTTTGACTTTTTCTCTCTTATGGTCAAATTAATGATGTGGCATGATGTAAATTTATGTATTATTATTTAAAAATGATAAAAAATGACTTGATAAGGTAGATACATCATTTGTAGGTGGTTTGGAGTTAAATGAATCATTTTCCTAGGTTTAAGAGGCAAGTTGTTCCGCTGCCTATTTTTGGGTTCCTAGTTTAGATATGGTTGAAACCACCCTTCTCATGGATTTGACCCCTAATGGATAGCACAAGTGGTTTGGAGGTCTATATCATGTGCTTTTTCAGTCATTTGTCAAGGTTGGACTCTTGTGAATGCTTTGAGCATTATTGTACATTCATCTCTGTAGTTTGGCAAGGAAATAGACCAGGGTTTGCAAAATTTTGTGGGATTTTTGGGGCAAGGTGATTTAGTATTTTTTTTTCCTTCTGTTATTTAAGTTATCATGTGTTTATGTGTGCCATCATATCTCTCTTTTCATCTTAACTAAATGAATCAATTATAAAGGTGGAAATCATTGATGTTGCAGTGCTCTACCTTAGGGTTTGTTTAGCTTTACATGTTTTCTATTATTTGAAGAGGACTCATGACATTTCCGTGTCCTCTCCAACTTCTGACTAGTATTAAGACTCACCATTTCACTTAATTCAAGGTACTAAATCATTGACTACCTTTCCCCACAGAAACCTTTGCAAGACTGAGTTCATTCCTCGAACCCAAAAATGCCTTTCACATTTGATCCAGCAATCAACCATAAAACTCAATCAAAATCCTCTGAGCATATACCTAGCCTAAAATTAGTCTTTACATCAATCATCTCAAGCCTCATTTGCTATATTTTCCTGAGATTGAAAAGGAAAGAGCCCTCCCCTGATCTGGTAGGGCTAGCTACCAGGTTAATCGTGGTTTGATGTTACCCTAGACCTACCTTTCTCAGCCAGAGGTAGATTTAGGCCATAACACTATGGATAAAGGATATAAGCCTATTGTGGTCTCCCAATATATAATCGACGGTACAGGGAGCACAAGTCCATGCTAGCACTTGTCATATTAAGGAGGAGGAATCATCCAACCTTCAATGAAAATGATAGTTACTAGATTTTATGACGCCAGAACACATCTCTAGCCTAGACCTCTAGATGTGTTGCGTTAAGTTCCAAAGCATTGTTAAGTTCATTAAAATTTATTTTAGAGTTGATATTTTTTTAAATTTTGCTTTTCAATGGTTCACCGCGTGATGTTGATTTGAAATTCCTAAAAAATGCAATTTACAATGATAAACAATCGTTTTTTATTATGATCAATGAAAATCCTAGCTACTAAGGAAAGAAGATTACGATTCTTTCAAACAAAGAGCAAACATCACACACTAAATGCACTTTTCCTAAATCATTTTTTGCACACAGTCTAAATGCAAATGCAAATGCATTTATTTGTTTTCATTCTCTTTAATGTGAAAATGCCAAAAAAGAAAACTAAATGTAGTAAAGATTTGAAATATTTTTACTCAAAGCAACATTTCGACAATTTCTTTTTCAAAATAGAAAGGAAGACTAAACGAAACTTTTCGATTATGAATAAAAAATGCTTTCGACACTTCAAATATCAACAAATCAAATCAAGTACATGACAGAAAGTTCAATAGAATATCTAGGGAAGGAAGACTCGATGATACTTCTCTTTTTGACACAAAATGACAGTTACGACACTTTTTGTACCAAAACAACAGATCGATTTAAGCAAATTTTCGACAAAGGATCGTAAATGATGGAGAAATACATAAAAACATCTACTAATCCTAATCAATGGAGGCTGATCTATTTGATGCAAGGAGGCTTCAGTAATGAGGTATTGTTCATAAGCAGCAAAACAACTAAACAAAGCTAAAAACGAGGACAAAACCCCAAATTTCAAGAAGGGAAATAGGCTCAGTTAGTCATCACACCTCGGCTTCACAGAAACATGGATGCATTGCACTTTTCAGGTTTAGGAGGTGCGATGCATACTAGTTGACAATGACAGACAATGCGATGGGTCAGGGAGCGCAACTGAGATGGATTTTGGCTCAAATTTGCGGCTGATTTCAGTGAGTTAAGCTGAGCTATGATAGACAGTAAAAAGCAAAGTACAGAGGTATGATCTTGAGAGGTTAGTGAGCTACCAAAAGGACATCTAGAATGTTTGTAAGTCAAATTTTTAATTCATAAACTAAACCGGAGATTGATTGAAGTAGCATTCATCTACTATGCAATTGCAGAGCAAGAGTAGTTCGAAGGCTATCTAGCTAACTTCAAGCTCCATCTATAGTTTATAAAACAAACAACAATAACAAACAAACATCTATTCGATCCCCAGTGGAGTCACCATTTTGTTTCTGGGAAAACTAGTGTCTTTTCGATCAACTAGCCCTCTAGGATTGGCAGCTACTCTAGAAACAAACAATTTAAAGCAATTTGCGATTTCCTCTATGTATATAAGATAAGAGAGAGGCAAAGGAACCAACCTGGATGTTCCGCTTAACTCCTTGCTTGATCTCTCTCCCCCTTGACAGAGCTTGCACCTCCTCTCCTACTTATCCCACTTAGAGAATACCTGTAGAAACAAAGTAACAAAGCACCATCAAAGCATCTTGATCTATTATATCATAAGCATTGCAGAATCAGAAATACAATGAACATACAATGGCATTCACAAATAACAACATTCACAAATACACAATTGTATGGAGGAAAACTCAAAGAACTTTATTAAAATAGAAGGGAGAATTACAACCCAGCTGTCTGATCCAGCATCATCCTCCCAACATCAAATCCCTCTTCACCTCATGAAAAGCAAGATCACCCAACAATACAATGCTCTTTCTCAGATACAAACTATCAGCACTTCCTTACAAATTACCAAATTCCAGCCTCTAGATCTCTCAGCTGAGGGATCCATTTATAGATGTATGCAAGGGTGTGAGTCATCTCTGGGTTTTTTATTAGTGTCATTCCACTTGTTGTTTTCGGTTCCACTTGGAGATTTCTTGGATCTCATACTCATCCCTGGGCGAATTCAGAGGGGCAAGTGTCATAGGGGAAGTTTCTAGAAGATTCCATGAGCATCCACTTAGCAAACTATCTCAGACATTTGTCCATTCTCGCTCATCGCATCCCACAGAAGGCCTCTTCAGTATAAATCACACCTGGCTAGTGTAGAAGTCAGTATCGCACCTTGACAGTGGAGCTTTTAGTATGGTCTGGTTTAGGCCAGTTCTAGATGGTTTTTCAGGTGGAACTTTTGGGGAATGATGTAATCAGTTGACCATGATCTTTTAGGGTATGAAACAACACTTTTAGGGGTTAAAGAGCCCTAGTTTATTGACATATAAGAATGGGGTTGAAGTGCCCAAATATGTCTATAACAACACATAATCCACTATTTACTTTTTCCGAGTTCTCCATTAAATTTTGATAAAGTTAAATACATGGATTTTAGGCTACAAGCCCAGAAGTTTGTCATTTCGAACATACAACTGTATTGGAAAGACCTAGTGGGGATTTCACTTTTATTCGTGGTTGAAGAAGAGATCCATATTGTAATGGATTAGTTCCATAATTGTGTGTGTTGGGGGGGGGATTATATCTAGAGATATACATCCCATAAAATTCTCAAAGTAGGTTTCTATTGGCCCAAGTTGTTTAGTGAGGTACATGCATATGCTCGGGCCTATGAGAAGTGCTAAATGTTTACTGAAAGGTAGAATTTAACACCTTTTCCTTTAGAACTTGTTTTTTTTTAAGACCTTTCAGATAGTGGGATTTAGACTTCATTGGGGAAATACACCCACCCTCCAGCAGTCAGCACAAGTGGATTCCTACAACCACTGACTACTTCACTAAGTGGGTGGAAGTAGTCTAACCTAGAAATGCAACTGATGTCATGGTTATCAAATTCATGGAGGAGAATATCCTTGCCATGTTTGGTTTCCCAAGGAATATTATCACTAATAACATTCATTTTTTTAAATTTTCCAAGTTTCTGAGTTTCTTCTAGATGTATGACATCATTGTAGGTCACTCCACTAACTACTATCCACATGGAAATGGATTGGTTGAATAATCAAATAAAACCTTGGTAAGGATTCTTAAGAAGACAATATCCGAAAATCATAAAAACTAGGACTCACAACTAAAGTTTTCTCTATGGGCCAATAGAGTTACTACCAAGAGGTCAATTGGGAAATGTCCATTTGAATTATTGTATGGGAAAGTTGTAATTTTCCCCATAAAAAATAGTAAGGCCAATGGCAAAAATTCTACAAGATGTTGATGAAGAGACAAACTCTCTAGCCAAGAGGATCAATCAACTGGTAGAACTTCAAGAAACCAGGGGGGAGGTGACTCAAAATTTGATGCGATATCAGGAAAAGATAAAGGCTCTATTTGAAAAAAAGAAAAAATGCAGAAACTTATAGCTAGGGGATTGCATGCTCAAGTGGGATGTTAGATGAGAATATAAAGGAAAACATGGAAAATTTGATCCCTTATGGTTTGGGCTTGTTGACGGTGCTGGAAATCTATCGACCAAGGGGATCTCCCTGATATGAAGTCTCAATTAGACCTCGCATCTTTTTGTGTAGGAGTCCCATCCCGTATAAATGCCTGGTTCCCAAATCCTTAAAGATTCTCCTTGTCTCTGGTTGTTTGAATAGGAGAGTGATGCAATGGTGTCATTGAAAAGAAAGGGAGGTGTGCCTGGTGAGTGTAGAATTGCAACTGTGTCAAGTTTCTTCTACTACAAAGGGGGGAGAAAAGTGAGCCTCTAAGTGAGAGGTAATAGTACCACCCAGGAAGAGACACACATGAACCAAAAGGCTCCATCTAACATCTAATGGAATAGTCAACAACGGATGCAACAGTCGTTACAACCAACAAACAAGGAAAGATCTGTCCACTATCTTGCAGAATAGTTCATAAGGATGGGACAACATTAACAACCATTCCAACACATTCTTGATAAGATAAGCACTAAAATAACTATGAATTACACAACCCCTGTAGCCAAGGCTAAGGCGTGATGCCTAGAACTACGCAATGTGCAGTTCAGGCTAGGCTCAGAGGCTATCTTCTACACAATTTTGGAGACGAGTGAGTTCAGATGAAGGAGGGGCCATTGTAGAAGATTTATGCACAGTTCTGGAGAGGAAGGTTGACTTAATTTTTCATAGTTCTAGGAGATAGTGGGTTAGGATGAGAGGAGGGCCACTGAAGGAAGCTTCTATGCAGTTATGGAAGGGAAGGCTGATTGAAAGGATTGTGCAATTCTAGAAGGGAAGGTTAGGCCTTGGGCTCAGGAATCGCACAGTGCAGCAAGCTTGGGGGATAGGGACTATGCATTACATAGATCTAGGGGTCAAGGTCATAAAGTGATGACTGGAACTATGCAATTCACATCCAAGGCAGGCTGGGTCAAGGATCCAAGCACAGAATTGAATACTTTCTAAATTTCACCAAATATTAACTAAGGTTTCTTTTATGTCAATGAATGAGATAAAATTGAGTTTTAAGTGTCTTAAACATAAACTTGAGAATTGTAAATAAGCATGAACAACAGAAAGAAAAGAAGAAAACAAAACAAAAATTGACAATGGAGTTCGTCCCTCCTGGACTACATCTCTGGGTCCACTTCCAAGTGGGCGTCCACTATATTAGTAATGCTCAAAAAGACTCTTTACATAACATTTAGCCATTCTGGATTGTTCACAAGAACCAATGGCTATTGCCTGAATGAAGGCCTCGGCCTCTACTCTCCAACACAACATTTTTTTCTCAAAATGGCCCAAGGATGGCCAAGATATGCCCAAAAATAAATTTACAGGCACAAATAAGAAACAATTCTGAAACTCACATTACAACTCCTTCGCCTTGGGTGCACTGGTTAATATTTTTATAAAGCTATGGGCAGGTCCTGGGGTCAAACCTACGAACCTCCCAATATTTCTTTGGCAACATGTAGCAATCGCTTAAATTAATATGGTATATATCCCCACAGTATATAAAATATGTTGTAACAAATGTGTAAACATAGGCATGTAATAGCCCAACAATAATACAATAGTCGACCCATGGATTTTGGTTATAACCAAAGTTTTAAAAAACCCTTCGACCATATTAATTAACCTAGCGGTCTATACCATATGCAACTTGTGGCATTTTTGTTATAACAAATGTTTAAAATAAATATTCTAGTGGATAACCATATACCATATATAAGACATGGTTTCAAACCGTTCGCGCCATGGTTATTAACACATACCCTGTGCCATAGAATATAGTTATAACCATAAGTTTAACATTGGATATGGTTAATGGTTCCCGCAGTGATTGGAGACTTCGTGTTGTCAGAATTGTTGTTAGCATAAATATCCACCATAACTTTGGTTTGGCAGGGCCACCGGATGTGGCTAGCTCCACCAACCCTACCCCCACTTTCGATATTTCAAAAACATAAATACCATTCTGTGCCAACGTTTTAATAAATCAAACACATGGTGTATTGGTAAGGTTTTTCAATAACACAATGGAGGTCAGGGGTTTGACTCCAACCCATGCCAATTTGGCCTTTGTTGACTTGTACTTGCATTGACTTTAACCTGCCACTTGTCACACTAAGAGACTGCCGCTTGGCCTGCAAGGCCCAATTTTTTACCTGTTTGGAAAAAACTTCAGAACACGTTTTCTCCCTCATGCGGAGGCCATTTTGACAACCAAATATATTGTTAGAATCAGCATGACGAGCTCTTCGACTTGGTGCTAGTTTTGTGAGAATACAAGACTTTTGAGCTTTGGACATTTTGATGATCCTCCTAGATCATTCCTCCACTGGAAGCTTTTATACCACCAAAATTTTGGTTTTAAGCAGACACGAGGTGAGGGTACAACTCACTCACCCTTCCAATCACTATCCACCTTGCCTTGTTTGGATTCATGCCTTTGAGCCCCACTCAAATATACTCAACATATGCACTCCTAGAAGTGCGTACCTTCCTGTGTAAGATGGTATCTTGTAATTCATTCATACATTCAGGTACAAAATATTCTACAGTTGGATTTTGATCATTTTCCTCTGGATCCATGATCATTGGAGGTTCATACAACTTCAAATTTTCAACATTGACAACTAAATATGTGCATCTATGGAGGCAAATTTAACCAGAATGCATTATGCCCAATCTTTTCAACAATATTAAATGGACCATACTTGATAGGTTTCAACTTTATACCTTCAACTTTCATCCTTTCCTTGCTGATGTGTAGCCATACTTGATTTCCAATCTAGAAGTGATGATCCACCCGATGCTTGTCATGGCGCATTTTGTACTTGGCCTGACTTTTCTCCCATTGATCCTACACTACTTCATGAATCTTTTGGATTCTTTGAATGAACTCAATTAATTTGTCAGAATTTCCATGTCCAACCTCCTTATCTTCTCCACCAAACATGAAGTCCATTGGTGATTTTGGCAAGTACCCAAAACATGTCTCAAAAGGAGATCTACCTGTAGAAGAATGCAAGGCTCGGTTGTAGGCATGCTGGACATAATGTAAGGATTCATCCCACAACTTACGATGCTTGCTGCAACAGCCTCTGAGAATATGTACCACTGTTTTGTTCACCACCTTTGTTTTCCCATCAGTTTGTGGATGAAAAGATGTGGTCTTTTTCAACTTAGTGTCCATGAGTCCCCACAAAGTGGAACAAAACTCTCCCATAAAACAAGAGTCTCGATCTGAAATGATAGAAGTAGGCAACCCAAAATGAACCCATATAATTTGAAAGAATAATTGTGCAGTCTTTTCAACAGTTACTTGCTTTCTACATGGAATAAGAATACACATTTTGCTAAATCTATAGACCGCAACATACAAATAATCATGCCCTCTTCTAGACATTGGAAGTCTTCCTACAAATCCATAGATATAATGTCCCATGGTCTAGAAGGAACTGGAAGAGGCATATGCAAACCTAACTTTCTATTGGTTGGTTTGCTTGTTAAACACATGACACAACCTGTGATGTACTTAGAAATTTTTCATTCGTTCAAAGGAAAATATCAATACCTTTTTAATCGTCCCACTGTCATACCTACACAAAAATGCCCTGAAACACGAGAAGAATGTGCTTCCTTGATCACATGTACTCTTTCTCCCTATGGTATGCACAACTTGCCAAGATGGTACAATAACTTGTCATGAACATGATAATTCACTTCTTCCACCTGAGCACCATGAGTTAGTGATTCATAAACATCTTTGAAATCAATATCTTTAGCATACTGTTCAATGTAACTTTCATGTGCTAAAGAACTATTTTGCAGAAAAAATGAAGCATTCAAAGAAGGTCTTGATAACATATTAGCTACTTTATTGGTGGTTCCTTTCTTATATTTGATTACTAATTGGAATTGCTACAAAACTCCATCCATCTATAATGTCGAGACTACTGCAACTTTGTTTGAGATTGAAGGTACTAAAGTGGTTGATGATCTGTATGAGTCATTGTTTCTTTTACCTGTAAATAATATTCCATTTTTTAACACTTTCCACAAATGCATATAATTCTTTATCATATGTTGGATAGTTAGCAATTGCTTTAGAAAATGTTTCTAAATGAAAACAAATAGGCTTTCCTTTTTGCAATAATATTGCACCCATTGCATACCCGCTAGCATCAATTTCAATTTCAAATGGCTATTGAAGGTCTAGTAATGCTAAGATTGGAGTTGTCACAATTGTATGCTTTAGAGTATCAAATGATTTTTTGTGTTTTCCTCCCCACTGGAAGGAGACTTTAGAACTTGCTAAAGAATGAAGTGGTGATGCAATAAAAGAGAAATGTGAAATAAATTTCCTCCAATACTGAACTACACCAAAGAAACTTCTAACTTCTGTCACATTTTGAGGCCTTGGCCACTTAATGATTACATCAATTTGAGCTGGATCTATTTTAAGATGACCTCCTCCAACTATGTAACAAAGATAAACAAAGGATTTTTTCCCAAATTCACACATAGAAAGTTTGAGATACAGTTTCTCTCTTTGCAACACATAAAAAACTTGTTAACATGCTTTAAATGTTCTTCCAAACTTGAACTAAAAGTAAGAATATAATCCATATAGACTATGACGAACTTATCAAGAAATTGACGAAACACATCATTCATCACTCTCATAGAATTTTCTCGAGCATTGTATAAACCAAACAGCATAACCAATCATTCATAAAGCCCCCGTCTATTATTAAATGTAGTTTTCCATATATCATTCTCTACAATATGAATCTGATGATAACCACTTCTTAAATCAAATTTTGTAAAGTAAGCATCATTCTTTAATTCATTAAGAAAATAATTTATTCTCGAAAGAGGATACCTATTCTTAATGGTGATTTTATCTAACATTCTAAAATCAACACACATTCTCCAAGTTCCGTATTTGTTAGGGACTAATATGATTGGTGATCCACGTGGAGAAGAACTAGGTTGAATGAAGCCTTTATCAACCAATTCCGGAATTTGTTTCTTAATTTCTTCATTTTCTATGACCGACATACGATACATGCCAATATTCGAAAGAGGGGAATTAGATTGTAATTGAATCTCATGTTGTATTTCTCGTTTTGGAGGTATACGTTTTGGTTATTTAAACAATTATTTATAAGAATCTACTATTTCAACCAATTTTTCCTTAAACTAAGAATCACACCCTTTGAAATCATCATACTTATCTTTAGGTTGTTCTTTAATAAACATGAGAACATAAGTTTTACTTGAACTTATGAGTCTTTTCATTTGATTTACATTGATTAAATCCAAGCTTGTCTTCATTCTATGTGCCCTGCAAATGTATTCAATTCCATCCTTAACAATATGATACTTATTCTCCTTTCTATGAAATATGGCATCTCAATCATAAATATAAGGACTACCAAAATCAACTCCAGATATATCCAAAGGAATCGCATCTATATCAACTTTATCAACAAAATTAGTTGTAATTGCAAACCTTAAATGACATTGTTTTGTGACTTGCATTTGAGTGTTTTCTTTGAACCATCGTAAAGGGTATGGTTTTGAATGATTTTTAGTTTCCAATCCCAATTTCCTTACTGGTTCCTTAGATATTAGATTTTCTTGTGATCCACTATCGAATAGTGTATCTATCTTAGTGTGCTTGGAGATAATATTGATATGAAACAATTCAACTCTCTTATTGTCTTCAATCACATCATTAGATTTTGAAGAAGATGTGGAAAACGTAGAACTAGAGCTAGATTCAAAAGGATTACCTATCAAACCCATATCAGTTATCTTATTTTCATCACCAAAGTCACATCCAAAATCTTGTTGATCTGCAGCATTAGCTTTCATCTCTCCCTTCTTCTTAAGGAACTTCTTTGGCTTAAGTTCTAGATGAAGCTTCCAACACTTGGATTCGTCATGTCCAACCACCTAATAATGAGTACAAGTAGGCCTTTCTCCTTATTTCTTAGTTATTCCTGATTTGTTCACTTTCAACTTTCTCTTTCCTTTGCCTTCTTTGGAATGTTTGTTCTCTGAATGCTTGAATGGTTTCTTAGAAAAGTTTGATTGAAAATATTTGCCACCTAATTCAATATGAATGGCTTTCACACACGCTTCATCAAAGTTAGTTGAATTAAACATAAGAAATGTATGTCACAAATAAGAATGCAAACTTCCAATATACTTTAACAAAGTATCTCGTGTGTTTAATGGAACATTAAGTGCTGCTTCCTTTTTCTAGAATTCATGTGTAAACTCTTGCACACTCTATGCTTTACCTTGCCTTTTCTACTGCCAATCCATTACAACCTATTGCATATATCCTAAAGGGTAGAATTTCTTTCTAAGAGATTTAAAAAACTTAGACCATAATTAGATAATTTTACCTTTATGCTTCAAATCTGATTGAGTTTTACTTTCCCACCAAATCAATGTTGTTCTCCCCATTATAACTATCGCTAACTAACTTTTTGTAGATTCATCAATAATATTCTGAATTCTACAATACACCTCAAGTTTCTTTATCCAGTTATCTAACTTTTCAGGATTCATTTCACCATCATATATTGGAAATTAAAACTTAACATCAAGCTTCAAAAAAGGAGATTTCTTTGGTTTCTTTTGTGAGTCTGAATCTAAATTGGAATGATAAGAGGATGAGGAAGAAGAAGAAGACAAAGATGGAGGAGAAGGAGGTTCATTACCATTAGCTTTTTCCTTGCCCTTTTTCACTTTTGTGCCTTTAGAAGGCGAAGCTGCATCTCTAGTCTTCTTGTCTTCATAAAGTTTTGCAATCATATTGTTGGGTCCCTATAATACTAGTGATTACCCCATTACTATTGTAGTTATACCCCTTATTTATATTGTTGTGCCCCCATTGCCCCCATATTGTTATTAATGTGCCCAGAGAATCCCTCTATTGTTATTTTTGTGGCTTTATATTATTATTGTTAGGTCGGCTGGATTATATTGTGACTCCTTAGACTCCTATATATAGAAAGGAGGTTTTGTCATTTGTATCATCCAAGAATTGTTCATTTATGTAATGTAAAGGAGGTTTCCCCCTCGAAGAGGCTGAATTCTAAGGCGTTGATCTATCTTTTCTTGAGCTAGTTTCATAACATTTGGTATCAGAGCTTTGGATTCTAGGGTTTCGCTGCTCCAAACAGGTCATCGTGGCATTTTCGCTATAACTTTTTTTTGTGATGTTTCAGAAGTCACAAAAAAAACCATTTGAGAAGAAATCGCGCTGAACCTTGGGTCCAAATTTCAGAGCTTTTCGCGCGATATTTTTAGAGATATGATCTGAGGAAGTTGGTCTTTTTGTAGACTCCTGAATTACACTCAAAACAGGTGACCTGGGGAAAATCATCATAACTTTCTTTCTGAGCATCGGATTGAAATTTCGTAAGAAGGTATAGAAAGAGGATGGACTGTAGTTTTCTTTTATATATTTTTCAGAGTCAAAGGTCAAAACAGTGACACGTGGCACTTGATACAAGTTCGTTCTACTGAACTAGTCTATAATCCGGTCACTGCGGGAGATTGTGCATAAATCTTTCTTGGAGAATCCAATTTGGATCAGACTAGTGGAATTGGAAAGAGGACATAGAAGGATACTACAGGTCAAAATTTCAGAATTGGAGGATTCGAAATTAAAGAGATACATCAGATTCAATATCAGGCTTCTACAAAGTAGAAAAAGGTGTGTAGTTTTTTTTTATTTTTTATTTTAATTTTTGCATAAGTTTGGTTTGAAGGAATTCAAAGGGCATAGTAAAGAATTATTATCAGTAACTGATGCCCCGAGGAAAGAAAATGCAAACACCTAGTAAGGAACCTGAAAGCTCTAGCATGACTCATGAAGAAGAGGAAGAAATGCTACATGATATATCAAAATTACAAGAACAAGTGCAACAAATGTCACGCTCACAAAAGCTAACAGATGCTAAGATAAATGGCGTGGAATCTAAGATAAAGGGCTTGGAAGCTAAGATGGATGATCTAAAGACAGATTTGAGGACAGATTTGAAGACAGACATGGCAGATTTGAAGACAGATTTGACAAATTTTCTACAAGAAATACTTACTAATGGTGAAAAGGTTGTAAAGGAAACTCATGATGTGAACAAAAGAAATGTTAATCATGATTCCATAGACTCTAATGTTGGATCGAAGACCCACCATATTCCAAAAATCGATATGAGGAAGTTTGATGGCAAGGATCCCGCCACATGGATATTACAGATGGAGCAGTTCTTCGATCTCAATAATGTGCAAAACACACAAAAGGTACGTATGGCAACTTTATATTTGGAACCAAATCAGTTTGTATGGTATCAATGGCTTTGCTCTCGTAAAAAAATTATCACTTGGGCAATTTTTACGGAAGAATTGATAGCACATTATGAGGATACAAAAAGCAACACTTTTTTTAGCCAATTGATAAGTCTCAAACAAAAGGGTTCAATAATGGAGCACATTGAGGAGTTCCAAAAATTGAACATAAGGGTAAAAGATATTCCAGAGGAGCATAGGATTGATGTGTTCATAGGGTCTTTAAAAGATAATATCCAACATGATGTTCGACTTTGGGAACCTGATTCATTAGAGAAGGCATTCAGGTTAGCAAGAAAAATGGAAAGCAAAATTATGGCAACCAGGAAGCATACCACTCACAACTATAAAGACGGAAGTGTTGTTGCCCCTAGTCTTCCACAACCTATAAGGTTGACACCACAAAAATTGGAAGAAAAAAGAGCAAAAGGGCTTTGTTACAGTTGTGATAGCAAATACACTAAAGGTCATAAGTGTGCTGAAAAAATTATTCTACATAGATTGTGAAGAGGAAGAAGAAAAGGAGCAAGAAAGGTCAAAAGAAGGGATATACTCCAGGAACAAAGCCTAGATGAAGAACAAATAAATCCGACCATATCTTGTAATGCATTGGCAGGAATTACCACTCCTCAAACCATCAAGATAGAAGGACAAATCAAGAAGAAAAAGGTAATAGTGTTGATTGATTCAGGAAGCACCCACAATTTTATTCATTGTAGGGTAGCAAAAGAATTGAATTGCTTCCTATATCCAGCACCAGAGTGTCAAGTGATGATTGCAAATGGAGGAACAATAAATTGCTCTGGAAAGTGCCATAATATCAAGCTATCCATGGGAGAATATGTATTGACTAGCCCAATGCTTTCCATTCCAATGGGAGGTGCTGATGTTGTACTAGGAGTCCAATGGCTACAATCCTTGGGTACAATAGCTTTTAATTTTCAAGAACTTTTCATCAAATTTTCTACGGAAGGAAAGGAAGTTGAATTAAGGGGTATTGCAGGGAAACCAGGAAAGATAATCAGCTCTAATGGTATGACAAAGCTTCTAAAAAAGGAGCAAAGGGGTGTAATTGCACAATTATGTTCGCTAGATGTTTCCACATTAGAATCATCTATTTCTCCAGATCTCCAAAAAGTCCTGGACAATCATTCCAAGGTATTTGAGACTCCCAAAGGTCTCCCACCTATGCGTGATCATGATCATGCTATTCATCTGATTCCAGGAAGTGTTCCTCCAAACATCAGGCCGTACAGATATCCCTATGTCCAAAAAAGTGAAATTGAACGTATGGTTGCAGAAATGCTAGAGGCTGGTATAATTCAACCGAGTCAAAGTTCTTTCTCTGCTCCAGTAGTATTGGTGCACAAGAAGGATGGATCATGGTGCATGTGTCCGGATTATAGGGAGCTCAACAAGCTCACTATTAAAGATAAGTTCCCCATTCCTGTCATTGATGAATTACTGGATGAATTGCATGGATCAATTTACTTCACCAAGTTGGATCTTCGTTCAGGATATCATCAAATCAGAATGAAGATTGAAGACATTCCGAAAACGGCATTTAGAACTCATGAGGGTCATTATGAATTTTTGGTCATGCCTTTTGGCCTTACCAATGCACCTTCAACATTTCAAGGTTTGATGAATTCAATTTTCAAACCATTCCTTAGAAAATTTGTGTTAGTATTTTTTGATGATATACTTATCTACAGCAAGTCTTGGAAGGATCATGTTGAACATGTTGACAGGGTGCTACAACTATTGGAGGAGAAACAATTATATGCCAAAAGATCCAAATGTTTCTTTGGAGTCCAGGAGGTGGAATATTTGGGTCATATTGTATCTCATGAAGGAGTTAAGGTAGACCCTAGCAAAATTAAAGCCATTAAGGAATGGAAAATCCCCACATCCATAAAGCATTTGCGAGGATTTCTTGGGTTGACAGGGTATTATCGCAAGTTTGTTAAGAATTATGGGAGAATAGCAGCACCTCTAACAACATTATTGAAGAAAGATGCATTTTCATGGACTCCGGAAGCAACAAAGGCCTTTGAACATCTTAAAGAGGCAATGTGCCAAGCATCGGTCTTAGCTACACCGGACTTCACAAAAACCTTTATTGTGGAATGTGATGCTTCAGGAAATGGAATTGGTGCTGTTCTAATGCAAGATGAAAGACCCATTGCTTTTGAAAGTCGTCCAATCAAGGGAAAGTTTCTAAGCAAAGCTATTTATGAGAAGGAAATGTTGGCAATACTCCATGCACTTAAGAAATGGCGACCCTACCTAATGGAAAGACACTTCAAGGTAAAAACGGATCATGATAGCCTTAAATACTTTTTAGAACAAAGATTATCCTCTGAAGAGCAACAAAAGTGGGTCACAAAGATGTTGGGTTATGACTTTGAAATCATCTACAAAAAAGGGAAGCAAAATGTGGTGGCAGATGCACTCTCAAGAAAGGATGAGGATGTGGAAGCATTGTTTTGTGCCATTTCTATTATCCAACCAGATTGGATAAATGAAGCAAGGGAGGAATGGAAGAATGACGAAGAAGTGTGGGCACTTATTCGAAAGCTACAACAAGATTCCAGTACGTCTGATACATTTAGCTGGAAAAATGATTCGTTATGGTACAAAGATCGCTTATACCTCTGTAAGAATTCCCAGCTAAAACAAAAGATTCTTATGGAATTGCACACTTCTCCCTTAGGAGGGCACTCAGGATTTTTAAAAACTTACCACAAGGTTAAGAAGGAATTTTTTTGGGATGGCCTTAAATCAGATATTCAAAAGTTTGTGGCAGAATGTTTGGTTTGCCAACAAAATAAAGTTGAAACAATTAAGACACCGGGTCTATTACAACCTTTATCCATTCCAAGCCAACGTTGGGAGGAGGTTTCAATGGATTTTATCACAGGTTTACCCAAGTCTGAGGGAAAGAGTGTCATCATGGTGGTAGTTGACAGACTTACCAAGTATGCACACTTTTGTGCATTATCACATCCATTTAAAGCCAGTACAGTTTCTACTGCATTTATGGAAACAATTCAAAAGCTACATGGAAACCCCAAGATTATTGTAAGTGACAGAGATCCCATTTTCACTGGAAATTTTTGGACAGAATTATTTTCTTGTCTTGGTACTCAGTTAGCTCATAGCTCATCTTATCATCCTCAATCTGATGGGCAAACTGAGATAGTAAACAAATGTTTGGAAGGATATCTTCGTTGCTTTGTATCTGATAAACAGACACAATGGGTCAAATGGTTGCCTCTGGCTGAATGGTGGTATAACACTTCCTTTCATACAGCAACAAAAATGACCCCATTTATGGCACTTTATGGGTATCAACCACCATCCATCACATCATATTTAAGAGAAAATTCTAAGGTTCAGGCAGTGGAACATCACATCGAACATCAACAACAAGTCCTCCAACTCTTAAAGGATAACCTCGTGTTGGCACAGAATAGAATGAAACAACAGGCAGATCAACATCGCAGTGAAAGAAGTTTTGATGTAGGTGATTGGGTATTCCTACGGCTACAACCATATAAGCAAATGTCCCTCAAGCAAGCTAAGAAGGATAATAAATTATCACCAAAGTATTATGGTCCGTACAAGGTGTTGCAAAAGATTGGTACTATGGCATACAAATGGAGCTTCCTGCAGCTTCTCGATTGCACCCAGTTTTCCATGTTTCATGTTTAAAGAAGGTTATAGGCGACAAGCTCCCAGTTCAAACAATATTGCCAGAACTTGACGAGGAAAGAAAAATTATATTGGAACCGGAAGCAGTTATAGAAACAAGAACTCGACAGCTACGAAATCGATCAATTTCAGAGTACCTTATCAAGTGGAAGAACTTATCCGCTGAAGATTCCACATGGGAGGATGAGAATTTTATGCAGAAGTATCCAGAACTACTCAAGCGTTGAGGACAACACTTTTTTGAAGGAGAGGGGCATGTTGGGTCCCTATAATACTAGTGATTACCCCATTACTATTGTAGTTATACCCCTTATTTATATTGTTGTGCCCCCATTGCCCCCATATTGTTGTTAATGTGCCCATAGAATCCCTCTATTGTTATTTTTGTGGCTTTATATTATTATTGTAAGTTCGGCTGGATTATATTGTGACTCCTTAGACTCCTATATATAGAAAGGAGGTTTTGTCATTTGTATCATCCAAGAATTGTTCATTTATGTAATGTAAAGGAGGTTGCCCCCTCGAAGAGGCTGAATTCTAAGGCGTTGATCTATCTTTTCTTGAGATTAAAACTTATCTAACTTTTCAGGATTCATTTCACCATCATATATTGGAAATTAAAACTTAACATCAAGCTTCAAAAAAGGAGATTTCTTTGGTTTCTTTTGTGAGTCTGAATCTAAATTGGAATGATAAGAGGATGAGGAAGAAGAAGAAGACAAAGATGGAGGAGAAGGAGGTTCATTACCATTAGCTTTTTCCTTGCCCTTTTTCACTTTTGTGCCTTTAGAAGGCGAAGCTGCATCTATAGTCTTCTTGTCTTCATAAAGTTTTGCAATCATACTTTGCATACTAAGGAACATCTACTGAAATTGATCTCCACTCTTTGTCTCAGGAGCTTCTCGTTCATTTGAACCTACCATTTTTTGTGAGACTTTCCTCCTTCTAATATCTGCATTTAACTCTTCAAGTTTCCCTTCTCCATTTTGTGACCTGGATCTAGTCAACATTCACATTGGAAAGCATCCTTCTTATACATGATCAACCTTGCTCTAATACCAAAATATGATCTGAAAACACAGAATTGGCTATTTTCTCAATTTCCCCAAATATTAACTCAAGTTGCTTTTATGTGAATGAATGAGATAAAATTGAGTTTTAAGTGCCTTAAACATAAACTTGAGAACTCTAAATAAGCATGAACAATAGCAATAAAATAAACAAACACAACAAAAATTGATGATGGAGTTCATCCCTCATGGACTACATCTTCGGGTCCGCTTCTAAGTGGGGTCCACTGTATTGGTAATGCTCAAAAAGTCTCTTTACATAAAATTTAGCCATTTTGGATTGTGCACGTAGGCACCAATGGCTACTGTCAGAATGAAGGCCTTGGCCTCTTCTCTCCAACGTAAATTTCCATTCTCAAAAAGGCCCAATGATGGCCAATATATGCCCAAAAATGCATTTATAGGAATAAATAAGAAACAATTATTAAACTCACATTACAACTCCTTTGCCTTGGGTGCACTAGTTAATATTTTATAAAGTTGTAGGTAGGTCCCGGGGTCAAACATGCTGACCTCCCAGGATTGCGTTGGAAACATCTAGCAATCGATTGAATTAATATGGCATATATCCCTACAACATGTAAAACATGTTGTAAAAAATGTGTAAACATAGGCATGTAATAGCCCGGTGGTAATGCAATAGTCGACCAGTGGATTTTGGTTATAATCAAAGTTTTAGCAAACCCTATGACCTTATTAATTAACTTGGTGGTCTATACCATATGAAACTGGTGGCACTTTTGTTATAACAAATGTTTAAAGTAAATATTCTAGCAGATAACCATATACCATATATAATATATGGTTTCAAACCTTCCCTGCCATGGTTATTGACACATAACCCGCACCATAGAATATAGTTATTACCATAAGTTTAACATAGTATATGTTTATTGGTTGTCGCGTCGATTGGAGACTTTGTGCTGTTAGAAATCTTGTTAGTGCCTATATCCACCATAGTTTTGGGTTGGTGGGGCCACCAGATGTGGTGAGATCCACCAACCCTACCCCCACTTGCCATATTTCAAAAACATAAATACCGTTATGCACAAATGTTTTAATAATTCAAACACATGGTGTATTGGTAAGGTTTTGCAATAACACAATGGAGGTCAAGGGTTCGACTCCGACCCATGCCAATTCGACCTTTGTTGACCTATAACTACGCTGAATTTGAAAACTTGCATTGACTTTGGCAAATTGTGTTGACTTTGACCTTCCACTTGTCACACTAAGAGACTACCATTTGTCCTGCAAGGCCCAATTTTTTACCTGTTTGGAAAAAACTTCAGAACATGTTTTCTCCCTCATACGGAGGCAATTTTGCAAACCGAATATATTGTCGGAATCTATACGATGAGATCTTAGACTTGGCATTGGTTTTGCAAGCATCTGAGACTTTTGAACTTTGAGAATTTTGAGGATCCTCCTGGATCAATGAAGCCAAGTTGAAGGGCCAGGGAACTTCTTCGAAACAGGCTAAGTGTTGGACCAGTGAGACTGACAAGTGAAGTGATGAAGCTTCAACTGTTTCCTAACACTTGCAATACTGGATGACTCAACAAAATTGATCACCCATGACACAAGAACAACACTTTCACTTGCGTGTGCCTACTTCATGACTAATTACAAAAAGTGCGACACCTAAGATAGACTTTATGACGAGTGTGACGACACTTGTTGGACATCTCTAAAAAATTTGTGAATGAGTGCGACAGGTGTTTACATGGTTAAGAAAACTCATAAACGCAAATATGAGCCCTTGAAACCACCATAATGAGCTTATGCATAAAGTGCGACAACGAGTATGAAAAAAGACAACATCTTGCCTATCTTGCAAAAGGGAACAAAATGCTTAGAGAAAACACATGGAATGACTTTGAGTATTTGGGACCATTCATGTGATTGACGACATAGTGATATGACAGTGATAAACTATCCTTCATACTACACTAAGAGGTGCATTTTAACTTCATGAAATATGTTCTTTGTTCTTCGTACCTACCCTCCAAAGGGTTGTGGATCAGATGGAGTTATTTTTTTCTTAAGCAGTCCTGATCTCTAATCTTCTATCATACCTCAGGGTTCCTTGGTCTTATTATCTGATGATTATATTTTCTCCTCGTCTCCTTAAGTGTCATATAGCATGTCCTCCTCCTTCATTTCCTTCTTCATCATCTTGCCATAACATGGTAGAATCCCTGTAACTGCAATCCACTCACGACAAGACAACATCAATCTGATAAACCCCTTATCTAAGATATAGCACTTGGATGCATGAACTGGGCCGATACTGAGTGACAGGTTAGGGGAGAAGGCCAAGTGACTTCACAATTATGTAGTTAAAGCAGCCAAAGGTGAAGTCTGATTACTGAGACTGCGTAGTGTGCAACTTAGGCCAAACTGAGGGAAATTTATGCACAGTCCTGACAGAGGAAAAAAATTGTGCAGTGCCCACTAAATGACATAATCATGTATTTCAAGTACGTAGTGGCTGTTGTGGGATGGGGCCCTAGGAGGAAAAAATACACAGTGTCAGGAGGAAAGGGGGACTAGGCAAGTGAGAGGCTTGAGGGATAGAACTGTGTAGTTTTTGGAGGCAATAAGCTTCAGCTGAGAGAAGGCCACTGTAGGAGGCATATGCATAGTTTGGAGGCCAAGGGAGGCTAGGCTTTCTGCACATTGCACCATTCTATCAGGCAAGGAAAAATCTTGAGGGTTGCAGATGCGAAGTGCACAGTTTAGGAAGGATGGATGAGGCTAGGTTACTAGGTATCCTTTGGAATTTGGTCAAGTGTGGGAATAGTGGAACTGATGTGAACAATGATATAAATTGACTGTGACCAGACCCTTGGACACTTAGTGATACAACATAGATAATATAGAAAATATAAAATATAATTCCCTTAATGCAACAACCTTTGTGGAAACATACGACAAGTGTGGCCCCCTCGATAGACTTTGTAATGGTGCATGAAACTTTGGAAATGAGTGTAAAAAATGTCTTTATAATGAGAACAACTCACCTTCACAAATATTTCCCCTTGAAGAAAACCAAAACTCCCCTTTACATGACAAGAGATAATTCCCATGCCCGAAGACGACATTTGCTAAATAAAGATAAAAGTGTGAATGACTCTTGAGATACAACAAGGCTGATTGAAATCATCAACTAAACAATAAGTGACTACGATACAACCGATCATAGGATCCATAGTATTGTTGGTTTGTGTTATATTCTTTCCATGACTAGCCCATGTAGTTAACCAGGGGGTTAGAAGGGGGGCGGATCCCCCCCTTCGTTGCATTGATTGCATAGTGGGGAGGGTCATAGGGGGTTTGAGGGGTGCAGGTAACCCCATTCTATGGTTTTGCACCCTATGTTAGGTTGGGCAGACCTACCTATGGTTTTGTGCATGATTTTCACACATGGTTTTGGACGCGATGGTTTTCAGTCCATGGTTTTGATCGCGATGGTTTTCGGTCCATGGTATTGGATGCTTCGGCATGTATAAATATGTATTGTAACATTGAAAGGAACATAAATGAAAAATCAAGCTGGTAGTCTTGGTTTTGGGATCTAGGGGAAAATCTCTCTGTATATGTGTTTTATGTGTTATGCTCTCACATTGTTTATTTTCTGTGTTTTAGAATTCATATGCAAGTAATTTCTGTGCGGGGTTAAAACCTACAACTATGCTCCAAAATTTAAGTGCAAGCCAAAATTTTGGAAGGTGTTGCCATCACTACAATAGGGCCTGTCAAGATTGCTGAGACAGAAGGGTGTTATCATTCTATTTTACCCCTCCAGGTTAGTCACCCTTAGTACTTGAGTCTGACTAATGTTTTCCTGACTCGGGACTCTTTTTTTACTAGTTTGACCCAAAGTCACTTGCACAGTAGGCTATGGGAGAATCTATAGACCCGAAGTCACTATCAAGCCCACTCTCTAGAAGCGACCAAGGATTTTTGTTCCCCTTTCAGTTCCAGCATCTATGCCTTCTAGAGTGTTTTAGTCCCTAGGAGATCAGTTTGATTCCTCATATATTTGAGCTTCCCATGACTTATCGCTTAGAATTTTCAATGACTTCTCTTTGTCCTAAGTATCCAGATACATCCTCCTGGGACCTCTCTTCTACCTATTTATGATGGACCTTCTGAGAGGGTCAGATAGTTTTTGGAGAGGTAGGATTGAGAGTGAGATCTTTAGATTATATTGTTATAGCTTCTGAGGTCTTTTGTCATAGGTCTACTACTCTTCATGCTCATCTCTTAGATATAGTGGGGAAACTCTTTCAGATTGCGAAGAGGAGGTTTGGAGGTATAATTCTAGAATTGTATTGTTTCTTTTCATAATTAATGGAATATCACCTGTCGTTTTCATTTAGACATGACTATGTTTAGGAACAGAGATCAGGTGTGGACATGTTGGATCACTCGAGTGGCACACAAGATCTGCATCAAACTCAAAATCCTTCTCCAAAATGCGAGGATTCCAAGTGTGGTCTTATATATTTATACCTTAGATCCGACTGTTTGTTGCACGATTGGGAATTTGGGTTGGGAATTTGCTTATTATTCCATTGATTTTATTCTTCTCTGTCTGGTGATCTGATTTGGACACGATATCATGGAGCAACAACTCCTTGCATATTTAGCTGCAACATAACTAGTGCTTTCAATGAGAATTCGTTTGGTTTGTGTATGCTTTTCCTCCATCTTATGTCAATTTGTCTCCATATTCTTGTGCTGAGTTTTACTGTTTGTTTCAACTTTTCTGGGCTATTTTGAGGGTTATTTCTTATTTGTTTCTCTTGTTTCTTGGCATGAGTGTGAGATTTTAGGGATTTGTTGAGTTTTTCTCTCAGTCTCTCTCACAGAGAGTCATCCAAGTGACCAGGCTCTAGAGTCGATCCCTTGCTAATATCATGAGAGTGACCCTAGTCTCTTTGACCCAGTATTATGCAATCAGTCGATATTTTAAGCCCTAGAAAGGCCATGATATGTTCCGATTTTTCTCACTCTTGTTCATACTCACTTTGGACCTCTGTTCATTGGTTGTGTTTGATCCAGATATGTTGTTGTTCTTGAGTCTTCTTTATATCATACACTTGGTATCAAGGCAGGTTTCTCACCTTTGATTGGGCTTAGGCTCTCTTATTGATTATTGATATGATTATAGGATTGTGTGTTTTGTGGTTTTCTCTCATTGATTATTGCTTGAATGTTTCTGGTCTGATCCTCTTTGTCCAAAGTTTTCTATTTCCTTTAAGTCCTTTAGATTGTCTTTGAAGCCTCTTTTGGATTCTTTCAGTTGAGGCTTGCTTCTTGTCTCTAGGTCTCACTTTCAGATCTGATCATCTATTATCAGTGACTATTTAGGCCTGATCCACACTTTAGTGATGAATTGTTGTCATTGTTGTCTTGTTTTGGTAAATTTTCCCTCTTCTTTGGGTTATTTTTGTCATGATTGGTGGTGTTTTGGCCCGTTGTGCATTTTTCATCTAAAAAAGTTCACTTGAGTGTGTTTTAGTTGTTTTTATTGCACCCTCATTTGAACTTGTTTATGGGTTTTTGCCTCTAGGGTTAGGTTGTGACCTTTGTAGACCATTGGCCTTGGTTAGGCCATTGTAATATAGCCCTAACTTGATGACATTGCCCTTTCTTTTTTTCACTTTTGACTTTTGATTTGATTTCTTTCAGTTTGTTTCTTTGATTTGGATTTGTTTTTCCTACTTGTGATGCTTCTAGAGTGCTTTACATTATTGCTTGGGAGTATTTCCTTTGGCTTCTTTTCGGATTGTTTTGGTTTTTCATCCTAGTTTGTTTTGGGTCATTCATTCATAAAATTTGGGATAATTTGCATTCAAAAAGATTTATAAGTGCATCATAATAGTCATTGGCATGTCAGAATGATCTCACCCTCCTGTAGTTAGCATTAATCGAATTGAAAATAAAAAATTTCATATAGCTTCATTAGGGTGACTAACTAAGAGTCATTCACATCATCTTAGTTTCACACCACACCCCACTTGTGTAAACAACAACCAGTAAAATCAATGCGATAATAAAATTAACTAGATTTGTCTTTTATTTTCACTAGTAGTACACTAACACTGGCTTAGGCTAGGGTCTTGGAGATAGGAGTGTGATTTAAATTCTCCAACACTACAAAATTAACTTAGCAGCTTGTGGTAGGGAGTTAAATCCATTTGTAGTAGTGCAGTCTAGGAAGCCCTCATCACAAAAGGGTCAAGTACGAGGTCACACTTGGGCTAGGTGAATTGACACAACCCCTTTCACTTAGTTTCAAGTTGCATGATATATTGAAATTTCCACGTGTTAGGGTCCTATAATTTATAGGATCTCAAGGTGATTGAGTATTTTACCTCAAGAATCTTATATTGTAAATAATTGTCAATTTGCAAATGATTTCCAAATTAAAGAAAAATAGAATAAAAAATGAAAAGAGGGTATAAATAATAAAAAGAGGAAAAAACAAAAACATTGAAAAAAAGAAAATAAAAGATAGAACCCCATCAAAATGAAAACAAAAAGAAATAATATTGAAAGTGTTGCAAGTCTAAATGGCACTACTGATAGATAGTTTTCTTCATTATTGATAAATAAAGGTTGTGTGCAACCTGTTTAAAATGCCACAATGACTAGTTATTTGCTTGATCATACAGTACAATCATGGTTAAGCATGTTTAAATTTCTGAAAATTAGACTAGAGAATAAAGATTTTCCAAACAGTTTAATCTTGGTAAATCAGTAGTTAGGTAGAAAATGACATTGATTCAACTATTTAATCTGAATCAATGGGAGAAATAAGTCATAGGATTTAGATAGTTTTTCATTTTTCATAAAAGTAAATAATGTGGGTTTGTTAACCTAAGTGCACCCCTTAGAAGAATAAAAATGTTAGTTTAGTTAAAGGGTAGATAAAATAGTTGCTTTTATAAATATATGCCTATGCCATTGTATCCTAAGTTTTAATGACATTGCAAAAAGGCAAAGGGGCACGATGGGATAAAGTGTTTTTACATGTTTTTTATTGCTAACCTTTATCCTAAGTCCAAAATAAAAAAAAGTAAAGGGCAATATGGACAAATTTGTTTTCTCGTATATGATTAAGAAACACTGCTCTCAGAGCATCGATATCGTCTGTCCCTCAAGATCCATGGCCTTCATTCACTTTCGCCCCCCCTCTCCATCCTACCTTTACTAGCGACGAGGGGGGGGGGGTGGTTGGAAAAGGTGGTTTCTCCCACCAGGTCCCATCCCTATGTGGCACCCTCTCCAAATTTCACACCGCCCCTTGCAATACTACTTACCACTCTCTACCCCCTTAGAAATTGCCTTCCCCTCGCCCATTTTATGGCATCCCTACCACGACACATCTTCCACTCACCTCCTGCCATGTCTCCTAGCCGTTATCCAATTAATTTTTTTCCCAACAAAAATAACTGTTTGATATTCAATTCGCCTTCCCAGGTAACCGTTCAAACTTAACAGTCATGCATCGTTTCCAGCAGGACTTTCCCATCATTGTTTAAAATCTTTGGAAACCATCACCTTTCTCCTTTCCACTCGCTTATCCCCTCTAATTCTCAACTTTTACACAATGATAATTTCCAAAGTATTCGTGGAACCAGACCAAGATCAAAATTAATAACCCCCTGTCTCCTTCCCCTGACAACCCATTATCTCAACTAGTAAACCTTCCTTTCTCTCACTGTAATTATTCACTGATATAGTGATGCCTCCAAAGAGTAAAACCTAGGAGAAAATTGGCAATCCATTAATCCCTCTGTTGGGAGCGGGATCCCTTAAGGGTAGTTTTGGGGCTAAAATCCCATGTTTGAGTTACATTTTGTAATAAAAATGTAAAGACTTTTTTTTTTGTGGTCATGGAGTGCTAAGGTGTCATGTGTCATAAAGGGTAGTCCACCCTTAGTTTTTTAAAAGTAAAGCCGGTTGTAAGAGATATACCCATGGTCCGCAAACCATGGGATTGTATAAAAAGAGTTAGGCTCTAAGTAGTTTTGGAGACACAACATGTAATAGAGTCATAGCTTTGAAAGCAATAAGTCTAAGTCTTAGGTTATAGTGTAGGTAGAGGCTTTGTAGCTAAGTGCATAGAGGCCTAGGGTAGAAGTCCATAGCTGAGTGCATGGACCCCTGCAGCTATGTGCATAGGGTGGACAGAATTTGTAAACACTTGGAAGATATTAATAAAGAGAGATATTCTGTAATTTCTATTTCTTTGTTCTGTTGATGCATCTGGATATTTTATGTATGAGTTTCCTTTATTATGCTTATGTGATGTGTGAATGAATGCAATTACATTGAATAACTAAACACAATTACAATTATTTATTTACGTGGTGTTAACCATAATTGTTGGATAAGATAAGAAAGTCACATAGAGTAAATTGGGCAATCGGCACGGCACGCTGCCATAGCAACGTGAAAGTACCTTAGCAGTAGGCTAGGGCTGTGCGAAGGTTGAACGTACCCTTTCGTGGAGGTATAAATGTTTGGAATAGAGGGATTGTCTTGTAAGCCCTAGAGTGAACCAACATGCACGAAGGATGAGATAGAAGGAATCAAATGACATCACAACCATCTAAGGGTGCAGAAACTTGGTTCTAGCATCCCCCCATACTGCTTTGGGTGAGACTTTGGTTTGCACTCCACGGGCTAATGCCGAAAGGGCCAGTAGTGTAGGGATTTGTTTGTCTAATTAACGTTCAACTTGGGCCAGGCCCCCTCAAGCCAACCAATGGTTTCGTTGCCGGGACTAGAGTCTGCATAAGAGATGTGTGATGTTGTATCACTAGAATCCAACTATGAAAGAGATCAAAGACTGGTTGGATAGGAAGATCCACGAGCTCGCGGCACAGGAAAACAGAAACCCATTACTAGAAAAGGAATAGTGGCTAGACAGATACCTGTTACAAAGATCCATGAGATATTTTTCTGCTCCTTCCCAATTGAGCTATACGAGTTGATCGGGAAGCTAGCAGATAGCCAAGGAAGGTAGAAACTTGATGGTCCTATTGTTTTGGCCCCAGAGCTAATACAGAAATTGGAGGCATCTCAGGACAAGATCAGTCCTGCTGTTGATCATTGGTCCGATTGTGTCATAGGAGGATTTGTGACTGAATTCACGGTTGACACCTCAGTCATCTACATCGAGGTAGAGTGATGCTTTTTCAAAGGACCACGAGGTAAGTACATGAAATCTTTGAATACTTGGATTAAAATGCTATCGTGTGAAAAATGGGTTATGCAACTACCTTGATGTTCTGAACTACGCAAAGCAAAAAAGCTTAAAGGAACGAAGGAATAAAGGGTTCGGAGTATAGTCCCTTGATTTCACCTCTGCGAGGTGACAAATAAGAGATAGTGAAGGTTTCTCCGTAGAGTTCTATTTAGTTAATAAGACGAGGATTCCCACGAATACCACCTCCACCCACACCACCTCCAACTTCACCACCATCACCTCCAACTTCACCCGTACCACCTCCACCTCCACCGTAGTTTAGTATGGAAAACGTAGTGAAGCTGATTTTGTTCAAAGGCTTGGGAAATGAGGAACCAGACCAATTCTAGTTTGTTGTGAAAGCTATATGGGAAGCTCAAGGTGTTACAAATGACATATAAAGAAGGCGACACTGGTTAGTTCTCTGCAAGATCGTGCGCTAACCTTGTATATCAAGTACTCTAATGATAACCGGAATGCTAGAGTGATAGATATCCAAATGACACTGAATAGAGAGTTCAGTAGGCCTAAATATGAGGCACAATCGATTATGTGATTCAATAAGATTGTGATGCAACTAGGCGAGACACCTTGGGAACTAGATCAGAGGTTGAAATGTACAATCCATGAAGCCAACATGAATTGGCAGATGGACAACATCCCGAGTGGTTTATGGCTTCTCTATTTCCACACTTAAGGGACGCATTGTCAAAACATAAGATAACAACGCAGGCAGATGCCTTAGAGATTGAAATGAGACTGCATGAAACTCTGATGCAAGATCCAAATATGGGGGTTCATCAGATCAATGTGTAGTTGAAGAATTTATCCCTTGAGATGAAAAGTCTGAAACAGGACATGATGGTTCAACTCGAGGTGTGCGAAGAGTTATGGTGCCTGAAATGCAAGTGTCAGGGTCATGACAAGGACCATTTCCCGGTGTTTGCAAACTATATTGCAGGAGGAGGACCAATGCCTTTAAGGCGAGAAGCTCAAGCAAGACCAAGTGCGGGGCGTGCACTATGGTGCACTATCTGTCAAGTAGCAGGAAAACATGCCACAGATAACTGTCATTTGATGCAGAAGTTTGCACAAACATCGTAACAACTGTTCTACAACTTTTGTAGGTCGTAGGGTATGATGAGCATAATTGCAAGAGTTATGAATTGATTATGGATAGAAATCTCGCCTATAGGGTTCAATCCAAAACACGGCCCCCTGACCAGAGCACAAGGATGGCGTGGATAGGATTTCAAGGGCACAGACGAGGCCGAGGCAGAGGAGGACCTGGCAGGGGTCGAGGACAGTTGATCTGCTACAATTACGGAGGACTAGGACACTATGCCCAAGATTGCACTAACCCAACACATCCATCGTGCAAGTATTGCACGTTGTTTGATCATGAAGCAGAAGATTGTCTGACGCTGGTAGCTAAGATATGTGGCAAAGGGGTGCTACCACCTCCGCCAACTCAGAACCTACAGATGATGAAGTTTGAGTCGTGCGAAGAAGATCCAAACGTAAATATAGTGCTCAAAAGTGGAATCACAATGGGAGATGAAAAAGGGAAACAACAAGAAAATAATGTGTGGGTCCACAAAGCTTGGGCGAAGGAGGCTTAGTTCGATTTGGAGCACGCACGCGAAACCTTCATGGAAGCTAAGAAGAGCTTCGCTGAGGCATCCACCTCAGGAAGAAAGGATAAGGATGACCAAGAGATGGACCCCTCTATGCTCACAAATTTCTTGGAGACTTGTATGAAGTTACTGCATGATAGTAAGGCTGCGAAAGGGTTACAAGAGTTCATCAATAGATGCGTTGGAACCATGCCGGGTGAGCCGTGCATAGTATGAAAGGTTATCAAGCATAAGACAAGGACGGGATGGGAGATGGGGCTAACCGCATAGATAGGAGAGTATGAGATGGATCAGGTCATTTTGGACTTGGGGTCAGATGTAAACATCCTACCAAAGCATACTTGGGAACAAATGGGGAGACCTACGCTGCAATGGTCTCTGATTAACTTAAGGATGGAAAATTAGTAGAAGATCATCCCCATGGGATAGCTACAGGGGGTGACTGTGGATATTGAAGGTGCAAGCACGCTGGCTAATTTTGAAGTAATAGAGATAGTGGATGATAGCAATCCCTATCTTGTGCTCCTAGGAATTGACTAGGCTACTGATATGAATGGGGTAATCAACCTAAAGAAGTGAAAGATGATATTTAAGAAGAAATTGCTACGCATAATAGTACCTCTAGATCCCGCTGAAGGATCGCGCTATATTGAACCAGTCTGCGATTATGAGAGTGATGAAAATCTGGACTGTATCTATAAGATAACAGTGCAAGATCAAGATTTGGTGAATCCCACCATATATGTATGAATTACATGGGATCGTGAGAGTTCCTGCACTTCGGACTTTGATGAAGAGTTAGAATACTAGAAGAATCAGTTACATGAAGTGACTACACGAAACTATAACATGATGACCTAATCGCTATGATGTGTGTCCTCGGAGGTAAGAAATCTACTTGCTTATGATGGCCTGAATGAGGTAGATAACTTTTTGGATGCATTTGAAAGGGAGGTACTAGAAAAGCAGCACTTCCAGGCATTGGACTGGGCACTACATGCTATGCCCATAAGATGGTGGGGTACGCATAAGGGAAGCTTTGATGATTGGCGCGAATATAGGAGGATGATGAGAACATGATTTGGGAAGCCTAAGATGTGAATGACAGACAAGTATGATGGACAGAATGATCTGCGTGCGCATTTGGCCAAATGGGCCTAGTCTTGTGGAGAAAAGCCCTAACCTAAGTGGGGGCACTTGTTCTGTCATACCTTGGATGTTGTCTCGATAAATTGGTACATAGAAATAGAGCTCCGCCATGGTACCGGCCAGGGAAAATTTTAGGGGATAATATTCACCCATGTGCTAATTTTCTATACTTTTTCCAAAAAAAAATATTGGTAATTTCCATTTTTTTGTGAAAAAGATTCACCAAATTTTATAGAATGAAATTATTTTACCCTAAAAATTGCCAAAAATTATATCTAGACTATATAAAAATATTATAAATTTGAATATTTTACAAAAATATCTCCAAACATTTTATAGATTTCATATTATGGACTAGTGGGATTCGCCAAGTTTTCTAAACTTTAAGATAAATTTCCATCCTTAAAATTTTCCCTGGTACCGATGAATGGGATGTTCTTCGCGAGGGCTTTGTGATGACATTCAGTTTTGAAGACAGGTTTGACTGCATTAATGAGGTGCTACAAGAAGTGAAAGCAGTTATTTTTCGAATACCACGAGATCCTTTGGAGCTGATTTAGCTTGAGTAGGCTACTAAACTAATTCATGCACTGGAGTGTTATAATGTGACCGCTAAAGAAGAGGATGAGGATCCGCAGAAGATTAACATTCCAGAAACAGAAGGTCACCGTGAGGTTAAAGGACCACATATTGACAACCCTCATATAACCACACCGATTCTAGTCTTACCGGATTGGAAGAAAGAGTTTCATGTACATATCGACACGTCATGTATAGCGCTAGGAGCAGCCTTGATACAAGCTAGCGAAGAAGGCTTGGACCATCCTATCGCATTCACAAGCCGAAGATTATACAAAGTGGAGAAGAATTATTCCACCACTGAGCACAAAGGGAAAGCCATGGTGTATGCACTTTAGAAATATAGGCACTACTCGTTGGGAGGCCATTTTATGATGTATACGGATCACTCCACACTGAAGTACCTGGTCAATAAGCCTATGTTGGGGGGAGAATTTGTAGGTGTCTCTTATTGTTCCAGGAGTATGATTTTGAAGTTGTTGTGAGGCTTGGACAATTTAACGTGGGACCAGACCATCTGTCACGCATCAAAACAGGGGAGGAACCCACTAACTTGGAAGAAGGATTACCTAATGCATAGGTATTTGCAGTGCACATCATGGATGGTCATTTCGAGGATATAATACACTTCCTAACAATAAGTATTGCTCCAGAAGGATACAACGTCTAGCAAAAGAATCAATTAGTGGTGTGTGCGGCAGACTTGTCTGTCATTTCTAGGCATCTATACAAGATGGGGACTAATGAGATATTTTGATGATGTGTACCTAAGTTCAAAAAAAGCAGCCATGAGAGGACATTATGCAGGAAGAGCAACTGCACAGAATATTCTCCATGCAAGGTTGGGTGGCCAACCCTCCACGAAGACTCAAAAGCATATTGCAAGGCATGTGATGTGTGTCAAAGGACTGGTAGGCCATCATGGAGGGATGAGATGCCTTTGAACCCTTAGATGACGTTGCAACCCTTTGAGAAGTGGGTGATAGATTTTGTGGGAACAATTCAGCCACAAGGAAAGACGGGAGCAAGGTACATTATCACTACGATGGAGTATTTGACTCGTTGGGCAGAGGCACAACCTCTAAAGGATTGCACAGGAGTGACCACTGCCAAGTTCCTCTTTGAGCACATACTAGCGTGACTTGGATTTCCGAAGATCTTGATGAGTGATCGTAGTATGCACTTCCTGAATCAGACAATCAACACCCTGATAGAGGAATTTCAGGTATACCACCAGAAGAGCACACCTTATCACCCACAGGCTAACGGGACAATGGAGGCGTTCAACAAAGTTCTTGAAAATGCGCTGACCAAGTTTTGCAATGCTCATTGAAGTGATTGGGACCTATGTATACCTGTAGTACAATGGGTTTATCGAAAAACATGAAAGAAGTTGACTGGACAAACCCCCTTTAAGCTCGTCTATGGGTCTAAAGTGGTAATGCCTATGGAGTATATTGTGCCTAGTCTACGCATAACAACACTCACAGGTATGACAGATCACGAAACCCTACAGGAGAGGCTCGCACAACTGGATGAACTGGAGGAAGAGATATTTCTGGCTGGATTTCACCAACAGGTCCAAAAGCAGTGCAAAAGGGCATGGCATGATTGACACATTAAGTTGCACACCTTTAAGGAAAATGACGTGGTTTTTCTATATGATAGTAAGTTTGATAAATTTCCAGGAAAATTTTGAATGCACTAGTTAGGGCCCTATGTCATTAAGGAAATTACCAATGGAGGAGCGGTACAGTTGGTCAAATTTAATGGAGAACCCTTCCAAGAAAGGTGAATGGCAGTCGCTTGAAGCCATACACCGTGGTCCGACCATGTGACTAAACGAAGGTAGCATAGTCTTAGCACTCCAGGCAGCTGAAAGGAGATGGGGACTATAAACTACACTACCCGGGTGATCTGAAAATGGGGCTCTTAGGCTTCTTGTATAGCTTGCAAGAACCTCTCCCACTTCCAAAGGTTGTATTTTCCCAAGTCTATTTGATTAATCAATGTAGAATTAAGAAATTGCTTGAAAATATAGGCATATGCTTGTTTTTATTGTTGGTTGTTATGTGCCTTAAAACCTATTGTGTATACTGATATTTAAATGTGCTTGAACATATACATAAATGCATATAACAGTGAATAATGCAGCAGTAAAACAATATACATAAGACAACAATTTAATGAGGAGTTCACCCAAAACTCTTGTGGCTACATCTAAGTGAGCTCTTGTCAATTTGACTTGGCTCTTTGGGATTATGGATTAAATTCTTTGACAAGTCTATGACTTAAATCCATATGGTTTACGAATGAACCAATGGGCTCAGAATACCATCTTACCCCTGGTTGTTGCTGCAAATAGATCCAAACTCCCTTGGACTTGATTCCTTCAATCAGTGCTCCTAGCTATCTTGAGCTTCTTCAAACACTGACTCCATCAGAATTCTGCATTTCCTCAACTATTGAAGCTAACAGTATGCTCGAATTCATACCGGCCCTGAATCTCTGTCTCTTGGGCTCTCTGTGGGTCTCTTGGCCTCTTTCGCTCCACCTTCTGCTTCTCTGTGGGATTGTGGCTCTCTTTCCTTCCTGGGATTAAGGCTCCTTTGCTTTCAGGCTCCTTGTTCCTCGAGCTCTTTGGGATCATTACAGTTTGTGTGCTCCCTCTTGTTGGCTCTACAACAGTGGGATTTATCCCTCGAGATGGCTTGAACTCCTCGAGTCCACCAAGAATAACACTTTCAGCTCTCATGGATGGTTACCAAAACCTCTTTGGTTCCCAAAATGCCTTCCTCTAGCCATGCCTCTCTAGTTGTGCCTCTGACTATTCCTCTCTGGCCGTGCCTCTGGCTATTCCTCTTTGTTCGTCCATTCACCTCCCTATCTGCATTTTCTTCATTTTCCTAGGTGGGGAACAATGATGTTTGGAATAGAAACGGCTTGGGAACGAAAGGTGCGGCGGGCGTAGGCCAACCCTTTCTCTAGAACTAAAATCCAAAAATAGGCACATTTTAACCATACACAATGATGTATGGAAATACATAATAAAAATAGGAAATACATTGAAAACGCGATTGAATAGACTAAGATGGATCTCAAAAAATTATCAACCCGCATCTATAATATTTCGAGTCCACACATCTGTCGCAAATGGCAATGTCGTGCAGTCTAAAGGACAAATGATCCCTTTTGGCTTTGTTCTGATCCGATCTCCAATCTCTGATCGCTTTGATCAATGCTATCGCATCTTGGCGTATCGACCCATCAGAATTTTGGCATATCGGTGATCGACATATCATCAGTTCCATGGCCCGCTATCCCTAAGCTTCCCAATCGCTGATCAACGATCAGATCTTGACCATTGCTTCCCTTTGCTGATCCAATTGTTCTAATGCGCTCATCGCAATCAGCCCATTGCACATCTTAAGGCCCGAGGGCACTAGTCTTCTCCCATGGATCTGTGCGATGTGATAAAGCGACAATCACTTATCGCAATCGTTGATCGCCTAAGGTCCTTCCCTTTGAAACAATTGCAATGCAATATTTAACGATGATCGCTCAAACAGGGCCATGTGGCCCAATCCTAGCCTGCCATGTGTCAGTTGTGGATTGGCTTGTGAGCCTATACTAAAAATCAAAATTTTCAATATAGTTCAAAATTTAATGAAATTTCCTCCTTTTCTTAGGACATTGGGCAATTTTCATTTTACAATAACTCCTTCATCCGGAGTCTGTTTTCGCCCATTTAAGTTGCGTTGGATTCAGAATGAGGAGATATCTGCAATGGGACTATTTCAAGGAGTAGCCTATGATTTTCATTTTCCTCTTATTTACAAACGATTTGTGCCATTTGGCACCTTTTACGTCTTCCATGAAGTCTTTTAGATTTAGAGTTTTATCCGGGATCGTTTTTGGATCACGCCTTCCCAGTTAAATTACTTTTGGTCTCCAAAAGATTGATATACTAATCTGAACAGTAAATGAGAGTGACTCACCCTCTTCTTTCAGCCCCCCTGCACTTGCCTTTGCATAGTGCCTCTAAACCAAAATTTCTAACCACTTCCCCTCTTGGATGGGCTGGTCTTCCTGAGAAGAACTATCTTCCTCCTTGCCTTCCTGTAGAACTTCTATTAAAATGGTCATAGAAGGTAGTTTGAGCTCCTTTTCCTTGATCATTGATCCAAGGTGGCTCAACAAACTTGAAGTACATTTGCTCCACAAAACTTTCATTTGTACCTATTTGACAGGCTGCCAACAACACTATTAACTACAATAGGCATACAGACAACAACTAGATGGGCTAACTCCTGCTTCAACAAAAGAAACATAATTCACATCTTGTGAACACTTCCATGTCTTACATCTGCATACAAATGATGGATTAGCTAACAAGCCCACAAAACATGTCTTTAAAGCAAATGACCCTTCAAGTCAAGCATGTGGAAAAATACCATTAAGATTCTTTTCAAAAGATGAAACAATTTCATCACTATCTCCACCAAACCAACTTTATATGCATGTTTACAACAAAGCAATCAACCTTTCAAGTCAATTACACACACATGTTTCGAAAACAAGGAAAACATCAACATCCCTGTGTTCATGCACATCATGCTCATGCATGCATTTCATCCTTCAACTTTCGCTTAAGTACATTGTACTTTCGAAGCTGAAATGCACATAATGTTGCAGCACAAAGTGAGTCTCCTACTCAACTTCTCCATTCACCTTCTTGGTGGAAACCTGCAACTTGCATTCAATTACCACAGAAATGCAAATAGATGCATCATATCCATAGGCATGCAACTTTTAATTGGATAAGAATTCTAACCATTTCTTACCAATCCATTTCAAAGGTCCCTCCTTTGTCTGTACATCAGCATCAATATGTGAATCATCTTGAGACACATCATTCATGGAATCTTCCTTTCCATTTCTACCATCTTCTCTTTCCACCTTCTCCTTCAGCTTTTGTGGAAGCATTGCTGGATTCCGAGTCCAACACCTTTCAGCAAGATGCCCTTGCTTATGGTAGTAAGTGCACTGCATGTGCATCCTCTTGATAGCATGATTTTCCTTGTCTAATGGATCTTTGGATTTTTGCTTATTTTCCTTCAAAAGCTTCTTGTATGTAGTCATTCTCTTCCAACATCTGGAAACATGATGGTTATCCAATCCACAAAAGGAACATGCAATTCTTTTCCCATATCTATGTGGAAATTTATCATGCTTTGCAAAATCAAAAGGACGATGGTTAGAACCAAATTTATACCTTCCTCTTTCACCTTTATTTCCTTCTTGAGGAGGTGAAGCAAATGAAGAAGTGGCTCCCTTTGGAATCCCATCAATATCTTCAAGGCTGTTAGAGTTTCCACAACTCTCTGGTTCAAGAGTGTGCTTCTGAACACCGATATCCTACAAATGATGTTTCAAGCCATTGCATTCCTCCTAAACACAATCTTCACACTCTTGAGATAAAGGACTTTCAATGAAACTCCTTTTTGGAATGGTTTCAATGGATTTCATGGCAGTTTTGGAACTCTCTCCATAGGACTGTCCATAGCCAAGACCCAAATATTTAGGTCTTTCCTCAACCATTATTGGTTCAATAATACCTTGTGCATGCTTTCCCAAGCCCTTGTCTTCATAGCCCATCTTGGACATTAGCTTGGAACCTATGCCTTTAGTATGCTTTTCAAAAGAACCAATATGAGCATTCTTAGAAGAATTTGAAGACAAACTGGAATGGCTTACCTCTTCTTCAAGCTGATACTTGACTAAGGATTCTTTGGAAACAAAGAGCTGTGACTTCAACTCATGTATCCTTTTCAGGTTCATATTTGCAATATGAAGTCGCCTCTCCATTTCCTGCAGTCTGGCAGCAAGAAATTGCTTCTATTCCTTCATGAAATTCAGCTTCTTTATAAGTATGCTGCTCTTCCTTCCATCCTCGTACATTTCTCTCACCATATCCATCATGGTGGATAATTCTTACTTCATGTCTTCATCAAAGAGTCTCGTGAAGAGAGCAGAATTTGAGGACCCACTTGTAGAAGTTGTCATTATGCCAATGAACAAAAAAACTTCAACAAGATAAATAAAGAGCTTATTCAAGCAACCTTTTGCAACAAACCTCTTGTGCTCCAAAGATTGCCTTGAGGTCCTTTGGGATAGAAGACTACCTTCAACCCTTCTCCTTCTTGTCCTTCCTGGACTGAGCTATTAATAGCTTTCCCTTCACCTCTGCAAACTCAGCAAATAGCTAGTCTACAAACAAACATATAATCAGACTCTTGTTGTTCAAACACCTTTCAGACAAGCAGTCTTTTCTCTGTCAATCAAGCATTCTGATATAATCCTTCCTTGAAGGTGTGTTTAATCAAACTTAAGCTTCAATACCACCTGATATGAAAATGGGGCCCTTAGGCTTCTTGTTTAGCTTGCAAGAACCTCTCCCACTTCCAAAGATTGTATTTTCCCAGGTCTATTTGATTAACCAATGCGGAATTAAGAAATTGCTTGAAAATATAGGCGTATGATTGTTTTTATTATTGGTTGTTATGTGCTTTAAAATATATTGTGTATGCTGATATTTAAATGTGCTTGAACATATACATAAATGCATATAATAGTGAATAATGCAAAAGTAAAACAATATACATAAGACAACAATTTAATGAGGAGTTCACCAAAAACTCTTGTGGGCTACGTCTTTGTGAGCTCTTGTCAATTTGACTTGGCTCTTTGGGATTATGGCTTAAATTCTTTTACAAGTCTGTGACTGAACTCATATGGTTTACAAATGAACCAATGGGCTCAAAATACCATCTTATCCCTGGCTGTTGCTACAAATAGATCCAAACTCCTTTGGACTTGATTCCTTCAATTAGTGCTCATGGCTGTCTCGAGCTTCTTCAAACACTGACTCCATCAAAATTTTGCATTTCCTCAACTGTTGAAGCTAACAACACGCTTGAATTCAGACCGACCCTAAATCTTTGACTCTCGAGTTGTCTGTGAGTCTCTTGGCCTCTTTCACTCCACCTTCCGCTTCTTTATGGGAATGTGGCTCTCTGTCCCTCTTGGGATTAAGGCCCCTTTGCTCTCAAGCTCTTTGTTCCTTGGCCTCTTTGGGATCATCACTGTTTGTGCACTCCCCCTCACTAGCTCTAGAAGTATGGGATTTATCCCCCGAGATGGCTCGAACTCCTCGAGTCCACCAAGAATAATGCTTCTAGCTCTCGTGGATGGTTACCAAAGCCTCTTTGGTTCCCAAAACACCTTCCTCTGGTCATGCCTCCGACTATTCCTCTCTGGACGTGCCTCTCTGGTCATGCCTCTGGCTATTCCTTTATGTCAGTTGAACATATGTCCATCCATTCGCCTCCCTATCCACATTTTTGTCATTTTCCTAGGTGTGGAACATTGATGTTTGGAATAGAAATGGCTTGGGAATGAAAGGTGCGGTGGGCGTAGGCTAACCCTTTCTTCAGAACTAAAATCCAAAAATAGGCACATTTTAACCATACACAACAATGTATGGAAATACATAATAAAAATAGGAAATGCATTGAAAACCCGACTGAACAAACTAAGTCGAATCTTAAAAAATTATCAACCTACATCTATAATATTTCGAGTTCGCACATTCGTTGCAAATTGCAATGTCGCACGGTCTAAAGGCCAAATTCTCCCTTTTGTATTTGCTCCGATCCAATCTCCAATCTCCGATCGCTTTGATCGGTGCTATCGCATCTCGACGTATCGGCTCATCGGCATTTCAGAAAATCAATGGTCGGCATATCGTCAGTTCCATGGCTCGTAGCCCTTAAGCTTCCCCGATCGCCGATCAGCGATCAGATCTTGATCGTTGCTTCCCTTTGCTGATCTAACGGCTGTAATGCACTCATCGCAGTTGGCCCATTGCACATCATAGGGCCTCGGGGCACTAGTCCTTCTCCCATGGATCTGTGTGATGCGAAAAAGAGACAATCGCTTATCGCAATCGTTGATGGCCCAAGGTCCTTCCCTTTGAAACAATTTGCGATGCGATATTTAACGATGATCGCTCAAACAAGACCACATGGCCTAATCCTAGCCTGCCATGTGTCAGCTATGGATTGGCCCGTGAGCCTATATTAAAAATAAAAATTTTCAATATAGTTCAAAATTTAATGAAATTGCCTCCTTTTCTAAGGACATTGGGAAATTTTCATTTTACAATAACTCCTTCATCCAGAGTCCATTTTTTCCCATTTAAGTTGCGTTGGATTTAAAATGAGGAGATCTCTACAATGAGACTATTTCTAGGAGCAACCTGTGATTTTCATTTTCCTCTGATTTACAAAAGATCTGTGCCATTTGGCACCTTTTACCTCTTACATGAAGTCTTTTAGACTTAGAGGTTTATCCAAGATCCATTTTTGGATCACTGGGTTGAGGAGCTACGCGATTTGCGAAGCATCACAGGGTTTGTGGTAGCGTGGAGCGAGTTGTGCTACTCAGGGAGAAATTTCACAGGTTAGCTGGAAAGTGACCATTAAAGTCAATGTTCATGATTTGATGGCAGAAGTGAGGCCGAATCGAGCGGGCGGTTATCATTTAAGATGAAATTTAATGGCTTAGATCCTTGAAAATCTACCACCAATCTGGCATTACTAAACCATTTTGGGGCCAACGATCGGATTTGAATTCAAAATGCCCTATAGATTACAAGTGGTTGTCCAGCAAGAAACACTTGGAATTTTGAGAATTAAGTTATTAAGCTCTCAAGAGCATATGAATCATGAGAAATATGAGCTTCTGATAGATACCGGGGTATTTGAGACTTTGCCTATGGACAAACAGGAATTCTTGCAAAAGATCATGTCAGCACCCCTTGAAATTATACATACCGAGCAAGTAGTAGAGGAGTGGGCACAAGAAATGGACATAGAGGTAGAAGTAGCTATGCTAGAAGTGGTCGAGGTATTGGAAGAGGTCCCTAAGTCATCGAGAATGCCGAGACTGAAACCAATCCCAACCAAGGAGACCGTGAAAGGCAAGAAGGGAAAGAAGCCTGTCATGTCGGTGCACACCTCGCCCAGGTGAAACCCACCAAAACCCACTGCACAGGAGAAGGGCAAGGCCATAAACTTAGAGCCAAAGGAGGAGGACATTGAAGACATCCCGATGGACAATGAGGATGTGGGAGTGAAAGTAGAGGAGGTTGAAGCCCAAGGTGCGAACCCTATTACGCAGTTGCTGGAGTATGTCCCTCCACACAAGCCTAAGTCCAAGGTCCCAAAGGACATTGATGAGAGTAAGACTCCCCTACAAACCCCTCTACTACTGAATGGAATGGCTTTCAACGGTCCGCACTTGGCATGAGTTCCGATACTGAAGCTAGAATACTGGGATTTGGAGAACCACGAGAAGTTCCCACACCTGGCGATCGAGCAGTTGATGCGCCGCATCATAGACATGAATACGGGGATGACTACATTGGAGCCGTGGAAGTGGCTCAAGGGAATCGAGAAAGTAGGGTTTCTCAACCTGCTATGGATGTCGCACTATAATTGCACCTCGATGATAGTTTTAGTCATCAAGTAGCTGCTATGCTTGGTGCCTGATGGGTGTCTGTGGATGGAGGAACTAATAACCATCACAGATATTTTGATTCACCGAATAACGCACCTGCCGTATACAGGTGAGAATCTCATGATGATCTTTGGTAGGAAGGGTGGTGAGCAGGCACTCTCAGAGTCAATGAAGGAAAAATTCAAGTTGGTGAAGAAGTCGTGCGGTTACGCTATCTCCAGCATCTGCAACCTCACTATGAAGGAAACCACGCAGATCCTTGTAGGGAAGGTGGTGCAGAAATGCCACGCCAATGAGGTGTTGGTGCCTATTGTCGCACTCGCATGAGAGTTCTTGGAAGGATTCTAGTTTAATTGGTCAGACTACCTTCGCAGAGAGTTCCTTGCGAACCACTGTGAAGCACAAGAGCTCAGCAAGACGTTTCAATATGCGTGGCTCTTGCTATCGATTGTGCTGGTAGCGTGGGAGCTACCAGAGGATAGTCAGTTCCCTTTGGTCATGCCAAACCTCCCTAAAGCAGTGAAGTACACTTTGCTGTGGGCGACCAAGAACACATAGCAAGTTAGGGACAACAAGATCTTCTATTTCTTGATGGAGATGAATATCAGGATGGCCATCAATCACATGCCATGATTTTTTCCCACAATGTACGCTAACCTGCAGAGCTATGCCGAGATCAAAGTCGATTTCCATCAAGTCTCCATCAAGGCGCAGAAGGACCCTATGTAGAAATGGTACGACTTGCTGTATCTAGACACAAATGATGCCATTGATGCGATGCTTGATCAATGTCCGGCAGAGTGGTGCACTACCATGGACTTGGCAGTGGGTGGAAGCAAGTCCACTACACAAAAGAAGAAGGAGGAGGCCAAGTTGAAGATGGCACAGCTAGTCAAGAAGAGGAAAAAGGAGGCCACCGAGAAGGCCCAGGTAGAGCAGATAGGAAAGCAAGCAGGAAAACAGACATGTGGAACAGAGCATGGCTCTGACAAAGGTGTGTGGTCGCCTTCGCCTGAGATAGAAGAGGAATACCAGAACAGGACTGTGCAGACCCTCAAGGGATGTTCGCCCGCATTAAGCACCCAAGAGAGCTAGAGAAGGGAGGTCCTAGAAGGAAATACAAGGAAACCAAGACCTCGCTGAACCCTATCACACTGATGGAGGGAGACTTACATGATATCGGTGACATAGTTAGAGATGTCACAGTAGAGGCCCTGCATCAATTTGAACAACAATAGCAGATCATCCTAGGGGTCGTCCAAACCGGGTTGCAAGAGTTGCAGATCCACACATCGCAGGCTAGTACAGTGTCTACCAACTTGGCTATCAACACTTTAGAGGTTGCCGATATGCTGCACATGAAGGCTTCTAGTGTGATAGTGCTGCTGAATGGAGCGCTAACCATAGAAAATAAGGCTGACAGACCCACTGTCGTTGCCTTGAAGGGAGTTGGGCTGATCCTAGCAGCGCTTTCATGTGAAGCACTCCACGTCTTACAGGATGGAGTAATTGCAGAGCTGAGGGCCCGTTAGCATCGCGCCCTCCAGGTAATCAGTGAATAGTGGATCAACAATGAACAGATGGCCCTACAGAGAAATTTTTCCATTGCCGCTGAGACTAAGGCAACCAAATAGGGCAAGAAGATTATGCAAGTCGTTGAGGTGGCATGCAGAATGGTCCCTGAGTTGGCCATTCCGAAGGAGGAGCAAGTCGAGGTACACATCCACAAGTTGGCCATAGGGGTACGCGACACTCACTCAGACTAAGATAACGTGGGTTCAGTTGGAATTAAACCTGTAGATTATAGAGTTATAGTTGAGGGCCTAGCCTTCAACACTGCCAGAGGTAAAGGAACAGCGGGCAACTGCTATCACAGAAGCAGTAGCGGTAGTGGAAAGTGCAGTAACAGACTACACGCAATTGTTCAAGCAATCATTTGAGGTCCTAAAAAGCTCGCAAGAGGACCCAAACATATAAAGGCTAGAGATGGAAGTGCGCAAGCTACAACATCTTTACAATGAACTTAAGGGCACAATGCGAACCACCGCATTGACACAGAGGCTAGCCAAGCTGTAGGAAGCGAAGCAACTGAAGGAACAGGTGGATGCAGTGCTGCATAAGGAAGAAATGTTGAAGATGTGACTAAAGCCCTAGCTGGAGCAAGTTGATGCAGTCATAGGAAATATTGAAGGCGAGCTTGTGACTCTACAAGCGATGCAACAAAAGTTTCAGGCTAACATTGCAGGAGTAGTGACCGAGAAGACAGTGGAAGATGTGAAGTAGGTAGCAGCTCAGTGCACGGCAAAGGTAGCGATCATATGGGTTGATCTGGATGGGCTTCACGCAAATATCTCTGTGCCTACCGAGTGACTCAAGGGCAAGTCACAATGTTTGTGTTTGGGGCCTGTTAGGAGCGAGATCCCCTAAGGGTAGTTTTGGGGCTAAAAGCCCATGTTTGAGTTAAATTTTGTAATAAAAATGTAAAGAATCTGCATTTTGTGGTCGTGGAGTGTGAAGGTTTCATGTGTCATAAAGGGTAGTTCACCCTTAGTTTTGTAAAAGTAAAGTTGGCTGTAAGAGATCTACCCATGATCCGCGAACCATGGGATTGTATAAAAAGAGCTAAGCTCTAAGTAGTTTTGGAGACACAACATGTAATAGAGTCATAGCTTTAAAAGCAAGAAGTCTAAGTCTTCGGTTGTAGCATAGGTAGAGGCTCTGCAGCTGAGTGTGCAGAGGCCTAAGGTAGAAGTCCGCAGTCAAGTGCGTGGACCCTTGCAGCTGTGTGCGTAGGGTGGATAGAATTTGTAAACACTTGGAAGATATTAATAAAGAGAGATATTCTGAAATTTCCATGTCTTTGTTCTGTTGATGCATCTGGATATTTTATGCATGAGTTTCCTTTATTATGCTTATGTGATGTGTGAATGAATGCAATTACATTGAATGGCTGAAAGCAATTACGATTATCTGTTTATGCGGTGTTAACTATAATTGTTGGATAAGATAAGCAAGTCACTTAGAGTAAATTGGGGAATATGCACGGCACGTTGCCATAACAGTGTGAATTACCTTAGCAGTAGTCTAGGGCTGCACAAAGGTCGATCGTAACCTTTCAAGGAGGTGGATAAGTCTGGAGTAGAGGGCTCATCTTGCAAGGCCTAGAGTGAAGCAACTTGCGCAAAGGCCGAGATATAAGGAATCAAACAACATCACAACCTTCTCACGGTGCAGAAACTTGGTTCCAGCATTCCCCCATATTTCTTCAAGTGAGACTTCGGTCCGCGCTCCGTGGGCTGATGCTAAAATGGCCAATAGCTTAGGGATTTGTTTGGCTAATTAATGCTGAACCTGGGTCAGGCCCCCTTAAGCCAACACCCTCCCTCTATAGATTTAGTTCACATTCCTCTAGCCAACATGGATTATCTGATTAGTGAAACCCAATGTGATTGTGAGTTCTTAGAGCTATATTGTTGGATGGAAGACAAGCATGTAGACAAGACTGATGAAATTGGACTATTGGATTCAAATCTTCCACATTATATCTTCCCTCTGACTTTCCAAGCCCCTGAATTCACCAGAAAATGTCAGGCCTATTATGTCCCTGCCCAAAGAGCTATCATGGCTCCATCCGGTGACATCTTGTTTACAAGTTCCCCTTTCTCCTTAGAAGCCCTCACCCAACTTTATTAGAAGATAGAGTTCTCTACAAGAGCCAAAATATTTGAGATCTTCTTGCCTGAAAATTCCCAATTACCTAAGAAGAATCCTCCATACCCTTCCTCTATCTTCCCTTATCAAGCTAAACAAAATATATCCATAATTTCATATATTTTGTGTTATTATTCTGATCTGTGGGTTGTTGAGCCCATTTTAGGTTTTCTCTCCATAGTTTCCATAGATAGTAAACCATCCATTGTATCCAATTTCAGTCAATTCTTGGCTGATAGCGTTCATGAATAGTTTATGAAATTTCCCACAGAGTAGGTGTTTAATTACACTTCCATTCTAATCTAGATGTTCCTTTATTATCAAGCAGACAAGTTCAATCTTGCAATGTGAAGCTAGATGATGAGGGAAACCAACAGCTAGTGATTTTTAGGACTTCGATGGTCATGAAAGAGCAGTAGGAATTCTCTAACAAGCAGTTTATTGAAGAGTTTTTTTACCCATCCATCAACATCCTTAACAGTTCCATATAACCCAGAATCAGTGAGGATATCAAAAGGATTTTACATCTAACAAAACATGCCAAGACTGGAGATTGGTATTTATACCAAAACTACATAGAAATCAGAGTTTATGGATGTGAATTGGCACCATACAAATTCCCTAAATACCTACCCATGAAGATTTTTTCCATGGAATACATCAAACATATGTTAAATTCTAACAACATTCATTTTTAAGTGGCTAAGAAGAAATCATAGTTTTGGATAAAGACACAGGTGGACCCATTTATATGCAACACCAAGACAACAGGTGAAGAAGTAGACAAACTTCTTAAAGAGATGAAATTCAGCCCGAGTTTTACATGGTCTTATGACCCTTGGGGAATCATTTCCAAGCTAAGGGTAGAAGGAAAAACAAATCCTTACATCCATACCTCAAGGACTAAGATAGAGAAGCATGCAAATAAGTTGGAATGGACAGAGAATACCTTACAGGAAGTTGAATAAGAACTCTTCTCTACTTCAATTTTACAAACTCCCACTCCTCAGGAGAAAACAAGTAAGAGACAAAGAGAGGAGGGATCATCATCAAAAATATGTAGTGAGGCCAAAGAATTTAGGATTAGTTACAGGAAAAGGGGAAAAATGAGTCCTAGGAAAGATGTTGAAAAGGATACAAAAGAGCATGCTGCCATGTTATAGACAATTTTGTGCCTTACAGCAACAAGCATGAATTGTCAATAATCCAAGGGATCCAAAGTTCCCTAAACATGATGTTCCTACCCCTAGAGGAACAAGGTCAGCAAACCAACAACTCTCAGATCAGTTCTCCACCTGAAAACACTCAAAAACAAGCAATCCTGAAATCAAAGCAGGTGCTCCACTAGGTTTCTGCGCTGAGCGAGAAGGGACAAGTGGCACAGTGAGTCATTGCTTTGGAATCTTCCAAAAATGACACTTGGATCAGGTATTTCGCCTTGTGATGAGTCAAAGGCTCTGTTTCTCCAAGTGGAAGCAAAGTTCTCCAAGTGGACTCAAGAACTGAAGATCAACTAAAGATTAACTGAAGAGAGAGAGGACACAAGGCAGCTACACATCAGTTGCAAGCTGACTCATCCTTTCTCAATTCATCTATATATTGAGCTCTCTCCTATGAGCTCAGGAGGCTGGAATTTTGTGCAAAGTAATGATATGCTGTTGGTTTCACTATTGAGTTATTGGGTGATTGTTTGAGAGAGGTGAAGAAGAGCAATTCTTTCTGCTGGGAGGTGTTACTGGGTTGGAGCCTTCAATGGTTGTAATACTCTCAGAACCTTTATTTCTTCATTAATAAAAGCTATTGAGGTTCTTCTATGTGCTCTTGTTTCAATTATATATTGTGATGATTGCATGTTTGGTTTACACTAATCCATTAACCAGTTATGATTGCATGCCTCTTGTAGTTTCCTTCTTTGTTATTTTGCAGGATCTCATCGTAGCTGGGCGAGCAGAAGAACAAAGAGCTAGGAGCAAGCGGCCAAAGAGAAGAGTTTGGATTTGACATTAAGCGCAAGGCAACGGTTAGTGCTCTCTCCATTCTCTTTTGCTTTCATAAAGAAGTAAACCTTAAGTAGTTTGTTTTACAGTTGTTGCTAAGGAACTGTCACCCTTAGAGTGGGATAGGGTCATCCGAGTCGAATACTTTTCCCTACAACAAACTGGCGACTCCGCTGGGGATCGTATCCGTTTGATTGTGTTTGTAGTATTTTGCTATTCATTTCCTGAACAAAAGAGTACCAAATCGAAAAGCTTTTGACTATATCAAAAGCGAAGTAGAGGGCAGCTACTCTTGCTCATTTTCTGAGCAAATTCATGATTTGAAGAGCTGATCTACAAGGATCCTTGTAAGCTCTTAGTGATAGCTTTGCACCTTCCTAATCATCCCTTTGAGTGTGCTTGACTGATTGCTTCTGATTTGTGCAAAAACCGTGCATTTTTGAGAAAATTATGACCCGGAAACTGTGAAAACACAATTCTCGTTTTCCAAAGCAGGTAGTACACAGGCTACCTGCTTTGCAATGCAGGTCCCGAAGGGGCTACCTGCGCTGAGAGCCAGTTTGGCTGTGCAGAGCCTGCGTTGGCCCAAATTTGCCTGGTGCATTTGGGGTTTCCTCCTTTCTCTTGCCTGTTTTCACTTAGTTTTGCTGCTAGGTGTCAGTCTTGTGCCTGTTTTGAAACCAATATTACTTGCCATCATTCTGCCTCTGTTATATAACGAAATTGTACTTGTTCTTTGTATTTCTTACTCATTTACAATTTCCCATAACGAAGAGTAAACTAGTCTTGCTTTTGGCCTCTTAGATTTGAACCTGTGTTAGGCATTTTGCTGGTCTAAAGAGTTAGCTTGTTTGCTGTCCATAGCTGATTAGTCATTTTACTTTCGTCAGTATGGTTTGATTTCATATATTTCCAGTGATTAAGCAAGTGAATCTTAAGATGTCTTTTGATTTTGGACAAACTTGTTTGTTTTCACTCTAAATCGAAATCAAAGTTATATAACCACTTTCTTTTTGTAATCCATCAACATTAAGAAAGGGAAAAGAAAATACGTGCATTGTGCATTTTGCATTTGAAAAAGTTTGCATGATGATTTAGGAGAAAGTGCATTAGTTTGTGCTGTATGAACTGTGTGAAAAGAATTTGCCTTTCTTCTCCCTCAGTAGTTAAGATTTTCATCAGTCAAAAAGATTTGAAAAAGCTTGCTTCTCATCTTAGGCTGCATTTAGGAATTTGTCATATACATCTCGTGGTGAACCTTGAAAGGCAAACTTTAAAAAGATCAACTTAAAATATACTGAATGAACCTAACAACGCATTTGAAACATAACGCAAACATCTAGAGGTCTAGGTAGAGACGTGTTCCGGCGTCGTTAAACATAGTGACTGTCGATCTCTACGAAGGTGGGTGATTCCTCCTGAGAGTCGGTGGCACTAATACGGACTTGTGCTCCCACGTACCGTCGCGTATATATTGGGAGACCCCTATAGGAAATTATCCTTTATCCATAGGAAGCCGTGTCGGCCGCCCTACTGATCGCGATGCAGTGAACACAACATTCACGAAGATCGACCACCCGTACCGTAAAACGTATTCTGTGGTTTCGCGAAAAGTTTGGCACACCCTCTGCCTAGATCTCCAGAGCAGTTTCTTTTGGCCCTTTTCAAACTCTATAACTGAAAAGGTCCAACCGAGCATTTGTCACTTTGGGCTCGTTAATACATCGAAGGAGACTAGAGTCATCTTTAGCTTTTTCTCGACTCTTAAAACATGAAAAAGCAAAGTTATGTTTAAAAGCGTCTAATAAAATTCATTCAAATCGGAAACACAAATTTTCCCCTTTATATTTTAGTTGATCGAGTAATCCGCAATCATGGAAGAAAGTCAATTGAATATCCGTCGTTCTCGGAGGCTTGCGAGTCAACCGTCTTTGTCTCCGGAATCGAAAACAATCCGGACAAAGCGAGCTCGTCGAACCAGTTCAAAATCTCCTTTAAAAGTTAGAACAAGTGTTCCAACAACATCTGAGATTCTGGTCACTCCAAACATTTCCGGAAACCCTGCCTCCATAGAAGAAGTTCAACCGCCACAGAGGGACAGTAACACGGATCCTAGTCTGGGGGCAAATACTTGTATGACTGAACCAGTTCCATCTGTAACCGGTCCAGAGAGTTTTGTTCCTCAAACATCTGTCGCTGTCGATACAACCCCTTCTTCGGCACCGGAAATATTTTACGGACCTGACGGTCTTCCCCTTCCACCTGGTCTGATTGCGATAGAGGAAATTATAGAGGAACCGCAAGTATCCACTCCAATTCAATTTGGAGTAGGGGTCACTCTATTTCCTGCTACAACAGAAGTTTGTCCATCACCAGTGGAAGTTCCTGTAGAATCACTAGGCGATCAATTGGATAGACTAAAAATGTCTGAACAACCGTCGACATCTAGGACTGTGTCAAATGACACGGCGACGGCAGAATTACCTGCCACAAATCCAACAATGTTCGCCGGCATACCATCTGTCCCAACTAGCTCTCAATCGCTAGAAGGAGTCCACCAAGAGACTATCTCGACAGTATGGTATGTTCCTGTTTGTTCCGGAGTAATGTCTGGTAACTCTCATGGTGAGACTCATCAAATTGACCCTTTTGGGAATCTAATTAGGCCATCCAGTCCTCCAGGACAATCAATTGCCTTGAGTTCTGGATTGCTACCGTATGGGGGGCAGTATGCCCTTTCATTACCCCTCCGGGAGGGTACCCATACGGGAGTTCTCAACCTTATTCAAGTTATGGTGGAATTGCAACGAGTAGTTGGGTACCTATACTATCCCAGCCACCAAGAGTTGTATATTCTATGCAACAGTGTGTACCTGCGACAAACATCCCAACTACACCGGCTATTGTGACCGTGTCGCAAGTTCAAACAACGCCTGTTGTGTGTCAACCTCAGATTTCTCAGGTTCTCATGCAACAGCCCCTTGACCCTGCGACCCAACCACAATCACCTACTGGTGGGGCAACACAAGTACAGTTGGGTACAACTACCCCACATCTTGGTCCAATAGTTAGTGTAGCGCAACAACCCATGGTGTCGCAACCGTGGATAATGCAATACCAACAGCCGCAATTCCAACAAGTGTACCAAGGTTCTGAACAGCAAATATTTGCGAATACTGGACAACCATATATTCAAAATGGTCAAAATCAACCACTTTATAGTGGTCAAGTCCATCAACCGTATTCATCATACCAACATCAACTCCATTATGCTGGTATGCAAAGACCGACTGTTCAGACGATTCCATCGTATCCTGGTTACGCTTCACCTAACTTGAACCAGCAGTTACCATTCGTGGCGACTTTAGAGTTGCCTGATTTACATCGGTTAACCAACGATCCATTTGCTTACGCCCCTTGGTGGCCAGTGATTCCACACAAACTTCCATCCGACATTCCTAAATTCAATGGAAATCCAGGCGAAGACCCGTCGAATCATGTGATGACATTTCATCTATGGTGTTCGTCGAACACTTTAAATGACGATTCGATAAGGCTTCGCCTCTTTCAGAGGACATTGACAGGTCCAGCGGCAAAATGGTATATAGAATTGCCAAGAGCTTCGTTCGACAATTTTAACTCCCTTGCCACGACATTTTTAACCCACTTTCAATTACCGATAAGGTATGAAACAGGAACAGAAATATTGACTAACTTCAAACAGACAACCGCAACTCATATATCAGATCATATACATGAGTGGCGACGTCGACGAAGAATGGTCAAAACATACGTTCCTGATCAGCTTTTAGCTGAGTGGTTTATAAAGTCGTTACTTCCGGCCATAACGGAAGATGTGGCAAAGGGGGGAGTCGTAACAGAAGAGCAGGTTATTGCTCGTGCACAATATTTGGACTTAGTATATACTCAGTCCGGCATGCTCTATGACAAAATACCAGACGCCCCTAGACCAGAGTTTTCAATCCCTCCTCCTCCTAAATCAAATAGTGACTCTCATGCTGGCGATGGCGTGATTGGCACGGCAAACACGAATCCGAAAAGGACCAATCAAAAGAAGGCCCGTAAGGATTCGAATCAAAATGCGCATGAGGAAATTCTTGTTTCGGAAGTAAATGCCGTATCGACAGATAAAGGCAAAGAAACCAATCAACCAGGAAGCAAGAAGAAGCAAAACGAAGGGAAGAAAGATCAAAGAAAGTCATCTCCTCGAAAAAATCCTCGTGGAAAGGAGAAAACACCTAGGAGATGTCACATATGTGACGATGATCATTGGACGTCAGATTGCCCATACAAAGCTGAGTTTAAGAGATTCGTAAAGAATCCACACACTCCAGCCGTATTGACTGATCCATTTCCCGACCCAAGTCAGAATCTGGTTGACAGTGGAAATGCTTCCCCATCACAAGTTATGATGTTGTCAAGTTTTAAGCGCCAAGATGATGCCTTAATTGCAACATTAAACAAAAGCCATGGGAATCTGTAGCCGTTGAATAGCGAAAGAAAAGGTCGATCAGGCAGTTCGACAACAACTTCGACAGAAGCTGTGCCGCCATCCAATACAAGAAGCATTCCAACGATCCATGGAGGCAATCATCCTCTCCAATATATCGGAGTAATTTTCCTAAAAGGCCCGTCTTTAATGGGCACTTTTGCCCCCCCACCGCCGAGTAATCTTTCGGAGATGGGTGCAACGGAATATGAAGCCTTCTATTTTTAATGGATCTAAAAGTTTCGAGGATAGTTCCTATCTCAAGTCAACCTCGTTTAAAAAATGAAATAAAGAGTAAAGAGGATAGTTATTTACAATGTCAACCTCATTAAAAAATGAAATGTTCCCTTAAGAATTAGAGGACATATGCCTCGTCCGCATTTTTATGCTGAGGGCATCAAGAATCGAGCAGTTTTAGCAATGCTCATGCTCGTTAAAAAATAAACGCAAGAATTCGAGCAGTTTTTGTACGGAGTTCATGCTCGTTAAAAAATAAACATAAATTGTGAGCAATCTTTCCCTACAGTTCAAGCTCATCCAGAAAAAATGAACCGGTAAATAACCTTGAGAAATGTAACCGTTGATAGCCATATTAAAAGCCCTTGGTCGTGTTTATATGCCATCACCTCCATCCGTTCATTTGGCCAATCGTTCATCTCCATATGTTTGTTTACCCATTTTGAGGAACAGCTGCGAAGAGTGATTTCACTTAGCCATCCTTGTGACACTGCCGTGATTGGAAAATTCCAACCTGTACCTGGAATCTGTTGCTATCCCTGTTTATCACTCGTTCCTCAAAAGACGAGTCTTCTTTGAGCTCTTTTCACTGACTCGTAAAATATGAAAAGTTTGCCGAGTTTTGGCCTTCCAGCTCGTTAAAAGGACCGGAAGAGCTATCCCTCCTCTAGATTTTAATCTTTTTGGACCTGAGGGATTATTGCACAAAAAGATCGAGCGCTTGTTTTGTTCGGCTCGTTAAAGAAATCGAAAATTCATCCCTTTTGTATTGTTTTATACTTTTTCGGACTTAAGGGATTAGATGACGAAAAAGGAATTTTGGAGTTAACTTTCCGTACCTTTTTAGACTCTCTAAAAATGAAAAGGACCGAGTTTTCCTTGTCGTTAGACTCGTTAAAATGATTAAATAGCGACAAACTTGTCTTTAGACGAGAACGAGTTTCCCTATCGCTAGGCTCGTTAAAACATAGCGATGGGCTTGCCCGAAGGGCAGGTTATAGAACAAGCATATGTTATCCTCCTCAAGCTTGACAAAAATAAAGAGGTACTGGTCAGCAATGACTGGGGAAAAATTGGGAGAACCTCACAGCATTAATGGTAGCAAGTCGCTCTTGAACATGACACTTTGTCCTCCGTATCACATCGGGTTGGGTTGTTTCATTCACCGGTCTCATAACCATGGTCCTCGCCACACCATCCACAATTGGGGTAATGCTACCAATCCATCACATCAGTGTCGTTATATGTTCAAGAGATGTGGTTCTGCAAAGAGTCAACCGTGTCCCATCCACTGCCATACATTATCCTTCATCCACTTCATGGCCGCCACCCTGAATCATACATCACAGTTTGTTTTCACCTCATCACAATCACTAGCTCTGTTCCGTGTCACTGATGTGGGATTCATTAAGGCCCTCCTTTGATGGATCGCTCCTTGTCGACATCAACTCATTATCCAAGGAGTTGATCTAGGAACAACCCCTTCAGTACTTTGAAGCTTGCATGCCTCAATGGCAAGTTTCTCACTTCCGGCGACAGGTATACATCAATGACCTTCGACCAGAAGATTTTGCATGGTGGTCGACGCCAAGTCCTTTATTCCCACCATGTGAATTCTACTACCGTACCTTGAGGGTCATCATCCTTATCGGTGATTCCTCTCGCGCTTGTTAACGGTTTACATCATTGACCGGTAATCAAGCGATGTCTTTCCATGTTCGACTTCAAGAAATTCTCACATGGATCGACTTGTACATCGAGTGAAGATCGGAAGAGATTGAAGACCCCGGATCTAGTTTCATCCATCCGGGCTGCGATATATATTCATGACATAAAGACATTTGATATGTACACCATTGCAGCAGATGATCATCCTTCTCAAAGGATGATAATTTCAGCAGAGAATTATCAGTCTACAATCAGACGATCGTCTGTTCTATGTACCAAAATTTATTTATAAAAGCTGAGCATGGGAATGCCCGCCTCAGCTAGATCATGAAAAATGTATGAAAAATAATGTATTGTATTGTATCTTATTACAGGACACTTCTCAGCAGATTGAATGAACTTCGGATCCTCTCAATAAAGCATTTCACCCGATAAACGACCTCATACTTTAGGGGGCATCTGTTATAGACAATTTTGTGCCTTACAGCAACAAGCATGAATTGTCAATAATCCAAGGGATCCAAAGTTCCCTAAACATGATGTTCCTACCCCTAGAGGAACAAGGTCAGCAAACCAACAACTCTCAGATCAGTTCTCCACCTGAAAACACTCAAAAACAAGCAATCCTGAAATCAAAGCAGGTGCTCCACTAGGTTTCTGCGCTGAAACTCAGTTGCTCCATGGTGTACATGCGTTGCAAAGAAAGTGGGACAAAGGCCACCTGCGCTGAGCGAGAAGGGACAAGTGGCACAGTGAGTCATTGCTTTGGAATCTTCCAAAAATGACACTTGGATCAGGTATTTCGCCTTGTGATGAGTCAAAGGCTCTGTTTCTCCAAGTGGAAGCAAAGTTCTCCAAGTGGACTCAAGAACTGAAGATCAACTAAAGATTAACTGAATAGAGAGAGGACACAAGGCAGCTACACATCAGTTGCAAGCTGACTCATCCTTTCTCAATTCATCTATATATTGAGCTCTCTCCTATGAGCTCAGGAGGCTGGAATTTTGTGCAAAGTAATGATATGCTATTGGTTTCACTATTGAGTTATTGGGTGATTGTTTGAGAGAGGTGAAGAAGAGCAATTCTTTCTGCTGGGAGGTGTTGCTGGGTTGGAGCCTTCAATGGTTGTAATACTCTTAGAACCTTTATTTCTTCATTAATAAAAGCTATTGAGGTTCTTCTATGTGCTCTTGTTTCAATTATATATTGTGATGATTGCATGTTTGGTTTACACTAATCCATGAACCAGTTATGATTGCATGCCTCTTGTAGTTTCCTTCTTTGTTATTTTGCAAGATCTCATCGTAGCTGGGCGAGCAGAAGAACAAAGAGCTAGGAGCAAGCGGCCAAAGAGAAGAGTTTGGATTTGACATTAAGCGCAAGGCAACAGTTAGTGCTCTCTCCATTCTCTTTTGCTTTCATAAAGAAGTAAACCTTAAGTAGTTTGTTTTACAGTTGTTGCTAAGGAACTGTCACCCTTAGAGTGGGATAGGGTCATCCGAGTCGGATACTTTTCCCTACAACATGCCATCATAATTATAGATTCACCATCTACTAGCAGCAAATTTGTAACATCTTATAGACCTTCATCATCACAAGTTTAGATGGAAACAGAGCTAGATTCACAGAATTTACAAGGAGAGAAGGAAAATACTATTTTTGATAAGTACAGAGAAATTAAACTTAAGAATGAGATTCCTAAGAACAATACTTACAATCAGTTTTGGAAGAAGACTTCAAGCTCACAAAGAAGATCGTTATCAGTTTTTGACAGAGAGCATGGAAAGATGTAGATGGCCTTTCTTGAGGCCCAAATTCCACATCCAAAGACATCAACAGACTAAAAGTGTACTACATTTCAGTTCAGCACCAAAGATATTCATCCCATCGATCAAATGGAGATGCATAAGACGACTGGTGAGGTGATCTCTTCTACATTAAATAATACTGTTATTTCATTGTCTAAGTTGTAGGTTTCATTTGCCAACATTCAGTCTCAGTTGAAAATGGAAAAGGCATCCTCCTTAGAAAAGGATAATAGGAACAAACATTTGGAAGATTTGGTAATCAAAATAGGATATGATCCTAAAGATATAATTGTTGCAAAGGAGATCATCAAGAAGAAAAATCTATATATTGCAGCATTAGAAAATAGCTAAAACTCCCAACAACAGAGGATCCATTAACCAAAGGCATTGAAGAAAATGAGACACGGAAGGCTGACATGATGAAGCTGATTATAGAGCAGGATTATATAGATCAGACAAATGGAGGCAGAAATGAAGAAGATCATAAAAAAGAAAGAATAGAGTAAGAAAATGGCCATTGCCCCCCCGAATTCCATACCCATATCTCAGCTCCTAGCAACAAGAAAAGCAATTGCAGCTACTTCTTCCACTCATACTACAAATGCTGAACATGTGAAAAAGACACTAGAGAACATGTCAACCTAGTCAGAAGAGATCAATACTTTACATGGGCAGCTCAAAGCTTTAAAAGAATAGAAAGCTAGAGTTGAAGATTTGTCTTACTGAAGTGCAGAAATCACATAGACTATTGGAGAGGTTGCAGAAGGTAGAAAAGGATACCTCAATTGGTCAGACCTTAGCCCAAGTCAAGAGAACCATTTGGATGTGTATTCTAGACTCTATGAATGAGATTTGGCCATCTATCCAAATCATCTTTGAACAAAAAGAATTGATAGAAAAATCCATAGAAACCATCATTCAGGTAAGGGAAAAGCTTGGAGAGATGCACACAAAATCCTCCAACATTATCATATTCATGAATTATATGTCTAAATATGAAGTTGAAGAATCAAAAATTAGTGACAGGACTACCACTATTTTGGAAGTCAAGAAAGTTTTGACTAAAAGGAACCTCATTTCAATTGGAAGAAAGATGTGAAACACTGGAGCTAGGAGTGAACAGGTTTTGTAACAGAATTGATGCATTAATCGAGAAAGGGCTGCCTAACATATATGTGATAAATGGTAAATTGATCACTCAGGAAGACTATGTTCTGAAGATGAAAGAAATGGCCAAAAGAAGTGTCAAGTTCAGTGTGATAGAGGGTAGTATGACACAAGAGAACTTTTAGAAACCATGGCAAATGACTTCTATATCCAAAATGAGGTAAAACATGTTTTTACAATAAAGCCAACTTTTCCAAAATAAACTGAGGTTGATGAGATTTACTGAAGGGTAATTAAAGTAACCATACAAAATGAAAAAAGATGGGAAGGACTTTGTGATTTATTGGATTAAAGAGTAATTCGGATGTAGTAAAAACAACAACCATCATAGCAGCCAACACAACAACCAGCATAGCAGCCAACACAACAACCAGCACATCAACACAACACAGCTTTGGGTTGATTCAACAACCAAATCCACCAAAACAGAGACACCTTTCCATGCAACTATCTACATGGCCTATTTTTCTACAATACATAAATATTATTATTTCGAATTAGGCTAATAATACATTGTCGGTAGAGACAACGATTTTGTAATTATTTGTATAAATACTTCACTGTTTGAAGTATTAAGGGTTGATTTATGAATATAATTTCCTTTGCATATTGAAATTTTTCAAAGTGGATGGAGCACCAATAATACAGGGACATTTTCATAGGATTCGTGTGGTGTACAAAATGCTGATGTGTTTCTTCATTATATGTTTAAACATTGTTTTACTTTCTCTGTTATTTTTCAAAATCTCAATTACTTAACAGAAACTGCGATGAATATGACATGGTACATAGAGCACCCTATTCTTGCTATTAGTAATTTTCATGTTTTTTACTGAAGTCAAATTAAGGAATTCTTAGTTGCTCCTTAATTTCTATTGAATATTACATTTCTGCTATTTCATAATCCATTTAATATTATGAAATATCCAATTAGCGCAACCTAGCTTGCCCTGTGAAACTCATCTAAAATTTGATGTCAAATCTAGTCAAATTCTCATACTCCATAGCCTAATGAAATTATAGAAACTAAATCAACCAAGCAATCCAATCAAAAAACAATCAATACAGTCATAACTAGCCTAAAATTCACTTCAAGCATAGCTAAATTTACAGAGAGATGCTTCTTTGAAGCTGACACGGCTAGATCCCAACTTCCAAAGTGGTTTTGATGTTGTCCTATGTGTTTACTCCTTCAACCTCAAAAATGCAGAATGACAACATAGTGGCAACCATACTAGGGACGAATAATTTTTAGATTGAAAATAATTATTCCCTGGTAGTTAATCAGTGTTTCAATTAAACAAAACTATTATATCACCATGAAATATCTGATTTTAGGTTGTAAACTTGTATATATTGAGTTTATTATTTATTTTAATTTATTTTCATGTGTAATGAATTTTAATAGATCTAGCTCCTAAAAGAATTTTCTCTAGAGCTCACCTTTATCCCAACCCTGCTGAATTTGTAGAGAATCCATAGAAATTGGTGAGAAAGAGAAGTCTTAAAGAGAGTCAAGGTAGTAATATTCCATTGTCTAGGTTCAATTCTCTTTGTGAGAATAGTCCTTTGTCTAGGTCTAACCCTCTTCCCGAGAAGTTTGAAACTATTCAAGATATAGAGTTTGATTTGCCTTTCCAACATTGTTTGTTCATATCAAAATCTGATAGTTTTGTAGATCAGTCTGTCATTGATAAAGCCATATTGCAACCATATATACTCCAAACCCAACTTTTTGAAATAGATCATGGTCTTGAATCCCTACATAAATTTCATAAATTACAGGATCGAGTTTTGGTTTTGAACCAAGCCATTGATGAAGCTTATATTCAACAATTTGTTGAATTTTCAACTTTAACAGTTGCAACAACTTCTTTGTCCACCCAATATTCCTAGTTTGTTAATCTACAACCCCTTAGTCCTACTCATTCTATAGTCTCTACTTTTTCACCTATAATATCTTAGACTAGTATTCCTACTATCCCTGTAGTTATCAAAACTACACCTACCACAAGTCCATCTTCCATTCAGTGTTTTAGACCAGCTATGGCAGGTAGGTATGCACCTTTGGTGTTACCATGCTAGCTTAATTCTATGCCTGGATATTGTCAATCTAAAATTCTGGCCTCTGATAATATTGGTTCTCATACTTCTCAGTAGCATGTGGATGGAACAAATGATATTTTTGACCTTCAAGAAGTAGATGAGGCAGATGTCAAAATGAGATTGTTTGCTCAAAGTTTAGGAGGTGATATCAAAAAATGGTTTAGGAGTTTACCTATAAGAAGTATAGCCAACCTTGATTCTTTCCATCAAACTTTCCTAGCTAGATGGGAAATCAAGAAAAATCCACTCTAACTCCTCAATGAATACAAAAGACTAAAAATAAATCCAAATCAAACTGTGGAGGAATACTATGAATGGTTTAACACTGTTTACAATGTAATTCCTCAAGACATCAAACCCTCCCCTAGTCTAGCTTTTATTGATTTTCCTGATGTTTTTGATGTAGTCATGGAATATCAACTTAGAGAGAGAGACCCAACAACTTTGGAAGAAATGCAAGCCAATGTTATAAAAGTTGAAGCTAACATCTTAGCTAAGAAGGCCAAAATAAAATCTGAATGTAGGGTTACCATTAAAGAAGATCCTTCCAATTATACCTCTAATCATAAAATTGATAACATAGTGAGGGTAGTGGAATAAATGATGCAAAGAGTAAATGTTGGTAGCGGGATCCCCCAAGGACAGTTTTGGGGCTAAACGCCCATGTTTTGCTTAAATTTTGTAATAAAATTGTAAAGAATCTGCATTTTCTGGTCGCAGAGCACGAAGGTATCGTAAGTCATAAATGGTTGTTTGCCCTTAGTTTTGTAAAGTCAGTTGTAAAAGATCTACCCATGGTCCGCGGACCATGGGATTGTATAAAAAGATCTAAGCTCTAAGTAGTTTTAGATACACAATGAAATGAAGAAGATAGTCATAGCTCTGAAGTAATAAGTCTAAGTCTCGGGTCATAGTGTAGGTAAAAGCTCTGCAACTGAGTGTGTAGAGGCCTAGGGTGGAAGTCCATCGCTGATTGTGGAAGTCTGTCATTGAGTGCAGTTGTGTGCGCAGGGCAGATAGAGTCTGTAATCACTTAAAAATATCAATAAAGAAGAGTATTCTACAATTTCTGAGTCTTTGTTCTGATTAATGCATCTTGTCATTTTATGAATTTCCTTTATAGTGCTTATATGATGGGCGAATGAATGCAATTACATTAGAAAACTGAACGCAATTAAGGATATCGGCTTACACGGGGCTAACTATAATTGTTTAATAAGACAAGTAAGACACTTAGACTAGTTTAGGAATCTGCACAGAATGCTGCCCTAGCAGCATGAAAGTACCTGAGCCATAGGTTAGGGTTGCGCGAAGGTTGATCGTACCCTTTCGCGGAGGTATTGAAGTGCGAAATACGGGACTAGTCTGACTAGCCCTTGAGCTAACATGAAGACAGGAATAGAGGGAGTCAACCGGCATCACAACCATCTCAGGGTGCAAAAACTTGGTTCCAGCATCCCCCCATATAGCTTTAGGTAAGACTTCAGTTCATGCTCCACAGGCTGATGCTGAAAGGGCCAGTAGTGTAGGGATTTTTTTTCCTAATTAACACTTAACCTGGTGTTGTGGGGGAAAGTATCCAACTCGGAATGACCCTAACCCACTCTAAGGGTGACAGTTCCTTAGCAACAACTGAAAGCAAAGCTATCTAAAGTTTCTTCTTTATGACATGCAAGAGATAGAAGGAAGAGATCCACTTACCGATGTCTTGTGCAAATGGTTGATCCAATCTCCTTTGTTTGCCGCTTGCTCCCAGATCCAAGTCTTTTCACGGGCCCAACTACACGAGATCCTGCAAATAAGACAAGAAAAGGGGGGAAAGTATCCAACTCGGAATGACCCTAACCCACTCTAAGGGTGACAGTTCCTTGGCAACAGCTGAAAGCAAAGCTATCTAAAGTTTCTTCTTTATGACATGCAAGAGATAGAAGGAAGAGATCCACTTACCGATGTCTTGCGCAAATGGTCAATCCAATCTCCTTTGTTTGCCGCTTGCTCCCAGATCCAAGTCTTTTCACGGGCCCAGCTACACGAGATCCTGCAAATAAGACAAGAAAAGGAAACTACAAGAGGCATGCATTCATAATCGATTCAACGATTAGCATAAATCAAAGACGCAAGTAAGACAATACACCATTGAAACACATGCGAATAGAAGAACCTCAAATGCTTTATTAATATATGGAAGTAAGGTTCAGGCGGTGATACAACCATGAGAGGTCCAATCCAGCATCACCTTCCCGATGGAGAGAAATCTCTTCTTCACCTCCCTCAAGCAATCACCCAATGCTCACAACTGTAAACCAACAGCAATCCTTTGCGCTAAATTCCAGCCTCCAGATCCCATGGGATGAGATCCTTATATAGAGTTTTGGAGTGAAGATAAGTCAGCTTGATGTGTGACTTGTTGTCCTCTTCAACTCCAGTTGTTCTTCAGCTCTTCACTCGGAGTTTCTACCTTCCACTTGGAGTTTTAGAAGCTCTTAACTCATCATTAGGCGAATATTTTGATCAAGTGTCTTTTTGGAAGCTTCCTGGGCACTGGCACATTGAGAAAAAGATTCCTCCACATGTCAAAGTACGCCCAGCGTAGGTAGCCTTTGTTGCACTTGCTATGCAGCGCAGGTACACCATAGAGCTTTTGACATTCAGCGCAGATGCTTAGTGGAGCAGCTGCTTTGATCCAAAACTGACCTGTTTTTGAGTGTTTTTCAGTGCAGAACTGATTTGCAGTGCTGTGGTTTGCTGACCTTGTTCCTCTAAGGGTAATAACAACATGTTTAGGGACTTTGGATCCCTTAGATTATTGACATTTCATGCTCTATGCTGTAAGGCACAAAAATGTCTATAACAGTTGCCCCCTAAAGTATGAGGTCGTTCATCGGGTGAAATGCTTTATTAGGAGGATCCGAAGTTCATTCAATCGTCGGGAGGTGACCTGTAACAAAATAAAATACAATACATTATCTTTTCATACTTTCTTTTCATGATCTAGCTGATGCGGGCATTTCCCATGCTCAGCTTTATAAATACATTTGCTGTACATAAACAGACGATCGTCTGATAATAGACTGATAATTATCTGCTTTCAATTATCATCCTTTCAGTAGGATGATCATCTGCTGCACATGTCTATGTTTTTATCTCCTGAATATATATCGCAGCCCGGATGGATGAAACTAGATCCGGGGTCTTCAAACTTGTCCGATCTTCACTCTAGTACAAGTCGATCCATGTGAGAATTTCTTGAAGTCGAACATGGAAAGACATCGCTTGATTACCAGTCAATAATGTAAACTGTTAACAAGCGCGAGAGGAATCACCGATAATGATGATGACCCTCAAGGTACTGCAGCACAATTCACGTGGTGTGAATATAGGATCTGACGTCGAACACCATGCAAAGTCTCCTGGTCGAAGGTCATTAATGTATACCTATCGCCGGGAGTGAGAAACTTGCCATTGAGGCATGCAAGCTTCAAAGTACTGAGGGGGTGTTCCTAGATCAACTTCTTGGATAATGAGCTGATGTCGACAAGAAGATATCCGTCAAAGGAGGGCCTTAATGAATCCCACATCAGTGACACGGAACGGAGCTAGTGATGATGGTGAAAACGATCTGTGAAATATGATTTAGGGTGGCGGTCATGGAAGGATGAAAGATGATGTACGGTAGTGGATGGGACCCGGTTGACACTTTCTGAATGACATCTCTTGAACATATAACGACACTGATGTGATGGATTGGTAGCATTACCCCATGTATGGATGGTATGGCGAGACCATGGTGAAGGGACCGGTTAATGATAATAACCCAACCCGATATTTACGGAGGCAAAAGTGTCATGTTCAAGAGCGACTTGCTACCATTAAGCTTTGAGGTTCTTCCCAAATTTTCCCCAGTCATTTCTGACCAGTACCTCTTTATTTTTGTCAAGCTTGAGGAGGATAACATATGCTTGTTCTATAACCTGCCCTTCGGGCAAGCCCATCGCTATGTTTTAACGAGCCTAGCGATAGGGAAACTCGTTCTCGTCTAAAGACAAGTTTGTCGCTATCTAATATTTTTAACGAGCCCAGCGAAAAAGACAACTCGGTCCTTTTCATTTTTAGGGAGTCTGAAAAGGGTACATAAAGTGGACTCCAGGGGTCCTTTTTCGTCATTTAATCCCTTAAGTCCGAAAAAGTATAAAACAATACAGAAGGGATGAATGTTCGATATCTTTATCGAGCCGAACTAGACAAGCGCTCGATCTTTTTATGCAATAATCCCTCAGGTCCAAAAAGATTAAAATCTAGAGGAGGGATAGCTCTTCCGGTCCTTTTAACGAGCTAGAAGGCCAAAACTCGGCAAACTTTTCATATTTTACGAGTCAGTGAAAAGAGCTCAAAGAAGACTCGTCTTTTGAGGAACGAGTGATAAACAGGGATAGCAGCAGATTCCAGGTACAGATTGGAATTTTCCAATCATGGCAGTATTACAAGGATGGCTAGGTGGGATCACTCTTCGCAGATGTTCCTCAAAATAGGTAAACAATCAAGTGGATGTGAATGATCGGCCAAATGAAAAGTGGAGGTGACGGTACACAAACACGACCAAGGCTTTTATGGCTGATGAATTTACGGTCTCAAATGGTTATTTACCGGTTCATTTTTTTTCTGAATGAGCTTGAACTCTGGGGAAAGCCTGCTCACAAGCTTATGTTTATTTTTTAACGAGCATGAACTTTGCCAAAACTGCTCGTTTTTACCAGTCATAAAGTAGTAAGGTCTCATGGAAGATCGCTATTTTTTAAAGAGCTTTATCTCCCTACGTATTGCTCCATATCCTCTCTTTGTGAAAGCCGGGTATCGGCTTATCTACGGGTTAGCGGGGTTAGTCCTACCTAAAACTAAAAAGCCGCCTGAGCTTGCATTCCAAGAGGTTTGCATGCCCCCAGGTGTAAGTCTAATTTCAAGGTTGCCCCTACTTTTCCGTTAAAAATCTTTGTTTTCAACAGGTGAGGCTTACCTCTTTCAGGTTACCCAAAGATCGTTCTGCTAATCCTTTCAAACAGAAACTTTCTTCGGCGATGTCTATCATTAGGTTACACAAAGATGGTTACAATTTGTTGCAGCAATTGAATCCCTTTCTTTGGAGGCTGCCCCTACTTATCCTCTAAAACATTTGTTTTAATGGGTGAGGCTTGCCTTTTATCCAAAGATGGTTACTACTTGCTGCCGCAAACGGATCCCCTTCTTTGGCAGAGCCCACTTTTCTAGACAAAGGTGAATGACGACGCTCCGCCACACACTTAACTTTAACAAAAGAATCTTTTTCCAGAACAACCCCATTCCTAACTGCCCCTTCTTCCGCATGAGAGCTCTTGCCGGCTCTTCTGTTTTACGAAGAAGAAGGAGGGGACGGGGTACAGACTAGTCATATTCTCCCACGGAAATTCTACTTTACACCCAAGGTTATTTCTGCCTCTAGAGTAGACCAGGATGCATGCCCCCTGGGTTCCGGCCTTCCTCTCCCGAATTACTCGCACTCATCAGGAAGAAGAACCGGAGGTAGAGACCTTTCTTGATCAAATAGACCATTGAGGATAGGTATGTGACTACTTGCGATGTGTGATCCCAGAAGTGAAAGTTGGTCTACGAGCTTGACCATTCTTCCTTCGTATGGAAAACACATTATTCGAAAGAGTGAGGAGACTATTGCTTCCATGCAATATATGTAGTCTCGTCCAAGGAGTAGGTTATAATCCAAGGGTCCTTGGACGACCATCAAGTTCATCTTGACGGCCTTCTCTTTCAAGGTAATAGGCACATTAGGTAGAATCCCTAATGGTCGACTGGTTCCTTTGTCAAAACCCGAGAGATTTCTTGTCTCAGGCAAAAGCGCCGGGCAACCCAGTGCTTTCCAAGCAATAGAGGACAGGATACTCACAGATGCCCCTTCATCAATGATAGTTCCAGCCATCACCATTTTGTATATTTGGACTATAATTCTAAATGGTATACTGGCTGGTAACCGGGGTCTGCCTAGTTGGTTCCAATCAAAGGACACAACTAGGTTGCTTGGTGGTGGGACCGAATATACGGCTGGATATGACCCTGACGATGCTCCTTCCTGCGATAAAGGAGTGGGCACATTGCCCTGATGTTCATCAGAATCGGTGTTGATGAAGAGAATCTGGACGGTGTCATCCTTACTCTCTTCGGTGAGGGTGTCAACTGAAGATGAATCCTCAGTGACTATGGTATTTGAAGATGAAACTTCTGAAAGGAGAACCGGGTCAACTGCCGTTTCGACCTTTGGACTTTCGTCCGGTCCGGATTCAGTAGGTTCACTTTCAGCGACTGACACTTCAGCTGGCCCTGTGAGCGGGGCAACTGTATTTTCGACCAACAAAGGACTTGGCGCGAGTTTTTGGTATCCAGGAGGAAGTAGCAACGGTGCAATCGGTTGATCTTCCAAAACTCTCTTTGCTTCATCTAAAAAGGGACAACGGCGAAGAGTGTGATTGCCTTCACACAGTTCGCAGGGGAATCTCTTTCCCCTTCGTCGTCTAGAACCTTCACTTTCGCTGGTCGACGGTAAGCATTCAACCTGGTTGTCAGAGGTTGACGCTTCCGAACTGTGTAAACGAGGGGACCAGTCCCTTAGTATCCGGGGAATACTGGGACAATCACGGTGAAGGTGGTCTCCTCTACATATGACACATGGCGATTTGGGCCCGGTCCGTGCTGTGTGTGGATTTTCGTTAGATACCTTTTTCTTGCCCCCAGGCGCCTTTGGCTCCTTCTGCTTCTTTTCTTTCTTCTTCTTTTCCTTCTTCTTTTCCATGGGAGCTCCGCTTTCGGCGGCTTGACCTTTCGAAGAAGAAGGATCGGAGGAAGGTTTATAAGAAGTGGAAGGCTGGAGGGTAGCTCTTGACTGGTCTAACTGCTGACTCGACTGTTCAGGAACCGTGGTGGTCTGAACTACAACGGTTGAGAATAGCCAAACTGGCAGGCCAATTGTCAGTCCTGGAAGCGACAATGTGGCCATGTGGGGCGCACCAACTTCTCCCCAAGAGGAGTAAGGGCTAGGGGTCCCATCATGTGGAATCCCTTGGTTGGTGCGTTCCATGTTCTCAACCTAAAGATCAACGTAGGAATAAGGGGTGATTATGTTCCGCTTAGAATGAATTTTATATGACGAAGCTTTTAGACACAACTTGCTTTTTCACTTTTTAAGAGTTGAGAAAAAGCTAAAGATGACTCTAGTCTCCTTCGATGTATTAACGAGCCCGAAGTGACAAATGCTCGAATGGACTTTTTCAGTTATAGAGTTTGAAAAAGGCCAAAAGAAACTACTTTGGAGTTCTAGGCAGAGGGTGTGCCAAACCTTTCGCGAAACCACAGAATACGTTTTACGATACGAGTGGTCGATATTCGTGAATGCTGTGTTCACTGCATCGCGATCAGTAGGGCGGCCGACACGGCTTCCTATGGATAAAGGCTTTGTTCCTATAGGGGTCCCGCAATATACGCGATGGTACACGGGGGCACAAGTCCGTATTAGTGCTATTGTCCCTCAGGAGGAATCACCCACCTTCGTAGAGATCGACAGTCACTATGTTTAACGACGCCGGTTCATGTCTCTACCTAGACCTCTACTGTGTTTCGTTATGTTTCAAAGCGTTGTTAGATAAATTCAGTTCTTTTTAGGTTGATCTTGCTTAGCAGTTTGCCTTTATGGATCACCACGTGATGTATGATACAACTCCTAAATGCAGTCTAAGAATGATAAGCAAGCTTTTTTCAATTCTTTCAACTTATGAAAACCTTAACTACTGAAGGAAAAGAAAGACATCATCTTTTCAAACAGATCATAGAGCACACACTGATGCACTTTTCATAAATCGGCATGCAAACTATCAAAATGCACATGCACAATGCAAGTATTTCTTTTCTTCTTCCTTAATGTTGATGTATTACAAAAAGAAAGCTGTTGTATAATTTCGAATTCAATTTCGAGCGAAAGAAAACAAGTTTTGTCCAATAATCAAAAGAACACCTTAAGATTCACTCATTTCAACACAAGAAATACTGAAATTCGAACCATATAACGAAAGCAAATGCTCAAGCAGCTATGAACAGCAATAAACTAGCTCTTAGAATCACAACGACACTTTCTCATAGGTCTAGATCCAAGAGGTCATAGCAAGACTAGTTCACTTTCGCTATGGGAAACTGTGAATGACAGCAAGAAATACAATAAGAACAATCACGGTTTCTTCATACAACTGAGGCGGAATGAAGGCAAAGAAAAGTGGTTTCAGCTGGGTATACAGGTTGACAACAGGCTGCAAAAACAATACTGAAAACTGGGCAACAGACAGTGGGGAACCCCAGTTGCACAAGGCAAAACTGGATCAGCGCAGGTGCTGCACTGTCAATCTGAGATGCAGCGTAGGTAGCCCCTTCGGGACCTGCGTTGCAGTGCAGGTAGCCTTTGTTGCAGCTGCACTGATGAGACAACTCTCGTCTCTCTCAGATTCCGGGTCACAGTTTGCTCAAAAATCAATGGTTTTTGGCCAAACCAGAGGCTATCAGTCAAGTATACACTAGAGGGTGATTAAAGGAAGATGAACACTATCACAAAGAGCTACAAAGAGTCCTTGTGGATCAGCTCTTCAGATCATAAACATGCCCAGCACTGGGCTAGAGTAGCTGCCCTCTACTTTGCATTCGAACGACTCGAATGCAGTTCGATTCGGTACTCCCCTTGTTTAAGAAATGAATAGCAAGAAACACAAGCTACCAACAAGACACAATCCCCAGCGGAGTCGCCAGTCTGTTGTGGGGGAAAGTATCCAACTCGGAATGACCCTAACCCACTCTAAGGGTGACAGTTCCTTAGCAACAGCTGAAAGCAAAGCTATCTAAAGTTTCTTCTTTATGACATGCAAGAGATAGAAGGAAGAGATCCACTTACCGATGTCTTGCGCAAATGGTCGATCCAATCCCCTTTGTTTGCCGCTTGCTCCCAGATCCAAGTCTTTTCACAAGGCCCAGCTACACGAGATCCTGCAAATAAGACAAGAAAAGGAAACTACAAGAGGCATGCATTCATAATCGATTCAAGGATTAGCATAAATCAAAGACGCAAGACAATACACCATTGAAACACATGCGAATAGAAGAACCTCAAATGCTTTATTAATATATGGAAGTAAGGTTCAGGCGGTGATACAACCATGAGAGGTCCAATCCAGCATCACCTTCCCGACGGAGAGAAATCTCTTCTTCACCTCCCTCAAGCAATCACCCAATGCTCACAACTGTAAACCAACAGCAATCCTTTGCGCTAAATTCCGGCCTCCAGATCCCATGGGATGAGATCCTTATATAGAGTTTTGGAGTGAAGATAAGTCAGCTTGATGTGTGACTTGTTGTCCTCTTCAACTCCAGTTGTTCTTCAGCTCTTCACTCGGAGTTTCTACCTTCCACTTGGAGTTTTAGAAGCTCTTAACTCATCATTAGGTGAATCTTTTGATCAAGTGTCTTTTTGGAAGCTTCCTGGGCACTGGCACATTGAGAAAAAGATTCCTCCACATGTCAAAGTACGCCCAGCGCAGGTAGCCTTTGTTGCACTTGCTATGCAGCGCAGGTACACCATAGAGCTTTTGACATTCAGCGCAGATGCTTAGTGGAGCAGCTGCTTTGATCCAAAACTGACCTATTTTTGAGTGTTTTTCAGTGGAGAACTGATTTGCAGTGTTGTGGTTTGCTGACCTTGTTCCTCTAAGGGTAATAACAACATGTTTAGGGACTTTGGATCCCTTAGATTATTGACATTTCATGCTCTATGCTGTAAGGCAGAAAAATGTCTATAACACCTGGGTTAGGCCCCATTAAGCCAACAAATGGTTTCGTTGCCAAGACCAGAATCTACATAAGTGATGTGTGATGTTGTATCACTAGAATCCAACTAAGAAAGAGATCAGAGACTGGTTGGATAGGAAAATCCACGAATTCACGGTGCAGGAGAACAGAAACCCATGACTGACAAAGGAACAGTGGTTGGATAGATACTTATATACAGAGATCCATGAAATCTTCTTCTGCTCCTTTCCGGTTGAGCTTTACAAGTGGATCGTGAAGCTAGCAGATACCTAAGGAAGGTGGAAACTTGACGGTACTATTGCTTGAACCCCGAAGCTAGTACAGAAATTGGAAGCATCTGAGGACAAGATCGCCCACACTGTCAATCATTCGCTCGATCATGTTATAGGAGGATTTGTGACTGAATTCGCAGTCGACACCTCAATCAACTACAGCGAGGTGGAGCGGCACTTTTTCAAAGGACCATGAGGTTAGTACATGAAATCTTTGAATACCTGGATTAAAATGCTATTGTGCAAAAAATGGGTTATGCATTACCTTGATGTTCAGATCTACGTGAAGCAGAAAAAATTACAAAAATGAAGGAAAAAAGGGTCATGAATATAGTCCATTGATTTCATCTCCACGAGGTGACAAAGAAGGGATAATGTAGGCTTCTCCATGAAGTGCTATTCAATTAAGAAGATAAGCATTCCCACGATTACCACCTCCACCCACACCACCTCCAAATTCACCACCATTGCCTGCGACTTCACCTGTACCATAGTTTAGTATGGCGAATTTAGTGAACCTGCCTTTGTTCAGAGGCTTGGGAAATGAGGACCTAGACTAGTTCTGGTTCATCATGAAGGCCATATGGTAAGCTTAGGGCGTTATAGATGATCACATAAGGAAGGTGACATTGGTCAGTGTTCTTCAAGATCACTCACTAACCTCGTATATCAAGTACTCTAATGATAACCTGAATGTTGGAGTGGAAGACATCTAGACAACACTGAATAGAGAATTCGGTAGGGCTAAATCTAAGGTACAGTCGATTGTGGGATTCAAGGAAATAGTGATGCAACTAGGTGAGACACCTTGGGAATTAGATCAGAGGTTGAAGTGTAAGATCCACGAAGCTAACATGAACTTAACATATGGAAAGCGTTGTGAATGGTTTGTGGCTTCGCTCCTGCCACACTTAAGGGTTGCGTTGTCGCAGCAGAAGATAAAAACTCAAGAAGAGGCCTTGGAGATTTCCATGAAGCTGCATGAAACACTGATGCAAGATCCAAATCTGGGGGTTCAACAAATCCATGCGTAGTTGAAAAATCTTTGCCTCAATATGCAAAGTTTGAAGCAGGACAAAATAGTTCTTCTAGAGGTGCGCGAAGAGGTATGGTGCCTGAAATGCAAGGGTCAAGGGCATGACAAAGACCATTGCCCCGTCTTTGCAAACCATATTGCAGGAGGAGGACCCACGCCTTTGAGGCCAGAAGCTCAAGCAAGACCGAGCGTGGGGCCTGCATTATGGAGTGCTATATGTCAAGTATCAGGGAAACATGCCACGGATAACTATCATTTGCTGCAAAAGTTTGTACAGACACCGCAACAACTGTTCTGCAATTTTTTTAGGTCAGTAGGGCATGATGGGCATAATTGTAGGAGTTATGAATTGATTATGGATAGAACTCTCGCCTATAGGGTTCAGGTAGAAATGTGCCCCCCTAAATAGAGCGCGAGGATGGTGTGGACAGGATTTCAGGGTTGTGGATGAGGCTGAGGCGGAGGAGGACCTAGCAGAGGTCGGGGACAGTTGATTTGCTACAATTACGGACGAATAGGACACTATTCCCATGATTGCACTAACCCAACACGTTCGTCATGCAAGCATTGCATTCAATTTGATCATGAAAGAGAAGACTATCCTACACTGATAGCAAGGATATGTGACAAAGGGGTGCTACCACCTCTACCGACTCAGAACCTTTAGATGATGAGGTCTGAGTTGTGCGAAGAGGATCCAAATGTGAATACAGTGCCCTAAAGTCGAATCGAAACAAGAGATGACAAGGGGAAACAACCTGAAAATAGTACATGGGTTTGCAAAGCTCCAACGAAGGAGGCTAAGTTTGATTTGGAGTGCACAAGTGAAACCTTCATGGAAGCAAAGAAGAGATTCGCTGAGGCTTCCACCTCAGGGAGCAAGGATAAGCCTGATCGGGAGATGGACCCTTTTATGCTTACAACCTTCCTAGAGACCTACATGAAGTTACTATGCAATAGTAAGGCTATGAAGGGGTTACAAGAGCTCATAAATAGATGCACCGGAAAGACTTCGGGTGAGCCACGCGTAGTATGAAATATTGGCAAGCATAAAACAAGGATGGGATGGGAGATGAGATTGACCGCGCAGATAGGAGAGTATGAAATGGATCAGGTTATTTTGGACCTGGGGTCAGATGTGAACGTCCTGTCGAAGCAGACTTGGGAATAGATGGGGAGACCTGTGCTGTAATGGTCTTCGATTTAGCTAAGGATGGCGAACCAACAAAAGCTCATCCCCATGGGGCAACTACAGGGGGTGACTATAGATATTGAAGGTGTGGGCACGTTGGCTGACTTTGAAGTAATAGAGATAGTGGATGACAACAAACCATATCCTACGCTCCTAGGAACTGATTGGGCTACTGATATGAATGGGGTAACCAACCTAAAGAAGCAAATGATGGTATTTGAGAAGAAATCGCTATGCGTGATAGTACCCCTAGATCTTGTTGAAGGATCGCGCTACACTGAACTAGTCCGTGATTATGAGAGTGATGACAATCTAGACTGTATCTATAAGATAACAACATGAGACCAAGATTCGGTGAATCCCATCATGAATGGATGAATTACGTGGGATCGTGAGAGTTCCTACACCTTGGACTTCGATGAAGAAGTAGAGTGCTGGAAGAATTGGTTACATGAAGTAACTACAATGAGCTGTAACATGATGACCCGATTGTTGGGTTTTGTGTCATTGGAGGTACGAAATACACCTACTTATGATCGCTTGAAGGATGTAGATAATTTTTTAGATGCATTTGAGAGGGAGGTACCAAAAAAATAGTGCTTCTAGGTGTTGGACTGGGCATTGTGCACTACGCCCACAAGATGGTGGGATACCCATAAGGGAAGCTTTAATGATTGTCATGAGGATGATGAGAACACACTTTGGGAAGCAAAAGATGCAAATGACAAACAAGTATGATGGGCAGGATGATCGACACATGCATTTGGCCAAATGGGCCCAGGCTTATGGAGAGAAGCCCCAACCTAAATGGGTGCACTTGTTCTGTCACACCCTGGACGTTGTCCCGATGAACTGGTACGTAGAAACAGAGCTTCACCATGGTACAAGTGAATGGGATATTCTTCGCGAAGGATTCATAATGACATTTAGTTTTGAAGATGGGTTTGAATGTATTGATGAGGTGCTACAAGAGGTGAAAGTAGCAATATTTAGGATACCACATGATCCTTTGGACCTGATTCAGCCTGAGTGGGCTACTCAGCTGAGTCACCCGCTAGAATGTTATAATGTAACCGCTATAGAAAAGGATGAGGATCCACAAAAGATTAATATTCTGGAAACAAAAGGTCATCGAGAGGTTAAAGGACTGCAAATTGAGAACCTTGATATACCTATGCCATTGAAAATGAAACAGGTGAACATTAGTACAGAGTCAGAACCAAAATTCACAAATATTGGAGACTACCGAGACTACGCGACAGTGAATAAGGTCGATGAATTGATCCGCAAGTACCGGAATTTTTTCCCTATCATGTTTACAGATTTAAAAGGGATAATCGAGGACCTAGGTGTTATGAAGATCACATTGAAGTCCAACATGAAGCCAGTTAAGGAAAGGCCTTACCGTCTCAAACCGAAGTATAAGGAGAAGGTTCACTTAAAGCTAGACAAGATGCTCACGGTAGGCATCATTGAACCTATGGAAGAATCTAACTAGGTAAGCCCAATGGTGGTATAGGAGAAGAACCAGAAGGATGAAATAAGGATATGCGTGGATTTAGAAAGCTGAATGACACTTGCGTACATGATCCTTTCCCCACTCCATTCACTGATGAAGTGTTGGACAATGTAGGTGGCTAGGAAGCATATTCCTTCACTGACGGGTTCTCTGGGTGCCACCAGATCAAAATCGCACTGGAGGATAGGAGCAAGACAACCTTCACAACTGAGTGGGGTTGTTTCTAGTAGACTGTAATGTCATTTGGATTGAAGAATCTGCCTGCGATCTTCTTGCGCATCCTCATTGTGAAGTTCAAGGAATTTATTCATAAGTTCCTAGAAGTATACTTTGATGGCTAGACTATGTTTACGCTGGTGAAATGCCATGTCGCTAGTTAACGTCAAATGCTGGATACTTGTCGAAGATACCAGATCATGCTCAATCTGAAGAAGTGTCCATTTTGTGTTCCTTTTGGGACCCTGTTGGGTCAGGTGGTTTGCAAACAAGGACTGATGGTGGATCCCACGAAGATCGTGGTGATACTGAACTTGGAAGAATCAAGGAGCATGAAACAGCTGCATGCTACCTTAGGACATGGGATATTACAAAAAGGTTATCAAAGGATATGCCCAGATCACCATGCCTATGGAGAAATTGTTGAAGAAGGATGTAACATTCTGCTGGAATGACGACTTGTTGTGCTCTACAACAACCCCCCATTTCATATCATTATTATTCACAAAACTATCATATGAAATGGGTCCCTTTAGATTTTTATTAGTATCAATATTGTATTATTTAAAAAGGTCCGAAAACCAAATGAAAACATTATAAAAAACCTTTTTGAAAAACCCATTTTCATCAAATAAATCAATCTTTATCATTGCGATAAAGCGATCGCAAGATCGCATATCGCAATGACATAAGGAACATAAGTAAATGGCACATTGGTTTCCGCCGATGCGATATCGCTATCGGCTATCAACAATGCTCTATGCACATTCTTAAAGTGCCCCCAGGCCATTCCCCCGATGCGATGCGATATCGCTATCGGCAATCGGCGATTCACTATCCATGTCTCATGTAATTCCCGATGTGATGCGATATCGCTATCGGCGATCGGGGTTTTCAAAAGGTGTCAATATAAGAGGTTAAGCTTTCCTCGATGGCCGATTGCGATAAAGCGTAGATTTCAAAAAGCCGTTAAAATGGAGGGATATTACGATCAATTCATATTAAAAGCTTGATCTGTCCAATAATGATTCACCTGTGCTTAACCGCCAAAACATCTACAGCACGCTTAAACGAATCATTTGGCCGATTAATGATATAATGGGCATTTAAGGATTGGCAGGTTTTAAACGGCCATTTAATGTAATTGTAACTCCTAAAATCTTCCCATGGATTGTATCTGCGGCCATTTTAAAAGATAATCTCTCACCACGCATTGATCAATAGCTCTCACTATATTGGATTTTCATTATCATTCCTCTGTGTTACGTTTATCTTCACTTCTGTGCAGAATTCATTCAAAGAAGAAAACTCAAGCAAAATGGGGAAGAAATCTAAGAAAACCACAGCCGCTTCCATTGCGCCAGCCACAGGACAAGCTGTCGCTGATCCCACAAACAAAAAGAAAGGATTGATTTCGGATACTACATGTTCTGGTCTCGGCAAAACTACTTGGCAAAGTACCTACAACTTGATTGAAGCCGAGGAACCTGAAGTGACAACAGTACAAGCTACTGCAGATTCAACTCGGAAATCTGATGGCACTCTAAAGGACTTAGCTGACTCCTTCCTTCATCGGATAGTAGCTAGGGAACAAATTCTTCCATATACTGATGTAGTGCGGTGGGCAATTGAGGAAATCCCAATCATGGATAGAACCTTCAGCACCAGAGACGGGAGAATTTTCGGGTCATTCAAGGCTGATGATCTAAGGCAAATGTATCATTTGCCTGAGCCGGAGAAGACATACAATAAGGCGTTCCTAGAAAAATTCCGGAATGAGAATGAAGTTGAATCCGAACCCATCCAGGACTGGAGACAAAATCCGGCAAAGCACAAACATGAATCTTCCAGTAAGTACTCGGTTGATTCCTTGGCTTCTCCTTATTGCTACGCTGGAATAATGATGTGTAGATTGTGGGGACTGCATGACTCTTCTAATTTCACTATAGAAATGGTTCCCTTAATGGAAGCAGCATGCAACAGTATAATAATGGATTGGGCCACTATTCTCTCATATAAACTAGCCACAGCTACTCTTGAGTTTAGGAATAAGACCCACGTCTCTGAAGGGATAATTCCCCCATTCTATTACAGTGCCTATATTTTAGATACCTTGTGTTTTAATTCTGAATTTCCCGTGCTCGGATGGAGGTGGACGCCACAAGACCCCATGCCTGTTCACATATACCATTAGAAATTATGGAAATCCTCTTATAAGCACCATTTGTACCAAGTCTGCAATGGCTTTATGTTGCCTATTTATTATTCTATTTTTGATAAACCTATTCCCAAGATTTCCTACCAAGCTGGGATTGACTTAACAGCAGTAGGGAGATGGTTCGGGGAGGAGAAGTTCACTTATATAAGAGTTTTCGGTAGCCAAGCCGAACCTCATGTCCTCCCTTTATACATACCTGATAAACTGCTGGCAAGGGAAATCACTTACCAGATCATGGCTGAGAGCGTTACGCAGACTCTCAAGAAAAATAAGAAGCAGGGCTGGCCCTCTTTTCCTTTAAGATGCGGTGTCTATACCTTGCATGATCTCAAACATGCAGAAAAGGAAGCTACAAAGATTAAATCATTAACTCTAGCAACTCTCCCTAATAGGCAATTTGATCCAAGCAAAGTTGCCTATAATGCACTAGAACAGGCCAAATTGTCAAAATTTGATCATAAAGAAGATATGTTTGATGACCTGTTCTCCTCCGCTGAGTCAATAATGCAGGTTAAGGCATTTGCTAGAATGAAATATCAAGATGAAGGGTTGATTGAGTTTAACAGACTTAGAGAACAGAGGTTGCAAACTCTGCCTCTAGATCTATTAGCAACAACCCCAGCAACATCATCAAGCGAGCCTGAATGGCAATAGTCAAAGGAACCTCCAATTAAAACAAAAGAACAAGAGAAGCCACAGGAGGAAAATCAGAAGAAAGAGCATGAGAATCAGCAGAAGAAAGAGCAGGAAAAAGTGCAGGAAGAGACCCAGATGAAAGAGCAGAAACAGATCACCACTGAAGTAAATGTCGATACTCATATTGACCCAAAATTTCTCCAGGAATGGCGGCAATTTGATTCCATTATCAGTGGTCTGGAATGTTCAAAAGACACTGAAACTTCAAAGGCAACAGACACACAGGAAATCACTCCACCACAGGTTCTAAGTGGAACCAGCGGCCCACCCATTTCAAAAGAGGTAGAGATAATACCAAAGGACCCCTCCGACCAAATCATTTTGCAGGTAGAAGAGATTCCTCCCTTGGATGTCTTCTACAGCCCAAGACATAAAGCTGTAGTAAAATGACAGAGGAAAAGAAGAAGGCCCGATCAACCTTCCCTTTTCCCAGAACAGACGGTCACGGGCAATGTGGTTTGGAAGGAGGAATTTGACCCCTCCAATGACCTGACAAAACTGTCACAATATGCTGGAGCCTATTCGGCAGCAACAATAGATAAGGCATCGAAGGTAAGTCTTTTACTGAAAACAAAGGATCAGGAAATTTTCTTGTTACAGGCACAACTGACTGAAGCAAAGCAGAAAGCGGAGTAGGTAGAGCAGCAATTGTTGACGCAACAACAATTAAACAGTCAACTAACTCAACAATTGCAGGTAGAAAAACAAAGGATTGACCACAGCGCAATCCAAAAGCAGAAAGAATTATCAGAGGCCTTGGCGCAATTGAAGGCAGCGAATGAGAAAATGCTGAAATCAAAAGATGAGCAAATCGCTCAACTATCAGCACAGATTGAAAAGACAAAGGGCTTTCCACAAGTGGCTGAATTCAGAGTAGAAGAACTATAGATAAATACTGCATTGATAGCCCAAATTAAGCTTCTATGTCAACAAATCGCCCAGGCAGAGCCACTTTGTTAATTAACTGCATCCATAAGTAATAAAGTAGACAAGGCTAGGACTGAATTGGATCAGGCTGAAGAAACAATAGCTGCATTTCTCGACTGGCAAGATACTGATCAAGGACAAGCGACGAATTTACCAAGGATCTTAGAGTCACATAAAGATATACTCTTTACAGAATGGCAGTCCCAGCTAATGAAAGCAGAGAGGGCAGTTTCAAGATGCAAATCAACTTCAAGCAATTTAGTTGAATTAGTCAATAACACTCTCTACTTATCAAACATGATTTCCCAATGCACACCAGGAAAATTGACAACAATGAAAACATTGGAGCAATCATGTTATCCAGATTTAGAGGAAAAGGGAAGATTAATTGTTGGGATTAACAGTTTAACCTGGGACACCTATTGGTTTTTCTTGGTAAAACCACACACACAGAGAGCCGCCCTCAAGTGCCTTACGGATGCAATCAGGTATATTATCCCCGATATTCAGGATACCACCTATGCTGCCCAGCTCAGCTCTCGCCTCAACATACCACCCAAAGTGGAGCCGATGCTTGCGATAAGTCAGCTCAGATTTAAAGGCAAACAGCCTACTTGATGATTCATGCCGCCGACTACCAGATTGCTGAAGAAAATAGGATCAAAATCAATTGATACCAATTAAGTAGGATTTCAGTTTATAGATAGATTAATTAAGTATTTATAGACCCTTTCATTGTTTTGGAAAGGGTCGTAAAGTTTTGTACCTGACTTAAAGACTGAAGTTGCACTATTGTGCTTCAGCCATATTCTTTTATGAAACTGGACCAGTTATTATTCTAAATTTGACAAGGAAGCTTTTATGCAATTGTGCACTATTGTCTTTGTTTGAAAGTGTTTCTGCGTTGAAGGAAGAATCTCAAGTAGCGATTGATATTGGGAGTGTCTAACAGCTCATATGGTACTTTTATCTATGTCTGAATTCATTCTTTTCGTATGAATTGTTATTTGATTATCTTTGCTATTATCGAATATATGTATGTGCGTTAACAGCAGTTCTGTATTCCTTCCACTATTGGGTGTTTATGGTGTGCTTTTATTTTAATCATATATGTGTCGATGATATAAATGACAAGTGTAGTAATATTGCTTTAATCGCTTTTCCTTAACTATTTAAGCAAAGTAATCCTTGAATGCATTAATGTCCATGTTTGTTAGATGGAGTCATCTATATGCCTGTCCATAGACACAGATCATCAAGCGCTACACTTCAAAGTACAATAGTTCCCGGGATAAGTAATAGTTCTTTTATTTTGCTGATAAATTTAGCTATTCGCCTATCATTAGATTAGTCAATCAATTATCCATTCATCCCGTTTATTCATTGCTGGGAAACTGATCCCATTATCCCCAGTCAGAGCCACCATTCCAAACGGAAAAGGAGTTGTACTAAGGTCCAGACCGGGTGGTTATCCCCCAATGTTGTTGTAGCGATTTTCGAGGCATCAACATTTTTGGCGCTAGAAGGAGGGCCATCAACTGTGAATGGCAAACAAACCCAAATCTGTAGGCCATTCTAAGAGTAATTCTCCCTCCATATCCCCTCGGACTTCCCAATTGCATGCTGGTTCTCCAGTATCCAAAAAAGAAGAAGAGGAATCAACTACCACTGCTCAAACCCATCATACTCCAGAACAATTAAGTCTTGAATCCCCTGAAGTACAGTCTCTTATCCACAAACTTCAGAGCTTCTCGATTTCACCACAGAAATCTGAGGTATCACAAAGCAGTGCGACTTCGCAGTTCAATTTACCTCACCCTCTCACCAGACTTCAGAGCGAAAAGCTCGGTATTGAACCCACTGAGTTCCCTTTACCGAAAAGGAAAAAGGCGAAGAAATATACTGAAGGATCTGATAGTGAAGAGCTTTCATCCACATCCTCCATTTCATCTTCTCCTCTGCAAAGTCAATCATCCACTCCCCCATTACATATTGTTGTTCATCAGGGATTAGGAGCTTTAACATCCCAACCTGCTCACTCCTCAACATTATTTCCTTCTCAGACATCTGGAATTCCAACAGTAGTATCACCCACTACTGCTATTACAATGGCAGATCCATGGACCAGGCCTGGTGCAGTCAATATGCCTGCACCATTGCATCCATTACCAGATGCTCCTGAAAAATGGCTACCCAAGTTTAACCCAGATGATGGGACCCAGGCTGAGGAACACATTAATAATTTCATGTTGGCAGTCAACTTGAAAGGAGTAACAGAACAAGATGTTGTTGTTAGACTTTTCCCTTACACCTTGCAAGGATCAGCAGGATCCTGGTATTTTTCTTTACCCTCTGGTTCCATTACCAGTTGGAACACTTGCTAAGAGCAGTTTCTTACCAAATATGGAGATGATATGTCTTTGGCTACCCTAATAAACGATCTCTCCAATCTTAGGATAGATCATAAGGAACCAATTAAGGAATTTAATGCTAGATTCAATAAACTCCTCAATAAAATCCCAACGGCCTCCAAACCAAGTGAACAAATTTGAAGAGAATGGTATATAACCTCCCTACCTGCCAATATAGCCATTTTTTTAGATAGGGCTGGGAAACCTACCTTAGCCGAAAACATGAAAAAAGCACTTGCTGTGGAGAAACGTATTAATGCTCTAGAAAAGAAAGCTGCTCTGGAAGACAGAAAAGCCAAAAAAGTCTCTTTTAAAGATGACTCAAGGAAGAAAACCCCAAAAGACCCATATGACATGGAGGGTTTGCAAAAAGTCCTAAAAACTTTGTCAAATGAAATGGTTGAAATAAAGAAATAGGTAGCCAAAACCTCAACCAAAAGACCCTTTAGGACTTATAAGAAAAATGAATCAAAGCCACCAAATGTCATATCTAATGCAGATTCAGAGCAAGAAGAAGAGGAAGAGGAAACAATCTCACCAACTGATGATGAAGAAGAAGTAGTAGAATGTCATGGAATGTGGGATTTTATACTCCCCAACTCCGATACTGATAATGAAGAAGAAGCGTTCCCGGTCACTACTAGGAGTAAAAGTACTTCCGAACCTGTTCAGGCAACGTCAAAGAAAAGGAGTGCAGGAGCTGCTACAACAAAGGAAAAAATACCTGCAAAGAAATCACCTGCAGCAGTTCCCCAAGGCCAACCTTCAACTTCTAATACTCCTTCAACATCTAAAACGTTAGTGGTATCAGATTCAATGGATTACAATATTGTTGATGACATGAAGAAAACTAAAGCAAACATTACTATGTTTGAACTTAGTAAATTGAAACATCAGCAGAAATTGCTTCTCAAAGAATTGAATGCTATTCCTTCTTCACCTCTTCCCAGTGCTAAAGCTGCTAATGATTCAGGGCAACCTCCTCCTGGTATGGTTGAAGCTACAGATGCAGTTCTGATTGGAGATAGATCAAACTCTCATACTCCACCTTTCCTTCTAACCTATGAGATCTACAACAGAAACCTGCACAACTGTTTGATTGACTCAGGGGCATCTTCTAACATAATGCCAGCTTCAGTTTGTTCCAAACTGAACATTGAACCCCAGAAGTCTGCTATTCATATTGTACAGTTGGACAGGACCAAAGTACAGGTTGTGGGAGAGATTAATTTCGTAACTATCAGTTTATCTGCTGATCCCAGAGTAGTACAAAGGATTGATATCCTAATAGCCGATATACCTGAATTTTATGGTTTAATCTTGAGTAGGGATTGGTCTGAAAAACTACATGGGTATATTTCTACTGATTGGTCACATATGTGGCTTCCCTATAAGGGGAAGCCAAATCAAATAAGGATTGATCGAGAAAAACATATGACCCATACAGTTACTGAATTTGAGCAAGAAAACCAACCTGTAGCATTTAATAACAACATTTTGGGGAATTATTCATCTGAGTCATTCTTTGGTAACTTTACTGCCCAGCCATCCCCTTTCTCAGTTAACCATTTTACATCTCAGATTGAGAATTTTTCACAAACAGATAGGTCTAGATGTTTCAATGATACTGAGAAAACTGTAAATAAAATTGTTAATACTTCTTTATTTTGGTCGTTATATTTCGATGGGTCCAAATCTAGTGAGGGCTCAGGAGCAGGATGTATTTTGGTTAGCCCACAAGGAGAAAAAACAATGCTGTCCTGTAGGCTGGAATTTGAATGCACTAACAATACAGCCGAGTATGAAGCCTTAGTCCAAGGACTGTATAAAGCAATCGGCCTTAAAGTGCAATATTTAAAAGTATTCGGCGATTCTGAAATTATTATCAAACAGGTGAGAAATACAATTCATTGTCTTTCAAATCATCTTAAACATTATCAGTCGCTAGTACAAGAACTCACCTCACACTTTTCGGCATTCAATATTTCCTCCATCCCTAGGTCTCAAAACTCGGCAGCCGACCTGCTAGCCAATGTAGCTTCCAAGCTCCTACCTTCTGAAGACTACAGCCCAGATAGATTTTCAGTAGAATTGCTTTTTAGGCCATCAATTCCTGACAATGTCACTAATTGGAGAGTATTCAACCATGATGAGGATATTTTACAATTCTTAACTTCTGAAAAGTCCTATGATAATCAAATTATTGAGGAAAATGAGCATGACTTTCAAATGAGAGAAACACCTCAGGAAAATTCAATCCCTAAACCTGTGGTAAGGCTGGAGGATCTTTATGATATTAAAGACAGGTTTAAACTTGTGACTAATACAAAGCTCAGAAGTTCTACCCTAAGGTTTGAGTTGATAAATCTTGGCACTGAGCAAACTCCTCAAAACATTAATTTAGGATTAGGACTTTCCTTGGAAGAAAAAGAGGCATTCATTAAACTGTTAAGGAAAAATAAACAGGTTTTTGCTTGGAAATATGATGATTTGAAGACATATGATACATCCATTATCCAGCATACCATTCCAGTGCTTCCCGATCAGAAACCAATTCAGCAGAAGTTAAGAAAAATACATCCAAGCTTAGAGAGTCAAATAAAAACTGAACTTAACAAACTCTTGAAAGCCAAGATTATTTTTCCAGTCCGACACTCAAACTGGGTCTCCAATATGGTGCCAGTCAGAAAGAAAAATGGAGACATTCGGATATGTATTGATTTCAGAAATTTGAACAAAGCAAGCTTAAAAGACAATTTCCCATTACCTACCATGGAGCAAATACTCCAATCAGTAGCAGGCTCTGAATTAATGTCCTTTCTAGACGGTTTCTCAGGATATAACCAAGTTTTGGTCCATCCTGATGACCAGCTTAAAACCACATTCAGAACAAAACGGGGAACATATGCATATCAGAAAATGCCTTTCGGACTTATTAATGCAGGAGCGACATTCCAAAGAGCGATGGATATAGCTTTTAAAGGGTTGATTAATAGAACAGTAGTCGTCTATCTAGATGATATTACTGTATTCTCTAAAGAGAGGTCCAATCATTTGCATGACCTAAATCAAATCTTTCAACGCTGCAAAAGATATGGTATTTCTCTTAACCCTAAAAAATATTTCTTTGCTCTTGACCAAGGAAAGCTCTTAGGCTTTATTGTATCTAAAAATGGCATTTATATTGATCCTGATCGGATCAAAGAAATCTCTGAAATCCCTTTCTCACATAATAAGAAATCCATGCAGTCATTTTTAGGCCAAATCAATTTTGTTGAAAGATTTGTTCCAGATTTTTCTCAAATTATTTTGCCACTTCAAACTATGATCAAGAAAAATTCAGTCTTTAAGTGGGGATCAGCAGAAAAAGAAGCGTTTGATTTAATCAAGCAATCAATAATCAATGCCCCAGCCTTAAATACTCCCAATATTTCTAATCATTTTACATTATACACTATCGCATCCACCTCGTCTTATGCAGCAGTACTCACGCAGCTCAACGATCACAATTTGGAAGCACCCATTTCATTTTTTAGTTCAAATCTTCAGGGTGCTGAATTGAATTACTCCGAAGTAGAAAAACAAGCCTTTGCTGTATTTAAAGTGGTCAAACATTATATACCCTTCCTTTTGAAAACCCACACAAAAGTTATAGTTCTTTTCCCTACGGTTAGGCAACTATTAATCCAAAGAGAATTGGGTGAAAAAAGGGCAAACTGGGTCACAACACTTCAAGAATATGACTTAGAAATTAAGCCAGCAAAGATTGTTAGGGGCCAAGGTTTTTGCAGGTTATTGGCAGGAGCATCCAACATTCCAGAATCAAGTGGTACAGATCAAACTGAAGAAGTTAACCAGATAAGTGTTACTGATTCTGAGTCTCAATATGCAGATTTAATCTTTTATTTGAAAAATGGTTATGCACCTCCTAACCTGTCTTACAAAAACAAAAGGGCCATTAGGTTAAAAGCGAAAATTTTACGATTATTGATGATGTGCTTTTTAGGTAGAATTATGATTCAATCTTATTAAGATGCCTTGAGAAACCTGAAGCACAAAAGGTTTTGCAGGAGTTATATGATGGACCAGCAGGAGGACATTTTGGAGCTGACACAACAGCTCACAAAATTATTCATGCTGGATAATATTGGCCCACTCTGTTTAGAGATGCCCACGAGTATGTAAGGAAATGCCGCAATTGTCAAACTTCTAGTGGAAGACAACGAAAACCAGCTTTCCCACTACAACCAGTCAACATTGAACAACCATTTGAGCAATGGGGATTGGACATCATTGGGGAAATTACTCCACCTTCTTCCAAACAGCATAAGTATATCCTTACTGCTACCGATTATTTTACTAAGTGGGTCGAGGCAATTCCTTTGAAGACAGCAAATTCTGAACCAATCATTGAATTCATGGATCAATTCATCATTACCAGGTTTGGTGTCCCAAATGCTCTTGTTTTTGATAATGCATCTTACTTTTCAGGAAATGCTATGTTTGATTTCGCTATTAAAAGAGGATTTAAATTGAAATATTCTACTAATTACTATCCCCAGGGTAATGGTTTAGCAGATTCTACCAATAAAAATCTGATCAAAATCATTAAGCGAACTATCGAACAGAATCATAAAAACTGGCACAAATCCTTAATGTTTGCATTATGCGCTGATAGGATAACACAGAAAGCTTCTATAGGATCTTCTCTGTTTAACCTTGTGTATGGAAAAGAAGCAGTACTACCCACAAATCTTGTTCTTCCTTCTTTAGCCCTAGTTCAATTCATTGAGGAAATTCCTTCTTCTTCTATTCAACTTAGACATGATCAAATTCTAAAACTAGAAGAAGAAAGAGAAAAAGCCAGGGTTATTCATGCCAAACATTAGCAAATCATCAAGGTAGCTTTTGATTCAGTCTCATCCGGTTCAAAACAATTTCAAGTCGGTGATTTAGTTTTGAAATGGGACAAAGCCCATGAGGACAAGGGAAAACACACCAAGTTCCAGAAGATGTGGCTTGGACCATTTCAGATCTGTGAGAAGATAGGCCATTCGACCTTCATATTGCAAGATTTATCAGGTTTGAGAGATTCTCTCCCTGTTAATGGCCTTATCTTGAAGAAATTCTTTAATTGAGGTAACCCCTTCTCCTTTTTAGTTTAATAGAATTTTGTAGTTTGTAGGATTTTTAGAAAATAATGTTGTAAGGTATCTTCCATTGACCTTTGTTGTGTTTGAAAACTTGATCCACAGAAGTAATATGATATTTGCTTTTAAAATAATAGAAGTCTTAACCAAAAGGGATAATTTCTAGGAAACTAGGTATCATTGTATTCTGAAACCACACTTCAAGTTTTGTGAACTCCTCTCAAAGTTTAGAAGTATTGTAAATCATTTTCATTTCTCAAATAGGTCACAAAAGGTTATCAATATCAAGATAGAAGCTAATCCAACTTCAGCATCTTCAACTCTTACCCTGTCATCCATCTACTCTTAAGGAGAAAATTTTCCATCCCATTCACCAAAGTTTATGATTACTCAGAGTGTAATTCCAAAAATTTGATATAAAAGATAAGAGTTCTTATTACAAGCCTGCTTACCATGATCATAGGGAAATAGTTTAGCTGACATTACCAATACTGCATATCATAACAGGGTAATGGCTTAAGAATTATAAGACAAGGGGTCTCATCACGAGCCAACTTGTTCGGTTAGATTACTACCAGTGAATGGCATTGTCAATAGCTGGCTACCAAACCAAGACAATGGATTTTTATCTTATCAATAACAGAAAAAGGAAAAGAAATACAAAATATGAAAACATGTTTTGAATTCATTCTGTTAATCACACTCTTAATTGGATGGGACAATGGACAATAACATTGTTACACTAAAAAATGTCACCATGACTATTTGCAGTTAGTATGGCTCCATCCACTGTCATACTATCCTCCTTGGCAAGTCTTATGCCTCTGCTCTTCATGTCAAACTTCAAAAAAGAGAGAAAAGTCATTTAAAGTCAATTATCGCTGGTACGCAGTTTCTCTTAGCCTTACCTGCGTGTACGCAACCCAAGTTCACAATACCTGCGTATTTGTACACTCTGTATGTAAAGGGATGGGTGCGTACTCCTGTAAAGGTCAAAAGGCGCAAGTTTCACTCTAAAAAAGTTACTTGTGGTCATTTCTAGAGCATTTTAGAAGCTTGTTTGACATGTATGAAGCGCCTCCAGATGGTTCATGTATCCCTACCAAAGAGGAACTTATCCCATCAAGAGGGGAGCTATCCCATCGAAAGAGGGGCTTATCCCATTGATGGTGGACCTGAATAACTTCCTCTAGAGCACTATAAATACAGGCATTGGGCCAAAGGGAGGGGAGGTTGAAAGCTGAACATTCCTAAGGGTAGATGCTGCTGGAATTAGGACTTCCTTGTAGAAGCTTGTGAGGAGAGATTACCATCTTTACTTGTTTCCATTGGGAGGTGGGTGAGCTGATCAGAGTAAGGGAGAACTCTTGTGGACCCTGGGAGGAGCTTGCACAACACCAAGGCTCAGGTTGTAATGGTTCCTTTTGTTACCTTTTAATACAAATTAGTCCATTCTTCTCAACAATTTGTTATTTATGAGTTTTTTCATATACTCCTTGGTCTATATGTTAAATATGTTTTATTTTATGTGATATTCAGGTGCTATTTAATCGTTTGATTGTTAGTGAATGCAGGTTTCGAAGGGAAGGAGGAGCTCATCCGGATCAACGAAGCTGGACTACTACAACAGCATTGGATTACAGGTAGGATCTAAACACTTGATTTCTCATACTGTAAAAGCATATTTAGGGAAGGATTGCTCTTATTTGTCTTGTTTGTCATTAGAAAGTCTTAGGCTTCTAGGAAGGTCGGTTGTGTCCGCACTAATGACTCTTTCCGTGTGACAAAATGGCGACTCCGCTGGGGATTCCATTGATGTGAATGTTTTTTCCTTTGTATGAACTTTTGATCTGAGAAAAGTTATTTGTTTTCTGGTTTTTGGCTGTCTGACTGTGTGTTTGGGTGGGCTAGCTTAGGGTTAAATTAGATTTTAGTTTTTCTTTTTTTTGCTAGAAGTACGCAGCCTTTGAGTTGAGCACAGTGCGTACCTGTACGCACTGTCGCTTTGTGCACAGAGCGTACCCGCACCTGTGCAAACAGGTCGCCTGCGTACCCCTGTCAAAATTAAGAAAATTCCAATTTTCTTCTTTTTTTCCTTTTACATTTTGTTTTTACTTTGTTTTTCTGCCCAGATCCACTGGTTATCTGCCATCAATCTTCACCTAGGCTTGTTTCATTGGCATTCCTGCTTTAAGCTTTCATCAATTGGGTGTTTTAAGTCTCTTTTTTGAGAAATTCTTAATTTGATTTCCTTTGGTCATTACTTGGAGGTTTATCTCAGTCTTTTCACAATTTTGCATCTTTTTGCTTCTGTTTTTGCAAAACAAATTCCCCCTCATTCGCCTGGGGGGGGGGGGGGGGCTAAATTGTGTATGAGTGTTAATCGCCTTTGAGTGTTTTTATTTTTGATCTTTGGAACTCTCACCCAATTTTCTCGACTTGCACTTGATTGGTTCTTAGATTACATTAGAATCATCTTGTGTTTGAGAATTCTCTTGCATAGATCACATTTTCATAATTAGAATTCTCATTTTCAGAATATGTATGAAAAATGTGCATAGATTACATTTGCATACTTTTCAAGTGAATTGTGCTTAGATTACCATTGCATAGTTTACATTCTGAAAAATCAATCGTAGATTTAGATCAGCTTTCTTTGATTTGAATTTACACAAAAAATAAAAATAAAAAAAAATGATTTGGAATTGATTTGCATTAGTTTTTCTTGATAAAATTAGTGCATTAGAGAATTTGTTATATTTTCTCTTCGTGATCAATTTTTTGCATTGTTGGAAGTGAATGGAAACTCTCTCCTTACTTTAGTTAGGATTCATCGAATTGAAAAGATTACATTATCATATTCGATTGTATTCAGTTGAGTCGGGTCATAACACCATTGGTTTCATATCCATTTACCTATTTGAGTAATAACAGCCTTAATAACACAGCGCTTAATTAAAATTCATCTAGTAAGTTTTACATTTCTAGGGCTCTGAAACACCAATATAGATCAGGCTAGTGTCTTGGAGTAGGAGAGTAATTAACTCTCCAAGACAGCAAAACCAAACAAGTAGCTCATCTTGTGGTAGGATAAATCCAACTGTTACATTTATGCTCTGGGAAAGCTCCTCTTAAAGGAGAAGCACGAGACCATGTCCGAACCAGTGAGGGGATCAATCCTCCTTCATTGGGAAAGACGCCAGATACGCACGTACTACAAACGGTAAACCTCGGATTATTGTCGAGGAGCCTGGGGTCACTTGTCGGTAAACCTTGGATTATTGTCAAGGAGCCGGCAAAGGGATTGAGCTTGTTACTCTGCCCTTGCGTGCTATCGGGTCGTAGACTGTTCCCCCAGGTGTATTTGTTGCTGTTGGTGACCTTAGTGGCCATTATCTTTAGGGTTCTACCCAAGGTGACGGTGGAGGGAAGATCCCACTGTACCTGGAGCAGACGTCGGCTAGACTCACTTGGATTTTCTGGGGGGTTCACTTCACTCGAGACGGTTAAAGTGGAGGAACTTGGTCCAGTCTATTCATTAAGCAGGTTGCCGGGGTAACTGTTCCACCCGCCACTTCTGTACTGAATTCTGCGATGTTGGATTTCATCACCAACTAGTGTTTTCGGTCCGGAAGGCTACTGTTTGTGTGTGGTTTGACTCCTAGATTTGATAGCGCATGTTAATTTGTTTGTTTTTACTTTTAGAGACCATAGGTGTGAATTGTTAATTGTTAATTTTAGTTTTAAAACTGTCAATAAAATTCACTGAAGTTGAATATAATGGCAAATGTTCCGGAATTTACCAACCTAGGAACCCCTCCAAACGAGAATCCTAGTACTTTTCCTTACTTTGGAAATGTTGGTCCTCCTTATATGGCTACTTTGTCATTACCTGGATTTACAATAGGTTTACCGATATGGTTATTTTCAACTTCGTTGGCCCAAAATACTCCAATTGTTCCACCTCAACCGGATGCTTCACCTCAACAGAGTTCACCATCTCAACATCACCAACCTTCTGTTGACCCTTTACCTTCTTCGCCTAATTTTTCTTCCTCCATTTCTTCCTCTTCGCCTGGTAAAAGCCTTGATGCTAGTAACCAGGAGGCTAAGAAGAAGAAGAAAGGGAAGAAGAAGAAGAAGAAGAAGAAGCAAGATAAGAAAGAAGTCAACCAACCAACCATGGCTGTAAGTGTTAGTTGTGTTGAGGAAAATTCCGACATGCATCGTAAACCCAAATACCCTTGCAGGCTTTGTAAGGGTGACCACTTCCTTGTCAATTGTCCTGGTATTCCAAAGGTCTTGGAAGTATGGTCAGAAAAATCTCATCAACTTTCCATTGATCCATCAACCAGTGATAGTCAGGTTCCTGCGAAAAAGGGTAAAGTTAGGTTTCCTTGTAAGTTATGCAAAGGGAGTCATCGAACTCACATTTTCCCTCACATGGATGAAGCCTCAACATTGTTGGAAAACCTTACTGTTCCACAGCAAGAACTTCCAACTGGTTACCGTAAACTTTCTCCCAACCTACCGTCAACTGACGGAGTGATTGATCTGAATTCAAGTACAGTCAATCACACTCTCCCATTGAAGAGTGAAACTCATATCACTCAGGTTGATGATCCATTAGTCGATCAAGTGGTCGATTCAATTTCACATTCACTCGATCCCACTTTCCCTTTAGAGAGTGAACTTCATACCGCTCAGGTTCTTCTTGTTACATCAGATTCTTCTATGCCAGGGGGCATTTCACCTGTTTCTACAGCACCCCCTCCAAGTACTGAGGTCATTTCCTTTGATTGGAATAGACTGACAGAACCTCGTCTTCCTTCCTCCATCCCTTTCCAAATCATTGTTAAGGTTGGTGGTAGGGACATACATCGTACTCAGGTAGATGAAGGTGCTTCTGTTAGTATTTTATCCTCAACTATTTAGAAAGCTTTGGGTTCCCCTATGCTTGCGCCTATTACGCAGAATCTGAAAGCTTTTAACAGAACCATTAGTGAACCTTTAGGGATCCTTCCTAAGTTTTCTATTACCTTGGAAGGTAAAACTGTCTGTATTGATCTTATGGTAGTTCGAGGTCCCTTGGATTTCAATTTACTCCTTGGGCGAGACTATGTTTATGCAATGAAAGCTGTCGTATTGACACTCTTTCGCGTGATGTCTTTCCCTCACAATGGCAGTATTGTGACTGTATACCAGCTTTCATTCCCTAGTCTTGTTTCAACTACCAATAATATGACACCCCTAAATGTTCCTGATTCTAAAGTGGTATATACCCTGCCACGGGTTAATTATGTGGCAACTGATCCCATGTTTTCAGTTACCGATGTAAGTGAGCCTCCCACTGTTTGCTCATCTTCCTTTGATTTAGATCTGGTAATTGACATGGAAAACTCTATGGGATTACTTGAACATGATGTTCTTATCCCTTTTGAGTCCCTTGACATGTGTTCCTTCCAGAGAAGTATTCTTCCTTCTGATGAAGATCTCTTGGAAGCCATGATCAAGGTGTGTCCATTGACATGTCTTTCTTCCAGTTGGAAGCCATGATCAGTGAGTACGAGGAAAGTTCCTTTTACTGTGTCGACCTCGTTAAAAAATGAATCAGTGACTTCGAGGGAAGTTCCTTTTACTGTGTCAACCTCGTTAAAAAATGAATTAGTGGGTCATGAGGACAGTTCTTTTCCTATGTCAACCTCGTTAAAAAATGAATCAGGGTATGAGGATAGTTTTTTCCTGTATCAACCTCGTTAAAAAATGAAATAGGCTAGCATGAGGATAGTTCTTTTACTGAGTCAACCTCATTAAAAAATGAATCAGGTAGATTTTAGGATACGTAGGTAGATTGTAGAAAGTAGGGTTTCGAGGATAGTTCCTGTTACTGAGTCAACCTCGTTAAAAAATGAATCAGGTATGAGGATAGTTCTTTTCTTGTGTCAACCTCCTTAAAAATGAAACAACTCCCTTTTCAAGTTAAATATTGAAAGTAAACCTTCATTCCATCCATCTGGTTGAATGCAATGAAGCCTAGGGGGCATGTACCTCGCTTTGCATCATTATACTGGGGGCATGCGAACTTTTTGAGCATAATTCCTTGTCTTGTGTCAAGCTCGTTAAAAAATGAAACAAGGGTAGGTTAAGTAGGTAGATTGTAGAGAGTAGTCATGAGCATAGTCCCTTGTCTTGTGTCAAGCTCGTTAAAAAAAGAAACAAGGAGTCATGAGCATAGTTCCTTGTCTTGGTTAAAAAATGAATCAAGGTTTTTAGAGTAAAGTTTTTGTTAGGTAGATTGTAGAGAGTAGTTATGAGCATAGTTCCTTATCTTGTGTCAAGCTCGTTTAAAAAACGAAACAAGGGTTTTGAGGATAGTTCTTTTCCTGTGTCAACCTCACTAAAAAATGAAACAAATCCCTCGAGTCTTTCCAACATCTTGAAAATAAAGCTTCATTCCATCCACCTCATTGAATGCAATGAAGCTTGGGAGGCATGTACCTCGTTTTGCGTCATTATGCTGGGGGCATGTGAACTTATAACAAGCATAGTTTTTCGTTTCAAGCTTGTGTAAACATGAAACTGAATCCGAGCATAGTTCTTTTCCTGTGTCAAGCTCGTTAAAAAATGAAACAAATCCTCCTCTACTTGAATCGAGAGTTTGACTAGATCTCGTAAATGTTAAGTTGTATATTTAGGTTAGTTATTTCAGTGTTTTGCATAATTTTCTTACAGTTTTAGGTTGAGTCTTTCAAATGATCTCGTACATGAACCTTCATTCCATCCAGCTTGTACTTAGTTGAATGAAATGAAGATGGGGGGCATGTGCTCTAGCAGTTATGCTTAGGGGGCATCAAGCACAGTTTTCTCTCTGTTTCAAGCTTGTGAAAAAATGAAACTACTTTGAAGCATAGTTTTTATCTGTTTCAAGCTTTTGTAAAAATGAAACATATCTCGAGTCAATTTCAGTTATTTTCAAGACTCGTTAAACTCATGAAAATCCTGAGATTATTTTGCTATTTTTCATTCTCGTAAAACAAATGAAAATGCCGAGTTCTTTCCGTCTTTTCCTGCTCGTAAATTAAATTGAAAGTCGGCCATATGAGTACATTTTTATCAATTTTTCAAACTCATTAAAACTTATGAAAAAGTGAAAACCATGAGTACATTTTTATCATTTTTTCGAACTCGTTAAAACTTACGAAAAAGTGAAACCTTAGAGTCATCTTTAAGCCCTTTTCTGACTCCTAAAACATGAAAATATTGCCGAGCGTTTCTTTTACACTCGTTAAAATGGAATTAAAAGACGGTCCCCTTATAGCTCTTTTCTGACCGTAAAAACATGAAAAGATTGCCTGGTTTTTGTCGTTTCAAACTCGATACTGGAAATAACACGACGTGTCCTTGATCGCTTTTTACTTTTCAGGTCAGAGGCACTAATCATGAAAGTACTCCTTGGTCGCAAGATCAAGCGGTTCTCTCAAGTATTATTTTATACTTTTTCGGGCTTGGGAGACACAACTTTACGAAAAAGTTCAACCTGGAGTCTTCTTAAGTTTTTTCAGACTCTCTAAAATTGAAAAACGCTGAGTTTCTCCTATACTGGACTCGTTAAAATTTCACAGTAAAGGACCTGTTCGATTACAAACAGGAACGGACCACTCCTTCTTAGGGTCCGAATCTAAACTAAGTTGGACTCATCCGAAGGATGAGCTTATAATCAAGCATATGTTATCCTCCTCAAGCTTGTAAAAAATAAAGAGGTACTTGCCAGAAATGGTGGGGGAAAAGAGAGAAGAATGAACCTATTTGTCATCCTTTGTTACAGAAGAACCTTATCACCGCTCTTGAACACGACACTTTTCATTCACCTGGGTTGGGAAATCCTTTGCCTTAAAGTTGATCAAACCACTTTGAAAGTCTTCAATCATTTCCGGGTATTAACTTTGGGTCAATCGTCACCAAGCCATCTGTCATGTCGTTATGTGTTCAAGAGGTCTCTGCAAATAAACCATTCATATGCGAAGTGCTTGTCATCCATTTGACCATCCCTGAGTCAGTCCTTACAGCAACATTTCTTCAACTTGAACAATGATTTCGTGTTGTGGGCTTGCCTGCAACGGGTCTCTTTCTATCGACATCAGCACATTATCTAGAAAGATGACTTAGAAATCGTTAGTACCTTGAAGTCTGCATGCAAAAATATCAGGTTTCTCGCCTTTGACGACAGTTTACATCATTGACTTTCGATCAAAGGATTCCGTGACGTGTTCGACAACAACCCATTCATTCACATTTCATGGATTGTACTGGGTACTTTGAGAACCATTGACATTACTGGTGGTCTCTCTCACACTTGTTAACGGTTTACATCATTGACCGGTAATCAAGTGGTTTCTACCATGCTCGGCATCAACTCATTTATTCGCATGGATAGAATCGTACCAATTCGGGAAGTAGAAATGAAGACCCTGGATCTAGTTTCTACTATCCAGGCTGCGAGGAGTTTTGTATTCATTATATACTAGACTAATCATAAACAGATGGCTGCGTCCATACTGTGTCTACAAAAGTCTATGATTGTGATGTACTGCAAAATCATTCTTGTATCAGAGCAGTAGTTAGATTGTTAGTTAAAGTTTTCAATCTGAGTATGAGAATGCCTACCTCAGCGATGATATCACCTTATATATGTATTTTGTGTTGAATATTTGCAGGTTCTGATCGGGCTCTTTGCAAGATACTCCTTGAAATGATAAAGTACTTCACCCTTCCTAGATCATATAAAACCCTAATCTACTACAGGCTTCGCACTTTAGGGGGCAATCTGTTACACTAAAAAATGTCACCATGACTATTTGCAGTTAGTATGGCTCCATCCACTGTCATACTATCCTCCTTGGCAAGTCTTATGCCTCTGCTCTTCATGTCAAACTTCAAAAAAGAGAGAAAAGTCATTTAAAGTCAATTATCTCTGGTACGCAGTTTCTCTTAGCCTTACCTGTGTGTACGCAACCCAAGTTCACAATACCTGCGTATTTGTACGCTCTGTATGTAAAGGGATGGGTGCGTACTCCTGTAAAGGTCAAAAGGCGCAAGTTTCACTCTAAAAAAGTTACTTGTGGTCATTTCTAGAGCATTCTAGAAGCTTGTTTGACGTGTATGAAGCGCCTCCAGATGGTTCATGTATCCCTACCAAAGAGGAACTTATCCCATCAAGAGGGGAGCTATCCCATCGAAAGAGAGGCTTATCCCATTGATGGTGGACCTGAATAACTTCCTCTAGAGCACTATAAATACAGGCATTGGGCCAAAGGGAGGGGAGGTTGAAAGCTGAACATTCCTAAGGGTAGATGCTGCTGGAATTAGGACTTCCTTGTAGAAGCTTGTGAGGAGAGATTACCATCTTTACTTGTTTCCATTGGGAGGTGGGTGAGTTGATCAGAGTAAGGGAGAACTCTTGTGGACCCTGGGAGGAGCTTGCACAACACCAAGGCTCAGGTTGTAATGATTCCTTTTGTTACCTTTTAATACAAATTAGTCCATTCTTCTCAACAATTTGTTATTTATGAGTTGTTTCATATACTCCTTGGTCTATATGTTAAATATGTTTTATTTTATGTGATATTCAGGTGCTATTTAATCATTTGATTGTTAGTGAATGCAGGTTTCGAAGGGAAGGAGGAGCTCATCCGGATCAACGAAGCTGGACTACTACAACAGCGTTGGATTACAGGTAGGATCTAAACACTTGATTTCTCATATTGTAAAAGCATATTTAGGGAAGGATTGCTCTTATTTGTCTTGTTTGTCATTAGAAAGTCTTAGGCTTCTAGGAAGGTCAGTTGTGTCCGCACTAATGACTCTTTCCGTGTGACAAACATGGTTAAAAGGTATCCCTGTCGAAACTATGAACGTTTGCTGGCAGCTGAGGCTCTACCTATGACAGACGAGTTCACTATAAAAGCTGATTTGGAAAGGTTTTATGTCTTATCATTATAAACCAATAAAGGCCTATTTAAAACTTACAATGTATCTATTTTCTTAAAAAGAGAGGAAATTAGCAAAAATAGTTTCATTTTACTCGGAATGCATATATACCTAGTTATATTAGAATTTTCCCCTTTGATTAGAACTCTATTTTGAAAAAGTTTAAGTATTTCTATACTTTTCAGAGATAACTGTTTCTTCCAGCGAATCGCCAATTGTTGTGCTCTACAACAACCCCCCATTTCATATCATTATTATTCACAAAACTATCATATGAAATGGGTCCCTTTAGATTTTGATTGGTATCAATATTGTATTATTTAAAAAGGTCCGAAAACCAAATGAAAACATTATAAAAAACCTTTTTGAAAAACCCATTTTCATCAAATAAATCAATCTTTATCATTGTGATAAAGCGATCGCAAGATCGCATATCGCAATGACATAAGGAACATAAGTAAATGGCACATTGGTTTCCGCCGATGCGATATCGCTATCGGCTATCGGCAATGCTCTATGCACATTCTTAAAGCGCCCCCAGGCCATTCCCCCGATGCGATGCGATATCGCTATCGGCAATCGGCGATTTACTATCCATGTCTCATGTAATGCCAATACTCCCGATGCGATGCGATATCGCTATCGGCGATCGGGGTTTTCAAAAGGTGTCAATATAAGAGGTTAAGCTTTCCCCGATGGCCGATTGCGATAAAGCGCAGATTTCAAAAAGCCGTTAAAATGGAGGGATATTACGATCAATTCATATTAAAAGCTTGATCTGTCCAATAATGATTCACCTGCGCTCAACCGCCAAAACATCTACAGCACGCTTAAATGAATCATTTGGCCGATTAATGATATAATGGGCATTTAAGGATTGGCAGGTTTTAAACGGCCATTTAATGTAATTGTAACTCCTAAAATCTTCCCATGGATTGTATCTGCGGCCATTTTAAAAGATAATCTCTCACCACGCATTGATCAATAGCTCTCACTATATTGGATTTTCATTATCATTCCTCTGTGTTACGTTTATCTTCACTTCTGTGCAGAATTCATTCAAAGAAGAAAACTCAAGAAAAATGGGGAAGAAATCTAAGAAAACCACAGCCGCTTCTGTTGCGCCAGCCATAGGCCAAGTTGTCGCTGATCCCACAAACAAAAAGAAAGGATTGATTTCGGATACTACATGTTCTGGTCTCGGCAAAACTACTTGGCAAAGTACCTACAACTTGATTGAAGCCGAGGAACCTGAAGTGACAACAATACAAGCTACTACAGATTCAACTCGGAAATCCGATGGCACTCTAAAGGACTTAGCTGACTCCCTCCTTCATCGGATAGCAGCTAGGGAACAAATTCTTCCATATACTGATGTAGTGTGGTGGGCAATTGAGGAAATCTCAATCATGGATAGAACCTTCAGCACCAGAGACGGGAGAATTTTCGGGTCATTCAAGGCTGATGATAAAAGGCAAATGTATCATTTGCCTGAGGCAGAGAAGACATACAATAAGGCGTTCCTAGAAAAATTTTGGAACGAGAACGAAGTTGAATCCGAACCCATCCGGGACTGGAGACAAAATCTGGCAAAGCACAAACATGAATCTTCTGGTAAGTACTCGGTTGATTCCTTGGCTTCTCCTTATTACTACGCTGGAATAATGATGTGTAGATTGTGGGGACTGCATGACTCTTCTAATTTCACTATAGAAATGGTTCCCTTAATGGAAGCGGCATGCAACAGTATAATAATGGATTGGGCCACTCTTCTCTCAGATAAACTAGCCACAGCTGTTCTTGAGTTTAGGAATAAGACCCGCGTCTCTGAAAGGATAATTCCCCCATTCTATTACAGTGCCTATATTTTAGATACCTTGTGTTTTAATTCTGAATTTCCCGTGCTCGGCTGGAGGTGGACGCCACAAGACCCCATGCCTGTTCACATATACCATTAGAAATTATGGAAAACCTCTTATAAGCACCATTTCTACCAAGTCTGCAATGGCTTTATGTTGCCTATTTATTATTCTATTTTTGATAAACCTATTCCCAAGATTTCCTACCAAGCTGGGATTGACTTAACAGCAGTAGGGAGATGGTTCGGGGAGGAGAAGTTCACTTATATAAGAGTTTTCGATAGCCAAGACAAACCTCATGTCCTCCCTTTATACATACCTGATAAACTGCTGGCAAGGGAAATCGCTTACCAGATCATGGCTGAGAGCGTTACACAGACTCTCAAGAAAAATAAGAAGAAGGGCTGGCCCTCTTTTCCTTTAAGATGCGGTGTCTATACCTTGCATGATCTCAAACATGCAGAAAAGGAAGCTACAAAGATTAAATCATTAACTCTAGCAATAATAGACAATTTGATCCAAGAAAAGTTGCCTATAATGCACTAGAACAGGCCAAATTGTCAAAATTTGATCATAAAGAAGATATGTTTGATGACCTGTTCTCCTCCGCTGAGTCAATAATGCAGGTTAAGGCATTTTCTAGAATGAAATATCAAGATGAAGGGTTGATTGAGTTTAACAGACTTAGAGAACAGAGGTTGCAAACTCTGCCTCTAGATCTATTAGCAACAACCCCAGCAACATCATCAAGCGAGCCTGAACGTCAACAGTCAAAGGAACCCCCAATTAAAACAAAAGAACAAGAGAAGCCATAGGAGGAAAATCAGAAGAAAGAGCATGAGAATCAGCAGAAGAAAGAGCAGGAAAAAGTGCAGGAAGAGACCCAGATGAAAGAGCAGAAACAGACCACCACTGAAGTAAATGTCGATACTCATATTGACCCAAAATTGCTCCAGGAATGGCGGCAATTTGATTCCATTATCAGTGGTCTGGAATGTTCAAAAGACACTGAAACTTCAAACGCAATAGACACACAGGAAATCACTTCACCACAGGTTCTAAGTAGAACCAGCGGCCCACCCATTTCAAAAGAGGTAGAGATAATACCAAAGGACCCCTCCAACCAAATCATTTTGCAGGTAGAAGAGATTCCTCCCTTGGATGTCTTCTACAGCCCAAGACATAAAGCTGTAGTAAAACGACAGAGGAAGAGAAGAAGGCCCAATCAACCTTCCCTTTTCCTAGAACAGACGGTCATGGGCAATGTGGTTTGGAAGGAGGAATTTGACCCCTCCGATGACCTGACAAAACTGTCACAATATGTTGGAGCCTATTCGGTAGCAACAATAGATAAGGCATCGGAGGTAAGTCTTTTACTGAAAACAAAGGATCAGGAAATTTTCTTGTTATAGGCACAACTGACTGAAGCAAAGCAAAAAGCGGAGCAGGCAGAGCAACAATTGTTGACGCAACAACAATTAAACAGTCAACTAACTCAACAATTGCAGGCAGAAAAACAAAGGATTGACCACAGCGCAATCCAAAAGCAGAAAGAATTATCAGAGGCCTTGGCACAATTGAAGGCAGCGAATGAGAAAATGCTGAAATCAAAAGATGAGCAAATCGCTCAACTATCAGCACAGATTGAAAAGACAAAGGGCGTTCCACAAGTGGCTGAATTCAGAGTAGAAGCACTACAGATAAATACTGCATTGATAGCCCAAATTAAGCTTCTATGTCAACAAATCGCCCAGGCAGAGCCACTTTGTGAATTAACGACATCCATAAGAAATAAAGTAGACAAGGCTAGGACTGAATTGGATCAGGCTGAAGAAACGATAGCTGCATTTCTGACTGGCAAGATATTGATCAAGGACAAGCGGCAAATTTACCAAGGATCTTAGAGTCACATAAAGATATACTCTTTACAGAATGGCAGTCCCATCTAATGAAAGCAGAGAGGGCAGTTTCAAGATGCAAATCAACTTCAAGCAATTTAGTTGAATTAGTCAATAACACTCTCTACTTATCAAACATGATTTCCCAATGCACACCAGGAAAATTGACAACAATGAAAACATTGGAGCAATCATGTTATCCAGATTTAGAGGAAAAGGGAAGATTAATTGTTGGGATTAACAGTTTAACCTGGGACACCTATTGGTTTTTCTTGGTAAAACCACACACACAGAGAGCGCCCTCAAGTGCCTTACGGATGCAATCGGGTATATTATCCCCGATATTCAGGATACCACCTATGCCACCCAGCTCAGCTCTCGCCTCAACAGACCACCCGAAGTGGAGCCGATGCTTGCGATAAGTCAGCTCAGATTTAAAGGCAAACAACCTACTTGATGATTCATTCCGCCGACTGCCAGATTGCTGAAGAAAATAGGATCAAAATCAATTGATACCAACTAAGTAGGATTTCAGTTTATAGATAGTTAGATTAATTAAGTATTTATAGACCCTTTCATTGTTTTGGAAAGGGTCGTAAAGTTTTGTACCTGACTTAAAGACTGAAGTTTCACTATTGTGCTTCAGCCATATTCTTTTATGAAACTTGACCATTTATTATTCTAAATTTGACAAGGAAGCTTTTATGCAATTGTGCACTATTGTCTTTGTTTGAAAGTGTTTCTGCGTTGAAGAAAGAATCTCAAGTAGCGATTGATATTGGGATTGTCTAGCAGCTCATATGGTACTTTTATCTATGTCTGAATTCATTATTTTCGTATGAATTGTTATTTGATTATCTTTGCTATTATCGAATATATGTATGTGCGTTAACAGCAGTTCTATATTCCTTCCACTATTGGGTGTTTATGGTGTGCTTTTCTTTTAATCATATATGTGTCGATGATATAAATGACAAGTGTAGTAATATTGCTTTAATCGCTTTTCCTTAACTATTTAAGCAAAGTAATCCTTGAATGCATTAATGTCCATGTCTGTTAGATGGAGTCATCTATATGCCTGTCCATAGACACAGATCATCAAGCGCTACACTTCAAAGTACAATAGTTCCCGGGATAAGTAATAGTTCTTTTATTTTGCTGATAAATTTAGCTATTCGCCTATCATTAGATTAGTCAATCAATTATCCATTCATCCCGTTTATTCATTGTTGGGAAACTGGTCCCATTATCCCCAGTCGGAGCCACCATTCCAAACGGAAAAGGAGTTGTACTAAGGTCCGGATCGGGTGGTTATCCCCCAATGTTGTTGCAGCAATTTTCGAGGCATCAATAGGACTATAAGAGGAGCTTCGATGTATTGAAAGAAAAGATGGTCACAACACCGATTCTAGTCTTCCTGGATTGGAAGAAGGAGTTTCATGTCCATGTCAACGCATCATGTATAGTGCTAGGAGAAGTGCTGACACAGGCTGATAGAGGAGACTTGGACCATCCTATCACATTCGCCAGCCAAAAACTATCCAAAGTGGAGAACAAATATTCCACCACCGAGCGCGAAGGGTTAGCCATGGTGTAGCGCTACAAAAGTTTAGGCACTACTTGTTGGGTTGCCATTTTAAGATGTATACAGATCACTCTGCGCTGAAGTACCTGGTCAATAAGCATATGTTGGGGGGGAGAATATGTAGGTGGTTCTTATTGTTCTAGGAGTATGATTCTGAAGTTATTGTGAAGCCTTAATGAATGAACGCAGGACTAGACCATCTATCACGCATCGAAATAGGGGAATAGCCCACTAATTTGGAGGAAGGATTTCCTAACACACAACTATTTGCAGTGCGCATTGGGGATGGTCATTTTGAGGATATAATACACTTCCTCACAATAGGGATGACCCCGGAAGGATACACCGTACACCAGAGGAAGGAATTAGTGGTGAGTACAGTAGATTTCTTTGTCATTATTGGGCATCTGCGCAAAATGGGGTCTGATGAGATATTGCGACGATATGTACCTGAGTTTCAAAGAAGTAGCATCCTCACAGATGCTCATGGTGGGTGTCGCAGGAGGACATTATGTAGGAAGAGAAACTGTGCAGAAGATTATATGTGTAGGGTTGTGGTGGCCAACCCTCCATCAAGACTCAAAAGCGTACTGTAAGGTGTGTGATGTGTGTTAAAGGACTGGCAGGCCATCACGAAGGAATGAGATGCCTTCTAATCCACATATGATGTTGCAACCCTTTGAGAAATGGGCGATAGATTCTATGGGACCCATTCAGTCCCAAGGAAAGATGGGAGCAAGGTACATTATCACTACAATGGAGTATTTGACTTGTTGGGTGGAGGCACGGCCTGTGAAGGATTGCACAAGAATGACTGATTCAAAGTTCCTCTTTGAGTATGTACTAACGTGATTTGGATGTCCTGTTATCACTTAGGTTGTTCCCTTTTACTCCTAAGGGAATACGGCTGAGGTAACCACAGACCAATCTTTGGATCACAGGTCCTAGCCTACCTACAATCAGAGAGGGCTCTCTCTTTAGAATTTAGCTTTGTTTAAGTAATGTTTAGGCTAGTTATGATGCACTGAATTTTGTTTAAAGTTTTGGTTGAATGATGTCTTCTAGCAGCTAAAATGTAATCTTCAGGAGCTTCAGTCCATTGGGCAATGGAGTCTGTGATTATGTGTTGTTTGAGGTATTGAGTAAGAGTGATGAAACTGCAGGGCCATATGGGTACTCATGAAACAATCTTCAATTTGTGGTATATGGACTATTTCCAGCCAGCGAGAGGCAACTAAGAATCTTTCACTAAGCTGGTGATGTGGAGGAATGAAATATTAATCAGGAGCAGATTAGAATTCCTGAACAGTATTTACTATGAAAGATTTAGTATGAAGGTGAGCAATTAAGAATTACACATTCATAACTAATTCTGAAGAAAACATTCATAACAGCATAGATTGAGTTTAGGGTGTTCAATGAACAAATCCTGAACTATTCTTTTTCTCTACTGCTAAACCTATGAAACATACAGCATAAGTGGATTATGAAAGAACGAAATACATAATAAGATGGTTCAAAAAACTTATTGTGACATGAAATAGCATAGGAATCTGATATCAGCAAGCAAGCACACCACAACACTTCAAACAACTCAGAACTTCAGAAATTCCATTAGCTTCTTGTATTAAAAGTCTGAAATTACAGCATAGCTTCTCCAGAAGAAAAATCAACAACCCCAATAAGTTTATGCGTGGGGATATATATACAATCGTTTTACAAAATATCTTAACGATGAGTCATTTGCTCAATAACTGTCTTTACCAACTTTCAAAAATAGCAGATACAATAGTTATTGCTACTTTAAATGGACAATGAATGACTGTTCAGTTCTGTCAGAAATTCTTTGACTTTTGGAGGCAACTGGGTCTGTCGGGTGCTTCGTATTGATTCTGAGTAATACGCCCTTTACTGCTTTGTCGTGGTGCGGCTATCTCAGCCCCGTCATCTGCATCTGTCGGTCTTGCTTTGGTGGCCAAATTTGATTGCTGAGTTGGCTATGACTTATGATCGATATACAAAAATTTGGTGAAAAACCTGTTTCTTCACAGCAGTGTTTGTATAATGCCCGTCCACCATTCCTGTGTAGGCAATTGGTGTCTTAGGATTATGCCTAAGGTTTCATCTGCCTCAGTATATTTGTAGTAGTTTGGAAGCACTTCAAAAAGATGTCTGATCTCATTCATAATAAAAAATAAATTCTCTAGTTTGTCATAGAGACTCTGCCCAGATGGAGGCCCTGTTTCCTCTGGGGCACTTGCTGCTGCAGTGATCTGATTTGTGGCATATGTATTGACCCTCTTGGCATAGTTTTCATGAGACAGCAACCTTCCTGCACTGGTTACCAAGCTAGGAAGACCTCTGTTATGTAATGCTGTAATTTTCTCAATGAATTTGTTCACCTCTTTCTGCATTTCTTGACACCTTCTATCCAATGTTTGTACATGATTTCTCAAAGTGAGCACTCTCTTCACTAGTAAAATGGTATCAGTTTTCTTAGTGATACCCATTGCTGCCAGCTGAGGGCCAGTGCGATTGTTAAGGACATTGATCATCCTATTGGCTATTTCAGGCATATTGCCTAGAGATGCCCTTGCTCTTTGACTTTCTTTTTGGGCCCTGCCTATGAGATCCATATGCTCATGGATAGTTTCAATATATTGCCACTGGTCTGTAATAGATTGACCAATATTGGCCCACAGGATTTTCTTGATTTCAACTACAACCTTATCAAGAGAGAGCTCTTTCTCTAGTTCCTTTATTCTCTTCTCAAGAGCCCTTACCTCTCTTGTTTTTTCAGCTACACTTTGCTTGGATTTATCATACTTTTCTTCAATGGCAGCCAATTTATCCTTGGTCTCTTGCAGTTCAGCCATCTGTGCTTCTAAAGCTTCCAGCTCCTTCATCATGTTCTGCATGCTTAGGCTGGGTCCCTGATCTGGTGTTGTTGCTGGCGCTGATACTCCTGTAGTTGGTGTTGATGTTGAAGGGCCTGCCTCTGATGTTTGTCCTGTGGGAGGACCTGCTGTAGTAGTAGAAAGTGGCACACCTTCAGTGGATGCAGATGTCTGTGCTGGTTGCATTGGTGCCTCACCTTGTCTTGTTTTTAGTGCTACCTCTAATGCACTCTCTGTTTCCATCAATATCTTGTATAAACTCAGGAGTAAAGCAACTACATCCTGATCCTTCTTTTGCTCTGCCACCTCTCCAGTTTGAGGGTGAAGGGTAGCTGGCAGCTTGATATGCTTTCTCATAGCTGCTATGTCTTCATCTCTTTTCTTTAACAGTGCCTGCACACCCCCGGGGTCCTTTGGATCATGAGCCAATTCTATAATGATCTCTTCCAAGGACTTCATTCTGTTGTCCTTGGCTTGAGATGATGCCTTCTCCAATTCCAATTGAGCAGCAGTATTGTGTAAAGAATTTTGTAATTGGTGTGCCAGTAGGGTCTTATCAGCTAATGTGGAATATATCATTTCCCCGGTTTGCCTGTGTAGCTCAATCTAATCCAAGGGGTGGATGTCTTTGGAAAAAATTTCCAGATTAGTTCTGATATAATCGGCAGCTGTTTGAGGTTGCTGCATAGTAGGCCTGAAATGACTAAGAGTCATTTTTTGTTCTTGAATGTCATAAGCAGACATAAATCTCTACTGATTAGTTGGTGCCATTTTCAAAAGATGGTTGTAGATTTGGTGTTTGAGGGGCTCATTCCTTTTCTTGATATCTATGAACTGTTGCTTGATGCTAGAGTCCACCTTAGATCGCTGCGTTGAAGAGCTCACCTCTGTCCCATGTGGCATGTCCTGTCCTTGCTGTAAGGAACTGGCCGATGTTTCCATGCTAGGAGGGGGCACAGTATCTGTTGGTCTCTCTGGTAACTCCTCCTCTGAAAAAGGATTTAGCCTCTGTCTTTTTTCACCTTGTTGATCCGTTGAAGTAGTAAGAGGAGTGTCCTCTTGCCTATCCCTTTTCCTTGTTCTTTCCTCATTAGCAGGTGTTTGTAAAACCGAGGACTCAACTGTTACCTCCTGCCTTGGAGGGATTTGCTCTTGTGTCTGCTATTCTGTGGAGGCAGGTTCCTTGGCTGTACCTTCCTACTGCTCTACTTGCTACTCCACATTTGGAGGTGACACTCCTTGCTGCACTGTTTTGCCTTTAGCCATGTCTGCTGCTGGATCAGTTGTTTTGGCAGGCTGCTGGGGAACGGTGGATGAAGGGGCAGCTTCTCCAAGAAGCCGAGGGCTTGAAGACCAAACCTGTCCAAAATATTCCAAGTCAACTGCATTTTCTAAAGTTTTAATGGCTTTCTCTGCTATTTCTTCTTCGGTATAATCTTCCACTAATGTGCCTTCTTTCCACTCTAATTGGTTAGCATATTTTTCAACTTCTGGAATGCTAATGTGGTCATATGTAGCAAGCCTATGCTTGATTCTTCTGAGGCTTATGAAATGGTTAGGGTCATAGGGTGCCCAATAGAAGCTTGTCTTGAGGTGGAGGGCTTTTAGCATTTGGTCTGCCTCATCCCAAGCTTCTTCTCTCTTATTAAAGATGAAGGGACCCAATTGATGCTTAATTTTCAGATGTGCCTTCTTGTTTCTGCTATGGAAGTGAATCATATATGCATTGCCGAACTGCCTGAAGTTTTCTAGTGCAAAGAGTCTCATGGGAACATACTTTGGTAGCCTGTATGGTGCTAATTCACAGCCATATATCCTGATCACTGTGTGGTCTTGGTAAAAGTACCAATCCCCAATGCTATAGTTCTTGGACAGCTGGAGGATTTTCTACATATCATCAGTGAGTCTAGGAGGAGGGGAACTCTGCAGCAGTGACAAGGCTGGATGAATGAATAGGTCAATAGACTCACAGTAATTGTATGGTGAATAATGAATATGATGACAGACTGATGTCCAGAACATTACAGATCTTCGGTTTCCCTTAGGATCTAACTTCTTGAGGAAGACAGGGAAGCTGTCAGGCTGATTGTACAATAGCAGATGATATATATAGGAGGTGTATTTGAATACTCTCTCTCTCTCCAAGTTCATGAACTATTCATGAATTTTGTTAGCTATAAATGTAGCATAGTCATACTGGACAGCAGGGGGCTGTCTTGGGGTAAAAATGGATAGCACTACCAATGTTGTCTCATCCACAAACTCACTGGTCTTGAACCCTAGGATGGAAGATATGATGTCTACCAGTAGTCTCCCTATGTCATTGAACCAGTCATGCAGATAAGGGGCAGGTTGTCAGGGTTGGTACTCTGGACGCATAAATAATTGGACAATTCTTGTAATTTGTGAGTTGGAGAGCTTGGCACCCTGCTCTAATAAAAGCTGCATAGAAAGAGGAACCAGTGGATTTGTAGGCTTAAATTGTAGCATTTGGTTGATGGCCTCAGGAGTAATATGGAATAAGACAGAGCCTGAAGGACTCAGAAAAGCTCTTTGATTGGGGTCATAGTTTGTGCAGCACTGGTGAATCAAGTCAGGGAACTCATTGACCTGAGGGAGATAGTAAATTGGCAAATTGTATTTCCAGATTCCCAGGAGGTCTATACCATCTATGTGCTTCTTTCTCAACTCACAAACTATTTCTATGTGGTATGTGATGCCCCTCTCTACAGTTTCTCTCATCTGATAATCTCTGTCAGCAAGGGCCAACCATTCCAGGTTCTTGTGTGGGGCATTTAATGGGGCAATGTTTAATGCCACAGGGGTCTCCATGGTCAACTGATACTTGGAATTATATTTGAACTTGCTTCTTGGGCACAGCAATACAGAGCAGTGGATTTCAATGAGCAGGGAAATTTGCAGAGAGAACAAGGTAAATTGGGGTGAAACTGAGTTGAAATACTCCTGGGAGAGATTCAACGAGCAAATGCTGGGATTGAGAAATGCTTTTTCGGTGAGTTTGTCTGGCAATGGTTTAGTTTCGCAAATGCGCCATAAGCTGTGAATTTGTGGTAATTTGGCACAATGGGGGACCTCTGTGGGTGAACTTGGGATTACAGTGTGGAAAAGAAACTCTGGTTATTGAGGATTCCTAGCAATTCCTGTGTTTTCCCTCTTTTCTTGTTTGCTTCGGTGAATTATGCAAAAACTAAGGCACGCAGAGGGAAACTGATAAATACCTGGGTACAATATGACAATGGTGTTGATATACGGGTGAATTCATGGTGCCAACAGCAAGGGAGCAGTCTTCAAAGTTGGCGGACAAGCAACGTAACCGATCATGCAGGAGTACAGTATTTTTGCAAATAACGCGAAAAAATGACTTTTTGGGCAAAATAGGGAAAATTTGGCCTTTGGCGCCTTTTGTTGGATGACGTCAGCATGACGTCATAGGTGGGGTCAGGTATGGAATGATGACATGGCGGCCGGTGAGCGGCTCCACGTGGACAGATGACATGGCAGAAAGCTCGGAGCAATGGGGGATCGGGCGCCGATGTGATGCTGAGGCGGCAATGACGTGGGGGTGACGTATGGCGGAAATAGGAGGGCGGTAAGCGGTAATATCGGACCGCTCATGGTACGGGTGTGGTTTTGGCAGGAGGCCGCCCGACGAAATCCAGAAGCGACACGCGTCCGAGCCCTGACGTCACCCTCTGACAAATTTCGGGCGCTAACGTTCAGGCATCGGGGGTGGTCCGATATTGTTGTGGGCCGTCGGATGGGAGGGCCCGGATCCGACGGTCGACGGGCTGCGGAGGTGATGGGTGGATACGGCGGGTCCCGGCGGGGATTTTAATAATATTTTTTGTTTTTTGCGGTGCGGCGCACCGAAATATATACTTTGGAAAATCGAACAAAAGTGGGTTTTTGCAAGATTTATACCATGGCAGGAATAGTACAATATTGTAGGTTTACAAAGCGGACGAGGGTAGGAATGGGTTATCAAATTAACCAAATGTTAATCCAATCCCCAATCTTTTAAAGTGACCCAAATATCAGAACCCTTTGATTCTGCAGCATTCTCCAAACTTTGAAAATATGGCTATAATGCCCAAGGGGGGGGGGGGGGGTATTTACATATTTTGTGGGCTTTCTTCACAATAGTGCTATAGTAGTAGGGAAAAAGGGGCACTTAGGGATCTAGATAATAAAGTTGGAAGTCAATGTGCATTGGGGACATGAAAGATAGAAAGTGAGGAATAGAAAACTAAGTTTAGTGAGTAAACTTAGATTTTTAGGAGTTGATGGGAAATGATTTTACACAAGAAATGTGGCTTCTTTTTGGAGAAGAAAGTGAAAACCTGTCATGAAATTTCCAAGAAGAAATACAAGGAGGATTATTTAGGAAAATCCTGAAGTCCTCCATGGGATGTTAGAAGGAGAGTCTTTGGGGGAAAACAAGGGGAGTTAGACATGCTTCTATATTTTGCCTTCAAAATGCTGCATAGATACCTTTGCAACTGCTAACATATGCCTTCTTGATCAAGGCCAAAACTGAATAGGATCAGGATTTTGCAACTTCTGGCTATCTACCCAACTTAGAACCTAGCATTTTTTGTTACTTCAGGGAGGGTGCACTTAGACTTGCAAACCCTCATATGCTCTTTTCTTTTTGCTGCCCTCCTATCTAAATCTACCCTTATATCTTCCAAGGGCCTAGATTAAGCTAGTGGGCTCCTTTCTTTCTCTATCCAGCTAGTCATCTGTCAAGCTTGAACTGTTTGAACAGGTACTCATTACCTACTCTAAAACAAGCAATTTAAAACATGGCATGGCACAGCTTGAACTGTTGAGCCATACATCAAGATAGCAGTGGCATTTTGATTGGCCACTTTCCTGGTCTTTCTTTGGGGTTCATTTCAATTCTTTTTTCTTTTGACCATTTCATTTTCTTGCCTTTTGATTATTCTTTTAAGGCATACCCTCTTTACATTTTTTAACTTTTTGCTTTGTCCACAAAAATGGAACCTTTGTATCACCAAAGATGATCATTTTTAGCACTTCCACTGTCAATCATGAAATATGAAACCCTATTGGTATAGGAGGCTAACAGTGGCTCCACTTGGGGATGACTTTTCCAGATGAAAAGTCAAGATCAGCAGGTCAGATTGCCTTCTTTTTTCACCCTTCTGCAGTTTAACCTTTCCTTTTGTTGAAGACTGAACATCTGAATCCATGAAACTTGCATGCAATACTCCTTAAGCTGATCTGCTGTGAAATTACAGCCCTGTTTTTGCCTTGCTTCTCTGATTGTTTCTCATCTCCCAGATAGTTCCCAAGTACCTTCTCTTATTTTCCCATGCCAAGGTGAATAATATTCATCAAAATAGTGCAGCACCTTAGTTTTTCTCAAAATCTGCTTCATTTGGACCTCTATCTATCCGCTGAAAATAAACATACTGAAAATACAAATTTATGTACAATATACAATTGAGCAGTGCTTGATCAGAGGGGATCAAAGTAATGCTTAAGCATCCTCCCATTGACTGGGCCTTCCTCAGTGTTTGAGCCATCCAAGCTCTTTAGAAAATAAGTGTTATTACCTTGTACAGCATAAATTACATAAGGTCCCTTCCATAAGAAGTCAAATTTCCCATGTTTTCCTTTGTCCTCCCTCCTGGAATCCCATCTCAGCACTTTGTTTCCTATAGAGAAGTCTTCAGCTTTGGTTCTTTTGTCAAATATTCTTTTGAGCTTTTCTTGCAGTACTTGGGTTCTTTCATAGACTTCCTCTCTTGTTTGCTGTAGGTGAATTGTCTGATTGATCCTTCTTTGAATGTCATTGGGCTCAGCTTGTATTTCTTGCAGCAACTTGATTACAGGAACACCTAAAGATGAAGGAAACCTTGCTTCCATTCCATAAACTAGTTCATATGGACTTGTACCAATGGATCTCTTGGTGGTTAGCCTATCTTCCCATAGAGCATTCACTAACTTCTTATGCCAATTCTTTTTGTTTTCATCCAAAACTTTTTTGATGACGTTGATGAGGCTTTTATTGGAAGACTCAACTAGGTCATTGCCTTGAGGATAATAAGCTGTGGAATGACCTAAGGTCATATGATATTTGTGGCAAAAGTTGATCATTTTTTTGGACTTGAAAGCGGCAGCATTGTCTGTGATAATTTTATCTGGACAGCTAAACCTGGACAAGATGTTGGTCTCTAGAAATTGTATGATAATGGAGTCATTGGCCTGCCTAGAGGGGACAACTTCTATCCATTTGGTGAAATAGTCTGTAGCAGTCAGAATCCACCTATGCTGGCCAGAGGATGGGGGGTGAATTTCACCAATAAAGTCTAAACCCCATTGCTGGAATGGTCTCTCAGTTGAAACAGGTTTGAGTGGTAAAGGCAACAACTTTCTCTTCCCTTCAAAGATTTGACATTTGTGACAAGACATTACAAATTTTCTTACATCAGTAAACGAGGGCCAATAAAAACCAGCCCTTAGGATTTTATCAGCTGTGGATTTCTAGTATAAGTGTCCTCCACAGTCACCTGCATGAAATTATTTGAGGACATTGTCAGTTTCATCCAATGTTAAGCAATTAAGTAAGATTCCTTCATGATTTCTCCAAAACAAAACACTGTCAATAATACAAAAATTTGATGCTTTCATTTTCAAGAACCTTTTTTAGTTCTGGACAACCCTGGAGGAGCTTGCAGGTTTAACAATACAAAACATATATCAGTATACCAGGGGGATTGCATAAAGGCTTGGTTGATCTGTGGAGTCGCCATCTCCTGTTCGTTGTCCAGTTCATTAATGTCAAGGGCTTGGAAATTGGTTTCAGCCATCAACTTGGCTAGACCTTGTCCTTTTATTAGTTTGGTAGGCTTGATTTCCATGTCATATTCTAAGATTTTGGCAATCCATTTTCCCCTCCTACCTTCAATTCCTTCTTGGGTTAAAATGTCCTTCACCACTGCATTTGGGACATAAGAAATGATGTGGGAGTACAGGATATAGATTCTAAAGTCTTTGATTGCCTTTACCAGTGCATAGGCTTGTTTTTCCATAATCTGATATTTCAAGGGGGCATCCCTAAGAGCTCTGCTAAAGAATGCAATAGGTTTTTCACAGCCTTGGTCATCTTTTTGTAGCAGAACAGCAGCAATTGTATGCTCAGAAGCAAAAGAAAAAATGATGAAATCTCTATCAAATCTAGGGCTTGTTAGGACTGGTGTGTTTGTCAATGCTCTTTTAATATCCTCAAAGGCTTGTCTAGCTTCCATGGTCCATTTGACCTTGGAGTCCTTTTTCAGCATGTTGTTTAACAGTCTTGTGAGCTCAGCCAAATTAGGAATGAACCTTCTCAAGAAGTTGATTTTTCCTAGAAAGCTTTGTAGTTCTTTGATGTTTCTTGGATGTGGTACTTGTAGGATGGCTTGAATTCTGTCTGGATCGATCCTAATACCATCTTTTGAGATTATATGTCCTAGGAGTTTACCTTCCTCTAGCCCAAACAGTGATTTCTTTGGGTTTAAAGATATGCCATATTTTCTACAAATTGTGAAAACCTGCCTCAAGTGCTCTAAGTGTTCTTGGTCTGATTTTGAAAAGGCAGTAAGATCATCCAGGTAGACCACTAGAAAATCATGAATTTCCTTGGCGAAGGCTATATCCATTGCTCTTTGGAAGGTGGCTCCTGCATTCTTAAGCCCAAAAGGCATTTTGACATATTTGAAAGTTCCCCACAGTGTTGTGAAGGCAGTTTTGTCTTGATCATCCGGGTGTACTAGAATTTGATTGAATCCTGAGAAACCATCTAATAATGAGATCCTAGAGGCTCCCACTACCCTTTGCAGGATATGATCCATTTTTGGTAAGGGGTAATGGTCTTTGAGAGAGACTTTGTTTAAATTTCTTAGGTCAACACACAGTCTGATTTCTCCTGTCTTTTTCCTAGTAGGCACTAGGTTTGAAATCCATTCTAAGAATCTGATTGGAGCAATGATTCCTGCTTGATACATACGTTTCACCTCTTTTTCAATGAGGGGAAGGAGCACCGGGTTCACTCTTCTAAGTTTTTGTTTAAAAGGCTTTTGGTTTTCTTTTAAAGGTATAGTGTGCTGGATGACTGAGGTATCATAAGATTTGAGGTCCTCATAGCTCCAGGCAAAGACATCTTGGAACTCTTTAAACAACTCGATGTATTTTAATTTCTGCTCAGGTGGTAATGCTTTAGATAACTTTATCATTTTGGGATTTTCTGTAGTCCCAATGTTACAATCTTCAATTTCAGCATTCAGTGGTTGCATTTTTGGTTTTCTTGAGATATCATTTGAATCAAACAGATCCTCCAAAGGGGTTAAACCTGTGGGTAGAAAATTATCTTTTAGCTCAATTACCTCTGCTTCTGTTTCAGCCAGTTCGTCTTCATCTATTTGCCTCAACTTTTGTATACTTTCGTTATTAAAGGTGGTAGGGTGCAAAACCAGATTAGTTGTTTCAGCTGATAGGTGTAATAGTGTGTGTGTTGTTGATCATCTTGAGTGATTGAGTCAATGTTAATGCCAGAGAATTCCTCTTTTAGAGTGAGGAAATTCTTTATCTGAGTGTCACTCTCAAAGACTTGCCAGTTTTTGATGTTGTCTGGAACTGCAGGTCTATGTTTGATTTCAGTAGTAAAAGTATGATTTGGTTTGAAAGGCAACTTACAAGTGCTGGCAAAGGTTGCCAAGCTGTGAGCATGTAGATTGAGTCCTCTGGAAATTTTAGTCAACTGTGATTGTGAGAAGGTATCAAGTACCTGAATAGTTGCTGCCTTATATGCTCTCAACCTTAGGTCATTCGTGGTAAAGTTTCCTTTGATTTGTTGTATGATTAGATCTGAATCTCCTAAGATTGAAACTTTGGTTGCACCCAAATTTTTTATGAGCTTCAGACCTAACAAAAGGGCCTCATACTCAGCCATATTGTTTGTACATCGGAAGTTTAACCTGTATGCATGACCCTCAGCCTGGTCATTGTGCATATTATGGATCCAGACTCCTGCCCCAGCTCCTAACTTGTTTACAGAGCCATCAAATTCTAAGTACCATAAGGTTTCATGATCAAGACTTGGATTGATATTTTTAGTAAGTTGGATCATGGGCAGATTTGTTTCCTGCAAGTTGGTTGATACATTGTGTTCTGTTGTTACCTGAGTTATGCCTACAGTCCTTTGGTCTTGGGGGGCACATTGTTCATTTAATTTCTCTGCTTCTGCTGCTATTAATAGTTCAGAATAAGCCTTGCTGCAAATGTCAGCATTGTAGAGAATAAATGAATCCATGTCAGAGTGTATTGAATAGATTGGGAAGTTTTGGGGCTTCTCTTGACTGCTTACCACATATTTCATCAATGTTTCACGGTATAATCTCTTTGGCTGCCCAAAGACTGAAATGGTTGCATAGGACATATCTAATTGCAAAGATCCTTGGAGTTTGGCCCCCCAGGATCTGGACAAGAGCATACCATACTTAGGAGGTATGTCAGCTACCACTACATCCATCAAGATTGTTTTGGTTGGGTATTGGACCAGAGAGACACATAAGTCTTTAATCAATCCTAAGCACCTGACTTGGCTTGAGTCAAACGAGAATATATTTTTATAGGGTCTTGTGATGTCTAAGTCGAGTTTTTCCATTACAGATTTGGGCATTAAGTTGTGTGAGGCCCCGGAATCAAACATTGCATTGTGTAGAACCTTATCATGAATGTTTAAACTGACATAGAAGGGTGGAACCCCTCCATTTTCTATTTTTCCATTAACCTCAGGGCCGAACAATAACTCTGGTTGGTCATCTAGGACATTCACAGCATCTTTATTATCTGATACTTGGAGTGACTTGTTAATCTGCTATCTGTATACTTCATGTTTGGCCAATTCCGAAAGAGGAACTGATATCTTCAGCTTACTTATTTCTGTTTCCAAGTTAAAGGACTTTTCTATTTGCATTTTGGCATTAAGTGCAGCAGGTTTTTCTTTTTTAGCTGGGTTATCAATGATCTTTTGTTCATGGTTGGTATGGTTTTGAGTAAAATTGGTACCATGTTTGTTTCCTGGGGTGGTATCTGCCTTTGTTTTTGCGGGATGAAGTGGGGCTGGCTGGTTTTCAGAGGTCTGTTGTTCTGAAATATCCTCCACAGTGACTTCTGAGGTGTGTGGGTTTGAATTGCCAGCTGATTGTGGAAGAGCAGTCTTGTCATTGGTCTTTTTTGGCTGCTTATTGTCCCTTGGTTTAAGAGGTTCAGGTACATCTATCATTCTAGTCCTTAGTTTATACTGTTTGTGTACCTCATAAACAGCTGCATCATAACCTTCTCTGAAATCAAATGATTCTCCTGACTTAGTGTGAAATTGATTGTCATTATAAACCTCTTGATCTTCTTGTGTTAAGAAGACTTGATGTTCACTGTCCAAACCCATTAGATTGATGTGAGGTTCTTCAGTTGGTTCATTAGATGTTGAAGCCTCAGCATAATTTTCTTGGAAAGGAGGTCTGACATGCTGGTCAGGATCAGTCCTTCCAACATTAGGATTTTGATTCTTTCTAAAGTTTGGGTTTCTAATATTGCTTGGTTGACCTTCCCATGATGATTTTCTTTCTATGGTTTCCACCCTGTCCCCAAGTCTATCCATACCTTTGATGATTGCATCTAGCTTTTGCTCAAATGATGAGGGTTCTTCCTTAAAAGTGGTTCTTCTTTCAGTTCTTGCCCGGTTTCTTTTAGCAATCAGATTTGCCTCTACGCTGACAGCTATGTTTTGCATGTCTGCCAAAGTTGCAGGGGCTCTTTCCCTTAGTTGATATGCCATATCAGGATCAAACCCATCAGGGAACTTAATTAATGCCAAATCAAGTGGAGGCCAAAGATTTTGAGGAATGGCATCATAAACAATGTTGAATCTGGTACAATAATCTAGTACAGTTTCTTGAGGGCCTCTCCTTATGGAGTCATACTCAGATAAAATGTGTAGAGGGTCCTTTTTATTTTCCCATCTGTTTAGGAAGGATTGATAAAGAGCACCTGAGTTAGGTATAGAATTTGCAGCAAGTGCTCTGAACCAAGTTCTTACTTCACCTGTTAAGCTTTGGACAAAAATTTTCATCCTTACATCATCATCATCTATTTCATAGTTTTCAAAGTAATCTTGCATTTTCTTGGTATGTTGTAAGGCAGTGTATGTACTGGTTCCATCAAAATAAGTGATCTTACTTTGGTAGTCCTGAGGCATAGCCCCAGGATTACCAGGTAGCTGAAGGGGAGCATAACGATTAGCCATATTTGGAGGGATAAGTGGGACAATAGGTAGAAGGGGAACAACTGGAACAACAGGAATAGCAATAGCAGTTTGTGTATTGGGTGGGGGTGTGGACAGTATGTTTTGGGAAGTGGATGAGGAAGAGGGGGAAGAATGGGTTATATGAAGGTGAACTGATGGTTTAGCAGGGGTTGGGATATAACTTTGCTGAACTGCCTCAGGGCTGGACTCAGCAGATTCTTCTGGTTCCTTTTGGTTCCTGAGAGTCCTGGGAATCAAATTAGGGTTATCGAAAATAGGTGGAGGATTTGGGTCAGGATTTGACCTGGTATGCCTAGTTCTCTTTTTAGGAGCCAGCTTCTGAGCTTGTTTTTGGTATTTTTTTAGAATATTTTTAGAATGGTCAAGGGATTGCTTAAATTTTGGAACCACTATCTAGAGCAGACAGGAGTTGAAACATTAGTTCTGTCCCCAGTGGAGTCACCAGTTATGTTATCACTCAGGTTGTTCCCTTTGACTCCTAAGGGAATACGGCTGAGGTAACCACAGACCAATCTTTGGATCACAGGTCCTAGCCTACCTGCAATCAGAGAGGTCTCTCTCTTTAGAATTTAGCTTTGTTTAAGTAATGTTTAGGCTAGTTATGATGCACTGAATTTTGTTTAAGGTTTTGATTGAATGATTTCTTCTAGCAGCTAAAATGTAATCTTCAGGAGCTTCAGTCCATTGGGCAATGGAGTCTGTGATTATGTGTTTTTTGAGGTATTGAGTAAGATTGATGAAACTGCAGGGCCATATGGGTACTCATGAAACAATCTTCAATTTGTGGTATATGGACTATTTCCAGCCAGCGAGAGGCAACTAAGAATCTTTCACTAAGCTGGTGATGTGGAGGAATGAAATATTAATCAGGAGCAGATTAGAATTCCTGAACAGTATTTACTATGAAAGATTTAGTATGAAGGTGAGCAATTAAGAATTACACATTCATAACTAATTCTGAAGAAAACATTCATAACAGCATAGATTGAGTTTAGGGTGTTCAATGAACAAATCCTGAACTATTCTTTTTCTCTACTGCTAAACCTATGAAACATACAACATAAGTGGATTATGAAAGAACGAAATACATAATAAGATGGTTCAGAAAACTTATTGTGACATGAAATAGTGTAGGAATCCTGTAGCAGCAAGCAAGCACACCACAACACTTCAAACAACTCAGAACTTCAGAAATTCCATTAGCTTCTTGTATTAAAAGTCTGAAATTACAGCATAGCTTCTCTAGAAGAAAAATCAACAACCCCAATAAGTTTATGCATGGGGATATATATACAATCGTTTTACAAAATATCTTAACGATGAGTCATTTGCTCAATAACTGTCTTTACCAACTTTCAAAAATAGCAGATACAATAGTTATTGCTACTTTAAATGGACAATGAATGACTGTTCAGTTCTGTCAGAAATTCTTTGACTTTTGGAGGCAACTGGGTCTGTCGGGTGCTTCGTATTGATTCTGAGTAATACGCCCTTTACTACTTTGTCGTGGTGCGGCTATCTCAACCCCGTCATCTGCATCTATCGGTCTTTCTTTGGTGGCCAAATTTGATTGCTGAGTTGGCTCTGTCCACTCCTTTTCCAGTTAGAGCGAATATATCAATTTTCTGAAAATGATGACTTATGATCGATATACAAAATTTTGGTGAAAAACCTATTTCTTCGCAACAATGTTTGTATAATGCCCGTCCACCATTCCTGTGTAGGCAATTGGTGTCTTAGGATTATGCCTAAGGTTTCATCTGCCTTAGTATATTTGTAGTAGTTTGGAGGCACTTCAAAAAGATGTCTGATCTCATTCATAATAAAAAATAAATTCTCTAGTTTGTCATAGAGACTCTGCCCAGATGGAGGCCCTGTTTCCTCTGGGGCACTTGCTGCTGCAGTGATCTGATTTGTGGCATATGTATTGACCCTCTTGGCATAGTTTTCATGAGACAGTAACCTTCCTGCACTGGTTACCAAGCTGGGAAGACCTCTATTATGTAATGCTGTAATTTTCTCAATGAATTTGTTCACCTCTGTCTGCATTTCTTGACACCTTCTATCCAATGTTTGTACATGATTTCTCAAAGTGAGCACTCTCTTCACTAGTAAAATGGTATCAGTTCTATTAGTGATACCCATTGCTGCCAGCTGAGGGCCAGTGCGATTGTTAAGGACATTGATCATCCTATTGGCTATTTCAGGCATATTGCCTAGAGATGCCCTTGCTCTTTGACTTTCTTTTTGGGCCCTGCCTATGAGATCCATATGCTCATGGATAGTTTCAATATATTGCCACTGGTCTGTAATAGATTGACCAATATTGGCCCACAGGATTTTCTTGATTTAAACTACAACCTTATCAAGAGAGAGCTCTTTCTCCAGCTCCTTTATTCTCTTTTCAAGAGCCCTTACCTCTCTTGTTTTTTCAGCTACACTTTGCTTGGATTTATCATACTTTTCTTCAATGGTAGCCAATTTATCCTTGGTCTCTTGCAGTTCAGCCATTTGTGCTTCTAAAGCTTCCAGCTCCTTCATCATGTTCTGCATGCTTAGGCTGGGTCCCTGATCTGGTGCTGTTGCTGGCGCTGATACTCCTGTAGTTGGTGCTGATGTTGAAGGGCCTGCCTCTGATGTTTGTCCTGTGGGAGGACCTGCTGTAGTAGTAGAAAGTGGCACACCTTCAGTGGATGCAGATGTCTGTGCTGGCTGCATTGGTGCCTCACCTTGTCTTGTTTTTAGTGCTACCTCTAATGCACTCTCTGTTTCCATCAATCTCTTGTATAAACTCAGGAGTAAAGCAACTACATCCTGATCCTTCTTTTGCTCTGCCACCTCTCCAGTTTGAGGGTGAAGGGTAGCTGGCAGCTTGATATGCTTTCTCATAGCTGCTATGTCTTCATCTCTTTTCTTTAACAGTGCCTGCACACCCCTGGGGTCCTTTGGATCATGACCCAATTCTATAATGATCTCTTCCAAGGACTTGATTCTGTTGTCCTTGGCTTGAGATGATGCCTTCTCCAATTCCAGTTGAGCAGCAGTATTGTGTAAAGAATTTTGTAATTGGTGTGCCAGTAGGGTCTTATCAGCTAATGTGGAATATATCATTTCCCCGGTTTGCCTGTGTAGCTCAATCTAATCCAAGGGGTGGATGTCTTTGGAAAAAAATTCCAGATTAGTTCTGATATAATCGACAGCTGTTTGAGGTTGTTTCATAGTAGGCCTGAAATGACTAAGAGTCATTTTTTGTTCTTGAATGTCATAAGCAGACATTAATCTCTACTGATTAGTTGGTGCCATTTTCAAGAGATGGTTGTAGATTTGGTGTTTGAGGGGCTGATTCCTTTTCTTGATATCTATGAACTGCTGCTTGATGCTAGAGTCCGCCTTAGATCGTTGCCTTGAAGAGCTCACCTCTGTCCCATGTGGCATGTCCTGTCCTTGCTGTAAGGAACTGGCTGACGTTTCCATGCTAGGAGGGGCACAGTATCTGTTGGTCTCTCTGGTAACTCCTCCTCTGAAAAAGGATTTAGCCTCTGTCTTTTTTCACCTTGCTGATCCGTTGAAGTAATAAGAGGAGTGTCCTCTTGCCTATCCCTTTTCCTTGTTCTTTCCTCATTAGCAGGTGTTTGTAAAACCGAGGACTCAACTGTTACCTCCTGCCTTGGAGGGATTTGTTCTTGTGTCTGCTGTTCTGTGGAGGTAGGTTCCTTGGCTGTACCTTCCTGCTGCTCTACTTACTGCTCCACATTTGGAGGTGACACTTCTTGCTGCACTGTTTTGCCTTTAGCCATGTCTGTTGCTGGATCAATTGTTTTGGCAGGCTGCTGGGGAACGGTGGATGAAGAGGCAACTTCTCCAAGATGCCAAGGGCCTGAAGACCAAAGCTGTCCAAAATATTCCAAGTCAACTGCCTTTTCTAAATTTTTAATGGCTTTCTCTACTATTTCTTCTTCGGTATAATCTTCCACTAATGTGCCTTCTTTCCACTCTAATTGGTTAGCATATTTTTCAACTTCTGGAATGCTAATGTGGTCATATGTAGCAAGCCTATGCTTGATTCTTCTGAGGCTTATGAAATGGTTAGGGTCATAGGGTGCCCAATAGAAGCTTGTCTTGAGGTGGAGGGCTTTTAGCATTTGGTCTGCCTCATCCCAAGCTTCTTCTCTCTTATTAAAGATGAATGGACCCAATTGATGCTTAATTTTCAGTTGTGCCTTCTTGTTTCTGCTATGGAAGTGAATCATATCTGCATTGCCGAACTGCCTGAAGTATTCTAGTGCAAAGAGTCTCATGGGAACATACTTTGGTAGCCTGTATGGTGCTAATTCACAGCCATATATCCTGATCACTGTGTGGTCTTGGTAAAAGTACCAATCCCCAATGCTATAATTCTTGGACAGCTGGAGGATTTTCTGCATATCATCAGTGAGTCTAGGAGGAGGGGAACTCTGCAGCAATGACAAGGATGGATGAATGAATAGGTCAATAAACTCACAGTAATTGTATGGTGAATAATGAATATGATGACAGACTGATGTCCAGAACATTACAGATCTTCGGTTTCCCTTTGCATCTAACTTCTTGAGGAAGACAGGGAAGCTGTCAGGCTGATTGTACAATAGCAGATGATATATATAGGAGGTGTATTTGAATACTCTCTCTCTCTCCAAGTTCATGAATTGTTCATGAATTTTGTTGGCTATAAATGTAGCATAGTCATACTGGACAGCAGGGGGCTGTCCTGGGGTAAAAGTGGATAGCACTACCAATGTTGTCTCATCCACAAACTCACTGGTCTTGAACCCTAGGATGGAAGATATGATGTCTACCAGCAGTCTCCCTATGTCATTGAACCAGTCGTGCAGATAAGGGGGAGGCTGTCGGGGTTGGTACTCTGGACGCATAAATAATTGGACAATTCTTGTAATTTGTGAGTTGGAGAGATTGGCACCCTGCTCTAATAAAAGCTGCATAGAAAGAGGAACCAGTGGATTTGTAGGTTTAAATTGTAGCATTTGGTTGATGGCCTCAGGATTAATATGGAATAAGACAGAGCCTGAAGGAGTCAGAACAGCTCTTTGATTGGGGTCATAGTTTGTGCAGCACTGGTGAATAAAGTCAGGGAACTCATTGACCTGAGGGAGATAGTAAATTGGCAAATTGGATTTCCAGATTCCCAGGAGGTCTGTACCATCTCTGTGCTTCTTTCTCATCTCACAAACTATTTCTATGTGGTATGTGATGCCCCTCTCTACAGTTTCTCTCATATGATAATCTCTGTCAGCAAGGGCCAACCATTCCAGGTTCTTGTGTGGGGCATTTAATGGGGAAATGTTTAATGCCACAGGGGTCTCCATGGTCAACTGATACTTGGAATTATATTTGAACTTGCTTCTTGGGCACAGCAATACAGAGCAGTGGATTTCAATGGGCAGGGAAATTTTCAGAGAGAACCAGGTAAATTGGGGTGAAACTGAGTTGAAATACTTCTGGGAGAGATTCAACGAGCAAATGCTGAGATTGAGAAATGCTTTTTCGGTGAGTTTGTCTGGCAATGGTTTAGTTTCGCAAATGTGCCATAAGCTGTGAATTTGTTGTAATTTGGCACAATGGGGGACCTCTGTGGGTGAACTTGGGATTACAGTGTGGAAAAGAAACTCTCGTTATTGAGGATTACTAGCAATTCCTATGTTTTCCCTCTTTTCTTGTTTGCTTCGGTGAATTATGCAAAAACTAAGGCACGCAGAGGGAAACTAATAAATACCTAGGTACAATATGACAATGGTGTTGATATACGGGTGAATTCACGGTGCCAGCAGCAAGGGAGTAGTCTTCAGAGTTGGCGGACAAGCAACGTAACCGCTCATGCAGGAGTACAGTGAGTATTTTTTCAAATAACGCGAGAAAATGACTTTTTGGGCAAAATAGGGAAAATTTGGCCTTTGGCGCCTTTTGTTGGATGACGTCAGCATGACGTCATAGGTGGGGTCAGGTACGGAATGATGACGTGGTGGCCGGTGAGCGGCTCTACGTGGACAGATGACATGGCAGACAGCTCGGAGCAATGGGGGATCGGGCGCTGATGTGATGCTGAGGCGGCAATGACGTGGGGGTGACGTGGGAGTGACGTATGGCGGAAATAGGAGGGCGGTAAGCGGTAATATCGGACCGCTCATGGTACGGGTGTGGTTTTGGCAGGAGGCCGCCCGACGAAATCCAGAAGCGACACGTGTCTGAGCCCTGACGTCACCCTCTGACAAATTTCAGGCGCTAACGTTCAGGCATCGGGGGTGGTCCGATATTGCTGTGGGCCATCGAATGGGAGGGCCCGGATCCAATGGTCGACGGGCTACGGAGGTGATGGGTGGATACGGCGGGTCCCGGCGGGGATTTTAATAATATTTTTTGTTTTTTGCGGTGCGGCGCGCCGAAATATATACTATGGAAAATCGAACAAAGTGGGTTTTTGCAAGATTTATACCATGGCGGGAATAGTGCAATGTTGTAGGTTTACAAAGCGGACAAGGGTAGGAACGGGTTATCAAATTAACCAAATGTTAATCCAATCCCCAATCTTTTAAAGTGACCCAAATATCAGAACCCTTTGATTCTACAACATTCTCCAAACTTTGAAAATATGGCTATAATGCCCAAGGGGGGGGGGGGGGTATTTACATATTTTGTGGGCTTTCTTCACAATAGTGCTATAGTAGTAGGGGAAAAGGGGCACTTAGGGATCTAGATAATAAAGTTAGAAGTCAATGTGCATTGGGGATATGAAAGATAGAAAGTGAGGAATAGAAAACTAAGTTTAGTGAGTAAACCTAGATTTTTAGGAGTTGATGGGGAATGATTTTACACAAGAAATGTGGCTTCTTTTCGGAGAAGAAAGTGAAAACCTGTCATGAAATTTCCAAGAAGAAATACAAGGAGGATTATTTCGGAAAATCCTGAAGTCCTCCATGGGATGTTAGAAGGAGAGTCTTTAGGGGAAAACAGGGGGAGTTAGACATTCTTCTATATTTTGCCATCAAAATGCTGCATAGATACCTTTGCAACTGCTAACATATGCCTTCTTGATCAAGGCCAAAACTGAATAGGATCAGGATTCTGTAACTTCTGGCTACCTACCCAATTTAGAACCTAGCATTTTTTGTTACTTCAAGGAGGGTGCACTTAGACTTGCAAACCCTCATATGCTCTTTTCTTTTTGCTGCCCTCCTATCTAAATCTACCCTTATATCTTCCAAGGGCCCAGATTAAGCTAGTGGGCTCCTTTCTTTCTCTATCCAGCTAGTCATCTGTCAAGCTTGAACTGTTTGAACAGGTACTCATTACCTACTCTAAAACAAGCAATTTAAAACATGGCATGGCACAACTTGAACTGTTGAGCCATACATCAAGATAGCAGTGGCATTTTGATTGGCCACTTTCCTGGTCTTTCTTTGGGGTTCATTTCAATTCTTTTTTCTTTTGACCATTTCATTTTCTTGCCTTTTGATTATTCTTTTAAGGCATACCCTCTTTACATTTTTTAACTTTTTGCTTTGTCCACAAAAATGGAACCTTTGTATCACCAAAGATGATCATTTTTAGCACTTCCACTGTCAATCATGAAATATGAAACCCTATTGGTATAGGAGGCTAACATGTCCAAAGATCTTGATGAGTGATCATGGTACACACTTTCTCAATGAGATGGTCAACACCCTGATAGAGGAATTTCAAGTATATCACCAGAGGAGCACGCCTTATCACCCAGGCTAACGGGATGGTGGAAGCATTCAATAAAGTGCTCAAAAATGCACTGACCAAGGTTTGAAATGCTCAATGAAGTGATTGGGACCTATGCATACTTGTAGTATTATGGGCTTATCGAACGACATGCAAGAAGTTGACTGGACAAACCCCCTTTAGGCTTGTCTATGGGGTTGAAGCGGTAATGCCTATGTAATATATTGTGCCTAGCCTGCACATAGCGGTGCTCACAGGTATGAAGAATCATGGAGCCCTGTAGGAAAGGCTTGCATAGCTAGATGAGCTTGAGGAAGATAGATTTCTAGCTGGATTTCACCAACAGGTCCAAAAGCAACCCGAAAAAGCATGGCATGATCGACACATTAAGCTGTGCACCTTTAAGGTAAATGACCTGGTTTTGTTATATGATAGTAAGTTTGATAAATTTCCAGGGAAATTCAGAATGCATTGGTTACGGCCCTATTTCATTAAGGAGATTACTGATGGAGTGGTACAACTAGTCAAATTGAATGGAGAGCCCTTCCCAGGAAAGGTGAATGGCAGTCACTTGAAGCCATACACCGGTTGTCCGACCATGTGACTAGATGAAGGTAGCACAATCTTAGCACTCAAGGAAGCTGAAAGGAGGCACGGGACTATAAACTACACTGCCCAGATTGGGGAGCTACGTGATTTTAGGACTATGCGAAGCAAGGAAGTGTCACAAGGTCCGTGACAACGCTGAGTGAGTTGCGCTACCCAAGGAGAAATTACGCAGGTCGGCTGGAAAGTAATAGTTAAAGTCATTTTTCATGATTTTATGGTAGAAGTGCGGCCAAATGGAGTGGGCGGCTAGCATTTAACACGAAATTTATGGCTTAGATCTTTGAAAATATGCTACCAATCCAGCATTAATGAATTGAATTTGGGGGGAACGGTCAAATATGAATTCAAAATGCCTTATAAATTACAAGTGGTTGTCCATTAAAAAACACTTGGCATTTTGAGAATTGAGTTGTTGAGCTCTCAGGCACCCATGAACCGAGAATTCTTCAAGGCTTTGAAAGAAACTCCAGCATTTTCAAACTTTCCAGAGACATCGTGAGCACTGTTAGAGAGCGTTATGTTGGCACCCACATAAGTTAGACATACTAAAGAATTGGTGTCAGAAGTTGAGATGGAGGCAAAAGAAGTTGCTCCAAAGGTTGCCGAGGTGCTCGCTGAAGTCCCTAAATCACTGAGAACACCGATACCGAAGCCGACCCCAACCAAAGATACCTTGAAAGATAAAAAGGGCAAGCAACCTGCCATAATGGTGCGCTCATTGCCAAGGAGAAACCCACAAAAACCCACCACACGAGAGAAAGCCAAGGCCATAAATTTAGAGCCAGAGGAGGAAGACATTGAAGACATCCCGATGGACGATGAGGATGTGGAAGTTGAAGTGGAGGAGGTTGAAGGCCAGGGTGTAGATCCTATTACTTGGTTGTTGGAATATGTCCCTCTGTGCAAGCCTAAGACCAAGGTACCAAAGGACATTGATGAGAGAAAGACTCCCTTGAAAACCCCTCTACTACTAGAAGAAATTGTTTTCGATGGATCGTGCTCGGCACGAGTGCAGCTAGTAACACTTGAAGATTGGGACTTGGCCAATCACGAGAAGTTCCCACACCTGGCGATCGAGCAGCTGATGTGTCGCATCATTGATACCAATACTGGAATGACCGCATTGGAGTTGCGAAGGTGGCTCAAGGGAGTGGACAAGGCAGGGTTGCTCAACCTGCTTTGGGTGTCGCACTACAACTGCACCCCGGTAACAGTTTTGGCCATCAAGCAGCTATTGTGCTTGGTGCATGATGGGTGTCTATGGCTGGAGGAGCCAATACCCATGATAGATAGATTGATTGACCAAATAACGTGATTTCCACATAATGGAGAGAATCCGGCCATGATATATTGTGTAAAAGGTGGCGAGCAGGCTCTTGTAGAATCCATGAAAGATAAATTTAAACTGGTAAATAAGCCACATAGGTATGTTATATCCAGCATCTGTGACCCTGCTGTGAAGGTAGCCACACAGAACCTCGCAGGGAAAGTGATGAGGAAGTGTTGCATCGATGAGGTGTCGGTGCTTGTCATTGCGCTAGCAGCATAGTACACTAAAGGAGTCGAGTTCAACTAGTTAGACTACCTTCACGGAGAGTTCCTAGCGAACTGTCGTGAAGCACAGTAGCTCATCAATACATTCCACTATGCGTGACTCTTGCTGTTGATTGTGCTGGTAGCGTGGAAGCTGCCAGAGGACAACTAGTTCCCTTCAATCACACCAAACCTCCCAGAAGAAGCGAAGTGTGCTTCGCTGTGGTCGACCAAGGACGCGCATCGAGTTAGGGATAGTAAGATATTTTGGATATTGATGGAGATGAACATCTGGATGGCCATCAATCGCAAACCGCGATTGTCACCTACAGTGTATGCCAACCTACAGGGCTATGCCAAATTTAAAGCAAACTTACATCAAGTATCCATCAAGGTGTGGAAGGACCCTGTGCAAAAATAGTATGACTTGCCTTATCTAGCAATGGATGATGCCATTGATGCGGTGCTTGATCAATGGCTAATAGAGTGGCGCACCACCATAGACTTAGTGATGGGCAGGAGAAATTCTACCGTGCAGAAGAAGAAGGAGGTGTCCAAGCTTAAGATGGCATTGCTGGTCGAAAAGAGTAAAAAGGAGGTTTTTGATAAGGCACAGGTGGAGTGTGAGCCTGTGTAGCAGATAGGGAAGCAGACAGGTGGGACAGAGTGGGGCTCTGGCAAAGGCGCGAGCTCGCCTTCACCTGAGATAGAGGAGGAGACAAAACAACACGGCATGGACCCTCAGGTGACATGCGCCTGCATCAAGCGCCCAACGGAGTTGGAGAAAAGGGGGTCCAGGAAGAAATCAAAGGAGACCAAGACATCATTGTAACCTATCACACTAACAGAGGGTGACTTGCATGATATTGGTGACACAATGAGGGATCTCACTACAGAGGCCTTGCAACAATTGGAATAGCAGCAATAGATCATCCTAGGGGCTATCCAGATAGGGTTGCAGGAGCTGTAGACCTGTGCATCACAGGTCGGAATGGTGTCTACCATCTTGGCTATCGGAACTTCAGAGGCTACGGATATGCTATGCGTGAAGGCCTCCAGTGCGATAGTGCTGCCTAATGGAGCACTAACCACAGAGAATGAGGCTGATAGGCCCACTGTCAGTGCCCTAAAGGGAGTAGGGTTGAACTTGGCAGTGCTCCCACATGAAGTGTTGTACCTCTTATATGATGGAGTGATTACCGAGTTGAGGAAACAAGAGCACTACACCCTCTAGGTGATCAGTGAACAACGGATCAACAACGAGAAGATGGCCTTACAGAGAAATGTTGCCATTTCCGCTGAGACCTAGGTGACCAATCAGAGCAAGCACATTATGCAGGTCATTAAGGAAGCATGCCGAATGGTCCCAGAGTTGGCCATTCCGGAGGAGGAGCCATTCGAAGTATGCATCCGTAAGCTGGCCCTAGGGGTGCACAACACTCGTACTAAGATGGTGCAGGTTTAGTTGGAGTTGAACCTACAAATTATGGAGTTACAGTTAAGGTCCCAGCCTTAAACTACGCCAGAGTGAAGGAACAGCAGGCCACCGTTGTCACTAAAGCAATAGCGGTGGTGGATAGTGCAGTAGCAGACTGCATGCAATTGTTTGAGCAGTCATTTGAGGTCCTAACCAGCTTGTAGGAGGACCCTAATGTATAACTGCTACATATGGAAGCGTGCGAGCTACAACAGTGCTATGATGAGGTTAAGGGCACAACGCGAAATGTCGTGCTAACACAAAGACTAGCCAAGTTGTAGGAGGCCAAGCAACTGAAGGAACAGGTGGATGCAGTGCTGCAAAAGAAAGCAGTTCTAAAGGAAATACTGAAGCCCTGGCTGGATGAGGCTTACATAGTGACAAGATCTATCAAAGGCAAGCTTGTGACTCTACAAGCGACGTAGCAAAAGCTTCAGGCTGACAGCATAGGAGCAGTGACTGAGTAGATCATGGAAGATGCGAAGCAGACAGTCGCATATTGCACAGCTGAGGTTGTGGTCATACGAGTTGAGCTGGAAGGGCTTCGTGCAAAGATCTCTGTGACAACCAAGTGACTCGAGGGTGAGTCACGATGTTTTTGTTGGGGTCATGTTGGGACAAGGATCCCCCAAGGACACTTTCGGGGCTAAAAGCCCATGTTTTTGTCAAATTTTGTAATAAACTTGTAAAGACTCTGCATTTTGTGGTCACGAAGCGTGAAGGTGTCATAAGTCATAAATATTTATCTGCCCTTAGTTTTGTAAAGTAAAGTTGGCTGTAAGAGATCTACCCATGGTCTGCGGACCATGGGATTGTATAAAAAGAGCTAATTTCTAACTAGTTTTAGAGACACAATGAAATGAAGAAGATAGTCATAGCTCTGAAGTAAGAAGTCTAAGTCTCAGGTTGTAGCATAGGTAGAGGCTCTATAGCTAAGTCCAAAGAGGCCTAGGGTGGAAGTCTACAGCTGAGTGCGTGGACCCCTGTAGCTATGTGTGTAGGGAGGATAGAGTCTGTAATCACTTTAAAATATCAATAAATAACAATATTCTGCAATTTCTGAGTTTTTTTTTCTATTAATGCACCTTGTCAATTTATGAGTTTCCTTTATAATGCTTATATGATGCGCGAATGAATTCAATTACATTAGAAAACTGAATGTAATTAAGGATATTTGTTTACATGGTGCTAACTATAATTGTTTAATCAGACAAGTAAGACACTTATACTAGTTTGGGAATCTGCACAGAACACTACCCTAGCAGCGCAAAAGTATCTCAGCCATAGGTTAGGGCTGCGTGAAGGTCGATTGTACCCTTTCACAGAGGTATTGAAGGGCAAAATAAGGGACTATTCTGACTAGCCCTTGAGCTAAGTGACTTGCACGAAGGCAGGAATAGAAGGAATCAACTGACATCACAACCATCTCAGGGTGCGGAAACTTTTTTCCAGCATCCCCACATACTGCTTCGGGTGCGACTTTGGTCCACACTCCGCGGGTTGATGCTGAAAGGGATAGTAGTGTAGGGATTTGTTTGGCTAATTAACATTGAACCTGGGTCAGGCCCCATCAAGCCACCAGTAAACATAAATAATCCAACTCAAATGAGACAAAACCAAAATGCTCCTCAAAATAGGAACCAAAACTTCAGAAGGAATGTTCCCAAAATCAAACAACAAGAACAAAAGGGCCGAGACCAATAGGCTCGGCCTCCTTTTCAAGAAAACTATATTGATGATGACTGTAATATTATTGAAGATTTAGATGATAGTAAAATAAATCTGACGGGAATAAATGATGATGAAACTATTTTTCTCACTCAAGAGGAGCAAGAACTTTTCCTCCTAGCTCAAACTAAACTTGATTCTGAGGAATCAGATGAATATAAACAAGGTTTTAGAATGCCATTATGGAAGTTCACAAGAAGTATAACCTTAGGAGAAAAAAAAATTTAGATAATCTCAACAGTAAGAACTCTGATAATCCTACTAAGAAATCCTCTGACATTGATGCTAAGAAAACCCCAGATAATTCTCCCAAGAAGACTATTGATAATTTTGGAAAAAAGAAAGTAGAAACTACTACTAAAAATATAGTTGATAATGTTTCCAAAACTACTCAAACTAATGTCCCAAACACAAGTCAGCAAAAAGAGCCTATAATAAAAGAAATTACAAATCAATCTGACCTTCCCAACCTAATTAAGATTCAAACATCGTTCAACATTGAGAATGAATTATAAAAACTCAAAATTCCTATTCCTCTAACAGAGATAATGAACAAAAACATGTAGAGACCCCAAGTGATGAAAGCTCTAAATGTAGTGGAAAAAGTAGACTCTGTAAATATTAATGATGACTAGCTTGAACTCTTATTTGGGCTAGAAGTTTAGGGAAACCCACAAGAATGGGGTGTTCCTCCTAAATATTCTTGACAATATCCTCCATAATGCTCTGTTAGATTCAGGGGCTTCCCACAACTTACTACCTAAAGCTTTTATGGAGAAGTTAGGACTTGATATTACCAGACCTTAGTAAGACCTATATTCCTTTGATTCCAGTAAATTAAGATGTCTAGGTCTCATCAAACACCTGTGTGTTACTTTAGGTCAAATCCTGGCCAAAACTCTAGAAATGGACATAGTGGTTGCAGATATTCCCCCTAATTATGGCATGTTGTTGTCATGCTCATGGGGAGAACAATTACAAGGAACCCTTCAGATGGATATGACCTTTGCCACCATACCAATATTTGGGAAGAAAAGAAGATTATAAAGGGAAACATTGATTAAATTAACGGTGAGTAGTTAAGAGAAGCCTCACAACTATCCTCTTTATTCAGTACACTCAGATTTAGACTCTTTCATTCCTTATAATGATGGAGGCATAAACACTCAGGTGATCAAAGTAGAAACTGAGATTTCCAAAATAGATCCAAACCAAACACAAACTATAGAACAAAACACACTTCATGAACCTCTTTCGAGCATGAGCTTTTATGGCTCTTGTAGCAGATATGGTTCTGGAGTAGGAATATGGGTGGTAAACACAAGAAACAATCATGCTAAGGGTCACTCATACACGCTCAATTTTCAATGTACCAGTAACATAGCAGAGTATGAAGCCCTTATATTAGGATTGCAACTCTTGAAAAAATTGGGTGCAAAGAGAATATCCATTCAAGGGGATGCTAAAAGTACAGTATTCAACTAAACACCCTAGAATGAGAGCATACCGAAATGTTGTGCTCGATTTTCTAGAGAGATTTCTGGAATATAACCTTTCTGCAATCCCTAGAAAACAAAATATCATTCCGAATAGTTTGGATTTTTCATCCAGCTCCTGTAAAATGCCTTACCCTAATTGAGAATATACAGTGGAAGTGAAACATCGACCAGTTGTACCAGATAACATGAAGTATTGGCAGGTGTTTGGAAGTGATAAACAAATTGAAAGTTTTTTGCAATCTAAAGATGAATTTCAATATGGTATTATAGATTTGGAATTTGGATTAGAAAATCAAATAGTTTCACATTCTAATCTAGAAATACAATTAGATAAATTAGATGTAAATATACACATAAATAAAGTTGTAAATAAATTAGAATTGCTTGAGATAGATCAAGAAAAAGAAGAGTTTGAAACACTTTAGTTAAAGGATAATGTTTTACCTAGAGATCTAGTTCCAATTGAAGAATTATTTGATTTCAATGATGTGGATAAAAAGCCTAAGATTGAGCCCACATGAGTAGCAGTTGAAGAATGAAATATAGGCAGTGAAAAACAAAAATGCATTGCTTTATTTAAGGAATTCAGTGATGTTTTTGCCTGGAGCTATGAAGATCTAAAAACATATGATACAGAGATTATACAACACAAAATTCTAATTAAAGAGGATCAGAAACCATTTAAATGAAAAATTTGGAGAATAAATCCAGTACTGATGCCTTTAATTGAGAAAGAAATTAAAAGAATGTATGACTCTAAAATAATAGTCCCTCTTAGATACTCTAAATGGGTTTCCAATATAGTACCGAACAGAAAGAAAACAGGGGAAATCAGGTTGTGCATAGATTTTAGAAACCTTAACAAAGTTTCCCTAAGGACAACTACCCTTTACCAAAAATGGATCATATTCTATAGAAAGTAGTTGGATCTTCTAGGATTTCTTTATTAGATGGTTTCTCAGGCTATAGTTAGGTTTTAGTTCACCCTGATGATCAAGATAAAACAACCTTTACTACTCCATGGGGTAACTTCATGTATGTGAAGATGCCTTTTGGGTTAATGAATGTTGAAGCCACATTTCAAAGAGCAATGGATATTTCTTTTGTTGATGATATTGGTAGGTTTATTATGATCTATCTAGATGAAATTATTGTTTATTCTAAAACTGATGAAGAAAATTTGTTACATCTAAGAAGAGTATTTGAGAAATGCATAAGGTTTGGAATTTCACTAAATCCTAAGAAAACAATGTTTGGCCTTGAAGAGGGAAAACTTCTTAGTCATATCATCTCTAAGGAAGGTATTAAAATTGATCCCAAAAGGATTGAAGCCATTTTGAAAATCAACCATCCTAGAAAAATTAAGGAACTTCAATCATTTATTGGTAGGATAAACTTCCTAAGGAGATTCATCCCTAACCTTGCAGAATTTCTCAGAAACATAACAAATATGATAAAAAGAGATTTAGAAATCATATGGAACATTGAGGCTAGGAAATCATTTTATCAACTTAAACAAGAATTGACAAAAGCACCAATCCTAATTAGTCCGGATTTCACAAAGGATTTTATAATATTTTCATTTGCTTCTGAACGCACCGTTGTAGTTTTTCTTTTACAAAAAAATGATGATGGATTTGAAAATCCCATTGCTTTCTTTAGCAAGGATTCAATGGATGTTGCACTCAAATATAATATAATGGAAAGTAGGCCTTCACATTGATAAAAGAAATTAAAGATTTTAGGGTGTATATCCTCCATTCTCACATAATTGCTTATGTGCCAAATCTTGTGGTTAATGAAATTTTAGACCAAAATGGACCACATGGTAAAAGAGGCAAATGGATTGCCATCATTCTTGAGTATGACTTGGAAATCAAGCCAACCAAGCTTATCAAAGGACAAGGGTTAGCCAAATTGATGGTTGAATCTAACTTTAATGCATTTGATATCAACTTTGTAGCTGCATTAGATGATCAAGAGGAACAAATGACTACACAATCGGATGAGGCTTTTATGACCTCACCCTGGTATGCAGACCTCATTTTTGTTTTATTCAATTTAAATGCTCCTCCTGGTTTAACTAAGACAAAGGCTAGATTTCTAAAATTGAAAGCAATGAAATTTTGCATCATAGATAATGTTTTATATTGGAAAGATGTTGGTGGTATTTTACTAAAGTGTCTATTGAAAGATGATGCAAAAAGAACAATGTAGGAGTTCCATGAAGGTGATTGTGGTGGAAATTTATACTGGAAATCCATTGCTAATAAGATCCTTAGAGTTGGTTTTTACTGGCCTATCCTTTTTCCTGATGTTCATAAGAAGGTAACTTCTTGCCAAAAATATCCAAATATTTGAGGGGAAAAGAAAACTACTTCCTTTGCCTTTGAAACCCATATCTGTTGAAAGTCCTTTCCAACAATGGGGATAGTATTTCATTGGATAAATCCATCCACCATCCCCTTCCCAACATAAATTGATCCTCACAGCTATTGATTACTTCACCAAATGGATTGAGGCCACACCTTCCAGATTAGCTACTAATGTTGTTATTATCAAATTTCTAGAAACCAATATCCTCTCTAGATTTGGTTGTCCAAACAAGCTCATTACAGATAATGCCACAACTTTTAAATCCAAGAAAATGATAGATTTCTACAACAAATGCCATATTATTTTAGGAAATTCAACTGCTTATTACCCACAGAGTAATGGGTTGGTTGAATCTTCAAATAAGGGTATGGTAAACATTATGAAAAAATTGTTAGAAGAGAACAAAAATTCATGGCACAACAAGTTAATAAATGCACTTTGGGCTGATAGACTCACAATAAAGAAATCAATTGGCATGTCACCATACCAATTGGTTTATGGAATGGATGTTGTTTTCCATCCTCTTTAGGAGTTCCAGTTATGAAGATAATTCAGGAATTGCAAGTTGAGCCAAATGACATCCAAAGGAGAATTGATCAGACAATCCAATTGCAGCAATCCAGGGAAGAAGTCTATAATAAGGCTCAGGTCATCCAGGAGAATATCAAAAAGATTTTTGATAGAAGAACTAAAGCAGATGATTTCACTTTGGGTGATAGAGTTTTAAAGTGGGATTCCAGAAGAGAGGACAAAGGAAAGCATGGAAAATTTGACAATTTATGGACAGGACCTTATATCATTCATGCTTTCATAGGACACAATGCATTTTTTCTAAAAAATATAGATGGATCAAAAATGTTGGTGGACCTATGAATGGAAGAATGCTGAAGAACTATTTCTCTTACCAATAGAATATTTCTAGCATCAAATCATTGTAAATGTCATTGTTTTATTATTTTGATTGGATGACCTATTGAAGAAGTTGAAGCCCACAGAGAAGGCCCTAAGCTTCAATTGATATGTTACCATAAGTACTACAATAAAAGAAATTAGGTGTGGATATTGTTAAAATAGAACACTCAAGGCTACTGATCAAATGTTCTTGGCACCTCACAGGGAGAGTGCCATCCCCAGCTGGATCCACTGTTAGGGTCCTATAATTGATAGGATCTCAAGGTGATTGAGTATTTTATCTCAGGAATATTATATTGTAAATAATTGTCAATCTGCAGATGATTTCCAAATTAAAGAAAAATAGAATAAAAAATGAAAAGAGGATATAAGTCAATTAAAAAAAAAAGAAGAGGAAAAAACAAAAACATTGAAGAAAAGAAAATAAAGGATAGAACCCCATCAAAAGAAAAACAAAAAGAAATAATATTGAAAGTGTTGCAAGTCTAAATGCCACTACTGATAGATAGTTTTCTTCATTATTGATAAATAAAGGTTGTGTGAAGCTTGTTTAAAATTCCACAATGACTAGTTATTTGTTTGATCATGCAATGCAATCATGGTTAAACATGTTTAAATTTCTAAAAATTAGACTAGAGAATAAAGATTTGTGAAATTGTTTAATCTTGGTAAATCAGTAGTTAGGTAGAAAATGACATTGATTCAACTGTTAATCTGAATCAATGGGAGATATAAGTAATAGGATTTAGATAGTTTTTCATTTATCATAAAAGAAAATAATGTGGGTTTTCTAGTCTAAGTGCACCCCTTAGAAGAATAAAAATTTTAGTTTAGTTAAAGGGTAGGTAAAATAGTTGGTTTTATAAATATATGCCTATGTCATTTTATCCTAAGTTTTAATTACACTGCAAAAAGGTAAAGGGGCACGATGGGATAAAGTGCTTTTACATGTTTTTTATTCCTAACCTTTATCCCAAGTCCAAAATACAAAAGTAAAGGCATATATGGACAAATTTATTTTATCGTATATGATTAAGTGACACCACTATGAGATCACTGGGATCATCCATCCCTCAAGATCTATGGCCCTCATTTAATTTCGGGCCCCCCTCTCCATCCTACCTTTACCATTGAGGGTGGGCTCGAAAAGGCGATTTCTCCCGTCAATCCCCATCCCTACGTGGTGCCCTCTCTAAATTTTTCACCCCCCCTTGCAATACTACTTAGCACTCTCTACCCCCTCCAAAACTGCCTTCCCCTCACTCGCTTTACCGAATCCCTACCATGACACCTGTTAGCACCTAAATCTACCTTAGGCTGAAGGAAGGCAAAAATTAGGGTAACCACAAACCACGCTCAGTCTGGTAGCTAGCCCTACCAGAGCAGGAGAGGGCTCTCTCTGAGTCACGCTCAGTGAATAGATAATCGAAAACGGTCTGAGATGACTTACAATGAAATATTTACCTTAGGCTAGTAAGTGAATAGGGATTCGGTAAACAATTTTCATGAATGACCAAGCTTCTCGGATGTTATGGGACCGGCGCTCAGCAAAGAACAGAGAATTTAATACAAAGGCACAAATTATTCTGTGAGGCAAGGTAGGCAGAAAATGTAACAATTTAGTTTGAGGTACCATGGCATGAATAGATTGCTGAAGAAAGTGAAAAGGGCATAGTGACATGAATCCTTTTCAACATAAGAATAACACTGAACATGAAATTTTCCCACAGGCAGAGCAATAAAATTGAATTCTACCTAATCTCACTCAGAAAATTTCACTGGAAATGAACATGAATTGAATTATGAAACATAACGAAATACATATGAAAACATAAGAGACACATTTTCTACACTCACAACCACAAGAATCTCATGAAACAGAGCCGTTGCCTTTCATTAATTCTCTATCAAAAATACACAGTGAAGAAACAAAGTTTCTTTCCCACAGTCTCCCAGAAGTTACAAGCCAACCAACCCTTTGCAAATAACTTGCATACAATATATAGAATGTGTGAGGAAGAGATAGAATTCCCAAGGGTTGGGGAGTTACTCGAATCATTACAAAATGGAGATGGAGAGCCAACCATTAGCTACAGGTGCAACGCTACAAACATGACATTTGGCTTGGGGTGACCGTTTTCCTTCCTTCGCCACTTGGATAGAAGTCAATCTGGAGAAAAAAACTCTTTAAATGCCACCTTTAGTGCCAAAAAACTTAAGTGCAAATGAGCGGGCCCACTTGGAGAAGTCGCGAACTGAAATTTCGCGAAACGGAAGCAAATTGGCAATTTTTTCCTTTGTGCGCCGCGCCATTTTTTTTGTGCATCATGCTACTTTGGGGCCTGTTTTGGGGCACTTTTAGGTGTCAAAAATGTTCCCAAGTGGGCTTGTTGGAAATCTTGTCCTATCTACTTCCTAACCCAACTGGAATTTTCAAATTTGGTGCTCATTTGCCCCTCCAAATCTCCATTCTCCCAAGACTGCTTTCTATGTGTCAAAAAAGTGGCAGAGAGGCCATTTTTGGGTGTTTTTTGACCTTTAGGAGACCCAGATCTTGCCCAAATCTCTTGCCCGGACACCAGTAGTCATGATTTTCCATGCTAAATCCAAATCTGCAAACCATTTATCATTTGGAGCTCTAGAATTTTAGCGTCGTGCTAGTGGCATGGCGCACAGGGAGAAAATCCCTGTTTTTTACCCAAAAAATTACCAAGTGAGCAAAATTTCCCCAAATTTTTTGAAATTTGGGTTGGAGGATCTCTATGGGGTGTTATGATGGTCCAGGGAAGCCTCAGCTAAGATTCAAAGCCGATCTTTCTCTTTTTCCCTTTTTTCTCTTCTTGTTGCTTTCCTCAATTTTGCCTTCAATTTCCTTATCCGAGCCTGTGCACTCATGTTTCGCACCCTGTAACGGAAATCCATATGTCTCAGTAGAGAAAGGTCCTGGTTGGATCTGTCTAGTAGCCTCTCCAAATGCATGTTGACCCTCTCAAGGTCGGCCTCCCGATCCTCATTGATTGCTTGCTCCAAAGATGTGAGCGCAACCCTTCTTCTTTGAGCAGCTTGGCGATGCTCACGAATGTTTTGCAACTCCATGGTCGTCTGTTGGTCCTCAAGCTATTTGTTTATCTGCTCCAGGTACTTCATGTTCCATTTGGCCCTCTCCAAGTCAATGGATAAGGACTCAATCACTGACTGTTGCTCCTGGATGATCTCTGTAAGCTCCGCATTTGATGGTTCTGCATCAGTCTCCTCATCCTGGAGGAGAAAAAACTCGGTCTCTCACTCACCTGATGGCCCTTCCTCCTGCACTGGCTCCTTACCCTTACCCTGCTCCTGTGATGCTGATGTCGGAAGCAAGGCCCCTTCCACCCTGGGTGGAGATAACACTCGCTTTGCTGCTGCAAATAAGGGTCTACTGCCTCTCTGATAGGTGATGTATACTGGCATAGTAGCAGTCTCATGTCACTCATACTGATGAGATGGGTCCCCTGTCTCATGCTCTGCCTCTGAAACCACCTATGGAGCGCTAAAGAAGTCACGAGAGATGAAGTCCTCCCAAGCAATACCCTGCAATCCTAACTGATGGTCCACCAAAATCCGGATAAGGGCAAAGTGATACACACTGTTGAGCTGCTGTCGAGGGGTCTTGTGCTGCATGAAATTTCTCATCCTCTCTATGTTCCCGCAGATGAAAAATGGGAGGTTCATCATCCGCACCCTGGTAAAGTGCATGAGCAACCTGATGTGATAGGCATAAAGGCGAGAAAACCTCCCCTCGCAACTGAAATACTTCATGATCAATTTCATGAGCGGGGCATACTCATCTTTCAAAAATCTGAATGGAAAAACTCTCGTGAGGTGGCTCAAACAACTGTCTTTGATGTAAGGCTCATAATGATGCCTCTCTACCTTCTTCTTCTTATGCCACTGCTCTCCAATGTTTGGTATGCCTGTTGCCACTGATATGGTTTCAGGTGTCAATGTGAAAGTGACCCCAGCCAAGATAGAATATCCTCCATGTAGGTGAAGCACAAAAAGATGTGCCAACTCATGATGAACTCTGACATTTTCCACCCTCTGACAAAATTCAAAACATGCTAAGTGCTGGAAACACGACATAGCAAGAGGGCATGCCTACAACTCGGTGAGGGTGTTTGGCTAATCTCTAACATGTCTACCACTCCGATGATGTCTCCTTTGGGCCCTTTCTCCCGAAGCTGTGTCACTGTGGGTCTCCTCCTCATATTTTGATGAAACTTCTGATTCCATTACTACTGTTTGTACCCTGAGTTTTATGTTGCCCTTTGATTCCAAATGAAGCTGGTAGTTGCTCTGAAAATATGCCACCAAGGGGACAATAAAACAGGGAGTATTAGGAGGGGAATGATCAAATGGGAATATGGGTTAAAGGGAGAGATTTGTCAGGGATTTGGGAGTAGTTTGGGTATAGTGTTGATGGGGTAGGGTTTGAAACACCTTGGTAGCACTATCACTGTATCATAAACCCTAGGATCATGATTTCTTTGTGTCTTCTTTTGTTTTCTTTATAAAAATTTTTGCATTTGATTTATGCTCCTAAAACCATGCTATTCCTTTCAAATTTGATGTAAGAGTGGAGGTAGGTTGCCTACCTTTCAAATTTGACGAGCATCCAAAAAATTTTAGGTAAATTAATTGGTTTCTGGGCTTTATATCCCTGTGCACTGCGCGCAATTCCCAGTGCGCTGCTTTCTCTGAGTGCGCCGCATCAGTGGTGGATTTACACAGTGGACGGGCTCTGTGTGCACCACGCTCCTTTGTGTGTGCGCTACGCACTCTGAAATCACCCTAAGTCACTCCTAATCGTTTGACTCTTCAACTCTTCAACCATGCACCTTTCTTCCATAGCCTTGCTTGCACAATGAGCTGGTCTTGTGGTGATTTTGAGTTGACCAAATAGTGGAGGAATAGGGAGAGGGTTTGGTAGTGATTTAGGGCGGGGTTTTAGGAAAAATGATCAAAGGGAGATGGGAAAAATGATAGGTGAGTGGAGTGAAACCTTGGCACTAACAACACATTTTAACAACCCTAGCCATCATTTTCTTGGTGATTTCTTATGGTTGACCTTATGCATTTGGGTGACATTCAAACATCTCTATAAACACCATATCATTGACAAAATTTGATGAATCGGTGATGTCATAAGGCCTACCTCTTGAATTGATAACATCCACCAAAATTTGGAGTGCTTTGGCAACATTTTTTGGCCCCTGATCTGTGTGCATCGCGCACAAATCCCAGTATGCCATGTGCGGGGTATGCGTCGCGCCTGTGTAATCCTTCAACTTTGGGCTGGTTGTGTGTGCGCCGCGCCCGGTGAGTGCGCCGCGCTCCTTGGTATGTGCGCCACGCCCTCTAAAACCTGCTCCCACTCACTCAAACGCTCCAATCTCACACTCACACCTTTGCAATGTTGTCTCAAAGTCTTGTAATAGCACAATGCCTTTGACTTGGGTAAAAATATGTATATATAGCCTTGGAAGAGATGGGTTTAATTTTTGCTTCCTTGAAAACCCATTTTTCTAATGTTGTGTTCTGCACTTTGTCACTGACTTTAAAACACACCGATTTTCACTTTCCCTTTGAAATTTTGGCTCAAATGATGAAATTTTCAGCAAATCTTTGCAAGGAATGTATGACAGAGCATTTGGCCAAGGAAACCATGACTGCATTTGAAAAGTCAACTGGCGATTTTTTGGAAAATTTTTGTCATAAATGTCCTTGTTTGACTTTTCTTCAAAACAGAGTTTTGAAGAAGAGTCAAAGTCTATTCATGTGACGATGAAGCTCTCTTAACCATAGCTGTGTAAGGGCCTCCCTCTGGCCTGCATGGCTTTACTGGACATGTTTCAAAGACCAAATTGATGAATTCCTAGACCCAAACATAGAAAATGACTTTGTCCTGTAAAGGACCAGACCTTGGCTGTCATGGACTTTGGTGATTATTGACAAAAGACCTGAGCCAACAGGATCCAGACATGAAGGGAAATGATTAGCATAACTTTCTTCATCAGATCATGGCATGCCCCTAGCGAAATGCAGCTGAGTGAATGGAGCAGGACACCTAAAATTGAAATGCACAAAGAGTTTTGATCTCTGACGGAGGGCTGACCAGATCGACTCTAACATTGGCTCCAATGGGGGATGGTAGCTCCTTGGAGGTGCCAAGAACAACATATCTCTAGAGGAGCTAGACAATGCCTTTTGTTCATTGGGCTATGGAGTCATCATTTCGATAAACAGCACAGGACTCTGACTTATTTATGAAACTGAAATGACCAAGAAATTGACTCAACTTGACATTGAAATAACTCAAAAACTAACTTTACAGGCTGAAACCAAACTGAAATAAAAATGGTATTTACAATGACAGTGGAAGCAGCGTTAATAGATTAGCAGTGATACCGCTTGAGCAGCCGACCATTGATCAGACCTCCAAGACAATCTTCCCCGTTCATTTCCTTCAGAAGAAAGGCATTCTGACCCCTATATGCTGCAATCTTGAAAGGACCTTTCCAAAGATTTTCGAATTTTCTGTGCTTGCCTTTCTCTTCATTCCTTGCATCCCACTTCAGCACCACATCATCCAATTGAAATTTATCTGCTTTTGCTTTTCTGTCATAGATTTTCTTTATTTTCTCCTGCAATTTGGATGTGTTCTTGAAAACTTCTTCTCTTGTTTGTTGCAAGTGGATCATTTGCTTCAAGCTTCTCTGCATGGGATCTTCTTCACTGCCGGCCTCCTGAAGAAGTCTGACCACTGGGGCAACAAGAGAGGCGGTAAATACTGTGTCAACTCCATAAACAAGCTCAAACGGTGACATAACAATGGACTTTTTCTGACTGATCCGATTTGCCCAAAGCGCATGGACCAACCTCTTATTCTAGCTCTTCTTATTTATTTCCAGCAGCTTCTTGATGATGTTGACCAATGATTTATTCGAATATTCTACCAATCCATTGCCTTGCGGATGATAGGCAGTTGAATGACCCAAAATTATGTGATATTTATGACAAAATTCTACCATCCTTTTCAATTTGAAAGCTGCTGCATTATCGATGATTAATTTGTTTGGACAACCAAAGCAAGACAAGATGTTATTTTCGAGAAATGAAATGATTACCGTGTCTGTAGCTTGTCTGGTGGGAGCTGCCTCAATCCATTTTGTGAAATAGTCTATCGTTGTAAGGATCCATCTATGTTGTCCAAAAGAGGCGAAATGAATTTCCCCAATGAAATCCAACCCTCACTGCTGGAAAGGAGTGCTCACCTCAATAGGCTTAAGTGGCAAAGGCTGTAATTTCCACTTTCCTTCGAAAATATGACATTTATGACAATGCTTGACCATCTTATACACATCAGCAAACAAAGTAGGCCAGTAGTACCCTGCTCTCAAAATTTTGTTCGTGTTGACTTCCAAAAAAGATGACCACCACACTCTCCTCCGTGGAAATCCTCCATGACTTTCTTTGCCTCCTCTTCCACCAAACAATTTAACAAAATGCCACCGGGATCTTTCCAATACAATGCAGAATTCAAAATACAAAACTTGGCAGCCTTCAATTTGAGTGTTCTCGCTTTGTTTCTAGTCATGCCGGGCGGTGGTGACAGATTTTTCAGCACATATATTATATCTGAATACCATGGGGACAAAGCAAACATTTCAGATACCTGAACGGATGATATTTCCTCATTCTCATCGGACATGGCAACGATCCGAATTATGTCCAAGGCATGCAAGTTTGATGTAGCCATTAGCTTCACCAACCCCTGTCCTTTGACCAACTTTGTAGGCTTTATTTCCACATCATATTCTAGCAAGGCTGCAATCCATTTGCCTCTTCTCCCTTCCGGATCGGTCTGCACTAAAACATCCTTTACAGCAGTATTAGGAACATAGGCCAGAATGTGAGAATGTAGGATATATACCCAGAAATCCTTCAATGCCTTCACCAATGCCAGGGCTTGCTTCTCAATGATGTTGTACTTTAAAGCTGCATCCCTTATAGCCCTGCTGAAGAATGCAATGGGTCTTTCATGATCATCTCTCTTCTACAATAATACCGCTGCCATAGTGTGCTCAGAAGCAAATGAAAAAAATATGAAATCCTGAGTGTAGTCCGGGCTTACTAGAACTGGAGCTGAAGAAAGGGCCAATTTGACCAAGTTCAAAGATTTTACAGCCTCCTCTGTCCATTTCACCTGGTTGTCCTTCTTAAGCATGTTGGTCATTTCTCTTAAGTTTTCTGCAAGATTAGGCACAAAGCAACGCAAAAAATTCATCTTACCATTGAGTGATTGAATCTATTTTTTGTTCCTAGGCAGATCGATTTGTTGAATTGCTTGCACACGTGTTGGGTCTATACGAATGCCATCCTTTGAAATGATGTGCCAAAGTAATTTTCCTTCCTCCATGGTGAACAAGCTCTTCTTAGGATTCAGCGATAGACCATATTTCCTGCACTTTTGAAAGACAATTTTTAGGTGATGCATGTGCTCTTCATCAGATTTTGAAAATACCATCAAATCATCCAGGTACACCACCAAAAACACATCCTTCTCATTTGCAAAAGCCAAGTCCATTGCCCGCTGAAATGTGGCACCTGTTAGGTTCCTATACCAATAGATTTCATTTTTCATGATTGACTATGGAAGTGCCAAAAATGTTCATCCTTGCATACTGCAATGGTTCCATATTTTGTAAAACAAAGGAAGAAAATTAAAAAATGAAAAGAGGGTATGCCCTAAAAGAATAATCAAAGGGAAAAAAGAGTAAATTGGTCAGAAACAATAAAAGAAAATGAACCCCAAAGAAAGACCAGGAAAGTGGCCAGTCAAAATGCCACTGCTATCTTATGTACAAGTTCACAATGTGCAGATATTGTTGCTTACAACACTTGATGGGTGGCCCAACAGTTAAATCTGGACCATTCCATGTTTAAATTGCTTGTTGTAGAATAGAGAATGAATATCTGTCCAAACAGTTCAAGCTTGGCAGATGAGTAGAGAGGTAGAGAAATTAAGGAGCCCAACTGCTTAATCTGGGCCCTTGGAAGAGACAAGGGTAGACTTAGATAGGAGGGCAGTCAAAAGAAAAGAGGACAATCAGGGTTTGCCAGTTCAAGTGCACCCAATCAAAAGGAGGAAAATATGTTAGGTGTATTAGGATGGGTAGGTAGTTTGAGGTTGCAGAAGCAGGTGGGTGCTCACTTTTGTCTTGTTAAGAAGACTCATCTCATCAATGACATTGGTACCATGCCAGTTGTCTGTTTGCGTAACAATGGAAGCATGACTAATTCCCCTATCATTCCCCCAGAAATATTTTTACTAACATCCCCTCAAGCACCTTGGGATCTGCCCAATAGTCCTGTTTCACTTCATTCTATGAGAAATACTAAGTTAAAATCTCATTTTTCTTAGTAGAAAGAAGCCACATTTCTTGTGTAAAAATCATCATTCCACATTCCTCTCATTTTCTTATGCCTAAGCTTTCACTTTATAAACTTGGCATTTATTTATGCAGTCTCACTCTGTAAAATCATATTAACACCTAACTCTATTATTTAGCTCCCTAAGCATTTTCCCATCCCTATTCTACAAAAAACTATAATAAAAACCCTAAAAAACACTAAATATCCCTACCCCTTGGCACTTTAGCCATATAATATAGTTTTGGGGAATACTATGTCCATTTGGGACTTGTATTAATCCTTCTGCATCCAAAATTCTTGGGATTAATTTAACATTTGGTTAAATTAATAACCATAGTCCGCCCCCCACACATAAACCTAGCCTCAATACCCTCCGCGCTTGTATATTTTGGGATTGATTTAATATTTAATTAAACCAATAACCACGCCTGCGCAAACATAAAACCCACAATCCAAAGTTTTTAACCCCCCCCCGCCCCCCGCGACATATTATAATATTAAATATGGGCGGGTCCCCGTGCCGTATCGTACCCACAACTATGCATCCAGTCAACCCTCCAATCTGCCCTTCCAGATTCGACGGCCCTCGCCGATATCGGAGCGACCCTGCTGTACAAGGGTTAGCTCCCGATAGAAGGCGGTTTTGCCGCCGTACGTGGGGACGCGTGGCCCGTTTTGATTGCATCGGGCCCATGCTGACACATACTGCCCCCGTACCAAAGGCGGTCCGATACCAAACCACTTACCGCCTGTCCTCCCCGCCGCCCACGTCAGCTCCCCATCACCTATGATGTCACGTCCGCGTCGGCCCGCCGCTGCCCTGTACCGTTGCCACATCACCCGCTCACGTCACCACCCCACCAACGTGTCATCCGCCACGTCACTATCCTCGTCAGCTTCCACGTCACCATCCCGTACCCGCTACGCGCCAAATTACGTCATGCTGATGTCATCCCCGAAAAGCGCCAAAAGCACCAAAATGTCCAAAATTCGATAAAAAGTTGTGAAAACGACTATTTTGTTGGTTTTCTATTGTGCGCCCGTGGAGCCTTTTGCATGAAATTTTACATCCAAATCACCCAACAACCTGCACAGTGCATCACCCAATGAATTCGCCTCCATAGTCCGACCTTGCAGCTCGAAGTTGTACCTACTAACAGTTCTCCGTGCCATATAAATAGGTATTTACCATCTGTTCACTTGCAAACCCTGTTTTCTACAGTTTATCCATTAAATTTGTTGGAACACCTGCGAATTCAAACCAAAAAGGCACTTGAGCTCCTGAAATTCCACCTGTTAACTCACTTATTGACCCTTTGTTCAAGTGCAACCCGGAAAATTTGCCCTCCTCTGCAAAATCGCCATTGAGGCTCGAAATCCAGCTCCAGTTAGCCCGCAAAACCACTAAAGACTATCTGCAAAATCCCTGCTATCTCCATTCCTTGCAAGCTTACTTGTTGCAGAGCCCTGTATACTCTTTGTTTCCCTTAAACTCTACTCAGCAGGAACATCTTTGCACAGAACTCAAAACTGTAAATTCCTTGCCAAAAAACCACTTTCAGGACTCTGTTTTATTGTTGAAGTATACAGCAAATTCAATTATAATCCCAGTAAAATCATGGAGGCCCCAGTTGCCCTCAATATTGCACCACTAAATGCACCCCATAGAGAGTTAGAATGGATACCTCTGGTAGACAGAGACTATTAAATTGTTGATATGGAGGGAATCAAGCCTCACCTTCAGGCTTTCTATGAGATAAGGAATAAATTCAAAAACAAAGTTTACCTATTGGGAATATGGGAATCCAACATGCCAATGTACTACTTGCCCTCAGTAAATGTCTTCCCTGACCTCATCCATCAGTGTTGTGCTAACTATGAGCCTTCTCAAAGGGCAGTGATGGAACCTACTGGAAATGTCCTCTTTTACATTACTCCTCAGTCCATAAATGAGATGTTGCAATTCAGGCCAACTCAGGCTTTGGTCCCCCTCTCCATGAAACAATTGCTGGATCAAGCCTCAAAGTTGCCCTCTGCAGAAATTGATCGAATTGCCAATCTATTTATGCCACCAGACAATTACTCCAGATTCACAATCCCATATCACCATGCTTGGTTCACTGAGGAGGGAAAATTGCTCATAGATATGATCTCCTACATCCTGAGATTTAGAACAAGTGAAATTGTAGATGAAACCGTCTTTGCCTTGATGTCTGTCTTCACTCTAGGACAACCCCTTGCTGTCAAGTATGACTATGCCAACTTCATAGCCAACAATATTCATGAGAATTTCATGAACTTAGAGAGGGAAAGGGTATTCAAATACACCTCATATATCTATCATTTACTGCTATACTATCAGTTTGAAAGTTTCCCGGTTTTCCTTAAAAAATTGGATGCTAGGGGGGAGCGAAGGTCTGTGATATTTTAGTCCTCAGTACTCCATCATGTTAATCTCTCCCCCTACACATACTATGAGTTCATTGACCTCTTTGTCTACCCAGCCACTTGCCTTTTATCAGAAGATCCTCCTCCTAGGCTTACTGCTGAAATGCAGAGAATTCTGCACCTCTCAAAAGGATACAGCATTGGTGACTGGTACTACTACCAAAACCACATTGTAATAAGGATCTATGGTTGTGAATTATCCCCATGTAGACTACCAAAATATGTCCCCATGAGACTCTTTGCCTTGGAATACTATAGGCAGTTCAACAGTGCAGACTTAAAGCACTTCTATGGTGCTAGGAAAAAGGCATAGCTTAAAATTAGACATCAATTGGGCCCCTTTATCTTTAATAAAAGGGAAGAAGCATGGAAGGATGCTGATGAGATTCTGAGAGAAAAACTCAAGCTCAAACTCAGTTTCTATTGGTCACCTTATGACCCTGAACACTTCATAAGCTTTAGAAGAGTTAAAAACAAGCTCACAGGGTATCCCCACCACAGAATCCCTGAAATTGAAAAATATGCCAATCAACAAGAATGGATAGAGGGCACACTTGTGGAAGAGCTTACGGAAGAAGAGATAACAGAAAAAACAATAAAAAACCTTGAAAAATCAGTTGACTTGGAATCTTTTGGACAGGTGTTTTTCACAGCTCCTCGGCACCTTGGAGAAGGCACCTCATCTGCCACGGCTTCCCAACAGCCTGCCCAAGAAAGTGCCCCACTAGCAAGAACATCTAAAGGTAAGGAGGTGCAGGATTCAGAATAAGAAGTGCACCATTCTGAGCAGCAAGAGACAATGGCAGACCAGCCGGTCTCTACAGACGAGCAAAGTCAAGGGCAAGACCCTTCAACTCAAGTAAAGGTGATGGAAATTCCTGTATTACAAATTCCTCTTAATGAGGAAAGGGCCAAGAAAAGAGATAGACAGGAAGAGACTCCTACAGGGACATCTGCAGATCAGCAAGGAGAAAAGAGACACAGATTAAACCCTTATTCAGAAGAAGAAATGCCAGAGGGGCCAACTGAACAACAAGTTCCCCCAAGTATGGAGACATCAGCCAGCTCCTTCCAGCTAGAGGTAGAAAGACAACAGGGGTTGGAGGTTACATCTACCAGGAAACAAAGCAGACAGTGCTCTGATATTAAGAAGGAATTCACCGATATTAAGGCTAGAAATGAGCCAGTGAGGTACTAGCTCTACAACCAGTTGCTAAGGATGGCTCCAACTAATCAGCAAAGGCTAATGGAAGCCTATGACATCCAAGAAGGGAAAATGACTCTCATTCATTTCAGACCTATAACACAACAACCACAATTAGCTACTGACTATATCAGAACTAATTTGGAAGTGCTCTCCAAAGACGTCCACCCGATGGACCAGATTGAATTGCACAAGTAGACCGGTGAAATGGTATATTCTACCTTGGCAGACAAAACGTTGTTGGCCCATAGATTGCAAAACTCTCTGCACAATACTTTAAGGCCTCCTCAATGGCTAAGGATAATAGAATCAAATCCTCAGAGGAGATTATTATAGAGTTGGGACATGATCCCCAGGATCCAAAAGGCATTCAGGCCTTGATCAAAAAGAAAGAGGAAGACATAGCAGCCCTCAAAAGACAACTCAAGCTGCCAGCTACACTAAATCCTCAAGCCACAGAGATAGCACAACAAAAATAAGAGCAGGATGTGGTAACTTTTCTTATGAGCTTGCGTAAAAGGTTGATAGAAATAGAGAGTGCCTTGGAGGCATCATTGCAAGGAAGACAGGGAGAGTTGGCCTCTCAGCCAATTCAAACAACTCACATTCTTACAGCTGCTCCTCCTATGGCCACCATAACAGTCCCTCCCATTGATCCAACATCCACAACAGGTACCTCAAGTTCAGCACCAGTTTCAGCACCAACTACAGCAACAACAGAGCAAGAGACCAACTTGAGTATGGAGGGGATTAAGAAAGAAATAAAAGACCTGGAAGTATAGATGGCAAAATTGAAAGAGGCCAAAGAAAAGCTGGATAAAATTGAGGAAAGATATGACAAGTCAAAGCAGGATGTAGCTGAGAAGACAAGGGAAGTGAAAACCCTAGAAAAATAATAAAAGAGCTGGAGAAAGAGCTTACTCTTGATAGGACCTTAGCTGAGGTCAAGAAAATTTTGTGGGCCAAGATTGGCCAATCCATTACCGACCAATGGAAATCAATCGAAACTATACATGAGCAAATGGACTTGATAAGCTTAGCTCAATTTGAAAATCAAAAGGCCAAAGCATCATTAGGGAATATGCCTGAACAAGCCAACGGGATGATTCAATATATAAATACTCATACTAAAGAGCAACTGGTAGCAATAGGTATCAGGAATAGGATTGATACCATCTTACTAGTAAAAAGGGTGCTGACCCTAAGGAATTTTGTGCAAACTCTAGAAAGAAAATGCCAAGAAATGCAAGCAGAGGTAAATGAGTTCAGAATAAAGTTTGCAGCATTACAGAGCAGAGGGCTACCAAGTTTAGTAACTAGCGCTGGAAGACTGCTGTCACATGAGCATTATGCCAACAGGGTAAACAACTATGCCTCCAATCAAATCACAGCCTCCTCGAGCACATCAGAAGAAACAAGGCCTCCATCTAGACAGAGTCTCTATGACAAACTAGAAAACCTGTTTTACATTGAGCATGAGATAAACCATCTCTTTGAAGTCCAGCCAAACTTTTATAGATACACTGAAGCTGATGAAACACTGATAAAGATACAAAGACATCAGCTGCCTACAGAAGATTGGTGGAAAGGAATGATGGAGACATTGCTCAGGTGATCTTGTTTATTAATTCTTTTTTGATCAGCTACAGGTCAGCACATATAGATAGCACGGTCCGCCTGTCAAAGGGAAGAAAAAGCAGCGCAAGGCAGAAATGGAATGGTCACTACAGCTCATTGAATGCAAAGAAACCGAGCACTCATGATGAAGACCAAGACAGCAACAAATAGTGTACCAGCATCAGGACAACAAATGCAGAATGAATGCGCAGCAAGCAGCTGACTTACACAACCCAGAAAAGTCAAAATATCTCTGACTAATTGGATAGCTAGCACATTCATATTTATTACAGCATTTATTCCCTCATTTACTACTTCTTAAGAGTTGGTAAAGAAAGTTATGAGTTCAAAGACTTATCTTCATGATATTTTGTATCTCCCTTTTGTATAAATACCTCCCCATAATATGTATTTGGGGTTGGTTATTCTCTTTCTAAGCTATGCTATAATTTCTGAGACTATCTAATACAAATGGCTATTGAAGTTCATGATTTATGCACTGTTTGAATGTGGAAATGATGGTCTGGGACATGCTACAGGATTCCTGTGTCACTCTATGGAACAATAAGTTATTCTAAACTCTGTTTTATGTTTTCTGTGTTTGTAAAATGTCATCTATGTTCCATAATCTTAGTAACAGAGAAGAAGAATAGCCCAGGATTTGTTTAAATGCACCCTGTGCTCAATCTCTGCTATTAATTATGTTTTCTTCAGGATTAGCCACAAATATGAATTCTTAACTGCTCATGTTTGCACTAATTCCTTTCATTTTGAATATTGTTTAGGAATTCTTAATTGCTCCTGAATAACATTCATACACTTTCCCTCTGCCAGCATAATGAAAGATCCTTAACTGCCTTTCATTCCCTGACTTCATTCCACCAATTTCCAGATTTGAAAATTGTTCCAGAGCTGCCTATCTCGCTCTGTAGTATTGCCTTTACCCAGGAAACACTTTCAACTATACACCATCATAGACTCCATGGCCCAATGGAATAGACTATCTTAGACTTGCATCCCAGCTCTGCCTGAAATCACCATCCAACAAACTTAAAACAAAAACTTGTGCATGATAACTAGCCTAAAATACTCCAAAAACAAAGCTAAATTACAAAGAGAGAGCCCTCTCTGGTTGCAGGTAGGCTAGGACCTGCAGCTAAAAGATTGGTTAGTGGTTACCTCGGCCGTATTCCCTACAGGAGGCAGGGAACAACCTGAGTGATAACAACACCTACATTCTTTAAACCGAAGGGCATTTTGGCATAGTGAAAGGTTCCCCATGGAGTGGTGAATGCTGTCTTGTCTCTATCATCTTCATGGACAGCAATTTGGTTATATCCGGAATAACCATCAAGCAGTGACATATGAGATGCCCCCACTAATCACTGAAGTATATGGTCCATCTTGGGCAGTGGATAGTTGTCCTTTAATGAGACTTTATTTAGATTTCTGAAATCAATGCATAGGCGGATCTCACCGGTCTTCTTGTGTATAGGCACTAAGTTAGATATCCAATCTGAAAATCTGATGGGCACAAATGATACCTGACTTGTACAACCTGTTTACCTCCTTTTTGATAGATGGCAACAACTTTGGATTTATCCTTCTCAGCTTCTGTCTAAATGGTTTTTGATTGGGCTTGACGGGTATTGTGTGTTGAATAATATTTGTATCATAGATCTTTAAATTAGAATAGTCCCAAGCAAACACATCTACAAATGAAGCCATCAAATTGATGTATTTGTCCTTGATATTTGGCGGTAATGCTTTGGACAATTTTACCAACTTTGGATTGGCAGATGTACTGATGTTGACTTCTTCTACACCCTTCTCTGTTGGCTACAATGTTGGCTTGCGGGCTACATCATCCTGATCAAAAAGTTCCTCTAGAGGTATCAATACTTTAGGAATGATGTTATTTTTCAGCTGCAACACGTCCATTTCATTGATCTGCACTTCATCTGTACCATTCCCTTTGCCCTCATCGTTTTCTACATCAATTGAGGTTTCTTTGAACTTGCCTTTGTTTAGCAGAAAATCTTTAATCTCCTCATCATCTTGAAACACTTGCCAATATCGTTGATTGTCTGGAATGGTTGGATGATGCTTGACGTGGATTTCAAATTTATTGTTGGAGTTCATGGGGATCTTCAAACTGTTTGCTGCCTTGGCAAGAGCATCAGCAATACTATTTTGTATATGAGGCACACATGTCAAGGTGTATTCTGAAAATAACTTCAAGATGTCTAAAACTGCATTACGATAGGCCCGCATCCTAGGATGTTTTACTTGATACTCACCTCTAACCTGTTTTATTACCAACTCGGAGTCGCCATATACCAAAATCCTTTTTGCATTCAGCTTTCTAAGAATCTTCAGACTAGCAATCAGATTTTCATACTCAGCTTCGTTGTTTGAACACTCAAAGGCCAGCTTGTAAGAGCAAACACTCACGCTGCTAGGCACTTTGTTTGGGGTGGAGAAAGGACTGCGTACCCAAATTCCAATTCCAGCGCCATCATTTCCTACTACTCCATCGAAATCCATGGTCCACAAGCCTTCTTCCTCCTCTTGTAAGTGCTGGAAATCTGTTTGTCGTGCCTTGTCTGCTTGGTGTCCATTACTTTCAGCTGATTGCCCAACATTTTCCTGCTTCTCTTGTCTTTCTTTCTGTTAGCCTCCTGTTGCAACAGGTTTTCATATTTCATGATTGACATTTTTACATGCCAAATATGTCATACTTTGCATGCTGCAATGCTCCATATTTCCTAAAAGAGGCCAAAGAAGAGGCCATGAAATTGTGCCAGTCTAAATGCCACTACTGTATTCCAATTTTCATGAGTTATTCCTTTTTGAACAATTTTCTATTAAGGGAAGGCCAAACAACTTAATCTTGGCTTCCCTAGGTTTCAATTTCTTGTTTTAGAATATTGAGAATGAATATCTGTCCAAACAGTTTAATCTTGGTAGATTTGTAGATAGGTAGACAAGCAAAGGAGCCCAACTACTTAATCTGGGCCCTTGGAAGAAATACGTGTAGATTTAGATAGGAGGGAAATTAAAAGAAAAAAGCAATCAGGGTTTGCAAGTCTAAGTGCACCCTTCCTGAAGTAACAAAAAATGCTAGGAGTATTAAGCTGGGTAGGTAGCCTGGGGTTGCAGAAGCCAGATTGTCTTCAGTTTTGGCCTTGACAAAGAAAGCTCATCTCATCAGTGGCAGAGGTACCAAAGCAGTGTTTTGATGGCAGAATTCTGGAGGCATGTCTAACTCCCCCTTCTTCTCATTTCCCAAATCACTCACTAACTTCCCTGAAAGGGTCAAGATCTGCTTGATACCTCTTAGTTTCATCATTTTCCATATCATTTGCCTTGGTAAAGATCTTCTTTGCTCAAGGCATGTTCATACTTCCTCTATGGATCATTCCCCCCCTTATTAGCCTAAGATTCACATACTTAGCGCTTTCTTATCACTTGTCATATTAACTACTAATTTTACTATGTAGCTCCCTATCTATCTCCCCTTCCCCTACTAAAACTATGTTAAAAAACTCCCCTATATACATATTCCCATCCCCAGGCACTATAGCCCTATTTTATCAGTTTGGGAAATGCTAAGTCCATTTGGGGCTTAGCATTAGCCTTCCATGTCCTAACCAGGAGTTAGTCTGACACCTGGTCACCCTAACAACCATTTCCCCCTAAGTCCCAACCCTATAATACCCATTCCCCACCCTTATCCTAAGGTCACGCACATAAATATATTTCCCCCCGCTTGCAAAACACCCAAAACCCACATTTCTAATGTTTAAAACCCCCCCGCGCCATATAAAAACACATAATTAAATATGCGCGGGCCCATCCCTAACCGTCTGCCGCCTTACTCGTGCCGCCGACTGTCATATCTGGCGCGCCCAAGATCTACGGTGGGTGGGCCTTTTTGTGCCCCGATGTGTCGAGGGTTAACCCCCGGGAGATGGGCGGTTTTCCCGTCGTACTCCCGCCACGCATCACCCTCTCGGCTGTGGCGGAGCTCCCTCCTCCTATACCTCCTACGCACAAAAGCAGTGTGCCCGAAACCGGATACCGCCTTCCCCCCTCCTGCGTCAGCGCCACGTCATGCTGACATCACCATGCCGCGTAGGCCTCCTGTCGCTGTGTCCTTGCTATGTCACCACGATGTAACCTCCTCCACCGTACCGCCACGTCACCCACCGTACTGCTGATGTCACCCTGCTGACGTCACCCTGCCACGTCACCCGCCGTACTGGGTCCCACCGCATGACGTCATGCTGATGTCACTGTCAAAAAGCGCGAAAGGCGTAAATCGCAGCCTAGGAAGCCCGAAATCAAAATCTGAGGCAGTTTTTCATGCATGGCTACAGGAAATAGGCCAAAATGGAAATCCCTTTCGTAGCTCGTCTCCAGCAGGCCCGAAAGGCGCCGAATGACATGAATTTCTTCGCGCAGCATTCAGAAAGGGGCAAACATAGTTTTAAAAGCAAACAGAGGGCTGAATAGTAGCCATGAAAGGCTGATGCAACAATTTAAAGAGTATCAGGAGTGAGAAAGGTGCACATTTAGTGCCAAAGCATATCCAGGAAGCGGCAAAGAGTATCAGTTGAATGTTTTAAATGAAAACCTTTATTCCCAATGTAGGTGGACATTGAATGACATCCAACAAAGTCAAAGAAAGCAGTAAAGGCCAATCAAGGCTCTCCCATCACAGTTAATGCTCCTCAGAAACACTCAAGAGCATGGATCAAAACCCAAAGCACAGTTATGGCTAAGTGATCAGCACAGAGCCATAAAGACAACACATTAAACTCATTTTGGTACAGCTGCATCCAGCGCAACTCGAGGATATTTTCCCGCATTTATTTCAAGACATGTATTAGGTTAAAGACACTTATTACTGCAGATCTGTCTGAGATCTGATCTTTATAGATATTTTACTTATAAAAACCACCCTAATTCACTGTTAAAGGGGTTGGTTGGTTGTATAGCTCCAAGAGAGACTCGCTCTGTATACCTGATGTTTTACTTAATCAAAGACTGCTGAAAGGCTTGGAGGAATGACTTTGTGCTGTGTATGAATGTTCTGAAGAATTGAATGTGGAATTCTTGTGCTGCAACATGACTCAATAAATGTTTCTTACCTTTGTTCTTCATTGATGTATCATCTAAAATAGCAGAAAGAATGAATAGTTTAGAATTGGTTCAATTTCCCTCTATGCTCAATTTCTGTTGTTTCTATATGTTTTCATCTGAATTAGAAATGAATATGAATTCCCTGTGGCTCATATTTCCCCTCATTCACTCATGTTTGAAAGTTATCTAGGGATTCTTCACTGCTCCTAGATAGAGCTCATTCACCTTCCCTCTGCTAAGCTGAATGAGAGATTCTTAACTGCCTCTCATTCCTAGCCTTCACTCCATCCTTTAGCTTGAAAGATTGTTTCATGTGCAGCTAGCTTGCTCCATATTCCCTCTTGTGACCAAGAAAACGCACCAGAAGTCCTACTCCTTGACTCCATGCCCAATGGTTCTAAAACTTTCATGCTATCCCTTCCTCTTTACTTGAAAGCATCATCCATCCCACCAAAACCAAAAAAAAAAACCCTAGTACCCAATAACTAGCCTAAAATCATCATCAACAAAGCTAAACCCTAAAGAGAGAGCCCTCTTTGAATGCTGGTGGGCTAGCACTTGCAGTCCAAAGATTGGTTTGTGGTTACCTCGGCCGTATCCCTCAAGGAGCTAAGGGACAACCTAAGTGATAACACTTTCTTCAAAATTTCTCTAAAATTTTATGTTATTTCTGGAATTTCATCTGCTTCTACTATCTGACTATCTATATCATTTAAACTATCTGAAAACAAAATAAAAGACTCTATATCTGTATGTACATAGTTAATAGGATGATTTATAGGTTTCTCCTTGCTGGTGATCATATATTTCATTTTCTGTTCCCGATATAACTTCCTCATTTGTCCAAACACCGGGATCGTTGCATAGGAGAAATCCAGCTGTAGTGTCCCTATCAATTTCGCTACCCAAGACCTGGAAAGAAGCATGCCAAACCTTGGAGGAATATCTACTACTACCACATCCATCAACACATTTTTCATAGGAAGCTAATCCAAACTCACAACCAAGTCTTTGATGAGTCGTATACATCTTACTCTGCTAGAATCGAATGAATAGAGATCATGATATTGCCGGGTGATGTCCAGACCAATCTTATCCATGATAGCCTTGGGCATGAGATTGTGAGAAGCTCTGGAATCGAACATGGCATTGTGTAACACAAAATCAAGCAATAGCAAACTAATATAGAAGGGTGGCACATCGCTATCAGGAGACTCAGCATTCGATGCTAGTCCAAAAATCATTTCCGGCTGATCATGTTCTACATTTACCATGTCGGACATTGGGTCCAAATTCAACATTTTAGAAATCTGTCCTCTTTAACTGTTGTTCTTCATTATTTCAGTCAAGGGGATGGATACCCTTAACTTAGAAATCTCATTCTCTAAGATAAAAGAGGGAGTCTTTTCTACCTCTTTGACTGGGATCTCTTTCCTTTCCTTTTCTTTTGATGTGGATTGTTGCTGTGATTGTTCTGCTGATTTTGATTTGCTGCTCTCCGGACCAACCGCCTCCTTTCCTTTTCTTTGTGTAGCTGATGAATCATTTTTTGTTGTTTCAACCTCCTTCTTTTTCTAAATTGGTTTGGCCAGCACATCTCTATTTCTAAGTGAATATCGCTGCTGTTGTGTGGACAAAGCATTCATATATCCCCTTTGATATTATTCTTCCAACACAGTGTCGCTGGCTAGAATAAAATCAGTGTCTTGGTGTGCCACTGAATTCATTGCACATTCTTCCTCTTCGGTAATGTAAGTACGCAGCTCATCTGGAGTAAAGAGGTGGTTTTCATTGCCTATTGCATTCCTGTCCTCATCTGACTCTGGTCCATGCACAAAATTCTATTGCAAAGGTGTTTATACTGGTTGTTGTGCTGTCTGCTCTTGAGTTCACTGATATCTCTGTCTTATTCTATATTGTGGCTGCTGCTGGCCACAAAAGTTAGGATTCCTAACTTGTGGCTCTGGCTTGTCAAGATTTACCCTTTCAAGCATCTGCTCTACCTTTTTGAGAAGTTGATCCATTGAAGAAGATTCTTCTTTCACAATGGTTTTCTTCTCTGCTTTCACTCTAGCTCTTTTGGACAGTAGATTTGCTTCAACACTGACTGCAATTTTCTGCATGTCTTCCATTGTGGCCGATTCTCTCTCTCTTAATTGGTACGCCATGTCAGAATCAAAACCATCTGGAAACTTCATCATTGCTAGTCCCATAGGTGGCTTTAGATGATCTGGAATTTCATTATAGACTACATTAAATCTAACACAATAGTCTTCGACCGACTCACCAGCGTTCCATTTGATTTGTTCATATTCGGCCAGAATTTGAAGGGGATTCTTTTTCACTTCCCACCGGTTCAAAAATTGTCTTTGTAGTTTAGCCAAGGTAGTGATACTTGCTGCCGGCAAACCTCTGAACCATTTCCTCACATCACCTGCAAATGTCTGTACAAAGAGCCTCATTGCCACGTTCCCTGCATCGAACTCATGAAGTTCATAGAAGTCTGCCATTTTGTCTACATGTTGCTAAGCAGTAATGCTGTTAGGAGTGCCATCAAAAGACAAGATTTTACTTTGATAATCCGTTGGCATGTCATCTAGAACTTGGGGCAGAACAAGGGGAGCAAAATGGGCAGCCATCATTCTTGGTGTATTTCGCCTTGGAGGTGTTGGAGGAGTGTGCACAGTTTGCAAGGGGCTTGCAATTGGAGTTTGGGGCTATGTTGCAATGTAATTATCCATTAGCCTATTAGCTCTTTCTGTTTCGAGGTCTACATGAAATTGCGGATTGGGGACAGTATAATCAACAACCCTTTCGGATTCAGACTCAAACAATGATATCTCAAACCGTTCATCAAACTCAAGCTCTTCAAGATACTCAAAAATGTCGGGACATGAATGGGATTTGAACGGGAGTTATGGTGCTTTCTTGATGAAGGAGTCTTGGGATCAAATTGGGGTTTTCGTAAATATGAGGAGGATCTGGGTCTGGATTGGCTCTGGTATATCGTCTCGAAGCCAGCATGCTATTGAGAAAAATCACAGGACACCACCAACTTACTCAGCCTTCCAATTCTAAGCTCATCATCCAGAAGCTTAGAATTATTATGAAACAAGGGGATTTGATTTCAACTTGTTCACCAGTGGAGTCGCCACTATGTTAGCACCTAAATCTGCCTTAGGCTGAAGGAAGGCAAAAATTAGGGTAACCACAAACCACGCTCAGTCTGGTAGCTAGCCCTACCAGAGCAGGAGAGGGCTCTCTCCGAGTCACGCTCAGTGAATAGATAATCGAAAATGATCTGAGATGACTTACAATGAAATATTTACCTTAGGCTAGTAAGTGAATAGGGATTCGAGAAACAATTTTCATGAATGACCGAGCTTCTGGGATGTTATGGTACCAACGCTCAGCAAAGAACAAAGAATTTAATACAAAGGCATAGATTATTCCGTGAGGCAAGGTAGGCGGAAAATGTAACAATTTAGTTTGAGGTACTGCGGCATGAATAGATTGTTGAAGAAAGTGAAAAGGGCATAGTGACATGAATCCTTTTCAACAGAAGAATAACACTGAACATGAAATTTTCCCACAGGCAGAGCAATAAAATTGAATTCTACCTAATCTCACTCAGAAAATTTCACAGTAAATGAACATGAATTGAATTATGAAACATAATGAAATACATATAAAAACATAAGAGACACATTTTCTACACTCACAACCACAAGAATCTCATGAAACAGAGCCGCTGCCTTTCATTAATTCTCTGTCAAAAATACATAGTGAAGAAACAAAGTTTCTTTCCCACAGTCTCCCAGAAGTTACAAGCCAACCAACCCTTTGCAAATAACTTGCATACAATATATAGAATGTGTGAGGAAGAGATAGAACGCCTAAGGGTTGGGGAGTTACTCGAATCATTACAAAATGGAGATGGAGAGCCAACCATCAGCTACTGGTGCAGTGCTACAAACATGACATTTGGCTTGGGGTGACTGTTTGCCTTCCTTAGCCACTTGGATAGAAGTCAATATGGAGAAAAAAATCTTTAAATGCCACCTTTTGTGCCAAAAAACCGAAGTGTAAATGAGCGGGCCCACTTGGAGAAGTCGCGAACCGAAATTTCGCGAAACGGAAGCAAATTGGCAATTTTTTTCTTTGTGCACCGTGCCATTTTTTCTGTGCATCGCGCTACTTTGAGGCCTGTTTTGGGGCACTTGCAGGTGTCCAAAATGTGCCCAAGTGGGCTTTCTAGAAAGCCTATCCTATCAACTTCCTAACCCAACTAGAATTTTCAAATTTGATGCTCATTTTCCCCTCCAAATCTCCATTCTCCAAAGAATGCTTTCTGTGTGTCAAAAAAGTGGCAGAGAGGCCATTTTTGGGTGTTTTTTGACCTTTAGGAGACCCAGATCTTGCCCAAATCTCTTTCCCGGACACCAGTAGTCGTGATTTTCCATGCTGAATCCAAATCTGCAAGCTATTTCTCATTAGGAGCTCTAGAATTTTAGCGTCGCGCCAGTGGCGCAGTGCACAGGGAGAAAATCCCTATTTTTTACCCAAAAAATTACCAAGTGACCAAAATTTCCCCAAATTTTTTGCAATTTGGGCTGGAGGATCTCTATGGGGTGTTATGATGGGACAAGGAAGCCTCAGCCAAGATTCGAATCCGATCTTGCTCTTTTTCCCTTTTTTCTTTTCTTGTTGCAATCCTCAATTTTGCCTTCAAGTTCCTTATCTGGGCCTGTGCACTCATGTTTCGCACCCTGTAACAGAAAGCCATATGTCTCAGTAGAGTAAGGTCCTAGTCAGCTTTGTCTGGTAGCCTCTCCAAATGCATGTTGACCCTCTCAAGGTTGGCCTCCCGATCCTCATTGATTGCTTGCTCCAAAGATGTGAGCACAACCCTTCTTCTTTGAGCAGCTTGGAGATGCTCATGAATGTTTTGCAGCTCCATGATCATCTGTTGGTCCTCAAGCTATTTGTTTCTCTGATCCAGGTACTTCATGTTCCATTTGGCCCTCTCCAAGTCAAGGGATAAGGACTCAATCACTAACTGCTGCTCCTGGATGATCTCTGTAAGCTCCGCATTTGTTGGTTCTACATCCGTCTCCTCATCCTGGAGGAGAACAAATTCGGTCTCTTGCTCACCTAATGGCCCTTCCTCCTGCACTGGCTCCTTACCCTTACCCTGCTCCTGTGATGTTGATGTCGGAAGCGAGGCCCCTTCCACCCCGGGTGTAGATAACACTCGCTTTGTTGCTGCAAATAAGGGTCTACTGCCTCTCTGATAGGCGATGTATACTGGCATAGTAGCAGTCTCATGTCGCTCATACTGATGAGATGGGCCCCCTGTCTCACGCTCTACCTCTGAAACCACCTGTGGAGCGCTGAAGAAGTCACGGGAGATGAATTCCTCCCAAGCAATACCCTGCAATCCTAACTGATGGTCCACCAAAATCTGGATAAGGGCAAAGTGATACACACTGTTGAGCTACTGTCAAGGGGTCTTGTGCTGCATGAAATTTCTCATCCTCTCTATGTTCCCGCAGATGAAAAATGGGATGTTCATCACCCGCACCCTGGTAAAGTGCATGAGCAACCTGATGTGATAGGCATAAAGGCGATAAAACCTCCCCTCACAACTGAAATACTTCATGATCAATTTCATGAGCGGGGCATACTCATCTTTCAAAAATCTGAATGGAAAAACTCTCGTGAGGTGGCTCAAACAGCTGTCTTTGATGTAAGGCTCATAATGATGCCTCTATACCTTCTTCTTCTTATGCCATTACTCTCCAATGTTTGGTATGCCTGTTGCCACTGATATGGTTTTGGGTGTCAATGTGAAAGTGACCCCAACCAAGATAGACTGTCCTCCATGTAGGTGAAGCACAAAAAGATGGGCCAACTCATGATGAACTCTGACAATTGCCACCCTTTGACAAAATTCAAAACATGCTAAGTGCTGGAAACACGACATAGCAAGAGGGCATGCCTGCAACTCGGTGAGAGTGTTTGGCTCATCTCTAAGTTGTCTGCCACTCCGGTGATGTCTCCTTTGGGCCCTTTCTCCCAAAGCTGTATCACTGTGGGTCTCCTCCTCATATTCCGCTGAAACTTCTGATGCCATTACTGTTGTTTGTACCCTGAGTTTTATGCTGCCCTTTGATTCCAAATGAAGCTCGTAGTTTCTCTGAAAATATGCCACCAAGGGGACAATAAAACAGGGAGTATTAGGAGGGGAATGATGAAATGGGAATAGGGGTTAAAGGGAGAGATTTGTTAGGGATTTGGGAGTAGTTTGGGTATAGTGTTGATGGGGTAGGGTTTGAAACACCTTGGCAGCACTGTCACTGTAGCATAAACCCTAGGATCATGATTTCTTTGTGTCTTCTTTTGTTTGCTTTATAAAAATTTTTGCATTTGATTTATACTCCTAAAACCATGCTATTCCTTTCAAGTTTGATGTAAGAGTGGAGGTAGGTTGCCTACCTTTCAAATTTGATGAGCATCCAAAAATTTTTAGGCAAATTAATTGGTTTCTGGGCTTTATATCCCTGTGCGCCACGCGCAATGCCCAGTGTGCCGCGCTAGTGGCGGATTTACATAGTGGATGGGCTCTGTGTGTGCCACACCCAATGAGTGTGCCGCGCTCCTTTGTGTGTGTGCCGCGTGCTCTGAAATCACCCTAAGTCACTCCTAATCGTTTGACTCTTCAACTCTTCGACCATGCACCTTTCTTCCACAGCCTTGCTTGCACAATGAGCTGGTCTTGTGGTGATTTTGAGTTGACCAAATAGTGGAGGAATAGGGAGAGGGTTTGGTAGTGATTTAGGGTAGGGTTTTAGGAAAAATGATCAAGGGGAGATGGGAAAAATGATAGGTGAGGGGAATAGGTGAGTGGAGTGAAACCTTGGCACTAACAACACATTTTAACAACCCTAGCCATCATTTTCTTGGTGATTTCTTATGGTTGACCTTATGCATTTGGGTGACATTCAAACATCTCTATAAACACCATATCATTGACAAAATTTGATGAACCGGTGATGTCATAAGGCCTACCTCTTGAATTGATAGCATTCACCAAAATTTGGAGTGCTTTGGCAATGTTTTACGGCCCCTGGTCTATGTGCGTCACGCGCAAATCCCAGTGCGCCACGCACGGGGTATGCACCGCGCCTACGTAATCCTTCAACTGCGGGCTAGCTGCGTGTGCGCCGCACCCGATGAGTGCGCCGCGCTCCTGGGTATGTCCGTCGTGCCCTCTAAAACCTGCTCCCACTCACTCAAACGCTCCTATGTCACACTCACACCTTTGCAATGTCTTCTCCAAGTCTTGTAATAGCAAAATGCCTTTGATTTGGGTAAAAACATGTATATATAGCCTTGGAAGAGATGGGTTTAATTTTTGCTTCCTTGAAAACCCATTTTTCTAATGTTGTGTTTTGCACTTTTTCACTGACTTTAAAACACACTGATTTTCACTTTCCCTTTGACATTTTGGCTCAAATGATGAAATTTTCGGCACATCTTTGCAGGGACTGTATGACAGAGCATTTGGCCAAGAAACCATGACTGCATCTGAAAAGTCAACTGGCGATTTTTTGGAAAATTTTTGTCTTAAATGACCTTGTTTGACTTTTCTTCAAAACAGAGTTTTGAAGAAGAGTCAAAGTCTATCCACGTGACAATGAAGCTCTTTGAACCATAGCTATGTAAGGGCCTCCCTCTGGCCTGCATGGATTTACTGGACTTGTTTCAAAGACCAAATTGATGAATTCCTAGACCCAAACATAGAAAATGACTTTGTCCTGTAAAGGACTAGACCTTGACTGTCATGGACTTTGGTGATTATTGACAAAAGACCTGAGCCAGCAGGAGCCAGACATGGAGGGAAATGATTAGCATGACTTTCTCCGTCAGATCATGGCATGCCCCTAGAGAAATGCAGCTGAGTGAATGGAGTGGGACACCTAAAATTGAAATGCACAAAGAGTCTTTTATCTCTGACGGAGGGCTGACCAGACCGACTCTAACAACACCTTTGTCACTCATGTCCCACCACGTTGCCTAACTGTTATCCAATTAATTTCTCTCCTGGAAAACATAACCGTTCGGAATTCAATTTTCCTTCCTGGGTAACTGTTCAAACTTAACGGTCCCACACCATTTCCAACGGGACTTTCCCATCATTGTTTAAAATCTTTCAAAAACATCACCTTTCTCCTTTTCACTGACTTATCCCCAGTAATTTGCAACTTTTACACAATGATCATTTTCAAAGTATTCACAGAACTAGACCAAGATCGAAATTTACAACCCCCTATCTCCTTCCCCCTAGAACTCATTATCTCAATTGTTCCTGGTAAGCATTCCTTTCTCTCACTCTAATTATTCACTGATACAGTCATGCCTCCAAAGAGAAAAAACTAGGAGAAAATTGTCAATCCATTAATCCCTCCCTCTGTAGATTTAGATCACATTCCTCTAGCCGACAAGGATTATCGGATCAGTGCAACCTAGTGTGATTGTGAAATTTTAGAGCTATATTGTTGGCTGGAACACAAGCATGTAGACAAAACTGATGAAATTGGACTCTGGGAGTCAAATATTCCCCATTATATCTTCCCTCTAACCTTCGAAGCCTCTGAATTCACCAGAAAATGTTAGGCCTATTATTTCCCTGACCAAAGAGCTATCATGGCCCCATCCAGTGACATCTTGTTTCAATTTCTGCCCAATCTATAAACCAAATGATGCTAGCTCCTCCTTTGGAAAATAGTGCCCCTTTCTCCTTAGAAACCCTCACCTAGATTTATCAGAAGCTGGATTTTTCTACAAGAGCCAATTTTTTTGAGATCTTCTTGCCTAAAAATGTCCAACTACCTAAGAAGAATCCTCCATACCCTTCCCCTATCTTCCTTGATCATGCTAAACAAATTATATCCATAATTTCATATATTTTGGGTTAGTATTCTGATAAGTGGGTAGATAAACCCATTTTTGGTTTTCTCTCCATATTTTCCACAGGCAGTAAACCATCCATTGTATTCAATTTCAGTCAATTCTTCGTTGATATCATTCATCAAAGGTTTGTGAAGTTTCCCACATAGTAGGTGTTTAATTACACTTCAATTTTAATCTACATGTTCCTCTATTATCAAGTAGACAAGTTCAATCTTGCAATGCAGAAGCTAGATGATGAGGGAAACCAGTAGCCGGTGATTTTTTGGACTTCATTGGTCATGAAAGTGCAGTAGGAATTCTCTTGCAAGTAGTTTATTGACGAGTTTCTTCACCAAGCCATGAACATCCTTAACAGTTCCATACAACCCAGAATCATTGAAGATATCAAAAGGATTTTACATCTAACAGAACATGCCAAGACTGGAAATTTGTATTTATACAAAAACTACACAGAAGTCAAAGTTTATGGATGCGAATTGGCACCATAAAAACTCCCTAAATACCACCCCATGAAGATTTTTTCCCTGGAATACATCAGACAGATGTTAAATTCTAATGACATTCATTTTGTGGCAAGAAGAAATCACAGTTTTGGATAAAGACATGGGTGGGCCCATTTATATGCAATACCAGGACAGCAAGTGAAGAAGTAGACACACTTCTTAAACGGATGAAGCTCAACCTGAGTTTTACATGGTCTTATGACCCTTGGGGAATCATTTCCAAGCTAAGGGTAGAAAAAAAAACAACTCCTTACATCCATGCCTCAAGGCCTAAGATAGAGAAGTATGAAAATTAGTTGGAATGGATAGAGAATACCTTGCATGAAGCTGAAGAACAACTCTTTTCTACTTCAAGTTTATAGACTCCCACTCCTCAGGAAAAAACAAGTAAAAGACAAAGAGAGGAGGGATCATCATCAACAATAGGAAGTGAAGCCAAAGAATTCAGGATTAGTTACAAGAAAAGGGCAAAAAGAACTCTTAGGACAGATGTTGAAAAGGAGACAAAAGAGCATGCTGCCATCATAATTACAGATTCACCACCTACTAGCAACAAATTTGTAACATCTTCTTTTGGACCTTCATCATCACAAGGTCAGAAGGAAACAAATCTAGATTCATAGAATGTCCAAGGAGAGAAGGAAAAGACTGTTTTTGATAGGTACAAAGAAATTAAACTTAATAATGATATTCTTAAGAACAATACTTACAATTAGTTTTGGAAGCATAATTCAAGCTAACAAAGCATATTGTTGTCCGTTTTTGACAGAAAGCATGGAAAGATGCAAATGGCCTTTCTCGAGGCCCAAATTCCACATCCAAAAACATCAGTAGACTACAAGAGTATTGCATTTGAGTTTAGCACCAAAGATATCCATCCCATTGATAAAATGGAGATGTATAAGAATACTGGTGAGATTATCTCTTCTACATTAACTAATATTGCTATGTCATTATCTAAGTTGTAGGTTTCATTTGCCAATGTTCAGTCTCAGTTGAAAATGGAAAAGCTATCCTCCTTAGAAAAGGATAATAGGATCAAATCTTTGGAAGATTTGGTAATAAAAATAGGATATGATCCTAAAGATATAAATGTTGTAGAGGAGATCATCAAGAAGAAAAATCTGGATATTACAGCATTAAGAAAGCAGCTAAAACTCCCAGCCGCATAGGATCCATTAACCAAAGACATTGAAGAAAATGAGACACAGAAGGCATGGTTACTTCCAGTAATATGTGGGAAGGATCACCAATTTTCCCTAGTCAGCCTAGAGGAAATGCCGCTTCTAGTAGGTCACAAGCTTGGTATAGTTTGCTTTTTTTAGGGTTGACACCTACCAGTTTTTTTGCTAAGGGGGCTAGTTTACCTGGGGGAAACCCCGCTATAGTACCCTTTCTCGCACGGGTTATCTTCCTTATGTTGGTCCTACTGCATAGAGTGGTCCTTATTCTATCCCTGGGTACAACCCCATCAACAAACATGCTTTTTGGGGTCCTTTTCTCCCTTGCAGTACTTACCCTAGGGGGCAACATCCATTTACTAGTCATGCTAGCCTACAATAGTCCTATGTCAGGGCGAACCCTTTTCTTCACCAGCAGGTGCATCACTCCACTCCTTATATGGGGGGACCACACAGTTGGTTAGGGGCCTCTCCTACCTATGACCCATTTAGTCAGCTTCAAAATCATTTTTTATCTTCTCTCGATTTACTAGATTTGGTGAAACTGACTAATGACCCCATCCATCATGATCCTTGGTGGCCATTGATGCCTGCCAAATTACCATCTGATATTCCCAAGTTTGAAGGAAATCTTGGGGAGAATCCATCCACACACATTACTACCTATCATTTATGGTGTTCATCCAATTCTTTGGTGGATGATTCTATTAAATTTTTCTTATTCCAACGTACGTTGATTGGGGATGCCGCAAAGTGGGACATCGAGTTAGATACCGCATCCTACGATGACTTTGCCTCCCTTGCTCAAACTTTATTGACACACTTCTAATTATCCACTCAGTATGATACTGACACTAATCTCTTGTCTAATTTAAAGCAAGAGAATTCCACGTTAATCTCTGATCATATTCATGAGTGGCATCATCGCAAGCAGTTAGTAAGAACAAAGTTACCTAGTGAGATCTTATGTAAATGGTTCATTCGATGTCTTCAAACTCATATTTCCAAGGATGTTTCGATGTTTCAATTTGTTACCAAGGAAAATGTTATTTTAGCTACCCAACAGTTGGATCTTATCTAACCACAGCTAGATAGGACTCATGAAGTATTTCCTAATGCCCCTAGGCCTTCCATTGACCTTCCAAAACTTGTTCCCGACCCACATGCCAATGGCGTGATGGGGTCTGTTTCCGATTCTAACAATGTAAACTTTGAAACGGGAACTGATACTATTACCCATTTTGTAGACATAGTAAAAAAGTGACCCGATTTTGAAAAGGGGTGATGCAGAACACACATGTTTTTTTTAGAGCATAGTTTTTGACACTTTAATTTTTTTAAATTCTTGTTATGTACATTGCGTTTTAGAATGGTAGTGATTTTCATGCTGATTTAAAAAAGTGGTTATTCTGCATCACACCCTTTTTTAAAAAAACTTGTTTTTTTGACTTTAACTTTTCTAATGTATGAAATGTAAATAATTATTTTGTAAATTTAAGAATTTTCGAAGTGGTCTTCCTCTTCATAGATTCTTTTTTTTATTTTTATTTTTATTTTTTTTGTAGTGAGGTTTTTATTGATTTGCATATTTAAAGAAGAAGGTCGATATTTTTCATTTTCGATATTTTACATATTTATACATCGTTAATTAAATTTTCAATCCAAATGAAATAATTGTCTCTAAAAAACAAATAAAAAATTATATATAAAAAAAGACAGAAATAAAAAATAAAAAATGTTAAAAAAAAAATCTTATAAACCATAAAACAATTTGGAAAAAAAAAAAAAAATTAATATAGATATATATAAGTCAGTAAAAATTGAGGAAAAGAAAAAAGCATGAGCAAAAACTAGGGGAAAAAAAATTAATTAATGAAAAAAATTTAAAAAATAGTAAAATTAATATTTAAAAAAAAATGTTAAAAAATTATCTCACAAACCATAAAAGAATTTGGCAAACAAAAAAGAAAAAATTAATATATATATATATATATATATATATATATATATATATATAAAGTAAGTAAAAATAGAGAAATTAAAAAAAAAAACATTAGGAAAAACTGGGGAAAAAAAAAATTAAAAACAAACTAGTTTAAAAAAAAAATAGGAAAAAAGGGAAAAAATTTAAAAACTAATCAAATTAATATTAAAAAAAAACAAAAAAAAATTCCAAATTATGAAAAGAAAAAACCAAAAAAAAGTGTATTTTTTATTAAAAAAAAATGTAATTATTTTTTATTAAACATAGATATTTTGGTTTAAAAAAAAATCAAAATTTAAATTTTTTTTTAAACAATCTTCTTTATTATTAAAAACAAATTTTATTTTTATTTCTTTTTTTATTTAAAAATAAAATTATTCAACATATCTTTTATATTTAAAAATAAATAAAAAAATAAACCTATATTTTATATTTAAAAAAAAAAAATTACATTTAAATTTTTTTTAAAACAATGTTTTTTTATTTAAAAAAAAAAAGAAAATTAATTTTTTTTTTAACAATTATTTTTTTAAAACCTTTTTTTTGTTATAATTAAAAATAGTTTTTTTTTTAAACCAATTTAATTTTTATTTTTTATTTTTAATTTAAAATTTTAAAAATGATTAAAAAAAATAAAAAATTTTAAAAATTAAAAATTTTAAAAATTAAAAATTTTAAAATTTTAAAAATTAAAATCGTTTTTCTTTCTTTTTAATTAAAAATTAAAAATTTAAAAATTAAAAATCGTTTTTTTAATTAATAAAAAAAAAAAATACATTTGTGGCCCCCCCCACCCCCCGCCCCCCCACCCGCTCGTGGTGGCGCTGCTGTGGGCGGAGGGCACTGTGCACCACGGGCGGCTGGGGGGGGGAGGGTGCCCACGAACATATTTTTTTTTTTATTAATTAAAAAAATGATTTTAAATTTTTAAATTTTTTAAATTTTTAATTTAAAAAAAAAACGATTTTAATTTTTAAAATTTTAAATTAAAAAAATAAATAAATAAATAAAAATAAAAATAAAAATTGATTTAAAAAAAAAAAAAAAAAAAACTACTTTTAATTATAACCAAGAAAAATTGGTTTTAAAAAAATAATTGAAAAAAAAAATTTAATTTTCGATTTTTTTTTAATAAAAAACATTGTTTAAAAAAAATTTAAATGTAATTTTTTTTTAAATATAAAATATAGGTTCATTTTTTTTATTTTTTTTTTTAGATATAAAAGATATCTTGAATAATTTTATTTTTAAATAAAAAATAGAAATAGAAATAAAATTTGTTTTTAATAATAAAAAAGATTTAAAAAATAAAAAAATTTAAATTTTGATTTTTTTTTTAAACAAAATATCTATGTTTAATAAAAAATAATTACATTTTTTTTAATAAAAAATACACTTTTTTTTGGTTTTTTCTTTTTATAATTTGAATTTTTTTTTGTTTTTTTTAATATTAATTTTATTAGTTTTTAAATTTTTTTCATTAATTTCTTTTTTTTTTTTTAAACTAGTTTGTTTTAAAAAAAAAAAATTTCCCAGTTTTTTCTAATGTTTTGTTTTTTAATTTATCTATTTTTGCTTACTTAATATATATATATATATATATATATATATATATATATATATATATATATATTTGTTTTCCAAATTCTTTTATGGTTTGTGAGATAACTTTTTTAACATTTTTTGTTTTTTTATTTTTGTCTTTTATATATATTTTTATATTTGTTTTCTAAGTAATCAACATTTTATCTTAATTTTAGTAGCTTTCAATTTTTTTTAATTTTCTATTTTTTTTTTAAATCTAGTTTGTTTTTAATTTTAATTTTAATTTTTTTGTTTTCTTGTTTTGTTGTTGTTTTTTTTTCTATTTTCACCCACTTAATTTTTTGTTTCTTTTAAATGTTTTTGTTTTTGTTTTTTTTTTTTTCCAATATATATTTTATTTTGCCAAATTTTTTTTGTTTACAAGATTACTCCTTTTTTCCCCATTTTTTTAAAATATTTTTTTTACTATTTAATTGTTTATAATTTTTTTTTTTAGTTTTTTAATTCTTATCATTAATTTCGTTCTTTTTACATTTTATGATTGATTTTTTTTTTCATTTTTTTTTTTTGTTTTATATTTTTCTTTTAATATATATTTTAATCTATGTTTTGTTTTTTTTTTTTTTACTTTTTTTGTGTTTTTTCATTGTTTTAATTTTTTTTTATTTTATGTTTTCATTATTTTTTTAAATTTAATGTTTTTTTGGGGTCATGATAAAATATTTCATGCCATTATTTTGAAATGTTGAAATTTTACTTTTGAAAAAAAAAAGTCTTCTTCCAGAATTAACCCTTTTCGTTTTGAGGGTGTTTTTTGGATAATTTTTGCGCAAAAAATTGGTTTTCACCGCCATTTTTAAAACATGTTGAAAATTTAACCAAGAAAAGAAAAGGTGTTATTCCAGCATCAACAGTTTTCACTTTTAGCACTGTTTTTTATGTTTTTTCGGGGTTTTTTGGCCAGAGTTCCCGTTTTGAGTTTATAGTTCCCGTTTCAAAGTTTACATTGTTTTCTATGATCCAAATTTTTTCCCAACTTGGGAAATTGATCATTACATCTCAAGCCCCAACAAGTGTGTCTAGCTCTACTAAAGAACCCCCTCCTAAGCAGTCCATTAACAGTCTCACGATGAAGTCCACTCAACCGAAGAACAACCAACAATCTAGTGGTAAAAATAATAATAAACGAAATAAACAAAAGAATCAAAACTCTCAGGAGTCTCAACCCAACCCTCAAAGTCAGGGACGGGGCACTAGTGAATGTCGTCATAAATTCAAGTTCCCTTGTAAAATTTCTCAAGGTCACCACCTTACTCATGAATTCCCTCGAATGGATGAGGTTGTAGGCTTCTTTCACCACCATCTACTCATTAGTCTGTCTTTTTTACTCATTTGTTCCCTACACAACCCCAGCAAGAAATGGTTGCTCAACACCCTTGACCTCTGCAAGGGGGAAATGAGGGGTCATCTTCCTATCCTTCTCATAGTTCATCCATCATCATGTGCAGGGAAGAACCAAATATTATGATGTTCTTGAGTTGCGTTCTACCTCTAAGGACTTCTTAGCTCCACCTAGATCCACTATACCTCTCACTTTCGATAAGCCTATGGAACATGTCTATCACCCTCCCAAGGGAGTTATTTGGAAGAAAAGACAAAATCCTTCTGCTCGGGCTACTCGACATTACAATATTGTCAAAGATCTAGCCCAGGCTCCTTGTGTCATGTCTGCCTTGGAAGTCTTGCAAATTTTTCCTCAACAACACAAATCCTTGTTATCTTCAATTGGTGGATTTTACCTGTCTGACTCTAGTATCATCACTTTTAATGCTGACAAAGTCGCTCCTTGCCTTTCCCATCAGATTTATTTCCAGATCATTGTGCATATTTTCCATCGGAATTTTCATGACACTTTGGTGGATGAGGGATCTTCCACATGTGTTATGTTTGTATCTTGTTGGAAGGATCTTGGCTCTCTGACGCTCGCCACATCCAACACAACTCTCCAATATTTTGATGGACACAAATTTGTACCCAAGGGGGTTATTCCAAATTTTTCCATTGAGTTAGGGGGGAAAATTGTATATGTTGATGTTGAAGTTGTCGACACCACATTAGATTAAAACCTGCTCCTTGATCGTAGTTGATTTTATGTGATGACTATAATTGTCTCATATGTTTTCCATGTACTTTTCTTTACTCACGAAGGAAATATTGTGACCATTAACCTACTGGACTATTGTGTTCCATCAGCCCAACTTACCACTACGGGAACCTCAGTCCCACTTTTGGTAGATCACCTTGGTTAGTATGAGAGTGTTGGCATGGGCTTGTTTAAAAGCTCATCTCTTATGGGTTTTTTTTCTCAACTCCCTCCACCCAACACTCATTCTACTCCTACCACAACTCTTATGCATATGATCTCTTCTAACACTTGTGGACGCCATCGACCTCCTAATCCTTGTGTAGTGTCACCTACTTCTATGGAAGTGGATCAAGCTAGTGAGTGTCCTCCGCCATCTGTTGTAGAATATATTTCCACTTCGGCAGTTGATGAGCCTCAGAAATGGGTAATTATATGGGCTCACTTAGCCTCCTAATTCAACTTAATCCACCATTCCCATTAGTTTATTGCATGTTTTTATCATATTTAAGCTAATAGAGTGAATTGGGTTAGTCATTATGCCAAAAAGTCTAATGTGTGCTTTACGTAGATTTTTGGTCAATTTTGAGACAAAATCAATGGTTTAATGAGCTTTGGCAGCAAAATTCATGGAAGAACAAGGGAGAGGATTTGTAGGAGGGTGTCCCCTTCATTTATGAGCCCTTACCTCAAATTCTCCATCAAAAACTCGGAGCACAAAGCCAAGAGGTAGCCAAGCAAGTCAAGTAGGACTGTTATTATCTTCAATTCTAGGAAGCCAAGTTCCTTGATTTTAGGAGCACTGTTGGAGGTCCCCATTTGTATAAATAAGAAGGCTTAGGGCCTCGGTTTTGATAGTCAGATTTTAGTTATATTTTAGCCATTTGATAGTCTATTTTCGCACTTTTGTGCAACACTGTATCACCACATTTTCGAGTTCTTCTTGCAGACAATTTTTGTGATGTAACTATTATTTTTTGATCAATGAAGATGAATCCAGCTTTGCACCAGCTTTGATCTTTCTTAGGAGGCTGTAGCTCTTGGGGTTGGGCCCAACCCAAGTGCCCAGTACCTCCTTTGTGTACTTTTATGTGTTTTTCTTGCATTCATAGAATAATTTTTGTTATTTAGGTTAAAATCTTGCTTTGTTACTTAGGTTGTTTTTTATGATTAAGATAGTTGTTCATGCTTCAGGTTGATTTGACAGTTTGGTAACAGAAAAGATCCACAAAAAGGCTACCAAGTAGTCCTTGATCTCATTTCTCCCTCCTTGGGACCATGAACTGAGACCAAGGCACACTTGCTGCCACAAAAACATTGTTTTTGCCTTCCAATGCAATTGCTAGTGTTAGATTTTGAGTTGGAAAAGTTGATATCAATTGTGTTTTCATGCTTAGATATGTTCTTGCTTAGTTTACATAGCTTTCTTGCATGATTTCTTGTCTATAAACTTCTGTTCATCACATTTCTGGTTTTTAGGTCAGATTAGGTCAAAATAGATAAATCTCTGTTTTTTTTAGTCTTTGCTTGGATCAGTTTTGGAAAGTAATGTGTAGAACACCTATAAGACACTCCAACCTATCCTTCCTCCATCACACAACCTACTCCAGTCCCTCGCTTAAGGTCTCCTTCACTCATTCGCCATACTTTCCCAACTTTCCCTAATTTCTACATTTTTGTGCAACATTGCTTTCTTCATCCTTGAACAAATCCAACCATCTTCATCACTCCTGAGCTTCATTTACTAGGTCCTAGACCTCTTAACATCCCTACCCATCCTTCATCTCCACTTTCCCACCATTTTTCCACCATCAAGCCTCCAAAAACCACTTTTAGCTTGTTCCTGTAGAATTTCCTGAAGATCCCCCGCAGCCTCCTGTAGAAGTTCACACGAGTGATTTTTCGAGATTTGAGCGTGGTGGAAACCTCCAAAAGGGTGCTAGGGATCCCTTAGGTCCTCTTCACACCTTCCCAACCTCCTACAAATGCCCACTCCATTTCCTTTCACCAATAAACCTTTGCAAAGTCAAAAATAGTTAAAACACATGCAAAAAGTGGTGAGCTCTAGTATTGCAGCAATGATGTTGCAACTCCTACGACTCCCTACTTTACTTTTATCAACCTAGTAGTTCGTAACAAACTTGGAAGCAACGGTGCTATATGCACAAGTACTAGCTCTTACTGCAAGCTGTCACTTGATCAGCTAGCACAAGTTTGCTAGGAGCTTAAGCCAACTTCTATGAGTTCTTAGAAGAAGCTTTTAACTGTGATGGATGAGAGCTAACTCAAAAGATGCTAGTCTACTTGCAGAAAGAAGATGAAAGCTGAAGTGAAATGCAAACCCTAGTAAACCCTAGTTTTACCGACTAACCCAACTTGTGCAAGAAAGAGATGTAAGCTACTAAAATGGATGCCATTGACTATTGAAAGGGTAAAATGCATGTGTTTAAGCTACTTCTAAAGGTAAACATGGAAAAATCATCTTTTTGTATTTTTTAGAAATTTTACGCAGAATTATTATGCATGTGTTTTAACTATTTTTTACTGTGCAGAGGTTTATTGGCGAAAGGAAATGGACTGGGCATTTGCAGGAGGTTGGGAATGTGTGAAGAGAACTTAAGGGGTCCCTAGCACCCTTCTGGAGGTTTCCACTGCACTCAGATCTCGAAAAATCTCTCGCGTGAACTTCTACAGGAGGCTGCAGGGGATCTACAGGAAACTCTACAGGAAATTCTACAGGAACAGGCCGAAAGTGGTTTTTGGAGGGTTGATGGTGGAAAAACTATGGGAAAGTGGAGATGAATGATGGGTAGGAATGTTAAGAGGTCTAGGACCTGCTAAATGAAGCTCAGGAGTGATTAAGATGGTTGGATTTGTTCAAGGATGAAGAAAGCAATGTTGCACAAAAATGTAGAAATTAGGGCAAGTTGGGAAAGTATGCGAATAAGTGAAGGATACCTTGAGTGAGGGACTGGAGTAGGTTGTGTGATGGAGGAAGGATAGGCTGGAGTGTCTTACAAGTGTTCTGCACATTACTTTCCAAAACTGATCCAAGCAAAGACTAAAAAAACAGAGATTTATCTATTTTGACCTAATCTGACCTAAAAACTAGAAATGTGATGAACAGAAGTTTATAGACAGGAAATCATGCAAGAAAGCTATGTAAACTAAGCAAGAATAGATCTAAGCATGAAAACACAACTGATATCAACTTTTCCAACTCAAAATCTAACACTAGCAATTGCATTGGAAGGCAAAAACAGTGTTTTTGTGGCAGCAAGTGTGCCTTGGTCTCAGTTCATGGTCCCAAGGAGGGAGAAATGAGATCAAGGACTATTTGGTAGCCTTTTTGTGGATCTTTTCTATTACCAAATTATCAAATCAACCTGAAGCATGAACAACTATCTTAATCATCAAAAACAACCTAAGTAACAAAGCAAGATTTTAACCTAAATAACAGAAATTATTCTATGAATGCAAGAAAAACACATAAAAGTACACAAAGGAGGTACTGGGCACTTGGGTTGGGCCCAACCCCAAGAGCTACAGCCTCCTAAGAAAGATCAGAGCTGGTGCAAAGCTGGATTCATCTTCATTGATAAAAAAATAATGTTACATCACCAAAAACTGTCTGCAAGAAGAACTTGAAAATGTGTTGATACAGGGCTGTACTAAAGTGCGAAAATAGACTATCAAATGGCTAAAATGTAACTAAAATCTAACTAACAAAACTGAGGCCCTAAGCCTTCTTATTTATACAAATGGGGACCTCCAATAGTCCTCCTAAAATCAAGGAACTCAAATTCCTGGAACTGAAGATAACAACAGTCCTACTTGACTTGCTTGGCTGCCTCTTGGCTTTGTGCTCCAAGTTTTTGATGGAGAATTCGAGGTAAGGGTTCATAAATGAAGGGGACACCCTCCTAAAAATCCTCTCTCTTGTTCTTCCACAATTTGGCTGCCAATTTGACTAACCCAATTCACTCTATTAACATAAATATGATTAAAAACATGCAATAAACTATTGAAAATGGTGGATTAAGTTGAATTAGGAGGCTAAATGAGCCCATATAATTACCCATTTCTAGGGCTCATCATCACCCCCCTACTGAAGGTGTTGCTCATCCTCTGAGCAACACCTAGTTTCTCTCCTCATCTTTGATGGCCCTGGTGGCCTCCCTATCATCCCAAGCTTCTAATGTGGTCTACTCATGTGTGCCATAAAATTTTGCCTTCTTGTCCATGTCCTTCTATTGCTCCTCCTAGTCTGCTTGTTTGAATTCTTGTGCTTTTCCTGGCTTTGAAATACATAGAGGCCTACCTTTTTCTCTTCTCTAGTTTTACTTCTGTAATGTCTGGTGCTTCCTCATTACTATTCTTCTCAAGTTCTTCAGTTTTCTCCTCCTCTTCACTGCTGGTTTGCTTCTACATTGCAAGGCTTCTATTGCCTAGCTGACCATGCAGGCCATTTGGGCTTCACACTTCTTCTGCTGCCTGAGACTCCTTTTCTTGCAGTAGTTTCATTATCATCTCAACATTAGCTTGTGGCTCTCCCTCTTTCTGTTGTTTCTCGGTTTTTTCCTTGTCTGTCGGAGGACCTTCTTGCTATTGCTGCCCTGCCAAAATGGACAGCCTATCTCCCTTATGAACTTCCTGTAGTTGTAACTGCTTTTTTAGCAGTTCATTCTCTTCCTCTAGCTAGGCTCTTTTACTGCTTTCTATGTGCCTTACCATGGCCAACTCTCCTCTTAATTCCTTTAGCCTGTCCTCCATGTGGTGTTGAGTGCTTCCTTTTGTGTTTTAACTAGAAAAAAAAATGCTCAGGTGAGAAAAGCAGGCGAAGTTGAAACAGATGATAGCTGAATTTTGTCTTTTCCTGAAACCAAATAAGGGATTTCCCTGTGCTTCCCCTTACAACATCAAATTGCAATGATTCCCTTGTTTTAAACTGTTGCTACCCTGATTTTGACTTTCTGTTTTTGCAAAGAATTTTTTTTTTGACAAAACAGAGGATAAATACACAAGTTCTTTTTAGAGAGAAGATAGGTATTCAAATTCGTTTTTTTTTTTCACACGGGCTAGCTTCTATGGTTGCCTGTATTTTTCTTACAGTAGAATTTGAAAAAGGAGGAGGCAGATTTCGGATGCAGAGAAGAAAACAAAGAACTGTGTAGAACTCAGGGAAAATATGCAGGCAAAATTTTAAGCTTCAATCTCCTTTTTCAATCCACTGCTGTGTTTTTAATTCACCACCTTATTCAAATAAGTCATATGCAGAGAGGTTTCCCGAGCCTACCTTGTTTCAAGCTCAAAATTTGACAAAAATCTCGTATTTTTCTTCTACAGAGCTGCTCTCTGCATTTCCTGTAGAAATCTTCCTGTAGACGGTGTTCCTGCTCCTCTACAGAGAACGATGGGTTCGCTGCTATGGAAGTGGTATAGAGCTTGTCGCAGCTGCAGGGACAATGATAAAATGGAAACAAAGGTGGTGAGATTATTTCAAAGATGAGTTCTTACGGCTATTTATGGAGACTTTCGTTGATGGAGGGGGAGCTGGCCAAGTGCACGTTGGCCCCATGCAAACTGTTGGTCCCCACTGCAGTGTTATTATGAAACTATATGTTCTCTGCCTGTTAATCACTTGACATCAGTTACACTGGAGTTCAAAACATCTGCCACTACCTATTTTTTAAATTTCCCGTGAGTTGACTATACATGTGTGCTATGTGATCTCTGGATGACTGAAATCGAACTAGCTGAGGGTGTCCAGTTAACTGGCCACTTTTCTGGCTGAATCCAACCATTTCATTTGCTTATGAAGTTTCGAATCATACAGATGCAAATAGAGGAACTGGTTTAGACACTTACCTGTAAGTCGATGTGCTGCTTGGTTCTTTTTTTATTGCATGCCTGTATCCCTTCTGCTATATGTTTTTTGCTGTCTGATGTGTGGCTATTTTTATTGTGAAGGTATCCTCTAGCTGGATGTAAGCTGCAGAAGTTTGTTTCAACCTTCAGATTTACACCCTCATGCTGCTGATGTTAGATTTTTGTAGGGCAGCTATTTTTTTTGTCCATAGCTCCCAAACGATAGACTGGATTGACCTAAACTTTTTTGAGCATGTTTCCATCGTCATTATGGATCTCCCATAGAAAATTGTGGTCAATGGATGCACGGATTTTGAGAAAAAATGAAAATGGCTGAAGGTGACAGAGGTCATTTTCTTGGAAACCATGCACTGGACTTAGCCGAAATTGCTTGGGTAGGTTACTATCACCCATATGCATCTCCCCATGAAACAAGTTTTTAAATGGATGGACAGATATGGAGAAAATGCAAAAATGGATGAAAACCGTGCATTTGAATTGGCTGAAATTACTTGGGAATGTTGCGATTATCCCAATACAACTCCCCATGAAATAGTTTTATAAATGGATGCATGGTTTTCAAGTTAAGGAAAAAATAAATTTCTGCTCTATGTATTTTTGTATCATAGCATTCTGCAGTTTTTGCACAGTAAGAAAAAATTATTTTGGGATATAATGCAGACTTGGAATTGATGGGAGAGAGGTTTGAAGATTGCAGGGGGAATTTATAAACCCTTTTTGAAGCTTTCCTGTTCCCCAAACTGCTTTTGAAGTCCATTTCTAGCTCTTTGTAATTTCTACATGATCCTCATGTAGAAAACAAAGTTTTCAGAAAAGAAGCACAGTGAGGTGGAAAGGATGTCAAGAATTATGGAGAAGGGTGAGGGAAGGTAGGATAGGTGCTGTTATTGGTTTTAGAGCTTTCTTGGCACCTGCTGATGCTTCCTAAAGTCCTCCTGCAAACCTACAATATAACTATAAATTCATTTTCTTTTTCTTTTTTCTCTTTTTTTTTGAAAACAACTAGGGCGCCTCAAGGAGGTTTTCACCCTAGTTGCCTGCCCTTGGCACCTCCAAGGGAGGTTTTCATCCAGGGATCTTATTCTCTTTTTCTTTTATCTTCTTTCCAACCCATTGACTTCCTCATGGAGGTTTTCAATCAATGAGCCAATTTGAGGCGCCTCCGAGGATGTTTTCACCTTAGATTTTTATTTTCCTCTTATTTTCTTTTTTTTTTTTCTTTTTTTTTCTACCCTACCCTACTTGAAAAACAAAATCATTTTCAAGTATAAGAATACTTCCAATGGAGCCATGTGCACATCGATATGAGAGACAAAATGATGTGGAGGCTTGAAATGCATGCTTCGATAGGTACCTGGATTTTAGAGACCAAATGATTTGACTTTGAAGGGATCAAGCATAGTTGAGGAAGAGAGTACTGCTACAACTTAGTAACCGTCTGGAACCATATCTCAATATAGTTGTGATGTCCTTGGTCCTTTTGCTGATCTGGATCATTCTTCATGTCTTCTTCTACTATGACCTTTGTATCTTCCTCTTTTTGTTGATTTTTCTCTTGAATACATGGAGGATTTGATGGTAACCATGAGGGAGCTCTCTCGATCTCTGATTTTGATGTCTTCTCTTCATCAAGTGCAGCCCATGGTCCTTTGATCTCCTCTTTTGCTAGATGTGGTCCTTCAATGCTTTCAATATAATCTCTTTTTTGCAATACTCTTCCTGAGCTATGGTGAATATAATTGAGCTCAAGAGGAGTCGCTTGGACATGTTGTGCCTCAGCATTGTAATTGGGTTGAGCTAGTCCAATGTGCGGGTTTTGAAATGGTGGTACGGGTAGTTGAGTGGGGGTGTATATTTGAGATGGACGTGGATAGGGTTGTGGTTGGGTAGGTGGTTTCCCACTATATACTTGCTGAGCCTACATGTTATTTGGGTTTGAGTTCAGTTGAGAAAGCATTTAGGGCTGCCTTGGTGGAGTAGGAGGCGATGGTTGTGGTTGAGCAGGTGGTGGAGGCAAAGGAGTGGGACGAGAGTTGTACTGGGGCCTCCACCCCTGATGAGGTGCATTCCACTGAGGCTGTGGTTGAGCATAGGGGTGAAATGGATGAGTGGCTGGTTGAACATGATATTGAGGAGGATATGAACAAGGAGGGGGTGTGGACCAAGGAGGATGAGTAGGGAGACCCCAAGAAGGCATGGAAGTGGCTTGATAGGGGTTGTAATAGGTCTAGGATGTCCCTTGCATTCCTTGCTGTTAAGGTATAGGTCCATGTGGCCTCCTTTGGTTCATGAAATAGAGTGGCTCAGTGGCTCCTTTAGCCCTCTAATATGCATCTTTAATTCCAGGAAAGGAAGGGAACTGATTCATAGGATGGTCTTCTTCACAGACAAAACACACTTCTACGGAGTGTAATGGACATTCGTTCCTAGGATGCTTTCTAGTGCACCTGGGACAAAAGATGGCCAAAGCCCTCTCTGCTTCCTCTTGTTTTCTTTTGATATGCATGGCAAGCATCTGCCTCATCTCGCTCTTGAAATCTTCCATCATATTTTTAAGTTCACCTCTAAGGGATGAGTTGGAAGAAAAGGTACTGCTCCCAACATTTTCGTTTTCAGCCATGGGCTCCAGAGGAATGTTTTCTTCTTCTTCTTCACTATAGGTTCTTCAAAAATGTCTAGTTGTTACCTAAGGGTGTTCCTTAATTGCATCCATCGAAGAAGAGAGAAGGTTAGCTGTGTGAAGCAATGGGGGTGTTGTGCAAACATTTTTCTAAATTATCTCTACTCCTACAAGGCATGAAAGGAAATTTTTTGGTTGATTTTTTTTTTTTTTTCTGCTTGTACCTGCAAAAACTGAAATAGATTGAACTGCAACTAACTAAAATCTATATAGCTAAAATCAAAATATAGAATTGAAATGAAAGCAAGAAATGACTAATCTATTTTACTGAAATGAAATTGCAGAATTAAAATGAAAGCAGGAAATAGCTAATCTACGCTTGCTGAAATGAAATTGTGGAATTGAAATGAAAGAAGGAAATAGCTAATCTATGCTTGCTGAAATGAAATTGTGGGATTGAAATGAAAGAAGGAAATATCTAATCTACGCTTGCTGAAATGAAAATTGCAGAATTTGAAATGAAATAAACGACTTAGCAGAATGTTGCAAAAAAAAATAGAAGAAAGCAGTGATCACAAAGTACTCTAATGCCTCCCCTGCGGTGGCGCCAAAAATATGGTGAGCTCCAGTATCGTAGCAATGATGCTGCAACTCCTGGGACTCCCTACTTTACTTTTATCAACCCGGTAGTTTGTAAAAAACTTGGAAGCGACGGTGCTATATGCACAAGTACTAGCTCTTACTGCAGGCTGTCACTTGATTAGCTGGCACAAGTTCGCTAGGAGCTTAAGCCAACTTCTATGAGTTCTTAGAAGAAGCTTTTAACTGTGATGGACAAGAGCCAACTCAAAAGAGGCTAGTCTACTTGTAGAAAGAAGATGAAAGCTAAAAGGAAATGCAAACCCTAGTAAACCCTAGTTTTACCGATTAACCCTACTTGTGCAAGAAAAGAGATGTAAGCTACTGAAATGGATGCCATTGACTATTGAAAAGGTAAAATGCATGTGTTTAAGCTACTTCTAAAGGTAAACATGGAAAAATCATCTTTTTGTATTCTTAAGCAATTTTATGCAGAATTATTAGCAGTCTCGTCAGTACCTACTAACACTAGTCAAAAAGTCCATCCTAATACGAAATATTACCAAGTTCCTTTACCCACATGGGTCACCACTCCACCTATTCCACATGAATCCCTCACTGACGAGCCCCACACTTAGTCAAATTGGAGGTTGTTGGGTAGTGGAAGCCCCGCACAACGGTCATGGGGCACGAAGCCTGCAATTTTGGTAGAGGTGAGGATTCCACGAGAAGTGTGGAGCACGATTTGTAGTAGGTCGAAGTCAAAGGGTAGTCTGCCCAATAATAATGTAAAGAAATGTAAGTTGAGTCGGCCTGCCCATGGATCACGGTCCATGTAAAAGTATAAATAGAGCGAGGTTCTAGGGGTAGGGGTAGCTAAGGTTTGATATATGATTCTAGATCTGTAATGTAATGGGTTTCTGAGGAGAACATCTATAAGCGTCCTTAAGTTCGAGTTGAGGGTGTGGGTAGTGGATAGAGGCTCTACAGCTGAGTGTGCAGAGGCCTGGAAGAGTCCACAGCTGTGTGCACGGACCCCTGCAGCTATGTGTGCAGGGCGGATCTAGATGTATTAGTGATAAGTGGAAATAATTTTGTGTTACAATTTGAACTATCGTGAATCTGACTGTATGAATGATTGATATAACTGTTTAATCTATGTGCATATGCTTATGTTATGGATATATGTGAATCTAAGTGTATTCTAAGTACGTGAAATGGAAAAATCTGTTAAATGTTTGCTTAAAGACCCTTCTAAGTAGATCTAAGCTACAATACTTCATCCAATAGATTAGATCTGTAGACTGTGTGCTAATAGACAGTAAGAGGTATTCGGGATCTACGCGAATAAAGCATAGCGCGAAGTTGCAGAATGGGGCGCGAAACCTCCAAACCACATCTAGACATCCCAAGGGTGTGGAAACCTAGTTCCAACACCCTCCCCTGCTACCTCAGGTGACACCTGAATCCATGCTTCGCAGGCTGTTGCTGAAAGGGCCTGTAGCTGCGAAATTTGCTTGGCTAAATAATTCTTCCAAACTTGGGTCAGGCCCATATAAGCCAACAAATGGTTCCGTTGCCGAGACTGGGATTTGCCTAAGGGGTGTCTGATGGTGGGACGCTGGAACCCTACAAAGGAGGAGATTGAAGAGCAGTGGGATCTGAAACTCCACGAATTCGCAGTTCAAGAAAACGGAAATCCACAAATATCGGAGGAAGACTGGTTGGACCGCTATATATACACAAATATTCATGAAGTCTTCTTCATGACATTTCTGGTAGGGCTATATGAGTGGATTTCGAGGCTAGCTAACAACGTGGGAAGGTGCAGAATGGACCAGCCTCTTGTGTGGACTCCTAAATTGGTGTGCAGGCTAGAAGCCACATAAGATAAAATCGCATGCGTAATAGATCATTGGCTGGATCGGGTAATATGAGGATTTACTACTAAGTTCGAAATAGATACAACTGTGAGCTATAGCGAAGCGAAAAGGTGGTTTCTTCAAGGACATCAGGGTAGGTATATCAAATCATTGAATACTTAGATTAAGATGCTGTTGTGTGAAAAACAAATTATGCGTTTTTATTGATGTCTGGAGTAACGCGGAACGGAAGAGGTTACCGCGGATGGAGAGGAGTAGAGAACAATCCTTTAGCTTCTATTTCTCGAGAAAACGAGGAGGAGCTCACGAGGTTCTCACCAGGGAGTGTGGTCTGGTTATTCAGAGAGCACTTCCCACTGATACCACCTCCGTCCACACCACCACCCTCTTCACCTACATCAAATCCGTCTACTCCAACACCAACCCACCTCCAACCCCACTACCATCAAGAGTCGAGATGGCAAGCGCAGTCCAGCTGCCAACATTTAAAGGTGTAGGAAATGAGGAACCAGGCCGGTTCTGGTTTGTGATCAAGTCTGTATGGGACACTCAGGGCATCACAGACGATAACATCAAGAAGGCTACCTTAGTGAGCACGTTGCAGGACCGCGCATTGACCTGGTACATGAAATATTCAAGTGACCATCCAAATGAAGGATTGGTAGCAATCCAGGAGGCACTAAATAAGGAATTTGGGCAACCCAAGTCAGAAGCACAGTCAGTTATTGGGTTCAAGGAAATTGTAATGATGCCTGGTGAAACCCCATGGGATTTAGATCAGAGGTTGAAAATTTCCATCCGTGAGGCCAACATGATGCTAACAGATGAGCAGCACTGCACTTGGTTTATCGCATCATTAACACCATATCTAAGATCAGCTCTGTCGCAGCAAAAGATCTCAACCCAAGCTGAAGCATTGGAGGCAGCAATGCAGCTGCACGAAACCCCAATATAGGACCCAGGGTTGGGAGTACAGCAAATCCAAGCACAAATACAAAACTTATGCCTAGAGATGTGAAGCTTGAAACATGGACAGGCGCCTAGGACTGAGGTATGGGAAGAAGTATAGTGTATCAAATGCAAGGGACTGAGCCACGACAAAGACTACTATCCAATCTTTTTGAACCATGTGGCAGGAGGGGGGCCAATAATGTTGCGACCAGATGTATGGGCTGGGCCAAGCATGGCGCCTGCACTCTGGTGTGCAATCTGTGAAGTGGGAGGAAAGAATGCCACAGACAATTGTCACCTCTTGCCAAACTTATGACAACCCCCTCCTCAACATTTATTTTGTAACTTCTACAGAATGGTAGGCCATGAGGAAAGAAATTGCCGCAGTTACCAAATGTTGATGGATCGAACACCTACTTATAGGATGCAAACGGAGGCATGAAGGCAGGACCCCACCGCACCATTTGTACAAAGAGGGTACCAGGGGCGAGGACGGGGCCGTGGAGGCATGGGACCTGGACGGGGATGAGGACAAGTAATTTGCTACAATTCTGGAGGGCCGGGGCATGATCCGAACTTAAACAAAAACGCAACAAATTACAGAGATAACCATAAACACATATATGCAGCAAAAATAATACTTCATTTCATTAATGTAAAATACTGAAATATGCTTACAAACAGTAATGGAAATAAACCAGCTAGGGCAATGGTAGCTTATCTCTGAGAAGAGACGTGTGGTGGCTACATGCCTCTGAACTGTGTTACAATGAGGCTCGAAGGCCTATTTATTGTTGAGAAACAATGGAAAACCCTTAACATTCCAAAACCTAACCCTAGAAGATGAAACGCCAAACTGTGGGCCCTGTTTGGGTAAATTGGTACATCAACTTCCCGAGGTTGTAACTTTGGCATACGATCTCCATTTGACGCATACAATAGCTCGTTAGAAATATCTATCTGAGAACTACCACTTTGGGAAGGGCAACATGAACCCATGTTGCCCCCAAATTTCCCAAAAAATGTCATTTAGGGCGTCAAAACGACTCCAGAAGTTCAAGACCTAAAAAACTGCTAAAAATAGTAAGTTGTGCTACAATTAAGGAAACTGAAAATGTTGAGAGAAACAATGGTGGGGTTCTAGGTGGACTTGGCAGGTGGCCACCAATATCCACCTGGATCATTCCTCCCCCTTTAGGAAGCAATGGTCCCTTTGCGTTGAGTTCCTCCATGAGATGAGGAAACTTTTGTTGAACTTGGTCCTTAGTGAGCCACTTGCCCGGGTGAAGGCGTTGGCCTGCTTTGACAATTATATACAGTTGGATATTTTGTTGGCGAGTGTTCTTGATTTGTGTGTCCATGATTTGATCGGTTGCAACTTGTTCCATGCAATCTGGATTTAATTCTGTGGGTGTGATTTGTTCTGCAATGTCGGATGTGTCTAGCAATGGTGGAAAGTATGGCCGAATGCGGTCCACATTGAACACTGTGTGCAAGCCAAGGAATGGAGGAATGCTAAGCTCAAATGCAATATCTCCCATAGCCTTAGTAATGTTGTAAGGACCATAGCGGATTGGTCTCAGTTTCCGATAGGCTCCAGTAAGGCGTTCCTTTTGCAAATGCAACCAGACTTTGTCACTCGCCTGAAACTTGTGTGGCACCCGATGTTGATCATGTCACTGCTTGTACTTGGAATTTGATTTCTCCAGAATGTCATGGATTTGCTGGCAAATATGTTGGATGTGCTCAATGAAGCTAGTTTCCTTATCTATTTCACACTGGACATGAGTCGAATCTGTGTGAGTAGCTACAAGTGGCATGGCCACATTAATGGGGCATAGTGGCTGGAATCCCAAGCCCACCTGAAAAGGGTTGTGGCTAGTCAAGCTATGCTAAACATAGGGGAGGCTCTCGTCCCATGTGCGTGGATGCTTTGAGTTGTACATGCACAAAATGTGTACAATCATCCTATTGACAACCTCTGTCTGGCCATCAGTTTGAGGATGGAAGGCTGTGGACTTAGTGAGTTTGGTGTCCAGCATTGACCAGAGACTGGACCAAAATGTACTGAGGAACCGACTGTCCTGATCTGAGATGATAGACTGTGGGATCCCAAAGTGCACCCACACTCGTTCAAAGAAGAGTTTAGCAGTGGCCTCTACTATGATATTCTTCTTGCAGGCTACCATAATGGCCATCTTCGAGAACTTGTCGATGACCACAAAAACACAGTCATTTCCATGCTTAGTGGAAGGAAGGCCTGACATGTAATCCATGGAGATGGATTCCCAAGGTCGACTAGGGGTAGGCAGCAGGGTATAGAGGCCTTGCTTCTTGATGGTCGATTTGGCAATGGCATAGGTAGTACATGATCTGATGTACTTCCCGACATCCTGTCGAAGATTCGGCCAATAGAAATACTTTTGTAGTATTGCCATTGTTTTCTCGACCCCGAAAAGCCCAGTAGCTTGATTGTAGTGTGCTTCCCAAATCATCTTGGCACGCTCGCTTGAAGGAACATAAAGGTGACCTAGGTGGCATAATAGGGCATCCTAGAGGTGAAAATCTGGAACATGCCGACCCTCCAAGAGTGTCTGGTATGTGTGGCTGAATTCAGGGTCACTTTTGTAGAGAAGTGGCCAATCAAAAGTCTCGTGCCCACAAGAGTTGAGTACAGTGGTTAACGCAATGATCGGTGGTTGACTGAGGCAATCTGCAAAATTATTGGTGCTACCCTTCTTATACTTGATATTCAAATGGAACTGTTGCAGGTATGTAGACCACTTCTAATGGCGATCATTCTGTAATTTCCCTTGGGTCTATATGAACTGCAGGGTCGGTGGTCTGTGTGGATGACCGTTTCCTTCCCCAAAATGTAATGCTTCCATTGTCAGCAGGCCTGCACAATGGAATACATCTCTTTATCATAAGTGGGATACTTCCGGACTGTGTCTGAAAGTGTCTCACTGTGATATGCCACTGGATGTTCGTGTTGAGTAAGGACTACCCCAATAGCATAGTCAGAGGTGTCTTTCTCGACCTCAAATGGTTGTTGTAAATCTGGTAACGTGAGCACTAGTGCCGTGCAGAGGCAATATTTCAACTCTATGAATGCCTTTTGTTGAGATTCAGACCAAAAGAATTTTGCTTCCACTCCTCCCTTGGTGACTTGACTCAAGGGCCAAGTGATATGAGAAAACGCCAACACGAACCTGCGGTAGAAGTTGGCAAGACCTAGAAAGCTGCGAAGCTCTGTTAGAGTGGTTGGAGATGGCCAATCCTGAATGACTTGGATCTTGGCTGGATCCACATGCACCCCTTGTTCATCAATAATGTATCCCAGATACTGAACTTGGGTCATGCCAAAAGTGCATTTCTCCAAATTGGCAGATAGCTTGTGTTGCCATAGTGTTTGGAGAACCTATCGGATGTGGTGGAGGTGCTCTTCCCAACTCTGGTTGAAGATCAGAATTTCATCCAAGTATACCCCTACAAATGAATTGGTGAATGGCCACAAGATGTCATCCATTAGCCTCATGAAGGTTGCAGGAGCATTCGTCAATCTGAAAGGAAAAACCAACCATTTGAAAAGGCCTTCCTTGGCTTTGAAGGCAGTCTTCCACACATCAGAGGGTTCGGTTGGTACCTGGTGATGTCCTGACTTCAGATGGATCTTGCTGAAATATTTTTCCCCCTTTAGTTGGTCCAAGAGGTCATCAATCCGTGGGATCGGGTACCTATTATGGACAGTGATCTTGTTCAACGCCCGATAGTCAATACAGAGTCTCCCAGTCCCATCCTTCTTCTGTACCAACATGATCAGGCTCCCACAAGGCGATGAACTTGGACAAATGTGACCTTTTTGCAGTAGCTCCTGAATCTACCTCTTGACTTCATCGTTCTCCAAAACGGAGCACCGATAAATTGGTCCGTTAGGTAGCGGCGCACCTGGGGTTAGATCGATGGAGTGCTTGACTTGACAATGCAGAGGAACCCCTGCGGGGGAGATGAAGATGTCCTCGTACTCCTCCATGACCTTGTCCATCTGTAGTTGTCGTGTGGAGGGACCCTGTCTAGAGGCCGTGGCCACCGTCTTCTTCTTTCCTTGAGGTCATATCATCAAGAAAACAAATTTCCCAATTTTGGAAATGAGCTCACTGCATTGTTTTGTAGTAATCAAAGAGATGGCGGTAGGCGGTGTTACCTCTGGTATCCTGTACAACTTATTTCCCAATGTAATAATAACAACACGGGGCCTTGATTCATACACAACATGTCGCTTCCACAAGTATGGTTGTCCTAATAATACATCACAAACTTCAAGGGGAGCAATGTCACACAATACCTCATCCATGAAGGGCTTGATGTTGTATGGATGGTGACACTACTAGCTCACACGAAGATCCCGTCCTTAGTGAAGCCACCTGATGGTGTACGGCTGTGGATGTGCTGTGGTCAATAAGCCCAACCGCTTCATGACCTCTACCGAAATGAGGTTCTTTTGGCTCTCATTATCGACAATGAACTATAGTGGGGAGCCCTTTACCCACATCTGGGAGTGGAAGAGACGCTCCTCCTCCTCCGGATCTTTGGGTTCATTTTTCTGGATCTTGGCGGTAGCAACAGTGGTATTGGGATCTGCATCAATGATCTACTTCCCTTTTTCATTCCCCTTGTTAGGTTCTGACTCAAGGTCAGAACATGCATCTGATTCTGAAACCTTTAGCTCAGCCACTAGTGACTGCTTGGCCCAACACTCACTTGTGTTGTGAGTGGAGCTCTTATGGAACTCACACCATTTTCCTGTGTCCTTTTTCAGCTTCGTGGCACTGTTCTTTGCTTTCAAATTTGGCGGGTTGTCTTGGGCTACCCTGCCTTGACTTTGTCCTTTGTTCTGTGGTTTAGGGGCACCTTTCCCTTGCTTCAGATTCATAGATCCAAAGTCTCGCTTCTTTTGTTTAAACTTCTGCTTGACCTTGATGGCATATCGGTATGCTGTGTCGAGCGAGGAGATGTTCAAGAATTCTATTTCTTCCTAGATGTACTTGTGCAAGCAACCGTGGTATTTGAGTATCAAATGTTGTTTTGAATCCTTGATACCCAACTTTGTGCGAAGGGTATGGAAAAGATTGGTGAACTCCAACACGTCTTGGTCCCTTCCTTGCCGCAACATGTTCCACTTTATGTATTCATCCTCATAGCTTCTGACAGGGTAGTATTGCTCCTTGATGGCATCCCGAAATGAATTTTAGGTGGGTGCGGCTGAAAATAGTGAGCCGGTAATTTCATCCTTCTACTCGTAGTAGGTTTCCCACTAGTCCTTGACGTGGGGGGCTGCTTTGAGAAGAGCAAAAACAATCTTTTCCCGACTTGAAAATTCATGAACAAAAAAATAACCCTCTAGCAGATTTAACCATTTATCTACGGCATCTACATATATCTGACCCTCGAATATGGATATTTCAAAAATAACTTGTACCTTAAAGGGCATGGCATTTCCAGAGTAGCCGCTGGAAGTCGATGCATCGCTTCTGGGTAGTCGCTGAAGGATCTGGGCAAAGTTGTCCATCCTTCCGTTCCATTGTCACTCGAGGGCTTCTTCGAGCAAGATTTTGATAGGATCTTCTGCCCCCTCATCTTTCTTTTCATTCGCCATGGGAGGCCGTCGGGATTTGCGAGGCTGGTCTTGCAAAGGTTCGACCAGTTCAAACACTAACTCATTATATCCCGACCTCGTTGGGGACATGCAAAGAAAAACAGAGAAAAAACAGACTGCTCTGATACCACTGGTCCGGACTTAAATAGGAACGCAACAAATTACAGAGATAACCATAAACACATATATGCAGCATAAATAATACTTCATTTCATTAATGTAAAATACTGAAATATGCTTACAAACAGTAATGGAAATAAACCAGCTAGGGCGATGGTAGCTTATCTCTGAGAAGAGATGTGTGGTGGCTACATGCCTCTGAGCTGTGTTACAATGAGGCTCAAAGGCCTATTTATTGTTGAGAATCAATGGAAAACCCTTAACATTCCAAAACCTAACCCTAGAAGATGAAACACCAAACTGTGGGCCCCGTTTGGGTAAATTGGTACATCAACTTCCCGGGGTTGTAACTTTGGCATACAATCTCCATTTGACGCGTACAATAGCTCTCTTAGGGCCTCAAAATGGCTCTAGAAGTTCAGGACCTGAAAAACTGCTAAAAATAGTAAGTTGTGCTACAATTAAGGAAACTGAGAATGCTAAGAGAAACAATGGTGGGGGTCCAGGTGGACTTGGCAGGTGGCCACCAATATCCACCTGGATTAAGGCATTACGCGCGGGATTGCATGAACCCAACCAAAGCTTGTTGTCCTTACTACTACCAATTTGACCACGAAGCAGTCGATTGCCCCACGTTGATCGCTCAAATGCGAGAAAAGGGGGTGCTTCCGACCAACCCCACTCAGAATGTCCAGATGATGAAGGCTGAACCTCGTGCGAAGGAGACAACTGTAAATATGATGCTCTAGAGTGGCACGACCATCGAAGAAGATAAGGGGAAGCAACCAGAGACAGATGCATGGTTTCATAAGCCCCCCCCCCAAAACAAGCATATTTTGATTTGGAGCATGCGAGGAAAACCTTTATGGAAGCTATAAGGACCTTCGCAGAAGCTTCTACGTCGGGGAGTAAGGATCAATTAGGATCAGAGAAGGATACATCTGTGCTAACCACTTTCTTGGAAACCTGCATGAACTTACTGAGGGATGCTAAAGTGGTAAAGGGGCTGCAAGAATTGATAACTTGGTGCGCGGGAGCGGATGAACCACGAATGATCTGAAAATTAGGAAAACATGCTTTGCATACTAGGCGAGAAATGTGACTAGCGATCCAAATCGAAGACTATGAGATGGATCAGGTCGTTTTAGATTTGGGGTATGACACAAATGTCTTACCAAAGCAAACTTGGGAACGCATGGGCAAGCCTCCGCTGCAATGGTCACCACTTCAGCTAAGGATGGCTAACCAGCAAAAGATTCTGTCTATGGGACACCTACACAGAGTTACAGTAGACATTGATGGCGCTAACACCCAAACCGACTTTGAGGTTATCGAAATTGTGGATGACAGTAACCCATATCTTTCACTGTTAGGGATAGATTGGGCAACAGATATGAATGGAATCATCAATCTCAAGAAATGAAAAATGATCTTCGAAAAGAAATCTCTCTGCGTGGTGGTCCCATTGGACCCAGCATAAGGACAGCGATATACCGAGCCTCTGCGTGACGAAGGTAGCGATGGCGAGATGGACTATATCTACAAGCTTACAGCACAAGATCAGGACAGAGTAAATCCAATAGTGGATGGTAGACTCTCCTGGGACCATGATAGTTCTTGCACGTCGGACTCCGATGAAGAAATTGAACGATGGCAGAACTGACTGCATGAAGTAACCACACTCAATTGCAACAGGATGGTGACAATAGGGGCAAAGGAATAGCTAGAGCTATCCGTGCCAGCATCCCGCGCAATCACTGCTTCAGGAAAGTGTATAGCTCTGAAGATGCAAAGGAAAGGGCATAAATGTCGAAGGCAGGGGCGTGGACAGCCTGGAGAGCAAAACATAGTAAGCATTCCCTGCCAGCACAGGCGATAGGTATCTGAGGTGTGGACCTCCAATCAGCTTAGAATTAATAGTCCACAACCACCCTAACCGACTAGTGCACCATCAGCTGGCGTCAGGGTTACCAGGGGCTCAAGGATGTTGCAGATACCATGGGTTCGTTGGGCCTATAACATATGACAGAAGGTAGCTTAGCAAAGACAGAGTAGCTGCAGAACCTGCAATATTAATACACTGAGGTTATGGACAAGGAAGACACATGCCCTATGAAGGGATGGATCCAGCAGAATAGACCAGGAACAAATTGCAACCCTGCTATCATGGTTGTGCCCGCACTCACGGAAGAACATTACCCCCAGATCGGCTACCCAGATGCTTGAGAGGTGCTCGCAGCCCAGGTTAGCAGGGACGAGCCAAACTTGCACCAAAGGTGCGAGCACCTGACTAGTAGTAGAAACTATAGTCTCAACGCCCCGGGCAGTTGAAAGAAGGTGTGGGACTATAAACCAGTCTGCGAAAAACCAGCGTGGCAAAAGGATTCTTTACCAAACTAAGCAGTCCCCAAGCTCGCAGTTGCGCCCCAAGGATAGCGCTACCGCAGGGAAAAGTCAAAATATGACCATTAGCCACAAGGGCCCTAACAGGAAGGTTCGATCACGTCAGAAGGGAGTGAGCAGTGGGACATTAAGGCAAAAGTCCCAGATGAGATACACAAAGATCTCCCAACTCGACGCCACTAATGAAGTGAAAACAGAGGGAAGGAATTTTTTCAAATCTCCTATGTTGTGGCCGGCACTGGATTTTTGGCACTTTGAACCAGTAAAAAGTAGCAAGTACACGACTACCAGGCACTCCATGAGTACTATGGCAAGAACCCAAGCACGGGTCGCAGAAGAAATGCAGATGAATCATGAAGAACACGCAGATGTGACTCAAGTTCCCGAAGTTCCTAAGTCACCACATACCCCCTGACCCAATAAGAACAAGTAGAAGATGGGAACAGTCCGGGCCTCCCCAAGATTCAACAAGCACTCGGAAGTTGACAAAGTCAAAGTAGTAACCACTGAACCCACTGAGAAGTATGACGATCTGCAAGACCTGATCTATCAGATTGATGCATAGGTGAAGGAAGAAGAACCTACGTTCCAGTTCCCATTGTTACCCCTGTATATTTCTCCATGGACCGGGATGCCCAAGATATCGAAAGACACAGATGCTACAAAAACTACACTCCAGAGCCCACTTCTTCTAGACAATATAAGGTTCAAACGGTTGCCAATGGGTCGCGTTACCAGCCTCAAATTCGAATATTGAGACCTTGTAGACAATGACAAGTTCCCCAACCTAGCCGAAGACAAGTTATTGTCGTAGAAATGGTTACTAGGTGTGGAGAGGGCCGGAATACTAAATCTCAGGTGGATACCTCACTATCACCGCACTGCCATCACCATATTTGTGATCTGACAATTGCTAGGTCTCATCCACGATGGATATCTCTGGTTGGAAGAACCAATCTCGATCACAGCTGATCTAATCCACTGGATTATGCACTTGCCGTACAAAGGGAATAACCCTATCGACATCGCAGGAACTAATAGTGAGGAAGGCCTCGCTGAAACAATGAACACAAAGTACCATCTGGATAAAGGAAGGTGGGGGTATGTCATCGCAAGCATTAGCAACTGCGTAGTAGAAGTCGCCACTCAGCTACTAGCCGGTAAACTTATGAGAAATCATTGCGCGGATGAGGTGCCCACCCCTGTCATCGCATTGGCAGGGCAGTGTGTCGAGGGGGTTCAGTTCAATTGGACACAGTTTTTATGCAATGAATTTCTGACCAATTGTCAAGAAGCACAGGACAAAGGTAAGACCTTTCATTATGCATGGTTGCTCTTATCAATCCTTCTGGTTATAAGTGACTTGCTGCAGGAGAGCCAGTTTCCCAACATTGAGGATAGTCTACCTGAAGCAACATGGTATATTTCACTCTGGGCTACAAAGGATGTGGCAAGGGTATCCGTGAACCAGGCGTTTTGGACCTCCATGGAAGGAAACATACAGATGCGAATTTCCCAAAGACCACGCATGTCCCCCACAATTTACAATAGTTTTCAAAAAATGGCCGAGTTCAAAGAAGACATGCATCACGTATATATTTGCGCGTGAAAGGATCCCAAGCGATATTGGGTCACACTCCCATTCCATACAACGGATGATGTTATTTATGCAGTGTTAGTAGCATGGCCTTTGGAATGGCGTGCCCTAGACAAGATCATTCTCGACCACTTGGCCACGCAACAGTAGAAGAAGGAATGCTAGCAGTGGCTCACTCAACTGGCAGAAAAAGCACATCAGGAACAACAAACCGCTTTGCAGCAGGAGGCTACCACGAGCTCGATAACAATGGGGAACTAGATAGATCAGGGAATGGATTTGGAACAGGACCCCCAACAAGAAACAGGGATGCAGGACCACCTCAAGTGGTCACACTCCAAGGAATCACCAACCGCCTGGAAAGAGTCCAGAATAGCAAAAGCTTTGGAACAAGAATTCCTGGATTGTAGCTAGCCCGCAAGCAATGTTATCACTAGTGCGTTGCCCGGATTGATCACTGTGCAAACAACTGTGTTGGGGGAGATCAGAGTGTAGTTACGGGCCTGTTATAGACATTTTTGGGCACTACAACCCCAAGCATGAAAATTCCATAAACCAAGGGCTCCTAAGTCCCTAAAATTGTTGTTCTAACCCCTAAAGGAACAAGGTCAACAGATTACAGCTTCTCCTAGAAGTTCTCCATGAAAAACTGCTCAGAATTGGTCAAAATAGGATCATTTCAGCTGCTCCACTGGCCAAGTACGTTGCATCTCACCTAAGTACACTGTGTGGGTGCGTTGCATTTCAAAAATCCCTTCTATGGGGTGCGATGGGCGAGAAATGACAAATGGCAGTGTCATTCCGCGAGGCGGAGAGGCAATGGAAGCTTCCAGAAACTTCTCCTGTGACACTTGCCTCTCTGAATTCGACCAAGGATGAGTAAGAGATCATCAATCTCCAAGTGGAAGCAAGAAATATCAGAAGGAAGACACTAATCAAATCATAAGCTGACTCATCTCCATTACAGATATCTATATATGGATCCCTCATCCCAGAGATCCAGAGGCTGGAATTTTGCATATTGTAAGGAATTGCTGTTGGTTTCTTGAGACAAAAATCAGATTGTTGGGTGATCTAAGATTTGTATGAGGTGAAGAGGGGCTTCCTTGCTGAGAGGTTGATGGTGGGTCAGAACAACTGGTTGTAACTCCTCTTGGCTCTTTCTTGTTTATCAATAAAAGCTATTCAATTTTCCTCCATACTCTTGTGTCATTGATATTTGCTGCATTTGTATGGTTAATTTACATCTGATCCTAGATTGTTTATGACTATAGATCCATGTCTTTGTATAGTGCTATGCTACTGTGATCTTACAGGTACTTTGTGAAGCTGGGCGTGCAAGGGAACAAGTAGTGAAAGACTATCAAGGAAGAGAGGAATCAAATCAGGAGATTACCGCAAGACAGAGGTTGGTCTTTCTGTTCCTCTCTATCTATAATTCATAAAGGAAAAACGAAAGTAGCTTTACTCTGTTTGTTTCTAAGGCAGCTGTCACACCTTAGTGGGATAAGCAGTTTTGAGTAGACACTTTTCCCTGTAACAAAATGGCGACTCCGTTGGGGACGAATTAGTTTGTTTGTTTATCTTCGTTGTTGTCAATTTCACAAACTTACAGGTAGCATTCGAACTGCATTTGCCATAGAAAATGCAAAGTAGATAAATGTTACTTCAGTCCATCTACGGGATCTATTTATGATTTCAACAACTGATTCACAAACTCTCTAATTTCCCTTGTGATAGCTCTTAGATCCTCCTTAGATCTACCCCTGATTGTTGAGTTACTGATTACCTTTTGCTCGGCCAAAACCCATGAACTGAACTGCAAACTGTGACCCGGAACCCAAACAGAGTCTCGTTTCTAGCCCAACGCAGGTACTGTTCAGAGAATCTGAACTTCAGCGCACTTCCCGAGTGGAGAAGGTGCGCTGCATTTCAAATTCCCTGTGTTACAGGTGCGCTGATCAGACTGGGCTCTGTGTAGTTTTGGTTTCTGTGATTCATTCTTTTCAGTTCTATTCCTGAATTTTGCTGCCTCTGATCAGTATATGTCTGTTTGAAACACCTTTTCCTTGCTATTATTCCACCTCCTTTGTACAAAAGAACTGTAAATGTTTTTCTGTGTTTGTTGAGTCATTTTCAGTTCTCCTTTGCAAAAGTAGCGTAATCGTGCTGTCATCCTTTGATTTGAAACTGTCGCAAGTGTCGATTTCAATCATAGGAAAGAGTTTGATTGTTGTTGATGGTCGATTATCCTGTTACTATTGTTTTTGGTCTGAATTTGTAATTTTCTAGTGTCAAAAACAAGTATTCATTTCAAAATCGTAAGGTGTTGTGATCGTCTCCATTTTTGATTTCGAAAAGAAACTTGTTGATATTTGTCGCTTGAAAAGAAATTCAGATTTGTGCATCAACTTTCTTCTTATCATTCATATACTAAGAAAGTCGAAAACAAATACATGCATGTGCATTTGCATATAGACAGTCTGATTGGTTTGATTTAGGAAAGTGCATTTAGAGTGTGTTATTTGCTCTTTGTGAAAAGATTTTGTCTTTCTTTCCTTAGTAGCTAGGATTTTCATTGCACAAAGAAGATAAAAAGATTGTTTATCATCTTAGATTGCATTTTAGGAATTACATCTACATCTCGCGGTGAACCTGAAAGGCAAACTTCATAAACAAGATCAACTATAAAATAAATTCAATGAATCTAACAATGCTTTGGAACTTAATGCACAACATTTAGAAGTCTAGGCTAGAGACGTATTCCGACATCATAAAGCCTGGTAACTGTTGTTCTCACTGATGGTTGGGTGATTCCTCCACTTTGAGACGACAAGTGCCAGTACGGACTTGTGCTCCCACGTACCATCGAGTATATTTTGGGAGACCCCAATAGGCTTAATCCTTTATCCATAGGTGTTGTTGGGAAAAGTATCCAATACGGAATGACCCTATCCCACTCTAAGGGTGATAGTACCTCAGCAAGAATCAAAGCAAAGCTATTCGAGATTACTTCTTTATGAGATGTAAGAGAGGGGAGAAAGAGATCCACTAACCGTTGTCTTCCACTAATGATTGATCCAATCTTCTCTCTTTGCTGCTTGCTCCCAGCTCCTTGCTCTTTCACTGGCCCAGCTACACCAAGATCCTGCAAAATGGCAAGAGAGGGAAACTACAAGAAGCATACATTCATAATTGATTCAAGGATTAGAATAAATCAAATACACAAGTATAACAATACACCATTGAGACACATGCATATAGAAGAACCTCAAATGCTTTATTAATGGAAGAAGTAAAGTTCAGGAAGTAATACAACCATAAAAGGCCCAATCCAGCATCACCTCCCAGCAGAAAGAAATCTCCTCTTCACCTCCTTCAAGCAAATCACCCAATAGTTCTATACTCAAACCAACAGCACTTCCTTACATTCACAAGATTCCAGCCTCCCTAGACCTCATGAGAGAGCTCTATATATAGGAGTTTTGGAGAAAGGATGAGTCAGCTTGAGCTTGGCATGGAGCTGACTAGTGTCCTCTCCCACTTCAGTTATTCTTCAGTTCTTGAGTCCACTTGGAGGTTCTTGCTTCCACTTGGAGATCTAGACCCTCTTACTCATCACAAGTCGAATTCCCTGATCCAAGTGTCATTTTGGAAGCTTCCTGGGCATTGACACCTTGAGGAATGACTGTGCCACTTGGCCAAACTCGCCCAGCATAGGTAGCCTTCTTTGCAGTTGACATTCAGCGCAGGTACACAGTGGAGCAGTTGACATTCAGCGCAGATGCTCAGTGGAGCAGTTGACATGATCCAGAATTAGCTTGTTTTTGAGTGTTTTCAGGTGGAGAACTGATATTCAGTGCTGTGGTTTGCTGACCTTGTTCCTCTAGGGGTAGGAACAACATGTTTAGGGACTTTTGATCCCTTAGATTATGGACATTTCATGCTTCATGTTGTAAGGCACAAAAATGTCTATAACAGTTTCCCCCTAAAGTATGAGGTCGTTTATCGGGTGAAATGCTTTATCAGGAGGATCCGAAGTTCATTCAATCGCTGAGAGGTGACCTGTAATACAATACAATACAATACATTATTTTTCATTCTGCTTTCATGATCTAGTTGAGGCGGGCATTCCCATGCTCAGCTTTATAAATTCATTTTGGTACATAGAACAGACAATCGTCTGATGGTAGACTGATAATTCTCTGCTGAAATTATCATCCTTTGAGTAGGATGATCATCTGCTGTAATGATGTACATGTCAAATGTCTTTATATTTCTTGAATATATATCGCAGCCCGGATGGATGAAACTAGATCCGGGGTCTTCAAACTCGTTCGATCTTCACTCTAAGTACAAGTCGATCCATGTGAGAATTGCGCTGAAGTCGAACATGGAAAGACATCGCTTGATTACCGGTCAATGATGAAAACCGTTAACAAGCACGAGAGGAATCACCGATAATGATAATGACCCTCAAGGTACTGCAGTACAATTCACGTGGTGTGAATAAAGGACTTGGCGTCGAACACCATGCAAAATCTTCTGGTCGAAGGTCATTGATGTATACCTGTCGCTGGAAGTGAGAAACTTGCCATTGAGGCATGCAAGTTTCAAAGTACTGATGGGGGTGTTCCTAGATCAACCTCTTGGATAATGAGCTGAAGTCGACAAGAAGCGATCCGTCAAAGGAGGGCCTTAATGAATCCCACATCAGTGACACGGAACGGAGCTAATGATTTTAGTGGAGGTGAAAACAATCTGTGAAATATGATTCAGGGTGGCGATCATGGGTGGATGAAGGATAATGTATGGCAGTGGATGGGACACGGTTGACTCTTTCTGAACAACATCTCTTGAACATATAACGACACTGATGCGATGGATCGGTAGCATTACCCCAAGTGTGGATGGTTTGGCGAAGACCATGGTGATGAAACCGGTGAATGAAACAACCCAACCCGATGTGATACGGAGGAAAAGTGTCATGTTCAAGAGCGACCTGCTACCATTAAAGCTTTGAGGTTCTCCCAATTTTTCCCCAGTCATTTCTGACCAGTACCTCTTTATTTTTGTCAAGCTTGAGGAGGATAACATATGCTTGTTCTATAACCTGCCCTTCGGGCAAGCCCATCGCTATGTTTTAACGAGCCTAGCGATAGGGAAACTCGTTCTCGTCTAAAGACAAGTTTGTTGCTATTTAATCATTTTAACGAGTCTAACGATAAGGAAAACTCGGTCCTTTTCATTTTTAGAGAGTCTGAAAAGGTACGGAAAGTTAACTCCAAAATTCCTTTTTCGTCGTCTAATCCCTTAAGTCCGAAAAAGTATAAAACAATATAGAAGGGATGAGTTTTCGATAATTTTAACGAGCTGAATAAAACAAGCGCTCGACCTTTTTGTGCAATAATCCCTCAGGTCCAAAAAGATTAAAATCTACGGGAGGGATAGCTCTTCCGGTCCTTTTAACGAGCTGGAAGGCCAAAACTCGGCAAACTTTTCATATTTTACGAGTCAGATGAAAAGAGCTCAAAGAAGACTCGTCTTTTGAGGAACGAGTGATAAACAGGGATAGAAGCAGATTCCAGGTACAGGTTGGAATTCTCCAATCACGGCAGTGTCACAAGGATGGCTAGGTGAAATCACTCTTCGCAGCTGTTCCTCAAAATGGGTAAACAATCATATGGAGGTGAACGATCGGCCAAATGGAATGGAGGTGGCAGGTGCAAAACACGACCAAGGCTTTTTATGGCTAATAATTTTACGATCACAAATGGTTATTTACCGGTACTGGGTTCATTTTTTAAAGAGCTCGAATGCGCCAAAACACTGCTCAATCTTATGTTTATTTTTTAACGAGCATGAACTATGTGCTAAAACTGCTCGGATCTCGCTTTTCTATTTTTTAACGAGCATAAATTCCGTAGTAAAACTGCTCGATTATACCAGTCATAAGATAAGAATGTCTCCTGTGAGATAGCTATTTTTTATGGAGCTTTATCTCACGAAGCTATGCTCTGCTCCTTTCTTTATGCAAGTTCGGAAACGGCTAATCCTACGAGTTTAAAGGGTTAGACCTACAGGTTTAAAGGGGAGGACCTAAAAATTTAAAAAATAAATAGTCGCCCCTTGCTTGCACTCCAAAAGGTTGCATGCCCCCAGGTATAAAATACAATTTCAAGGCTACCCCTACTTATCCGTCAAAACATTTGTTTTAAAGGGTGAGGCTTACCTCTTTCAGGTTACCCAAAGATTGTTCTGTTAATCTTTCAAACTGAACACTTCTTCGGCGATGTCTACCTAGATAGACAACGGTGAATGACCCTGTTCCGTCAAACACATAACTTTGACAAAAGAATCCTATTCCAGAACAACCCCTCTTCCATCCACGGACGGGGTACGGACTAGTCATATTCTCTCGCGGAAATTCTATCTTATACCCAGAGTTCTTTCTGCCCAACGCAGACCAGGATGCATGCCCCCTGGGTTCCAGTCCCATCTTTCCGAATCACTCGCACTCATCGGGAAGAAGGACTGGGGGTGGAGACATTTCTTGATTGAATAGACCATTCAGGGTTGGTATGTGACTATTTGCGATGCGTGATCCCGGAAATGAAAGTTGGTCTACGAGCTTGACCATTCTTCCTTCGTGTGGAAAACACATTACTCTAAAGAGTGAGGAGACTATAGCTCCCATGCAATATATATAGTCTCGTCCAAGGAGTAGGTTATAATCCAAGGGTCCTTGAACGACCATCATGTTCATTTGAACGGTCTTCCCTTTCAATGTAACAGGCACATTGGGGAGGATCCTGAATGGTCGACTGGTTCCTTTATCAAAACCTGAGAGATTTTTTATCTCAGGCAAAAGCGCCGGGGACCCCAGTGCTTTCCAAGCAATAGAGGAAAGGATACTCACAGATGCCCCTTCATCAATGATAGTTCCAGCCATTACCATTCTATAAATTTGGACTATGATTCTGAATGGTATACTGGCTGGCAACCGGGGTCTGCCTAGTTGGTTCCAATCAAAGGACACAACCAGGTTGCTTGGTGGTGGGACCAAATACACGGCCAGATATGACCCAGACGATGTTCCTTCCTACGATAAAGGAATGGGCGCATTGCCCTGATGCTCATCAGAGTCTGTGTTGATGAAAAGAATCTGGATGGTGTCATCCTTATTCTCTTCAGTGAGGGTGTCATTTGAAGATGAATCTTCAGTGACGGTGCCATTTGAAGATGAAACTTTTGAAGGGAGAACCGGGTCAACTGCCGCTTCGACCTTTGGACTTTTGTCCGGTCTGGATTCAGTAGGTTCATTTTCAATGACTGACGCTTCAGCTGACCACTTGAGCGGGCCAGCTGTATTCTCAACCAACGAAGGACTTGGCACGAGTTTTTTGTATCCAGGAGGAAGTCTCAACGGTGAAACCGGACGATCTTCCAAAACTCTCTTCGCTTCGTCTAAGAAGGGACAACGGTGGATGGCGTGATCGCCTTCACACAGTCTACAGGGGGATCTTGTTCCCCCTCTTTGTCTTGAACCTTCACTTTCGCTGGTTGACGGTAAGCATTCAACATGGCTATCAGAGGTTGATGCTCCCGAATTGTGCAAACGAGGGGACCAGTCCCTTAGTATCCGAGGAATATTGGGACAATCTCTATGGAAGTGGTCTCCTTTACATATGACACATGGTGATTTAGGCCCGGTCTGTGCTGTGTGTGGATTTTTGTCAGATGTCTTTTGCTTGCCCCCAGTCACCTTAGGCTCCTTCTTCTTCTTCTCTCTCTTCTTCTTCTCCTTCTTCTCCATGGGAGCTTGGCTTTTGCCAGCTCTACCTTGCGAAGATGAAAGATTGGAGGAAGAGTTATAGGAAGTAGAAGGCTGGTGGGCAGCTCTAGACTGATCTAACTGTTGACTCGACTGTTTAGGAACCATGGTGTTCTGAACTACATTGGTTGAGAATAGCCAAATTGGCAGGCCAATTGTCAGTTCTGGAAGCGACAATGTGGCCATGTGGGGCGCACCGACTTCTCCCCAAGAGGAGAAGGGACTAGGATTTCCATCATGGGGAATTCCTTGGTTGGTGCGTTCCATGTTCTCAACCTATAGATCAATGCAGGAATAGGAGGTGATTATGTTCCATTTAAAATAAATTTTATAACGACGCTTTAGACACAACTTGCTTTTTCACTTTTTAAGAGTCGAGAAAAAGCTAAAGATGACTCTAGTCTCCTTCGATGTTTTAACGAGCCCGAAGTGACAAATGCTTGGATGGAATTTTTCAGTTATAGAGTTTGAAAAAGGCCAAAAGAAACTACTCTGGAGTTCTAGGCAGAGGGTGTGCCAAACTTTTCGCAAAACCACAGAATACGTTTTACGGTACGGGTGGTCGATCTTCGTGAATGCTGTGTTCACTGCATTGCGATCAGTAGGGCAGCTGACACGGCTTCCTATGGATAAAGGCTTTATTCCTATAGGGGTCTCCCAATATATACGCGATGGTACGTGGGAGCACAAGTCCGTATTGATACTTATCGCTTCACCGTGGAGGAATCACCCAACCACTCAACGCTAAGATATCACGTTTAACGACGCCGGAACACGTCTCTAGCTTAGACCTCTATGTGTTTGCGTTATGTTTCAATGAATTGTTATATAAATTCAATTTATTTTAAGGTTGATCTTGTTTAGCAGTTTGCCTTTATGGATCACCACGAGATGTATAGTAACACTCCTAAATGCAGTCTAAGATGATAAGCAAGCTTTTCAATCTTTCAACTTTGAAAATCTTAACTACTGAGGGAAAAGAAAGACATCATCTTTTCACACAGATCATAGAGCACACACTAATGCACTTTTCCCTAAATCAACATGCAAGCTGTCAAAATGCACATGCACAATGCAGGTATTTCTTTTCTCTTTCTTAATGTTGGTGTAATACAAAAAGAAAGCTGTTGTATAATTTCGAATTCAATTTCAAGTGAAAGCAAACAAGCTTGTCCAAAATCAAAAGACACCTTAAGATTTACTTGTTTCGACACTAGAAATATATAAATTCAAACCATATGACGAAAGCAAAAGCTCAATCAGCTATGAACAGTAAACAAACTAACTCTTAAGATCAAAACGACACTTAACACAGGTCTAGATCTAAGAGGCCACAGCAAGACTAGTTCACTTTCGTTACGGGAAACTGTAAATGATAGAAGAAATACACAAAGAACAAATACAGTTTCTTTATACAACCGAGGCAAAATAGTGGCAAGGAAAGTTGGTTTCAGATAGGTACATTGACTGGTAACAGGCTGCAAAAACAAGGGTGAAAACAGGGCAATAAACAGGAGGGAACCCCAGTAGCTCTAGGCAAAACTGGTTCAGCGCAAGTAGTACACTGGCAGTTTGACCTTCAGCGCAGGTAGCCCCTTCGGGAACTGCACTGAAATGCAGACTGCCTTCACAGTGCCTGCACTGAAGAGATAAACTTTCGTTTTTCTCAGTTTCCGGGTCACAGATTGCTCAAAAATTCACAGTTTTTGGCCAAATCAGAAGCTATCAGTCAAGTACACACTAAGGGATGAAAAGGAGGATGAAAAGCTATCACTAAGAGCTATTTAGAGTCCTTGTGGATCAGCTCTTCAAATCATAAACTTGCCCAGAAACTGAGCTAGAGTAGCTTCCCTCTACTTTGCATTTGAAAGATCCAAATATAGTTCGATTCGGTACTCCCAGTGTTTATGAAATGAATAGCAAAAAACACAAACAACCAACAAGATACGATCCCTAGCGGAGTCGCCAATTTGTTGTTGGGAAAAGTATCCAATACGGAATGACCCTATCCCACTCTAAGGGTGATAGTACCTCAGCAACAATCAAAGCAAAGCTATTCGAGATTACTTCTTTATGAGATGTAAGAGAGGGGAGAAAGAGATCCACTAACCGTTGTCTTCCGCTAATGATTGATCCAATCTTCTCTCTTTGCTGCTTGCTCCCAGCTCCTTGCTCTTTCACTGGCCCAGCTACACCAAGATCCTACAAAATGGCAAGAGAGGGAAACTACAAGAAGCATACATTCATAATTGATTCAAGGATTAGAATAAATCAAATACACAAGTATAACAATACACCATTGAGACACATGCATATAGAAGAACCTCAAATGCTTTATTAATGGAAGAAGTAAAGTTCAGGAAGTAATACAACCATAAAAGGCCCAATCCAGCATCACCTCCCAGCAGAAAGAAATCTCCTCTTCACCTCCTTCAAGCAAATCACCCAATAGTTCTATACTCAAACCAACAGCACTTCCTTACATTCACAAGATTCCAGCCTCCCTAGACCTCATGAGAGAGCTCTATATATAGGAGTTTTGGAGAAAGGATGAGTCAGCTTGAGCTTGGCATGGAGCTGACTAGTGTCCTCTCCCACTTCAGTTATTCTTCAGTTCTTGAGTCCACTTGGAGGTTCTTGCTTCCACTTGGAGATCTAGACCCTCTTACTCATCACAAGTCGAATTCCCTGATCCAAGTGTCATTTTGGAAGCTTCCTGGGCATTGACACCTTGAGGAATGACTGTGCCACTTGGCCAAACTCGCCCAGCGCAGGTAGCCTTCTTTGTAGTTGACATTCAGCGCAGGTACATAGTGGAGCAGTTGACATTCAGCGCAGATGCTCAGTGGAGCAGTTGACATGATCCAGAATTAGCTTGTTTTTGAGTGTTTTCAGGTGGAGAACTGATATTCAGTGCTGTGGTTTGCTGACCTTGTTCCTCTAGGGGTAGGAACAACATGTTTAGGGACTTTGGATCCCTTAGATTATGGACATTTCATGCTTCATGCTGTAAGGCACAAAAATGTCTTTAACAATAGGTAGCCGTGTCTGCCACCCTATCGATCGCAATGCACTGAACACAGCATTCGGGAAGATTGACTGTCGTACCGTAAAAAGTATTCTGCAGTTTTGAAATTGGTTTGGTAATCCCTCTACCTAGATTTCCAGAGCAGTCCCTTTCATTCCTTTTCAGACTCTTTAACAGAAAAGGTCCATCTGAGCACTTGTCACTTCAGGCTCATTAAAAATTGAAGGAGACTAGAGTCATCTTTTGTTTTTTCTCGACTCTTAAAAATTGAAAAAACAAGTTGTGTCAAACCATCTAAAATTCATTTAATTCAGAAACATACTTCCCCTTTATTTTTAGTTGATCGAGTAATCCGCAATCATGGAAGAAAGTCAATTGAAACCCCGTCGTTCGCGGAGGCTTACGAGTCAATCGTCTTTGTCTCCGGAATCGAAGCTAGTACGGACAAAGCGAACTCATTTAACCGGTTCCAAATCTCCTATTAAAGTTAGAACAAGTGTTTCAACAACATCAAAGACTCCGGTTACTCCAAACATTTCTGGAATCGCTGCCTCTACAGAAGAAGTTCAGCAGCCACAGAAGGACAATAGTACTGATCCTAGTCTGAGGGTAAACACTTGTGTTACCGAACCAGTTCCATTTACAACCAGTTCTAAGAGTCTTGCTCCTCAAACATCTGTCGCTGCCGATTCCATACCTTCTTCGGCACCAGAAATATTCTACGGACCTGACGGTCTACCCCTTCCACCTGGTCTGATTTCCATAGAAGAGATTGTGGAAGATCCTCCAACTAGTACTCCATCACAATTTGGAGTCGGGATCACTCTGTATCCTTCTTCATCAGAAGTTAGTCTACCACCAGTGGAAGCTCCTATAGAATCGCTAGGTAATCTTTTGGATAGATTAGAAATGTCTGAACAACCATCGACATCTAGGACTGTGTCGTCTGACACAGCGACGGCAGAACCCCCTGCTATCACTCCAACAATGTTCGCCGGTATACCATCTGTCCCAACTAGCTCTCAATCGCTAGAAGGAGCCCACTCAGGGGCCATTTCGACAGTATGGTCTGTTCCTGTTTGTTCATCCGGAATAATATCCGGAAACTCTTATGTTGAGTCTCAACAAATTGATCCATTTGGAGGTCAATTTAGGCAGTCCGGCCCTCAAGGGCAAACCATTCCCTTGAGTTCTGGATTACCACCGTATGGGGGGCAGTATACCCTTTCGTTATCCCCTCCGGGAGGACAACCATACGGGAGTTCACAACAAAATTCGGGTTATGTTGGAATTACTTCTAGCGGTTGGGTACCAATACTACCTCAACAACCAAGAGTTGTATACTCGATGCAACAATGCTTACCTATGTCAAATATACCAACTACGCCAGCTATTGTGACGGTGTCGCAAGTTCAAGCACTGCCTGTTGTATGCCAACCTCAGGTTTCTCAGGTTGTAATGCAACAACCCCTTGACCCTGCAACTCAACCACAATCGCCGACTGGTGGAATGACACAGGTTCAGACGAGTACAATTACCCCTCATCTTGGTCAAACTGTTAGTATCGGGCAACAACACATGGCTTCACAACCATGGCTAGTACAATACCAACAACCGCAATTCCAACAAGTATACCAAGGTTCTGAGCAACAAATCTTTGCAAATAGTGGACAGTCGTATATTCAAAACGGTCAAAATCAACCATTTTACAATGGTCATGTCCACCAACCTTTCCAAAGTTACCAGCATCAAATGCATTATGCCGGTATGAAAAGACCAACTGGTCAGGCAATCCCATCTTATCCTGGGTATGCTTCACCTAACCTGAATCAACAATTACTCTTTGTGTCAACTTTAGAGTTACCTTATTTAAATCGGTTAACAAACGATCCAATCACTTACGCCCCTTGGTGGCCAGCGATTCCACATAAACTTCCATCAGATATTCCTAAATTTAATGGAAATCCGGGTGAAGATCCGTCGAATCATGTGATGACCTTTCATCTGTGGTGTTCATAAAACACCCTAAATGATGATTCGATAAGGCTTCGCCTTTTTCAGAGGACGTTAACTGGTCTGGCGGCAAAATGGTACATCGAATTTCCTAGAGCTTCATTCGACAACTTCAGTACCTTAGCCACAACCTTTTTAACCCATTTTCAATTACCAATAAGGTACAAAACAGGAACGGAACTCCTTACCAACTTCAAACAGATGACATCCACTCACATATTTGATCATATACATGAGTGGCGACGTCGTCGTAGAATGGTAAAAACGTATGTTCCCGATCAGCTCTTAGTTGAATGGTTTATCAAGTCATTACTACCTTCCATCACGGAAGATGTGGCAAAGGGGGGAGTCGTAACAGAAGAGCAAGTTATCGCTCGTGCGCAATATTTGGACTTGATTTACACTCAGTCTGGCACGCTCTACGATAAAATACCTGACGCCCCTAGATCGAAATTCTCAGTTCCTCCTCCTCCTAAATCAAACAATGACTCTCATGCTGACGATGGCGTGTTTGGCGCAACAGACATGAAATCGACAAAGGCTACATCCAAAAATGCCCATAAGATTTCAGGTCAAAATGCAAAAGATGAACTTCTTGCCTCGGAAGTAAATGCCATATCGACAGATAAAGGCAAAGAAACCAATCAACCAGGGGGCAAGAAGAAAGGCAAAGGGAAGAAGAAGAAACAGGAAGAATCATCACCTGAAAAATCTTCTGCAAACCCTCCTGGAAATAGGAAACCAAAAAATCCATGCTTTATATGCGATGAGGATCATTGGACCGCAGATTGTCCACACAGAGCTGAGCTTAAAAAATTATTCAAGAATTCAAAAACCTCTGCAGTGTTAACTGATCCGTTTCCAAATCCAGGAACAAATCTGGTTGAGAGTGGAAATGATTCCCCATCTCAAGTGCTAATGTTGTCAGTTTCAAAACAGCAAAATGATGCTTTGATATCGACAAGGAACAAAGATTATGGGAATCCACAGCTGTTGAACAATAAGGATAAAGATCAGCCTAGTAGTTCGAAAACAACTTCGACAGAAGTTGCGCTGACCATCATTCTTGAATTGACAATAAAACCACCAAAGGGAGTAATACACAAGTCGACGTTTAATCCCCGTGCTAGAGCGGCACAGAATTATAGTATAGTGGAAGATTTGGCCCAATCACCATCCGCTATGTCGACTCTTGAAGTACTACAAAATTGCCCATCCCAAAAGCAGCCTTTATTATCAGCCATTGGTGGGATAGACCCAAAGGATTCCAATCTCGTATCCTTCAATCATAAAGGATACGATCCTCAATTACCAGCTCAACTAGCTTTCCTTGTTCAAGTGAAAGCCCTCAACAAAACTGTTCATCGAACAATTATTGATGAGGGGGCATCTACATGCATTATGTCGATGAGTTGCTGGAAAAATTTAGGATCTCCAACCTTGTCGCGATCTTCGACGACATTAAAAGCATTCGACGGAAGGACATATACCCCATATGGTATTCTAAGTAACTTGAAATTTGAACTAGGAGGGAAAACAGTAGAAATAGATGTTGAAGTAATCGATGGAAATCTCGATTACAACATCCTACTAGGAAGACCATGGATATATGCTATGGCTGCCGTTGTGTCGACCTATTTTAGGAAGATTGCATTTCCCTTCCAAGGAGGGATTACAATCGTCTATCAACAAAACTTCCTCCGCAATGGTTCTCAAGTTACAGGAAGCATTCCTATGATCCATGGAAGCCCCCATTCACTTCAAAATATCGGAGTAGGCCTACTAAAAGATCCTATATTAATGGGAACTTTCGCCCTTCCACCTCCAATCCATCTGGCGGAAGTAGCGTCGGTAGGAACCTGCAATATGATATCTTCTAAAAAGATCTCAGAAAACGATATCGACATGGATCATGTAATGGTTTTGCCTCCAAGCCCGACGGAAATATTGTAGCAATCAATGTTCCTAGCCTGGATGGCAAACCCAAATCAACGCTCATCAAGCGTTTGGATAGACAGGTCTGAGGAATATGGTACCCCTTCAAATCCTTGGTCACGAGTGCATGTCACCGACGAAGGAATTGTTCAATCAATGGTAATTGAAGGAGCACCATGGAATGATTCCCACCATCGTTCCCTTCTTCTGGATTGTGGAGAAGATACTCCTGATGACCTTTATCATCCTTCAGTTTTTGATTTTCTATCAAATACTGTAAACACGGTGGATTCCGAGCGAAACTTGTCCAACATTGAAGAGACTATCGCCATAAATATCTCGACCAAAACAGATGTTGTAGAGAATATTTATGTTGGCAAATGTTGTTCTCCTTCAGAACTAGAAATATATGACGCTCTTTTTCGCGAATTCAGAGATGTCTTTGCTTGGTCATATAGTGAAATTCCAGGCATTGACTCGAGTATCGTTGAACACGAAATTAAGATGTATCCAGATGTCAAACCAGTATGACAACGGCTAAGGCAGGTGCACCCCAAGAAAGCCGCTGCCATTAAGGCAGTAGTTGAGAAACTTCTCCATGCTGGTTTCATTTACCCGGTTCCTCTAACCGATTGGGTATCAAATATTGTCCCTGTTATGAAAAAATAAGGAACAATTAGAGTGTGCGTCGATTATAGGGATGTAAATCAAGCTTGTCCAAAAGACAACTACCCTACACCCTTCATCGACTAGATAATTGATGAATGCGCCAGATGCGAAATCTTTTCATTCATGGATGGATTCTCCGGGTATAATCAAATAAATATCCGCCCACAGGACCAGTCAAAGACTGCATTTATTTGTCCATGGGGCACATTCACATATCGAAAATTACCCTTTGGTTTAAAGAACGCAGGGGCAACGTTTCAGAGGGCAATGAATTATGCTTTCCATGACATCAAAAACATCGTTCAACCATACCTCGATGACCTTCCAGCTCATTCACGAAAGCGGACTGATCACTCGCAGCATTTAAGAGCGATATTTCTACGTTGCCGACACTACAAGATACGACTCAATCCACACAAATGTGTATTTTGCGTCAGTTCCGGTCGTTTACTTGGATTCGTCATCTCAAAGGATGGGATTCGTCTCGAACCATGTAAGGTTCAGGCAATCATAAATTTGCCTCCACCTTCGAATTTTCTTCAGATTCAGAAACTCCAAGGGAAAGCAAACTTTCTAAGGAGGTTCATTCCAAACTACGCCGAACTTGCTAAAGGTTATACGCGTCTTTTGAAAAAGGAAGTACCCTTTGTCTGGGATCAGGTTGCGCAAGCTTCCTTTGATGCTTTAAAAGAATCCCTAATGAAAGCATCATTAATGTACACTCCTGATTATCAAAAGGATTTTAACCTGTATCTGGCTGCAGCGGATACGACGATCGCAATGGTTTTAGTTCAAGAAGACGACGGAATCGAACATCCTATATATTATTTAAGTAAAAACTTAAATGATACAGAAAGCAAATATTCTGATGTTGAAAAGCTAGCGCTTGCAACTGTTCAAGCGATACAGAGATTTTGACACTATGTCCTCTTTCGAAAAACTACCATTCTGTCAGATTGCAACCCCATGACTTATATATTGTCGCGACAGTTACTGGGGGGCAAATATTCAAAATGGATAGCGATCCTACAAGAGTTTGATTTGGAATTTATAAAATCCAAGTCAAAGAAAGCTCTGGTTTTCGCAAAATTATTATGCGATCTCCCATCATCGTCCAACGATGAAACATCCGAAGAAACAATCATGGACGAAAGTTTGTTTCTGATATCTTCAAGCAATGAGTGGTATGGAGATATAATAATTTATCTCCAAACCCAAAAATATAGGCCAAATACCTCCCACTCCGAACAAAAACGTATTTGATACCAAGCAAAAGACTACATGATCGTCGGTGATACACTTTACCGTCGCGTATCGATACAGTTCTGAGAAGGTGCCTCACGCATGAGGAGGCCAAAAAAGTCCTGAATGATTGCCATTCAGGCACATGTGGGGGGCATCAATCCAGTTATGCTACAGCACAAAAAATCTTACAAGTAGGATACTTCTGGCCAGCAATGTTTAAAGATTGCATAAATGCAGTCAGAAGTTGCCATGCTTGTCAAATTTTCGATAGCAAAACCAGAAGACCACCCGCACCTCTGCAGCCAATAGTTGCTATCAGGCCATTCGCCAAATGGGGCATCGATTTCATGACATGTAACCCCACCTCGACCGGGGGCATGGGTATATCATAGTCGCAGTTGACTATTTTACCAAATGGGCCGAGGTGATGCCTACATTAGATAATACTGGTGAAACAACTGCCCTCTTCTTTTTCAATCATGTAGTCGCCAGATTCGGCATACCACAAGCTATAGTCACAGATCATGGATCTCATTTTTCCAATCACATGATGGTCGAATTAGCTGCCAAACTAGGGTTGTCTCACGACAGCTCTACTCCATATTATCCGCAAGCCAACGGACAAGTTGAAGCAATCAACAAGGTCTTGAAACGCATGCTGCAAAGGATGATTTGAGTTCACAAAAAAAGATGGCACCTAATCCTGTACTCAGCTTTGTGGGCTTACCGAACATCGGTAAGGAATGCAACCGGGTTTACACCTTTCCAACTAGTATATGGCCTGGAAGCAGTCTTACCAATCCAGTGCGAAATCTCGTCTCTCAAACTTGCAATTGATCTCCTCCCCGAAACTTCAGAAGAAGAAGCTCGTTTCTTGGAACTAATCCAATTGGATGAAACCCGTCGTGATGCAACTTTGGCTAACGAAACCCATAAGAAACGAGTCAAAGCGCAGTTCAACAAAAATGTCAAACCCCGTGTCTTCTCAGAAGGTGACTTGGTCTTGCTTTATGACCAAGAATCCGATAAATTGGGAGCAGGTAAATTTAAGTCTTTATGGACGGGCCCCTATATTGTTAAGCGAGTGTTAGCAAAAGGAGCCTACGATTTAATGGATTATGACGGAATTCCACTGGCGCAACCTCGTAATGGATTGTACCTCAAGCGTTACTATGCGTAATTAAGTATGGTAACCTGTATGCTTTTGTTATGTTTTTGTTTTCGCTAAAGTGTTTATTTTGGTCAAGTAATCCACTTTTTACATTTATTGCAGATGTCAAACCTATTGGAGTCATTTGTTGGATATGCCGACGGAGTGAGTCATAGTTTGCGGAACCTATCTTCCGCGGCCTGGGCCATTTTTGATCCAAGCGGCGAGTTAGTAAGTTTCAGAGGGGTATGTATTGGTCGATCAACAAATAACATCGCTGAATATAGCGCATTGATAGAACTTCTCTCTGATGTCATCACACATGGTATACGCCGACTGATTGTCAAGCTAGACTCACAACTCGTCATACTACAAATCACTGGTATCTACTCTATCCGAAATCCAACTATTTATCGCATGTTCCTAAGGGTTAAGATTTTGGAAAGACAATTTGTTTTTATTCAATATCAACATATTTCCAGAAACTTAAACACATTAACTAACTCATTGGCAAATTATGTGTTAGATAGACATTTGCAACATTTATAAAAAGAAGCATACCATCAATGTTTGCATTTGGATCATGTAACTTAGCCAAAATAAAACTCCGAAAATCAAAAATATATATAACCGTTTATGGTTTACACATAATTTTCTGTAACCAAGACAAAATTGGTCAAATGACCAAAAAACTCAAAATGCTAGGGGGCACCCTAGTCTAATGATGCTTGTGATAGCAAGTCACAGCCTGTGCGATCATGCATAAGAGACGAGTCCATCGTCTTGGCACACCAATAGTATGCCGCTACAACCTCAAGGGCAGCTTGTTAGTCCTCACATCTGGAATACCAACAGTGAGGCCCTCAACCTGCTCCTGTAATGCTGTGAGAGTCTCGGCCACATCGAGGTCGCGAAGGATAGCCCTTCCAACAGCCTCTCCTGCTGGGGCGGCAGATGGCACTCTCAGGCGTGCTACTGGCCGAACAGGACCAACATCTGCATGAACACATGAGTTTGATTAAGTCTTGACAGAATAAATCACAAGGACATTATAAATGAAAAATGATAAACAGGAATATGGTCAAAGAATTTACCAATGGTGCCCCATTGTTTGCCATCCTGCAGTACTAAATCTGGATCACCTCGGAAGTCCATGCCAGCATAAGGATACTCGGAATAAACCATCTCCTGATGATCAAACCACCCGAAGAAGGTATCAGAAAATGAAATCTGAGACTGAACAACATGCCTAGACATATGGTCAACCCATCTCTGCATATGTGGTTCAGTAGGTGAAGGTAAATCGAGTGCAATATACTGCGACTGCATCAGTGGTATCTTTTCCAAGGAAAAGGCAGTCAAAATAGAACCATACCCAAAGTTCTTCAACCTCCCGCTCTTTACCTTGGTCAACTATTCTTTCATCACAAGAAGTACTACGTCGCACCAGTTGAACACCTTCGGTTGGAGGCATTCCAAGGCATACTGCATATAAGATCGATTGGCTACATGAAGAGCCGCACCACCAGCCATCCTACCAAAAGTAAACAGAATAGTCCTGAGGGACCTGTCAGTGACATCACGGATGATGATCTTGCCATCTTTACTCGGTTGAGATCCCTCTCTGCAATACCGGCGAACATAATCTCTCACAGATTCACCTCCTCGGGCCAAACCTGATAAAGAGATGGGGGCACCCCACCTCGATAAGCCAGTCAAGAAATAGATGTCTACTACAGTCAAGGGGATGGATTTGCCCCTGATCTAGAAAAACTGGTTGGTAGGATCCCAAGCATCAAGCAAATACTGCAGTAAGTTGATCTGTTGTCTCATGCTAGAAATGCGGAAAAACTTCAGCAAGCCACAGTTCCGCAGTGCGTTTACTGTAACCGGATCATGGAGGGCAAGCATGTCCTCTTCTTCATGCTCATGTTCTCGCCATGTAATAGTCATCTTACTCCAAAGATCTCTGAAAAACAAACAAGAGAAGAGTTAGATCCTGATTTTGGTAAGAAACAGGCAAAATTTCCATCAAAAAAATGTGCATAGAATTCCTTCTCTGTGCCCATCGCACCTACAGTAGTGCTCTAGGTGCATTGCCTGTTAGATGGCCAGTGAACAGGCCAACATACAACACACCTTTCGATACACAGAGGGTGCACTGAAGGCAGAACGAGTTTTTGAAACCCCAGAGGCTCAGAAAAACTAGGAATTAAGCTCATAATGCAAAATGGAAAGCATGAAATGAAAGAGCTCAGGTTTAGCTCCTACCTACTCCAGACGGTGCCAAGAATTGTCCACAAAATCTCCCGAAATCAGCTGATGAAAAATCAAAGGGGGAAAGAACCTCCAAAGCTCCAACAAACCAAAGTTCAAATGAAATAGTAAAATGAGAGGTAAAAGCACTTTTTCATTACTTTTTATGTAGTTCAAAGTAAAATATTAGTGTTCTAACTCATTTTTCAAGCATATATTGTTCATTTCTGACTAGTCTGATGAAGCAATTGAAAATACAGTACAATCTTTGAAAGAACAAAGTTATTTATGGTAAAGTCAAAAAGAGACCATTTAATCGAGCAGTGTTAGCACATAGTTCAAGCTCGTTAAAAAATAAACATAAGCCATGAGCAAATGTTTCCCCCCGCGTTTAAGCTCATTAAAAAATGAACTATTCCCTGGTAAATAACCATCGTGAATGTAGTACTTCAGCCATTAAAGCCTTGGTCGTGTTTGCACCGTCACCTCCACTTTTGCATTGGCCGATCATTCACCTCCATTTGATTGTTTACCCATTTTGAGGAACAGCTGCGAAGAGTGATCTCATTAGCCATCCTTGTAACACTGCCATGATTGGAAAATTTGAAACCTTACCTGGAATCAGTTGCTACCCATTTCATCACTCGTTCCTCAAAAGACGAGTCTCCTTTAAGCTCTTTTCAACTGACTCGTAAAATATGAAAAGATTGCCGAGCCATTGGCCTCTCTAGCTCATTAAAGGGACCGGAAGTGCTATCCCTCCTCTAAATTTTAATCTTTTTGGACCTGAGGGATTATTACACAAAAAGATCGAGCGCTTGTTTTGTTCGGCTCGTTAAAAGTATCAAAAATTCATCCCTTCTGTATTGTTTTATACTTTTTCGGACTTAAGGGATTAGATGACGAAAAAGGAATTTTGGAGTTTCCTTTACGTTCCTTTTCAGACTCTCTAAAATTGAAAAGGACTGAGTTATCTTTGTCGTTAAACTCGTTAAAATTTTAATAGCGACAAACTTGTCTATAGACGAGAACGAGTTTCACTATCGCTAGGCTCGTTAAAACATAGCGATGGGTTTGCCCGAAGGGAAAATTATAGAAAAATCATATGTTATCCTCCTCAAGCTTGATGAAAATAAAGAGGTACTGGTCAGCAATGACTAGGGAAAAATTGGGAAGAAAACTTGAAGAAACTTTGTTGGTAGCAAGTCGCTCTTGAACATGACACTTTCACTCCGCATCCGAGTCGGGTTGGGTTGTTTCATTCATCGGTCACATCACCATGGTCCGATCATACCATCGACATTTGGGTTTAATGCTACCAATCCATCATGTCAGTGTCGCCGATATGTTCAAGAGAAGTCATTCAGAGAATTCACCTGTGTCTCACCCACTACAATACATTTATACTCCATTCTTTCATGACCGCCACCCTGAACCTTATATCACCAGATCGTTTTCACCTCCATTAAAATCATTTTCTCTGTTTCGTGTCATTGATGTGGGATTCATTAAGGCCCTCCTGTGACGGATCACTTCTTGTCGACATCAACTCATTATCCAAGAAGTTGATCTAGGAACACCCCATTCAGTACTTTGAAGCTTGCATGCCTCAATGGAAAGTTTCTCACTTCCGGCGACAGTTTTACATCAATGACCTTCGACCGAAAGATTTTGCGTGGTGTTCGACACCAAGTCCTTTATTCACACCACGTGAATTGTACTGTAGTACCTTGAGGGTCATTATCATTATCGGTGATTCCTCTCGCGCTTGTTAACAACTTATATCATTGGCTGGTAATCAAGCGATGTCTTTCCATGTTCGACTTAAGAACATTTCTCACATGGATAGACTTGTACTTCGAGTGAAGAATGAACGAGATTGAAGACCCCGGATCTAGTTTCATCCATCCGGGCTGCGATATACATTCAAGAAAATAAAAACATCAAATGTACATCATTTCTGCACAGATAATCATCCAATCAAAGGGATGATGGCTCTATCAGAATCATCAGTCTACACTCAGACGATTGTCTGTCCTATGTACATGAAAATGAATTTATAAAGCTGAGCATGGGAATGCCCACCTCAGCTAGATCATGAAAATATTGTGAATATAATGTATTGTATTGTATCTTATTACAGGTCTCCTCCCAACTTGAAAGAACTTCGGATCCTCATAATAAAGCATTTCACCTGGCATCAAAAGATTAACTTCATCATGCTTTAGGGGGTAACTGTTATAGACATTTTTGGGCACTACAAACCCAAGCATGAAATGTCCATAAGCCAAGGGCTCCTAAGTCCCTAAACGTGTTTTTCTAACCCCTAAAGGAACAAGGTCAACAGATTACAGCTTCTCCCAGAAGTTCTCCATGAAAAACTGCTCAGAATTGGCCAAAACAGGATCATTTCAGCTACTCCACTGGCCAAGTGCGTTGCATCTCACCTAAGTAAATTGTGTGGGTGCGTTGCATTTCAAAAAGCCCTTCTATGGGGTGCGATGGGCGAGAAATGACAAATGGCAGTGTCATTCTGCGAGGCGGAGAGGCAATGGAAGCTTCCAGAAACTTCTCATGTGACACTTGCCTCTTTGAATTCGACCAAGGATGAGTAAGAGATCATCAATCTCCAAGTGGAAGCAAGAACTATCAGAAGGAAGACACTAATCAAATCATAAGCTGACTCATCTCCATTACAGATACCTATATATGGATCCCTCATCCCAGAGATCCAGAGGCTGGAATTTTGCATATTGTAAGGAATTTCTGTTGGTTTCTTGAGACAAAAATCAGATTGTTGGGTGATCTAAGCTTTGTATGAGGTGAAGAGGGGCTTCCTTACTGAGAGGTTGATGGTGGGTCAGAACAACTGGTTGTAACTCCTCTTGGCTCTTTCTTGTTTATCAATAAAAGCTATTCAAGTTTTCCTCCATACTCTTGTGTCATTGATATTTGCTACATTTGTATGGTCAATTTACATCTGATCCTAGATTGTTTATGATTATAGATCCATGTCTTTGTATAGTGCTATGCTACTGTGATCTTACAGGTACTTTGTGAAGCTAGGCATGCAAGGGAACAAGTAGCGAAAGACTATCAAGGAAGAGAGGAATCAAATCAGGAGATTAGCGCAAGACAGAGGTTGGTCTTTCTATTCCTCTCTATCTATAATTCATAAAGGAAAAACGAAAGTAGCTTTACTCTGTTTGTTTCTAAGGCAGCTGTCACACCTTAGTGGGATAAGCAGTTATGAGTAGACACTTTTCCCTGTAACAAGGCCTTACAAGAGTGACCCCCAGGCTGGGTCACTTGCGAGCCCACAAAAGACACAGTCACTGTCGAGTATATGGTCAACACACACACACCACACATCCTCTCTTTGCCAACAGGTGTTGTCCAAGCCCCAACCATAGGTGAAAAAGGTAGTTAGGAATTAAATCTAGCCGCCCTATCTAGAGATGTACTGTATCTACTGCAAGAAGTAGTAACTCAGGAATTTCGCGCCAGGGAAGGTTGCACGTTCCACATCTTGATAGAACAGAAGGTAAAGATAGGACATATCACTCTCCAGAATGATAATCTTGTTGTACAATACCAGGAGGTAGAACAAGCTATGACGGAGGCGTGTGGTATGGTCCTCGAGCTAGCCATCCTCAGGGACATCTCACCAGCTACCAAGATTCAGCACATGGCAGCCAGTTTTTGCACGACCCAAGCAGAGGTTGCAAGGACCTAAGAGGAACTAATGTTACAGGTTGCAGAGCTCTGTCTCAAGGCCCAGCCGACCACACCTCCAGCCAAATGGGAATGCCATTGCAGCGAAGTTGTAGCTGGACTAGAAACAATGAATAGTGTTGTTCGCGAATGCTTGGGACTACTCGGTCAATCGCTTGGGATACTCACTTCCCTCTAGGAGGACCCAACCATACAGCGAGTAGAAACTGAGGCACGGGAGTTGTAGCAGGCCTATGACACCGCTTGTGGTGCTGCACAGAAGGTCGCTATCACACAACGATTGGCCAAAATGAAGGAGGCCCAGGCACTTAAAGCCCAAGTTGACGCGGTGCAGCAATAGGAGGTAGTTCTTAAAGACCATATCCAGCCTTGGCTTGATGAAGAATTTAGCCTATCTACAACCATTGAAGTCAAGGTCACACAGATGCAGGCAGTATGTGCGTCGGAGCAAGTAGCTGCAAGTGATATGGATACTTCCACGGCTCACTTGGAAAAGGTACAGAGGCTCGCAGCTGAATTTGTTGTCGAGACAGGCAAGATGCAAAAGTTTCTGACCAACCTCCTTGCAAAGATTCATGCACCAGCCGAGTGTTTCGGGACGAGTCACTATGATTGTGTTGGGGGACTGTTGGGTAGCAGAAGCCCCACGCAACGGTCATGGGGCACGAAACCCGCAATTTGGCGAAGGTGAGGATTCCGTGAGAAGCGCGGAGTGCGATTTGTAGTAGGTCAAAGTCAAAGGGTAGTCCGCCCAAAAATAATGTAAAGAAATGTAAGTTGAGTCAGCCCACCCGTGGATCATGGTCCATGGAAAAGTATAAATAGAGCGAGGATCTAGGGGTAGGGGTAGCTAAGTTTTGAGATATGATTTTGGATCTGTAATGTAATGGGTTTCTGAGGAGAACACTCTGTAAGCATCTGTAAGTCCGATTCGAGGGTGTGGGTAGTGGATAGAGGCTCTGCAGCTGAGTGTAAAAAGGCTTGGAAGAGTCCATAGCTACGTGCGGACCCCTACAGCTATGTGCGCAGGGCAGATCTGGATGTATTAGTGGTAAGTGGAAACAAAGATAAGTTTCTTCTGCAAATTCTGTGTTACAATTTGAGCTATCGTAAATCTGACTGTATGAATGATTGATATAACTGTTTAATCTATGTGCATATGCTTATGTTATAGATATGTGTGAATCTAAGAGTATTCTAACTACGCGAACTGGACAAATCTATTAAATGTTTTCTTAAAGACCCTTATAAGTAGATCTGAGCTATAATACTTCATCCAATAGATTAGATCTGTAGACTGTGCGCTAATGGAAAGTAAGAGGTATTTGAGATCTGCGTGAATACAGCGTAGCACGAAGTTGTAGAACAGGGTGCGAAACCTCCAAACCACATCTAGACATCCCAAGGGTGTGGAAACCTAGTTCCATCACCCTCCCCTGCTACCTCAGGTGAGACCTCAGTCTACGCTTCATGGGCTGTTGCCAAAAGGGCCGGTAGCTGCGGGATTTGCTTGGCTAAATAATTATTCCGAACCTGGGTGAGGCCCATATAAGCCAACAGAGGTCATGGATCTATCCATTAATAATCATAGAGAGGTTATGCCTCTTTCTGCCTCTAGTCTCCCTAATTTGGAACATGTAGAGATTAATAACAAATTAAATCTTGAACCAAACGAGGGGGCATCTCCTCGGCCTTTCTTGGAAATGCCACCCATGGACTGAGTCAAGTCTTGGTATTCTATTACTGAACTTACCAACAAATTTCCCTCACCATCTTTTGATCAGCATCTTGTACCCCCTTTATGTCTTGATCATCCCTTATGTCCTCAAGTTGATTTTGAGAGTGTGACTATGGTAGAATTTCCCTGGTATGGTCAAACTTTCTATATTGGGCAATTTGAATTCCTTTGGCATGGCCCCAGATTAGTGAGCCATATGGTCCCCTCATCCTCCATGAGTTCACATATAGAAACCCTTTGTCTGTGCCCAACTATGGGCACACTTTAACATGACCTACTAGATGGTGTTATGCTTGTACATATTATACATAAGAATGTCATGCTTTATCCCCTTTTTGGTTTGGAGTGTGATGCGAGTATTTTTCATTCCTTATTTATGCCAAAAATCTAGAAAACAAATATTATAAAACTCAAAAAATCAAAAAATATGGTCCTAGTTTTACCTTATCCATTCTTATTTCTTTCATTATGCAATTTAACCATGGGTCTAGTCTTTCTGGATGGTTTTTATAGGATAGGGTGGTGTTTCTATTGTGACATCCATGGGGCTTAAGATATGTTTCCTCTTACTGGCATATGGGGGTAGGTCATTTTTTCCGATACTGCATTTTGACCGTCAACATTATTGTTATGCCTTAGGGCCAACCCCATCAAGTGGCGACTTTAAACTCTTTCCACTATGCATGTTGTCCCTTGGCGATAGTGCTTACCTGATCATGGATACCCTAGTTAGCACCTCTTTTCCTAGTAGGTGTCCATGCAATCATTTTTTACTCCTTTTTTAGAATTCCTCCTTCTGACCTGCCATGACCTAGAATCTGAGCCTCTCTTCTTCATCTCATTTTTGGCTTTACCCCAGGAGGATTCCACCATTTTTATCCCTTGTGATTGCCACTCTTCTATCATCTTATTTTCACAGTTTGAGCCTTGGGTCCTTTTTTCCATCATCATCATCTACTTGGCCTACCATCTGCTTTCACTTGGTGTTTACCTTTTCTTGGAGGAACCGCTGCAATGAGTGTTCTTATTAGCCAACCTCTTGTCCTCATTATGTCATGAGAAGTTCCAACATTACCGGAACAAGTTGTTACCCTCTATACCATGCATTCCTCCAAGGGAAGTTTTCATTAAGCTCTTTTCAGACTCCTTAATTTAGAAAAGATTGTTGAGTGAACTTATGTACTTCATGCTCCTTAGTGTACATGAAATGTCATCTACCCTGTATAAGTTTAACCCTTTTATAGACTAGGATAGACTAGTTATGAAAAGGAATACCCTAGTCTACTTTGGCTAGGAGGTTCCCCCTTGTATATTTTTATCTATTTTTTGGGCTTGGGGGACAACTTTATGACAAAGGAACTTATAAAAAGAGAAGGGAGGGAACATATTTTTCCATTATTCATCGATAGCATCCTTTGCATCACACTTGAACATGGCACCTGTCTATTTCATTATCTCACAATTTGGCTTTAGCTTGCCTAGGATCCGTACCATACATATGAATCTCTTTACTCCTCTAGCTGGTTACTATTCTAGTCATATGGAGCGTGCTTCGTTGCATGATATCTCATGGTGCTCATTAGGCATGCTTCCAAGTAATTCTTGTGTCGTGTCGCTATGTGTTCAAGGGAAGTCTCAGCCTGTGTTGACCATCTACAGTAGCTTGTTGAGCTTTTTAAGTTGGCCATCCTTGTTTTAGTTGTACTTCATCACCTCATGACTTCATCCATACATCACATCATTCAGGTTTGTTCCATGTTGATTGATGGTGGATACATTAATGCCCTCTTCAACGAATCTTCTCCTATCAACTTCAGCTCATTATCCAGGAGCTTGATCTAAGAACCAATAGTACCTTGGAACTTGCAGACCTCGGTGGCAGGCTTCCTCACGATTGAGATTGGGTTTACATCATTGGCTCCTTATTGATCGAGTTCACTAGTGTTCAACACCAGCTCCTCTATTCACACTTAGTGGAATATACTAGATACCTTGGGGTCCATTTTGATCAATGGTGGATACCCTCATGTCTGTTACTGGTATACCTCATTGGCTGGTAATCATTCAGTTTCTACCATGTTCGACTCCAGCTCATATATTCGCACAGTTTAGATTCATACCATCAAGGTTATGTCAAAGACCTTGGGTTAGGAACATCTCACTCTTATATGGCATCCTTCCCAAGTTTCGTTGGATTTATGTATCATCGACGTACATTGAGGGCTATCTTGAGACACTTATTTGTTTGTCATGTGTCCATAGTCCTACTGATGTATACTATGACATATGTCCACAATTGTACTTGTTAGTGGATATTCTCTATCTGATGTGTCACATGTATCCAGTGGCATTAGAACCCTTTTAAATCTCTTTTCCAAAATGTTTTGATGAGAGGGGTTCTGATATAGGCTAGCACTCAGTGACAAACATTCCAAAGGATCAATAGCGTAGAACAAGGTGGGACCTCAGAGCATATGCCATCAAAACATTGGATTTTTGGAACCCCTTAACAAATTCATATTTTGGAGGCACTGAAATCTTTCCTCTCTCCTCCAAAGAAGACACCTAACATCAGATAGTTCATTATGAGAAGCTGACAGGGTAAATTACATTAGCATAACGTGGTGGGACAAGGACATGTCGTAGTCGATTTCAACATTTTTGAGGGCCCAAAGGAACAAGTCGAGATGACATGTATGACTACTTAGGAGGAACCACGTAGAGATGAGGATGTCAGCATGATGTCACTTCGCAGGAATGCATTTCGGAGAACGAGGTCATTGTAACTCTGTTTCAGTTCGCATTTGAAAAATCTTTTGATGAGAGGGGATTTGATATTTTTTGGCACTTAGTCTCAAAGACCTAAAAGGTCCAAGGGCATAGAGCTGGGCAAAGCCCCTAAGTCTTAAGGTGGAATATCAGAGGATGGTGGCATCTAAACTCTTTTTATTCCTTTTTAAAAACATCCAATGAGAGGGGCTTTGATATTTACTGGCACCCAGTCATGGAAAACCAAAGGGACCAGGGGTGCAGAGCTAGCAAGAGAACCTAAGTGATAAGAAGGAATATCAAAGGTTGAAAGCATCAAAACTATTTTGGAAAAGGTTTTGATGAAGAGGTCTTCCGATACAGACTGGCGCTTGGTCACAAAAAATTAAAAGAATTAATGGTGTAGAATTGGGCAGAGCACCTAGGTGCTAAGATAGAATTTCAGAGGATGTTCACCATCGAGACTTTAGTTTAATTCTTATTGGAATAACCTTCGATGGAAGGAGCTCCAAAATCATGTGGAATTTGGTCACAAAGACCTAAAAAAAGCAAGGGCACGGAGAAGGGGTTGTTATAGCTCCAAATCTCACTCTTATGGTTTGTGATGCTGCACTCATGGCCTAGGGAAACCCCTCCTTCCAGACCTGGTCCTAAAATTTAAAAAACAGTGTTTTATCCCTTATATGCGATATTTCCCTGAGTTAAACACGTGTATATGTGGGTCTGTGAATACCCAACCTGCGTATATGTATTAAAACACTTAAAAAAATATAAAACTCCTTAATTTCAGGCGGAGATCATGGGTTTTACCTGCTGATCACCTGTTAGTGCCCGTGGCCCAACTGTTCCCAACCAACTCCCAACTAAAACACTACTTTGGGAGAGGTATAAAAAGACCTCAAAGGGAAGGCCTAAGGGAGGAGAGAAGAGAGAGAAAGGTTATTATGCTGATATTTTTCCCCTAACCAGGTCTGAAGTCCCTTGTGCCTTCTACACTTCCCCCATTTGTATAGGAAACCCTTGTTTCCTTGTGTGTTGATGTTCATCCACTACTTATGACATCATGGAGTAAGTCATGGAAGGAGTTTGTTAAAGGCTTGAGGCTGGAACAGATCTGGAAGGAAGCTTTGCTTGGAGCCTGCTAAAGGTGACTCAGGTGAAATTATTCCTTTTCTGTACTTTATTTGTCTATAATAAAAGAAACACATGTCTTGGTTCCTGATATGAATCTTCTTTATGTTTATGATATTCATGTTAGAATTCATATGTGAATGGTTGTTTATATTTCATAACTAACTACCTTTGTTTATAACATGAAGATGGTTTCTTTATAAGTTTTTGTCCATATGTTGTTGTTGTCTTTGGAATCGGTTATTTTGCAGGACAAAGGAGCAAGAGGAACTTGAAGAAGGGTTTGGACACTTGAGGACCTTCTCAAACGTAGGACCTAAGGTACGTTCCCTTATCCTAGAATTTTCTTATAATAGCATAATGGTTGTGTGAATGTGTGTTTCTCTGTATAGAAAACTTTCAGTCTGCTAGGGCTTCAACCCAAAAAGCCCTAGGGGAACATTTCCCTCAACAGAATTGGCGACTCCATTGGGGACAACACTCTTGTTGTTCCTAGTTTGGCTGTTTTCAAGCCAATCAAGGCTCAACTGCCTGTTTGCTTGTTGTTGCTGTCTCGTCTGTTTTTGAACTTTAAGTTTTGCCAGTTTCTTCAGTTTGTTTTTTATTTTTCTTGAAACCTTTTATATACGTTGTTTTTCTTAGTTACAAAATCATATATACGCATGTTTCTTTAAGTGAACCCGCGTATACGTAGGTTTCCTTAGTTACAGTCACGTATAAACACAATCTGTACACCAGTACAATCACGTATATCTTGCAATTTTCAAGATTTTAAATCTTTTTATCTCTGAAGGTCTGTCTAGTGGTTTGATGCAGTCTGAAACAGTCAATTTCCAGTATCAGTTGTTTGTTTTGCAGGAAGAATCTTGTTCCAAATTCTCTCTGACTATAAGGGGTATTGGTCTTGTTTTTGTTGTTGCAAGCATCATCCTTTCTTGTTTAAGCACGCAAGATTTCTTGTTGGAATCTTGGCTGCTCTGATTCATCAGGGCAGAAAGATTGGTCTCAGTCTTTGTGTTAATCTTTCTTTTGGTGACTTTTTGTTTGCTTGACAAAACCACTTTTTGTAACCATCCACTTCTTTGTTTCATGAAAGTTGTTGATTGATACTTTCTTGAAATTTGTCTTTTTGATCTTTTTGGTTTTTGTTGCCAAAGCTTTCATTGCTGCTTTTGATTGTTAAGAGCATCCTTAAACACGTTTCTTTTTGTTGAGTTTTCATCCATTGTATGGTGTCAACTTGCAAAAGTGTTTGTTGCCTATTCTTCAATCACAAAGTTTCAGTTTTGTTGAGAGCATTTTTGAAAAGACTTTTTTGTTGTTGCTTTGAAGAAAACTTTTTGAAAAACTTCGTTTTTCTTTCTTGAACTTGGTTTTCATTTGGTTTCCTTTTAGTGAATGAAAGTGCTTTATGTTTGTCTTGAAACTTGTTTTTAGTGTTTAGACGAAATGAATGGTAACATCTCATATTCCATCTAGACATTTTAAGTGGCAAAATAGAAATTGATAAGCAAGCAACTTTCATTTCCTGTCTTTAGAGTAGTTTTGAATCTTGCATCAGCATATATTTGTGCATTAGGATAGATTTGCATATCTTTTTAGGCATACATAGATTTGTTAACTTTTGTGAGTGTGAAGTATGAAGAAAAGAAAAATTTGTTTTATTTGAAGTTCCTATGAACCCTATAGAAATTGCTTTTCATCGAAAAACGAAAACAAGTGCATGTGCATGTAGTTAGGTTTTTATTAATTTCTTTTGTGTCAAAAAACACCACTAGTTTCACTTCCGTTACCCTGTGACTTAAAGAACAACCTATTTTAAAATCAAGCGCTAACTAAAATTCACTAAAACTTTTTGTTTAAGTTAGTTACACCAACAAGTTTTAGGATTTTAGGGCCTTGGATTAGGCGAGTGGAGAGTTAACTCTCCAAGGCCATTTAAACGTCAAATATAGGAGTCTGAATAGCGAGTGAAAATCCAATAGCGTTATGAAGACCAGGAAAGCTCCGAATCTGGGAGTTAAGGATGAGGGTCTGTGAAGACAGGGAAGAGAGATACCCCCTCTCCTGCTTGTCCGAACTTACCTCACGACTGTTTCGCCTAGCTTCTGCGGCGAGTTGGTATCCATAGTTGCTACTCCTAGGGATCTACACAGGTGGCTGCGGAGGGGAATCCCGTGGCACCTGAGGTCGACGTTGCATCACTCTCGACAGTACTACTGGAGGGCACCCTTGCAAAGCTTGGGGGCTTTCACCGGCGCAGGCTATTGTTAGGAGATCAGCGTAACTTCCTCTGATACCTTCGCTGATAGGACTGGGCCCTCATCATCTTAGACTATCTTCGGAAGGCCCCTTAATTCACTTTCTTGTATTTTGGTGTCCGGTCCTAATCACCAAGAGCGGAAATACTTGGAAGCTGTTTGACTGGTTGTTATCTTTAGGGACTTTATAGTGTGTGCTCTGTGCTCTTAGTTGGCCTAGCTTTCAATTTTTTGAGTCTTTAGTTAGATCATAACAAAAAATTCAAAGTGGCTGACTGATCTCCTAGACGGTCTCGAAGACTTCGTGGTCTTTCACCACCAAGTTTAGAGCCTTCTCCTAGAAGGCACAGAGGTAATACTGCTGGTGGGTTTTGTCCCATGGAAGTTGACGCATTGGGGATTGATCCTCCACCCAGGGGCATTAGTGTTCAAGCAAGGCCTGGCACTTCCGCAGAATAAGAGAGGGACACGCCAGTTCTTTCTCGAGTTCTCTTTCAAGCGGAGAATAACATAGAGGTAGAAGAACTCTCAGAGTCGTTAACGGCTTCGAATTCTCCCCTACCATCTAGTCATCCAGACGTATTACAATACGTTGGGACTCCGATGCATAGACCGTCAAGTCCAGGTTACGCTACGCGCTTACCATCGATGACCACTACTGGAAGTATGGCTTCTACTACAAGTGCTACAACTATGCACACTCCAACATCAGTACAGGGGGGGGAACAATTTCCATCTCCTCTACTTCTTTGTTTGGATCTTTTGCTAGCACATCTTTAGTTGGGTCTACCTCCATTCCATCCACGAGTGGAAATTCCCAAACCAATGCTTTCGGTTCTGGATTTTTCCCATTTGGCACCCACTCACAGGGTATTCCATCAGTTTCGTTTAGTGCCGCTACATCCATAATGGGTGGATCGGCTTCATTCCAGGGTTTTCCTTTTGGAAGTGGTCATATACCACATTCCAACCCGACAATAGGATCCATGCCTTTTTCTTCTATAGGACAAAGCAGCAATCCTTTCCAAGGTTGGACTAACCCTGGGGTTAGTGGCACGGGAATTGGGAATCTGTCTTTCGACCAACAAGGGAATAGGCTGTACTCCACAGTTAGTTCATTTCAAATTATTCCTCCCTTAGCTTCGGCTTGGAATCTGTATCAAGGGTTATCAACTCCTTATAATCCTTTAGGAGGAAAGTTTGCTAGTTATGGAAGCTTTGCGACCGGAGTTGGTCAAACTCTGAATTTTGTTGGATCACAAGGCTTGCCTTTTGGTTCAGTCAGTTCTACTGGTTACTTCGGGCAGCCTCGTGCCTTCCAAAATCCAGGCCAATCTTTTCAGAACTTTGGGAGTTCCGCCCATTCTGGGTGGAATCCCCAAGGTCCTCCTAGGCTTCCGTTCCTGGCAACATTGAACTTGCCAGATCTCACTAAGTTAACAAACGATCCAATCAAGTACAATTTGGCCTGGCCTTCGGTCCCAACCAAACTCCCTTCGGACATTCCAAAATTCGAAGGGAAGAGCAGTGAGGACCGAGGCGACCATGTAACCACATTCCATTTGTGGTGCTCATCTAACTCCCTGATCTATGATTCGATTAGGTTGAAACTTTTTCAACGCACCTTGATTGGTAATGCGGCCAAATGGTATATAGAGTTTCCAGGGGGTAGCTTTACATCTTTCGCTGACTTAGCCAATATTTTCTTAAATCATTTCCAGTTTCCTGTCCGTTATGATGCCGGAACTGAACTTCTGGCCACTTTTTGTCAGGATAAGGCAACTCACATTTCTGACCATATTCAGGAATGGAGATGGAGAAAGAGGCTCATTAAAGCTGAAATCCCTCCGGAGTACCATCTCGAATTGTTTTTGAAATGTTTACAACCCGAGATCTCCAAAGATGTCTCCATGTCTGGAGTCTATTCTGAGGAGAAAGCCATTTTTAGGGCCCAACAATTAGAATTGATCTACTCTCAGTCTGGGATCCTACAAAAATACATGCCAGATGCTCCTGGGTCTAAGGTTGACATAGCTAAGTCGAAGCCAGGTCCCCACGCAGATGGTATCGTTGGGTCAGTAAACACAACTACCGTGAACTTGTTGAACCAATTGCAGCAGTTGTCTTTACAAACTGCTTCTAACAACCAGGTCACATCATCTAACACTCCGACTTCCCAAACTTCTTCAATTAACGCTGTCCAATCTGATAACCCCAAAGGAAATAAGAATTCCAATGGGAAAAAGAAAGGATGAGGTAAGAAAAAGAATCAGGATGGGAAGGCTGACACAAATAAATCCGGCAATAATGTTGGTGGTGGTAGAAATGAGTCTAGAAAGAAAGTCAAGTTTCCATGCAAGTTGTGCAGTGGAGACCATTTAAATCATCTCTACCCTAAGATTGAAGATGCTCAACGCTTGTTAGGGCAGCAAGGAACTTCTAGTTCTCAGGCTGTGTTAACCAACCCTTTTCCCCAAGGGCAGCAACTTCTTGCTGGTGCGAGTTCAAACCCTGGAACCTCCGCAGGGGGCAACCAGGAAGGGGAAAAATCATTGAATGTTTTCATGATGGGTTCTAACATCCATGTGGCTACTCGGTCACGTGATTATGGTGAAGTCGAAACTTCCAAGGACAAGATTGTTCCCAAAAATACTGACCTTCATATTGAGCAACACCCTATCGAGACTATACCACGGATACTGAAAGGTTCCGCTAAACGCGCGACTATTAATCCTAATGCTAGGGCCGCTGAGAATTACTCCATTGTTGAGGATCTAGCTCAGAGCCCGTGCGCCATGTCTGCTTTAGAGGTTCCCCAGTCGTGTCCAGCTCAGCGAAGTGCTTTACTTTCCACGATTGGGGCAGTTGATCCAACTAACTCTTTAGTGCTCACTTTTGACATGTTAAATGTCAAAAAGCGACTCCCTCATCATATGGCTTTCCAAATAAAGTCTACATACCGAAAAATCAACATTTTTCGTACTGTTATCAATGAAGGAGCTTCCACGTGCGTCATGTCGATGTCATGTTGGAAGGCTATTGGATCGCCTTCCGTCGTTCCTTCACCTACCATCTTAACTGCATTTGATGGTCATTCTCATAAGCCGCATGGGATTATCCCGGCCTTTCCTATATGTGTTGGGGGTAAGGTTGTCAATATTGAAGTAGAAGTCATAGATGCTAACCTAGAGTATAATATCCTCTTAGGAAGGAACTGGGTATAAGAAATGGACACCATTTTTTCGACTCTGTTTCGTGTCATTTGCTTTCCTCATGAGGGGAAAATCGTTAAGGTTGATCAATTGGATTATTGTCTGGTCGATCCTCAAGCAAGCTTTGACTCTACTGTTCCTTTAGTGGATAACCCTCGTCCGCCTACTGAGAATTTAGGAGTAGGGATGTATTCCTCATTGATGGGTACCTTTGATCTTCCCTCTCCTTTCACTAAAATCAATGTCGTTTCATCATCTAAGGAGTCTCCTCGAGAAGAGTTCTTATGAACTCATTATTTTTTAGACCCTTGGACCTTGCCTTCACCTACGACCACATTAGTTGAAGGACAAGTAAATGGAATGGCATTTCCTATATCTGCAGCTGAGCTTAGATATTAGTCTATCGTAAACTCTGCAGACAACCACTCTACTCCTTTTTCCAAAGAGGAGTTAGATGGTGATGTGGCCCCGGCCTAGAGCCTTGATTCTACCTCTGCCTTGGACTACTTAGATTCAGTTTTAACTTCTGAAGAAGCAATCCTCGAAGTAATGATGGGTATAGATCGACCTTGGGAAGACTTACACCATCGTTCATACTTTCTTCCTCCATTGCAGGAAGTAGAATCTAGAATCTCCAAGCTCTTTACTAGTGATGTTTGTATGGTGTCAAACCCTTTGGCTCCAACACACGTTCGTGCCAAAGGTAATATGTCGGTGATTTCAAAAACGATACCTATAAACATCTCTAGGGACCGTAACATGATCGAGAATCTCTTCATCGGAATTGAGTGTTCCCCTGAATAAATTCAAATTTACACCGACCTGTTCAAGGAATTTTGAGATGTATTTGCTTGGTCTTATGAAGAAATTCCTGGCATTGATCCTTCTATAGTTCAACATGAGATCAAGACGTATGAAAACGCCAAACCGGTTCGTCAAAGGTTTCGGCCGGTTAACCCTAGGAAAGCAGTAGCTATCAAAGCTAAAGTTGAGAAGCTGCTAAAGGTAGGTTTTATATACCCTGTTCCTCTTACTGATTGAGTTTCTAATCCAGTCCCTGTGGATAAAAAGCAAGGAACAATCCGAGTATGCATCGATTTTAGAGACCTAAACAAGGCTTGTCGTAAAGATAATTACCCCACGCCATTCATTGATCAGATTATCGATGAGTGTGCGGGTAATGAGATTTTTTCCTTCATGGATGGTTTTTCAGGTTATAATCAAATTCCTATCCATCCTAAAGATCAACATAAGACAGCCTTTATATGTCCCTGGGGTACCTTTGCATATAGAAAGATGCCTTTTGGTCTTAAAAATGATGGAGCCACATTTTAGCGGGCCATGTCATATGCTTTCCACAGCATCAAACATGTCATCAAAGCATACTTGGATGATCTCGCTGCTCGTTCTCAAAAGAGAACTGATCACCCTAGTCATCTTCGAATGGTTTTTGAGCGATGGCGTTTTTATGAAATCCGGTTGAATCCCAACAAGTGCGTTTTCATGGTTACATCCGGTCAGTTGTTAGGGTTCATTGTGTCAAATGAAGGGATTCGCGTTGATCCCTTCAAGCTTGAGGCAATAATTCAGTTGCCTCCCCCGTCCTCAATTTGACAACTTCAAAGTCTTCAAGGGAAGGCTAATTTCTTAAGGCGGTTTATAGAAAATTATGCCGAGATCACTAAAGGGTTCATGTGTTTGCTACGGAAAGGAGTTCCATTTGTATGGGACGACTTTGCGCAATGATCATTTGATGCTTTGGAAAAAGAATTAGTCTCTGCCCCACTTTTGAGTCCACTGGATTATGGTAGAGACTTCCTTTTATATCTCGTTGCAGTAGAATCAACCATTGGTATGGTTCTCGTTCAGGAGGACGATGCTCTCATTGAGCATGTGATTTATTATTTGAGCCGAGGCTTAATAGGTCCTGAACTTCGCTATTCTCCGGTTGAGAAATTGGCATTGGCAGCTGTCCATGCTGTCCAGCGGCTCCGTCATTATATCCTGCTACGCAAAACTTTTGTCTTAGCGGCGGTCAATCCATTTCAGTTTGTCCTCAGTAGGCGAGTGATTGGGGGCAAATATAATCGATGGATAGTCATTTTGCAAGAATTTGATCTCGAGTTCTTGTCTGCCAAGTCTAAGAAATCCATGGTTTTCGCTGAGCTAATTTCTGAGCTGCCTTGTGGAGAGGATACCGTTTATGAGGAAAGTTTTCCTGACGAACATTTATTCCTCATCTCTTCACTCGACCCTTGGTATGGAGACATCATTGTCTATCTCCAGACTTTGAAGTTCCCGTCTACTTTCTCCAAGGATGAACGTCAAAAATTACGTGACCTAGCTAAAAATTATGTTATCATCGGTGACACATTATACCATCGAGGGGTTGATTCAATCCTTCGACATTGTTTAACCTTAGAGGAAGTAGAGTCTGTGCTCAATGACTACCACAGTGGAGCTTGTGGTGGTCATCTATCAAGGCTTGCTACAGCCCAGCGCATCTTACGTGCCAGCTATTTTTGGCCTTCACTCTTTAAAGACTGTGTGGAAGCAGTCAAATGCTGCCACCCCTGTCAAATATTTACTTGGAAGATGTGCGCGCATCTAGCTCCTCTTTTCCCCATTGTCACCATCGGTCCCTTTACTAAGTGGGGTATTGATTTTACAACTTGTAATCTGCCTTCAGCGGTGAATCACAGGTACATTATCGTGGCTGTAGACTACTTTACAAAGTGGGCCGAGGCCATGCCTACTTATAAGAACGATAGTGACACGACAACATTGTTCCTTTTTAATCAGGTTATCTCAAGATTCGGTATCCCGAGAGAGATTGTCACTGATCATGGCAGTCATTTCCAGAATCAAATGATGTCTGAATTGGCTCTGAAATTGGGCTTCCGGCAGGAGCATTCGTCTCCTTATTATCCTCAGGCCAATGGACATGTCGAGGTAGTCAATAAAACTCTTAAGACGATCCTCCAATGGACAATCGGTAAAAATCGGTCCAATTGGCACGTTATGTTGTATTCGGCTCTTTGGGCATACCGAACCTCCATAAAGACTGCTACTGGTTTTACACCTTTTCAGTTGGTTTATGGGATGGAATCTATCTTTCCGGTTGAATGTGCAATTCCATCTTTTAAATTAGTTGTTGAGATCCTTCCAGAGACTTCGAGTCTCGAAGAGCGCCTCCTTCACTTGGAACATCTCTATCAGCGGTGTTGAGATGCCACCACGATGAATGAGGCTCATAAGAAAAGGGTTAAAACATAGTATGATAAATATGTCCGTCCTCGAGTCTTTTCTGAAGGTGACTTTGTCTTGGTCTATGACAAAGATAAAGACACCTTGTGGGTAGGCAAGTTTAAGCCTATGTGGTACAGTCCTTTCATTATTAAACGAGTTTTAGAAAAAGGGTCGTATGAATTAATCGATTTTGAGGGAAACAAGCTGGCGGAGCCCCGAAACGGGCTCTACCTAAAGAAGTACTTTTCTTAGTTTTGGCCAGGCAATGGCTTCTTTGTACATTATGTATATTTTTACATATATCATCGAGAGTTTTTGATATCAAAACTTTTTGTCTACTGTGGCAGGTGTTGATGGATGATTTGGTCTATTTTGGGTTCGCCGATGGTGCTAGTCGGCACACTCGGAATCTCGCTTCCGCAGTTTGGGTACTCTATTATCCAACTGGTCAATTGATGGTATCAGGAGGCGTATGCATCGGTCCTGCTTCAAACAATATGGCTAAGTATACTGCCATTATTAATTTATTATCCGAGGCAATCTCTCATGAGATCAACTTGTTGGTAGTGTATCTTGATTCTCAATTGATAATGTCACAATTAAACAACATTTATTGGGTAAGGGATCCATGTTTATATCGCCAGTATTTAAGGGTGAGGTTGTTGCAAAGATCATTTACTTATATTAATTATTTGCACATTCCAAGATCTCATAATTGGTTAGCTGATTCTATTGCTAATCAAGCATTAGACTGGCACATCAATCATTCATCACAATAAAATCAAGCATCAAAAAGTTGAACTGTATATATATATATATATATCATAAAGCATCTCGAGTGTACATATGTTTGTCCAAAAATATACAAAATTGGGACTCAAATGCCCATAATCATGTCTGGCATATCTAATGCCCCAGCTCTGGATGAGTGGCTAAGTAGGTAACTATCGCATTGGCCACACGCCGAAAAGTGCGAACCCAGTCACGTGGCAAGCGAACCACATGACGTTGCATATCCTCAAGAAGGTCGTCTATGGCAGCCATTGGTACTTGGCAACTCAATCTTGCCAAGTGTCGCTGGACGTTATGTAGAGTCCGCTCTGTATCAGCAGCCGCCTCTTCGGCTCCTCAGCCGCGCCGTCCATGCCGCAGGAACCCATCTGGTCATACTGGCCCAATGTCTAGAACATGGTCAACATATCAGTCATTTGAATCTCATCAAAAATATTTTTAAAAATTCATAATTTGAAAAATCCAAAAAAATCATAAAATCAAAAATTCTTACCAATCTCGCCCCATGTTGCGTTCGATGGTAATGCTATATTAGGATCTCCTCGGAAATCTAGCCCAGCATAGGGGTAGTCATCTACGACGATGATCTACTGATCCCACTGGGTGAAGAAGTCATCGTCGAAGCCAGTCCTTGGGACCTCCCCACCCCTCAGACGTTTCATCAAATCAGCCCACCGGCCCATGCGTGGATCGCGTGGGGTGCTGATGGAAACTGCTACCCTGGGGCAGAGTGCGGGAACCTTCTCAAAAAAGAAAGTACATAGGATAGTCCCATATCCAAAGTTTTTGGTCTGTCCCCTCTTGATAGAAGTGAGTTGGCTCTTCATGTTGGCCAGAAGAGGAGTACACCAGTCGAACACAGTAGTGAGACAGTCAACTTCCACGCTCATGGTTAGCCATGATGCCTGATGGAGAGAGGATGATCCGTTCACTCGAGCTATGGTGAATAGGATTATCCTCAGTGATAAACTCACCACATGTGTGATAGAAATCTAGCTCCCAACCTTCTTGGGATGTCTCGGGCAATATATCTGTACGTAGTCCTCTATTGTGAGACTGCTCCGTGTCCTGCCCTGGGAATGTACTACCTCTCCCCTTTAGGAAAGGCCCGTGATAAAATAGATATCCTCCACTTCTACCCTGAGTAGCATCTGATTAATCATAAAGGCTTCCTCCTCGATGTCCCAATAATCAATGAGCATCTCAAGAAGACATGTGTTTGCTTTCATATTTGGTAGTTTGAAGAATTTAAGCAAACCGCATCCCTGTAGGGCATCCAAAGCTTCAGGATCATTCATGACTTCATTATCCACCGCTGCGTGCTCTCTTTCTCGCCAGGTGATTGGAATTCTGAGAAAGAAATGATTTTCAACCGTTAGTTTTGGTTTAAAAATTGTTTGCGGCATATACGCAGGTCCCTGTGCACACAGTCGCATATAAGGCTTGCGTGTACGCGGGTTTCATATTACCAACCCGCGTATATGCCGCGGTGAAATTTTGGGCAAAAAATTCAACGGTGAAACATTAATTAAAAATCTTAAAACCAGTCACAGTCAATTGCAAGCTAAGTATAAGAGTTACCTAGAGGTTTTTGAAGAATTTGAACGGTTGAATTTGGCTATGGGAAGTTTGCTCCTTTTGTTCCAAATCCTTTGCTCTCAAACTCAAATGGTAAAAATGGTGAGTCCAAAATCTCTTTAATAGGTTTTGAAAATGTATTTTTTTTTCAAAATTTTATTTTGTTTGGCCTCATGTGACTTTTAACTTGGGAGCTTGGAATGTTGAGAATGGTTTATTTTTCAGGACATTTTGGATGTTTTTCGACAGTTTCAAGATGGTTCCATGACTGCTGACCTGTCATGGCAGGTATCGTTTTCTCACTAGCATATAGGTTAGGGACACCATTTTTCTGTTGCATTATGCATACTAGCCTCCATTTGCCGATACATCTGCCATAGGGTCGACCCCATTGTGTTATGGTTCGCTAGCTATCTTCACTCGCCGATTCTTTAAATCATGACACGATGGTAGAGCCATCCTTTACATGGGCATCGTAGTTAGCACCTCACTGATATTTGTTGCCCATGCTGCTCCAATTTGAGTAGGCTCGGGAGTCCTCTATAGTCCCTCCATGACTTATGCATTGAAGACTCATTCCTCTTAGCTTCTTCAATTTGTTCTGGCCTTATGCCCTAGAGGCTCCTTTGTGTTGAGTTGTACTACTGCATTGCATGTTGACCACTTGCACCTTTTGGCCTAGAGCCAGCTTCACTTGGACTCGTGTTTAAGCCAACTTTTGACCATGACGCCTGCAAAATCAACCTTGCATACCTTTGACTTCTACAGCTTGATACACCTTGACCCGTGGAAGGAACACACCTTTTAGTGTCACTGACCAATTTTCACCTCCCTGCATTGAGCATAGGAACGTTCCATTCCCAGGAACTAGATCATCTGTTTCACTGACACTCGTTCTTTCCAATATACCGTAACATTCTTTTATTCTTTTTCCAGCTTAATAGAAAAAGACAAAAAAATTAAATATTCCAAAAAGAGCGGGAATGGGACAGTATTTCCATTTATTGTTGGCAGCTAGAGTCAGTCGTGTCACCCTTGAACAAAGCACTCAAAACAAAGTCTCCTCCATTTGGGCGGGATTTAGTTTGACTTAGGTAAGCCTTAACCTCGTTATTGAGTCAGTTCTCCCCCGATTGGTTAACTCTTTCAATCATATGGAGGGTTCGTTCATGCCTCCTGCATGACAAACTTATACAGAATCATCATATGCTACCACATAGTCACATTGAGTCGTGCTTTTGTTCAAGGGAAGTTAGTCTGAGTCGGCTTCTCTGCGGTGTCTCTTGACTCATTTTTCAGTCGGCCATCCCTGGTTGTCAGTGTCGTGTCTATCATCACATCAGCTATATTGGTCCTTTACTCATGCCGGTTTGAGAAGGTCCCCATTGACTTCTTGCTGGCGGGTCTTGTCCTTATCGATGACGACATCTTGCTCTGAGGACAGGCCTAGAGCTACACCCTGGCCCCATTTTCATTATTGATAGGTCACCTTGTGCTCAGCATTGACCAGTATCATGGGTCTTTGACTGAGTGGTTTCCCTTGTGTTCGACATCAGCTTACATTATCACACATTGGGATTCGTGCAGTACCTTGGTTTCCATTTGACCCTATTGGTGGATACCTCGCCTCTGTGTCAGCTTTCATTATTGGTTGGTTCAGAGGGTTTTTGTCGTGCGCTAGCCACATCTTGTGTACGCCAGAAACGTACTTCGGTTGGGTTACTACATCTCTTTCGTCCGATTCCTTCCACATTATTGGCCTACGGGTTACACTCGCGCTAGATTGATGAAGGATGCCTTAATACCTTCCTTTTAGCGGATCTTTCCTTATCGACTCCGACTCATTGCTCTGGGGCAAAGATCTAGAGTCCATTTGGTAGTACCTTGGGGTTTGCAGTCATTAGTGGTAGATCCTTCACTATCGATAGTGGGAAACCATCATTGTATCCTGATCGATAGATTCTTATAGGTGTTCGACTCCAGCTCATCTATTCACACTTGTTAGATTGTACTAGGTACCTTGACGCTCATTATCATTATCAGTGAGTAGTCTCACGTTTGTTAACAATATACATTAATGACTGGTAATCAAACGATTTCTCAAATGGTCGACTTCAGATCATTTATTCCCATGGCATAGAAATGTACCACGGCAGTCGGTGAAGACCTCAGGTTGTATCAGCATTCATTGGTTCACTTGACAGTTGCTCTTGTTGCTGCTAGTTGATACCACTCCACCTTATATGTTGCAGTCATTCATGGCGACATTCTATATGCTGGCACCTGAGTTTGCAGTGTAGTACCATCCTATTCCATCATGTTCAGTTGGTATCAGTCTCAGTCTTTGATATCAGTGATCCATTGCATCTTTCAGCATCATTGACAGTCTTATATGTGATATTCAGACATGTACTTGTTCATCATGATCAAATGATCCATTATGTATTTTCCAGTCATTTATACTTGTATACTTAGTGGATCTGCTTGTACTTGATATGCGGACATGCTTTACTTTTTCTGAGCATGGGTATGCCCGCCTCAGACAGTGTTTCTTTCTGATCTCCTTTTGTGGCTTGGCAGGCTGAATTCTGATGAAGTCCTCCTCGGTTTTTGATAGATTTCCTTTCCGTGTACTTGCTTAACATATTTCGGCCATCATATACCCCTTTTAACATCATATATTAGGGGGCATATGTTATAGCTCCAAATCTCACTCTTATGGTTTGTGATGCTACACTCATGGCCTAGGGAAACCCCTCCTTCCAGACTTGGTCCTAAAATTTAAAAACAGTGTTATATCCCTTATACCTGATATTTCCCTGAGTTAAACGTGTGTATACGCGGGTCTGTGTATACCCAACCCGTGTATATGTATTAAAACACTTTAAAAAATATAAAACTCCTTAATTTTGGGCGGAGATTGTGGGTTTTACTTGCTGATCACCTGTTAGTGCTCGTGGCCCAACTGTTCCCAACCAACTCCCAACTAAAAAAATACTTTGGGAGAGGTATAAAAAGACCTCAAAGGGAAGGCCTAAGGGAGGAGAGAAGAGAGAGAAAGGTTATTACGCTGAGATTTTTCTCCTGACCAGGTCTGAAGTCCCTTGTGCCTTCTGTACTTCCCCCATTTGTATAGGAAAACCTTGTTTCCTTGTGTGTTGATGTTCATCCACTACTTATGACATCATGGAGTAAGTCATGGAAGGAGTTTGTTAAAGGCTTGAGGCTGGAACAGATCCAAAAGGAAGCTTTGCTTGGAGCCTGCTAAAGGTGACTCAGGTGAAATTATTCCTTTTCTATACTTTATTTGTCTATAATAAAAGAAACACATGTCTTGGTTCCTGATATGAATCTTCTTTATGTTTATGATATTCATGTTAGAATTCATATGTGAATGGCTGTTTATATTTCATAACTAACTACCTTTATTTATAACATGAAGATGGTTTCTTTATAAGTTTTTGTCCATATGCTGTTGTGGTCTTTGGAATTGGTTTTTTTGAAGGACAAAGGAGCATGAGGAAATTGAAGAAGGGTTTGGACCCTTGAGGACCTTCTCAAACGTAGGACCTAAGGTACGTTCCCTTATCCTAGAATTTGCTTATAATAGCATAATGGTTGTCTGAATGTGTGTTTCTCTGTATAGACAACTTTCAGTCTACTATGGTTTCAACCCAAAAAGCCCTAGGGGAACATTTCCCTCAACAGGGGCCGAGCACCGAGAGTTATAATCCCATCGAAAGTGGGAGTTTTCATAACCCCGAGATTAATCCTCAACTTGAAAACTTCCAATGAAAGGGGATTCTATATTATACGGCACCCAATCATAGGAACTCTAGAGAACCAAGGGCACATGGAAGATCTAGAACCTAAGTGTTGTGGGCCATATCAGGGATGAGAATATCATAACTCCTGCATAAATTCAAATTATGAAAAGTTAGGGTGAAGAGGAGCTCTAATATGTGTTGATGCTTGGTCATGACCATCCAAAGAACTAAGGGTGAAGCATGACTTACAAAGGTAGATAAGCCCCAGACATGAACCCAAAGGCCTTAGCACCCAATTGTTCAGCCCGAGGTCATGACACTCGGTCCCATGCAATAAACATGAAGAGGGCCAATGGAGAAGGAGCTTGAAGGCGTCACAACTTTACGATGTCAGAATGTTATTTCATATAAAGTTACGAGGATAGAAGGCTCTAATATCATAGTGCCTATGCTTTAAGTGTTTGGTCACAAGCAGTGGCCCCATGATTGAGAAGTGATAAAGGAGCTCAAGAAGGAGGAGCCTAGGGCGATAAGAGTTATCTACTTTCATAACAATTCTTTATAAGAGTTACGAGATGTATTGTCTTCCAATGGTACAACCCAGAGGGTATCTAGATTGATGGGTCACCAACTATGTTATAGAGCACCATTAATGCCATCGCAGGTGATCACTTCCAGTTCCAGAAAAACAAATTCAAGAAGTTAAGGGGAGAAAGTGACAAGGACATCAGCCAGTAACTGTGGAGGAACACCATGGTAGAGACGTGGCCTGATCATAGGCGATCACAAGAATTGGCATGGATATATTTTTCCATGGCCATCATTCAGCATTCCCATGTTTTGTTATTTTGTAATTTCTACATTTTAAAGAAGGAATCAAATCTGTTGTAATCATTTCGGCAGCAAAATCTTATTCCCAAAGGTTTGAAATCTATCTTTGTAGCCCTTCTCATTATTTGTACAGAAAGAGGTTCCAACTCTTGGTTCAATGGCTTGTTCTGAGTTGCTAATGCTTATAAAAATTTCAAATGTGTTGTACCTGTTATGCTCCTATACTAATAGGTGTCATATTTCATGATTGACTTGACTAGCTCTACAATATGTACATACCTGTTCTTGTTGCAAAGGTTTTCCATATTCTCAAAAAATCAAAAAATTCAAAAAATGTAAAGAGTGTATACCCTAAAAGAAAAATCAAAGGGTGAAAAGATAAATGGTCAAAATAAAAAATGAAAAGAAATGAACCCCAAACAAAAAGGACCAGGAAAGTGTGCAAGTCCAAATGCCGCTACTATTTCATTTTTCTGTAAATAAAGCATCATGTACAGCTTGTTGAACATTTTTCCACAATTTATGAATGGCCAAATAGCTTAATCTTGGTCAGTTCATGTTTGAATTTCCTGTTTTAGATTTAGAGAATAGAAATCTGTCCAAACTATTTAATCTTAGCAGATAAATAGATAGGTAGAGAAGCTAGGAGCTCAACTATTTAATCTGAGCCCTTGGAAGAAATAAGGGCAGACTTAGATAGGCTTATCATATAAAGAAAAGAAAAGCTGAAAGGGGTTTGCTGGTCTAAATGCACCCATGGAAAAAGAAGAAAAAATATTAGGCACAGTAGGCTGCGTAGGCAGTTTTGGTGTTGCAGAATAAGACTTGTGATTGATTTTGTCTCTCAGAATGTTCATCTTACTATTATCACAAGTACCGTGGCAAATGTTGGGATACAGATCAAGCAAAGCATGACTAACTTCCCTCATGTTTTTCCCTGAAACCATTTAATAATTTCCCCAATGGTGTTAAGATCTGCCTAAATATCCTTAAAGTTACTCCATCTCATTTCATTTCGTCATTTTCCCTAAGTGAATTCCTACTTCACTTAGGAAAACTTGTCATATTCCTTGTATAGACTCCTTTTTCCTTTCGGCCTGAGTTTCTTAAAACATTATACTCAGCGCTTGTATTTCAAAATCTCATATTAACAATTTACAAATCAACGTTTATTATATAAATCCCTATAGTTTTGCCCCTTTCCCATAATATGTATATGTGTGAAAATTCCCAAATATTAAATATCCCGCTCCGGTTTTATTATAAACCATATGTTACTGAACAAATGGGAATTATAGGTTTATCTGAAACCTTGTAATAACCCTTCATGTGCATAACTTTGGGATTTATTAACCTTTGGTTAATTAAATAACCAAACCCCCAACCCCTCAAACCAATTGTAATAACCCCGATGCATTATAAAACCTTAATTTATTGTGTGGGTCCCGTGCCTTAACTTTTTACTGCCTCCATTAAGCGCCCACTGTCTGATCGGCGCCGTCCCATCAGATGGCCGAGATCTATATCGCTAGCCCTCCATCTGCTAAAAATTAATGTCCAGGGAATTAGCGGTATCACCGCCCGTACCAGGACATGTGTCACACTCTTGCATTGTTCACGGCCTTCCCATCCGAAACCACTTTAGCCCATAAGAGGTCCGGGGTAAAACCGCTTACCACCCTCCACTATGCGACAAGATGTCCCATCATGATGATGTCATCCGCTCAATAAATGCCCTGCTAAATCCATTTTTGTTAAATAAATGATAAAATGTCATTTTCACCCTATTTTCTGCAAACTGTCCTCCATGCAAAATACGTCCAATCGACTATTCGAACAGTTAGCCCGTCACCCAGCCAATAAACTCTAGCGTCGTGCTCGGCAGTCCACCATTCGACCTACAAATTCGCAGTTTTACCTCCGCAATCCAAGTATTTATCCGTTTTTACCTTACAAACCTGTAATTTCACTTTTCCTCTGAAAATTCTACCTCAGAAAGCTAACTTGGAGTTGAAATCAGTCTGTTTAGTCCATAAAAGATTCCTAAACCTGTTGTTTAGTCCAATTCTCCACAGAAAGCCCAAATTCCAGTTTGAATACACAAGAACCAAACATGGAAGCCCCCATAGCCCTGAATGTCGCGCCCATGAACGCACCTCATAAAGACTTGAATTATCTACCCTTGGCCGACAGAGATTTCCAAATAAAAGACTTATCTGGTGATGGGAATCATCTTCAGACCTTCTGCCAAATTAGAGATAGTCATCTAAGCAACTCTGACAATTTTGGACTATGGGAATCAAACCTTCCCATGTACTTTCTTCCCTCAGTCCATGTTTTCCCAGATATCATTCACCAATGCTGTGCCAGCTATGACCCTGTCCACAAAGAAATTATGTCACCTTCACAGACTGTCATTTTTCCATAACTGTTGGATCCATCAATGAGATGATACATTTCCATTCCACTGAGCTCCTTGCTCATCTTTCCATGGGATTTTTGCTTGAACAAGCTTCTCAATTGCCCAACTCAGAGATAACCCGTATTGCTCAAATGTTCATGAAACCAAATTGCCAGCCCCAAGGCCCACCGCCCTATTTACATGCCTGGTTCACTGAGATTCGAAAACTCATCCTTGACATGATATCCTTGATCTTGGCATTTAAGTCCAGTGAATATGTGGATGATATCACCCTGGTTCTATTATCTATCTTTACTCCAGGATAGCCCCCTACTGTCAAGTATGACTATGCCACTTTTATAGCCAACAAAATCCATGACCAATTCCTGAATTTGGATAGAAAATGAATTTTCAAGTACACTTCTTTTATATACCATCTGTTGTTATATTGTCAGCCAGACAACTTTCCATTTCCCATCAGGAAACTGGACTCAAAAGTAAATCGAAGGTTTGTGATATTTTGGAGCTCGGTCTTCCATAACTATGACTCCCCTTATACCTATAGTGAATTCATTGACTTATTTGTACACCTAGCCTCCACTCTATTGATAGGAGCTCCTCCTCCTAGGATTACTAGTGATATGAAGAAGATTTTGCAACTTTCTAAACATTACAGGATAGATGACTGGTACCTCTACCAGAACCACACAAAAATCAGAATGTATGGATGTGAACTATGCCCTTTCAAGTTGCTTAGATATGTGCCCATGAGGTTATTTGCATTAGAATATTTCAGGAAGATCACCTATGAAGACTTAACCCACTTTTTTAATGTAAAGAAGAAGGCTCAGCTGAGAATCAAAAACCAGTTAGGCCCTTATGTCATCAACTCTAGGGATGCATGGAAAGATGCTAAAAATATCTTAGAAGACCACCTTAAATTGAAGAAGAGCTTTCAGTGGGTGCCATATGATCCATGTAGTTTCATAAGTGACAGAAGGGTAAGAAACATGCTATCAGTGTATGTACATCATAGGATCCCAGAAATTGAACAGTATGTAAATCAGGAAAAATGGGTAGAAGGGACATTAATAGAGGAAATTAGTGAACAAGTAAAGATGGAAAAAGCTATGAAAGATCTTGAAAAAACCATTTACTTGGACTCTTTTGGACAGGTATCTTTCAAGTGGCCTCAACAATCACAAATTGGGACATCCTCTACTGGAACTTCTCAGCAGCCTGCACAGAAAACCAACACATCAGTCACAGGGACTTCAAAGGGCAAAGAGGTAGAAACTACAGAGCAGCCAATAATGACTGATCAGCCAGGGGGGTCCAAAGAACAAGAACAAGTACAAATTCCTCCAGCCCAATCTAAAGCAACAGAAATCCCAGCATTGCAAACTCCTCTAAATGAGGAAAGAAGCAAGAAGAGAGACAGAGAAGAGGCCACACCTATCAGCGGACCTACTGAACAACCGGGAGCAAAGAGACAAAGATTGAATCCTCTGTCAGAAGAGAAATTATTGAAGAAACGACGGACAGTCTAAGAGGTGAGAGGGTAGTCAGCCAGCAGACTTCCCCAGTGGTAGATACATCAACTAGCTCACATAGACAGGAGCTAGAAAGGCAACACAGTGTAGAGGTATCATCCACCAGTTCACAAAGCAAACAGTCCTCAGACATCAAGAAAACTTTAACAGAGATAAAGGCTAAGAACGATCCCGTGAGAATTGAAATCTATGATCAATACTTGAAAATGGCCCCCTCAACCCAGTAAAGATTGATGTCTACCTATGACATCAAAGAAGGTACAATGATAATGAGTTATTTTAAGCAAAAAATGCAGCAACCTCAGTCAGCAGCAGATTACATTAGAACAAATCTAAAGGTCCTAGCCAAAGACATTCATCCATTGGACCAAATTGAGCTTCACAAGCAGACCGGAGAAATGGTTTATTCTACACTAACTAACAAAGCAATGTTGGCCCACCAGTTGCAAAGCTCCTTAGACAACACAACAGCTCAATTACATTGGGAAAACGCTTCTTCTCTGGCCAAGAACAACAGAATCAAATATTTAGAAGAGATCATCATGGAGCTGGGACATGACCCAAAGATGATAAAGGTATAAAGGCACTAATCAAAAAGAAAGAAGAGGACATTGTTGCCCTGAGGAAACAGCTGAAGCTACCTCCTTCAAGGCACCCTCAAACTACAGAAATCATAGAGCAGAAATCAGAGGAAGACATGATGGACTTGCTCATGAAACTCAATGAAAGATTAACTGATACAGAGCAGGCACTATAAAAAGCGTTAAAGGAGAAGCAGGGAGAGTCGGCCTCCCAGCCACCTGAGGTAATCCCTACAGTCACAACTATAGTCCCCTCAACAGTTGGATCAACATCAGCTCCAAATGTCCCAGTAGCCACAGCAGAAGTAATTACAGGTACAGAAACAGCAGTGACAACACCAAGCAGTAGTACAAGTATGAGCACAGAAGAATTGATAAAAGCCATGGAAGATTTGAGACTCCAAGTGTCAGAGCTGAAACAAGTAAAGGAAAAATTAGCAAAAGTAGAAAAGAGTTATGATAAATCCAAAATAAGCATGGCAGAGAAAATAAGAGAGGTTAAAGCATTAGAGAATAAAGTGAGAACATTAGAGAAGGATCTCACTTTGGATAAACCTCTGGCAGAAATCAAAGGAATTCTTTGGACCAACATCAATCAATCCCTAAGTAATGTTTGGCCATCTATCCAAACTATCTATAAGCAAGTTGACTTAGTGAATGTAGCACATGGAGAAATTCAAAAATCAAGAGCTTTATTAGGACAAATGCCTGATCAAGCCAATTGGCTCATACATTTTATGAATTACAGAAATAGAGAACAACTGGAACAACTTGGCATCCCAGACAGGACAGGCACCATTTTGGAAATCAAAAGAGTTCTAACCAAGAGAACTTTAATGCAGAATTTAGAAAAAATATGCCAAGATATGCAAGTAGAAATTAATTATTTCATGGAAAGGTTTACAGTTTTGCAAAATAAAGGGCTACCAAGTCTTTTAGGAAATAATGACCGGCTTATGAAACACGCAGATTATGTACATAAGTTGAACACATATGATGTTGATCAAGTTAATTCATCAATAAGTGCTTTAGGAGTAAAAGCACTCCCCATAGGCCAAAGTCTCTATGATAATTTGGAGAACTTATTTTATATTGAACATGAGGTAAAACATATGTTTCAGCTCCAGCCTAATTTTGTCAGATATACAAAAGCTGATGAAACCCTGAGGAAACTTTAGAGACATAAATTGCCAGAGCAACAATGGTGGGAAGACATGTTGGGGATTTTGTAAATTTCTCTTAGGTAAAATGTACATTTTGGGCTATTTTTCTGTGATAAAGATAAACAGAGATAAATGAGGCTCAAGCGTGTCAAAGTATATCTGATCAAGGTCAAATAATGTCCGGCAATGATGAAGCAGCCAGCGCAGAGTATCAGTCGAAGACATCTGTAAACCGACTCGTAGAGCCTACCTCCAGCACATCCGACGAGGATAGAACAACCAATGCAACATCGATTCATCTTTTCCCTGTTTTCGAGATTGTTTGTCTCTAACTTTTTGTAAATACGAGATTAGTCATCACTAGATATTATCTCTATCAAATATTTTGTAAGATATTTTGATATTTTGTATAAATGCCCCCCCAGACGAAGTATTTGGGGTTGGTGGGTATTCATAGATTTTACTGTAATACTGAAACTTTGGAATAAAAAAGGCAGTTGGAACCATTTGTTGTCTGGCCTACTAGATCAGGAATTGATGCAGAAGACTTGTCACAGAATTCTTGAATCAAACTCCAGATCAATAAGTCCCCTATATCTCATGTTTTACAATTTTCCTGTTTGTTATATCATCTGTGTTTCATAATCTGAATGGTAAAGAAAATGATTAATTCAGAAATTGCTTACACTGCACTCTGTTTTCAATATTTATTATTCTCTGTGTTTTCTTCAGAATTAATATAAGGAGTGAATTCTTAGTTACTCCTGCTTCCCGATTCTTGCATATTGATTATTTGCTAAGGAATTCTTAACTTCTCCTTGACAGTAATCATCCATTTTCCCTCTATCAATATGTTGAAGGATTCTTAACTGCCCTTCAACCATCTGAGTCCATTCCATCTAATTTCAGCCTAGATTTGTTCCTTGTTTGACTACCTTGCTTTGTGGTACCATCCTCTGTTAATAAACCAAATCCAGAAAGTCATCCTTCTTTGACTCCATCATGCCCAATGGACTGAACTATTTAGTTTGTCTCACTGTTCTATTAGATTCCACCATCCAAACTCAAAACAAAACCCTCGGACTTCATAACTAGCCTAACACATTTCAAAATAAAGCTAAATCATAAAGAGAGAGCCCTCTCTGGATGCAGATTGTCTAGAATCTGTATCTAAAAGATTGGTCTGTGGTTACCTCGGCCGTATTCCCTTTCTTACAACTTTGGGAAACAACCTGAGTGATAACATCATTGGCGTCTCCAATAGGGAACTGAATAATTTGTTTGTTGCTGCTATTTGTTTTGAACAGGTGTTTCAAATTCTTGATTGGTTCCTTTTTACAAAAGTGTTTAGGAAAGTTCAAAGTTCCAATATCTAAAAAATTCCTAGAAGATTCTGTCAAAAGTTATATTGTTAAATTATTCCAAGAAAAACCAAAACTACAACCTAGAAACTGGCTCCAAAGAATATTCGATACACTAGATCAAATCCGGATTCTAAACCCCCACCTGCCTTTAAAATTCCTAATCTGATTCCTAGGGTCCTTAGAAGCTAGGACAGCCAAGAACATTCTACTAGTTCACCCCTTGACAAAGATTTGCGGAACCCTATCCAATCTGAGCTTATCTCTGAAAAAACACAAATTTTTTTTGTCATTGCTGCACCTTCTTCAAGTCCTCCATCAGCACCTCAAACTATCCTTCCCACTCCTCCATCTACAGCACACATTTCCACTGTTATCCCCGCTCTTCCAGTTGTCACACGTATCTCTGCTAACATGGAAAACTGATATGCTCCCCGGCAATTACCTACAAATCCAGGGGCCATGCCTCAAGATTATCAAAGTAAAATCACCTATTTTGACGGTACTGGCACTTACACAACTCAACAACATACCAATAAAATGACAGATTATTTTGAAAACTATGAGATTGATGATGATGATGTCAGAATGAAAGTATTTTCAAAGTTTAACTGGAGATGTTAGAACATGGTTTAGAGCACTCCCTGCAAACAGTATAAATGACCCTCAAGCTCTTTATCAGACCTTCTTGAACAGATGGGAAAAGAGAAAGGATCCTCTCCACATTTTATCAGAATATGAAGGCTTAAAGAGAGGTACCCAAGAAACTGTCCAAGATTACTGTACCAGATTCAATAATGTTTACAATGCTATTCCTCAAAACCTCAAACCTCCTCCAGATTTGGCCTTGATCAAATTCCCTGATGAATTCGACTCATATATGGCATACCAACTTAGATAAATATCTCCTTGAGACTTAGAGGAGATGCAGAGTATAGCTGTCAGCGTCGAGGCCAACCTAATTTCTAAACGAGCTCGAGCCAGAGCTGAAAGGAGGATACCTATCAAAGAGGAACCTTCTGCTTTTGAACAGAAGTTAGATGCTATTATTAAAGGAATGGATAGACTTGGTGATAGAGTAGAAACAATTGAAAGAAATTCCCCTTGGGATGGTCAGCCAAGTAATACTGGGAGGAATCCAAATTTCAGGAAAAAACCAAAACCTTAATGCTGGAAAGACTGCGCCTGACGAAAACATTAGGCCCCCATTCCAGGAAAATTATGCGGAAGCCTCAACTTTTGATCAACCAATAGAGGATACTCAAATTAAATTAATGGGCCTCAATGATAAACAACAAGTTTTCTTGACCCAAGAAGACCAAGAAGCTCACACTCTTAAATAATTCCAGACTCAACCAGGTGAATCATTTGATTTTAGGGAGGGATATGATATAACCATTTATAAAGTTCACAAGAAATACGATCTGAGGAGCAGAAGAATAGATGTCCTTGAGGCCAATAAACAGAAAGAAACCAAGCATCCTAACAAAGCTAAGATCAATGACACACCTGTATAGCCCCTTCTTAGAACAGCTCCTAACCCAAATAACCCAGTAGTTGAAGATGTATCAGACAATCAACAACCTAACAGACAACCTTCCACTTCCACTCCTCCCAAAGGAAAGGTGGAAGAACCTCCAAAAATTGACTTGGAAGCAACTTCAGCCCATAATACCACTCCTGAAAAAGAAAAAGGCGCTGAAAATACAGCAGAAAAAAATAATCTCACTGTCCCAAATACAAAAATTCAAACTAAAAAACCTTTCAATCTTGAGACTGAAATAGGCAAATGAAAGATAGCCATTCCATTGATAGAATTGGCTAAACATGATGTCTACAATGGAAAAAATAACAGATCACTCCAAATTTCAGAGAACAAATATTCAGTAAATCTCTTTGATGACCAACCTGAAAAATATTTGGACCTGAGGTAAACGAAAAATCAGTAGATGGAAGGGTCCCTCCTTTCTATGTAAGTCTGAATATACATGATAAAATACTTCATAATTCTATGTTTGATTCTGGTGCTTCTCATAATTTAATGCCTAAATCTGTAATGGAAAAGTTGGACCTAGATACTACCAGGCCATACAAAGACTTATTCTCTTTTGACTCAAGCCAGGTCATATGTCTAGGATTGATCAAAGATTTATGTGTATCATTAGTTCAATACCCTGCCAAAACCATTTTAATGGACATAGTGGTAGCTGAAAATACGGTATGTTGTTATCTAGATCTTTGGGTGCAAAGCTCCAAGGATCTCTACAGTTGGACATGTCCTATGCTACGGTTTCAGTATTTGGTTAGCCAAAGAGATTGTACCGAGAAAATTTAATGAAATATGTGGTAAGTAGTCAGGAGAAACCCCAGAATTTTCCCATCTATTCCATGCACTCTGACATGGACTCCTTCATTCTATACAATGCTGAAGTTAATCCCCAAATTGATGTCAAAGTGTTAGCACTTGAACAAGAAGAAATCATAAACGAAAAGTGTAGTTTTCAACTTCATAAAATTTCTGAGAACAATGATATATCAGACACTCAAGAGAAACTAGATGAAACTAAAAAGCTAGATTTCCCTAGTAAACAAATTTCTGAGACTCCTAATAATAACTATGAACATGAGATCCTTTGGTACTTAGAATTTGATATTTCAGTCAATAAATTATGGTCAGGAGCAGGAATTTGGGTACACAATCTAGAAAATGATCATGTTGAATGGCATGCTTACAGATTAAATTTTAGATGCACCAATAATATGGCTGAATATGAAGCCCTGTTGCTAGGACTTAAATTGATCAAAAGTTTAGGGGAAATTAGGGTATCAGTTGTGGGAGACTCTGATTTAGTCATTCAGCAAATAAAAGAGAACTTCCTCACAAATTATCCTAGATTAAGATCTTACAGAGAAACAACAATTGAGATCCTCAATACATTTCTAGAAACACAGCTTGCCAAAATTCCAAGAAAACATAATTTGCATGCTCACGGTTTGGTAACATTTGCCAGCACTTGTAAATTGCCATTTGAACCCAATCATCAGTTTACAGCTGAGATCAAACACAGGCCAACCATACTTGAAAATGTAAAGAATTGGCAAGTGTTTGACAATGATATTGAGATTAACAATTTCTTGACCCTAGAAGAAGAATTTTCTAGCACTAATATATACATGGACACAGTTAGTGAGCTGGATCAAATAGATAAAATTGAAACAGACATTTCAGCAGAAAGTGAAACTCAAATACTTCACCCAACGAAATTTACTAAGAAAAAGTTGCAAGATCTTAAAGAAGTAGATATCGATGAGATTATTGGAGGGGAACCTGAAGTGATTAATTTAAAAGACAATTATTTGCCTACAAGATTGACTCCTTTGGAAGATTTCTTTGATTCTAATGATATCCCAAAGAAACCCAAAATGCAGCCTCTAAACGTAGACAATGAAAACTGTAACATAGGAACTGAAGAACATCTGAAAATGATAAAATTATCCAGAACTTTACCCCCTGATCAAAAGCTTAAATATGTTGAACTCATCAAAGAATTCCAGGATGTTTTTGCCTAGAGCTATGAAGATCTAAAATTCTATGACACCTCTGTAATTCAACATACAATACCCCTCAAGGAAAATAAAAAACCATTCAAGCAAAAGCTCAGAAAGTTTAACCCTGTACTACTCCCCTTAATTGAAAAAGAAATAAAAAGAATGTATGAAGCAGGGATAATTGCTCCTATCAGATTTTCAGAGTGGGTGTCTAATTTACTAGACACTAGGAAGAAAACAGGAGAAATTAGATTGTGTGTTGATTTAAGGAATGTAAATAAGGTTTCTTTGAAAGACCACTACCCGTTACCTAAGATGGACCACATTTTACAAAGGGTAGTAGGTGCCTCTAGGATTTCACTTTTGGATGGGTTTTCAGGCTTTAACCAGATTCTAGTCCATCCTGATGACCAGGAAAAGACTACTTTTACAACACCATGGGGAACTTTCAAATATGTTAAAATGCCATTTGGACTTAAGAATGCAGGGGCAACCTTCCAATGAGCAATGGACATAGCTTTTGCAAAAGAAATTCATGATTTTCTAGTCATATATCTAGATGATCTTATTGTGTTTTCTAAATCAGATCAGCAACATTTAGATAATTTGAGACAGGTGTTCTTAAAATGTAGAAAGTATGGCATTTCGTTAAATCCTAAGAAGTCGTTGTTCGGTCTAGAGGAAGGAAAACTGTTAGGACATATAATCTCCCAAGATGGCATCAAAATTGATCCTGATAGAATACAAGCCATTTTACAAATACCTCACCCCAGAAATGTCAAAGAAATTCAAGCTTTCCTAGGAAAAATTAACTTTTTAAGAAGATTCATACCTAATTTGGCTGAATTAATTAGATCGTTGAATAATATGTTGAAGAAAGATTCCAAGGTTAAATGGACATTAGAAGCTAAGTAAGCATTTGAAGAAATTAAAATGGCTTTGACCAGAACACCGGTCCTTACAAGTCCAAAGTTTGATAGAGACTTCATCATATTCTCATTTGCATCAGAACACACCATTGTTGTTGTTTTACTACAAAAAGATGATCAAGGATGTGAAAAACCCATAGCCTTTTTTAGTAAAGCACTTAGAGATGCACCGCTAAAATACCCAATCATGGAAAAACAGGCTTATGCACTTGCGAAAGTTATTAAAGACTTCATAGTCTACATATTATACTCCCATATAATAGCCTATGTACCAAATACTGTTGTCAAAGATATCCTGACCCAAGAGGGGATTGAAGGCAAGAGAGGTAAATGGATTGCTACTATATTAGAGTATGATATTGAAATAAAACTTACAAAGCTTATAAAAGGATAGGGATTGGCTAAACTCATGACTAAAACCAATTTCCAAGCCCTGGATATTAATGAACTAGATAATGAACAGGAGATGGTGACTCTACAAATCAGCTAGGCCTTCCTAGAATCACCTTGGTACGCTGATATAACTCATGTATTATTAAACCTGCAGGCTCCTCCACGGTTATCCAGAACAAAGAAAAGGTTTCTAAAAATGAAAGCTTCAAAATTTTGTATTTATATGGTGCTCTTTTTTGGAAAAATCATGAAGGTATTCTATTGAACTGTTTAATAAAAGATGAAGTTGACAAAGTACTCAAAGAGTTTCATGCAGGGGATTGTGGTGGACATCTTTACTGGAAATCAACTGCTAAGAAAATCCTAAGGGATGGATTTTAACAGCCGACCTTGTTTGCTGATGTCAAGAAGTTTGTCACTGCTTGCCATAATTGTCAAATTTTTGAAGGCAAGAGGAAACTTTTACCTCTACCCCTTAGACCAATTTCCACTGAAAGACCATTTCAGCAATGGGGTTTGGACTTCATTGGGGAAATCCATCCTCCCTCTTCTGGCCAACACAAATGGATCCTCACTGCCACAGATTATTTCACCAAATGGATAGAAGCCATCCCTTGTAGACAAGCCAATTATTTAGTGATCATAGGATTCCTAGAAACCAACATCTTGTCTAGATTTGGTTGTCCTAAAAAGATCATAATTGACAACGCTGCCGCTTTCAAATCCAAGAAAATGATAAATTGCTGTAACAAGTATCACATCACCTTAGGGCATTTCACAGCCTATTACCCTCAAGGTAATGGTATAGCTGAGTCCTCCAACAAAAGCCTGATTAATATCATTAAGAAAGTGTTGGAAGAAAACAAGAAAAACTAACATAAGAAACTTACCAATGCACTGTGGGCAGACAGATTAACTACCAAGAGATCCATTGGGACTAGTCCCTATGAGCTATTCTATGGTATGGAGGCTATATTTCCTTCATCTTTAGGAGTCCCTATAATGAAATTACTGCAAGAAGCCCAGGTACAGCCCAATGACATTCGGAGAAGAATAAATCAGACCATCCATTTGCAACAGACTAGAGAAGAAGTCTACCAAAGATCCCAAGTGTTACAAGAAAAACTCAAGAAATTTTTTGATAAGAGGACCAAGGCAAAATATTTTTACTTAGGAGATAAAGTTTTAAAATGGGATTCCAGGAGAGAAGAAAAAGGAAGACATGGGAAATTTGACTTCCTATGGAAGGGATCTTTTATTATCCAGGCCTCACAAGGGAATAATACTTACTTTTTAAAGAACTTGGATGATTTAGAAACAAAAGAAGGGAAAGTTAATGGTCAAATGCTGAAACACTATTTTGATCCAGTTTGTTAATATATCCTAACTCTAACTTGTACATAAGGAAGTTCAGTCTCTGCAGCTTTTTACAGCAACAAAAATGAGGAGAAATGTGCAGAAATTTTTGAAAAGAAGTGAAGGAATTTTACCATTTTTGTTTTGCCTCATTTCAGTTTATTAGAGATTGCAGAAGAAGACTTGGGAGAAAAAAACATAAGAACAAAAAATCCAAGTATACTACCCAAAACAGATTTACAGTTATTTGAATCAGCTCAAGAGAAATGTGTATATTTTACATGATCTGTTTGTATAGTTTTCTACTTTCAGCAAAGGAAGATTTCAGAGCACAGCAAGAGTTGTTCATAAGGCCATCTGACCTGTTGTTCTTGACTTTTCACCAGGAAAAGCCATCCCCAAGTGGAGCCAGTGTTATGCTCCTATACCAATAGGTGTCATATTTCATGATTGACTTGACTAGCTCTACAATATGTACATACCAGTTCTTGTTGGAAAGGTTTTCCATATTCTCAAAAAATCAAAAAATTCAAAAAATGCAAAGAGGGTATACCCTAAAAGAAAAATCAAAGGGTGAAAAAATAAATGGTCCAAAGAAAAAATGAAAAGAAATGAATCCCAAACAAAAAGGACCAGGAAAGTTTGCAAGTCCAAATGCCACTACTATTTCATTTTTCTATAAATAAAGCATCATGTACAGCTTGTTGAACTTTTTTCCACAATTGATGAATGGCCAAATAGCTTAATCTTGGTTAGTTCATGTTTGAATTTCCTATTTTAGAGTTAGAGAATAGAAATTTGTCCAAACTGTTTAATCTTGGCAGATAAATAGATAGGTAGAGAAGCTAAGGAGCTCAACTATTTAATCTAAGCCCTTGGAAGAAAAAAGGGCAGACTTAGATAGGCTTATCATGTAAAGAAAATAAAAGCTAAAAGGTGTTTGCTGGTCTAAATGCACCCATGGAAAAAGAAGAAAAAATGTTAGGCATAGTAGGCTGGGTAGGCAGTTTTCGTGTTGCAGAATAAGACTTGTGATTCATTTTGTCTCTCAGAATGTTCATCTTACTATTATCACAAGTACCATGGCAGATGTTGGGATACAAATCAAGCAAATCATGACTAACTCCCTTCATGTTTTGCTATGAAATCATTTAATAATTTCCCCAATGGTGTTAAGATCTGCATAAATTTCCTTAAAGCTACTCCATCTCATTTCATTTCGTCATTTTCCCTAAGTGAATTCCTACTTCACTTAGGAAAAATTATCATATTCCTTGTATAGACTCCTTTTTCCTTTTGGCCTGAGTTTCTTAAAACATTATACTCAGCGCTTGAATTTCAAAATCTCATATTAACAATTTACAAATCAACGTTTATTATATAAATCCCTATAGTTTTTCCCTATTCTCGTAATATGTATATGTATGAAAATTCCCAAATATTAAATATCCCACCCCGGTTTTATTATAAACCATATGTTACTGAACAAATGGGAATTACAGGTTTATTCGAAACCTTGTAATAACCCTTCACGTGCATAACTTTGGGATTTATTAACCTTTGGTTAATTAAATAACCAAACCCCCAACTCCTCAAACCAATTGTAAATAACCCCGATGCGTTATAAAAACTTAATTTATTGTGTGGGTACCGCACCTTAACTTTTTGTTGCCTCCATTAAGCACCCATCATCCAATTGGCGCCCTCCCATCGGACAACCGAGATCTATATCACTCGCCCTCCATCTGCTGAAAATTAACGTCCAGGGAATTGGCGGTATCGCCTCCCGTACCAGGATGCGTGTCACACTCCTGCACTGTTCATGACCCTCCCGTCTGAAACCACTTTATCCCATAAGCGGTCCGGGGTAAAATCACTTACCACCCTTCGCTACGCAACAAGATGTCCCGTCATCCACTCAATAAATGCCAAAAATCCCCGCCAAATACATTTTTGTTAAATAGATAATAAAATGTCATTTTCACCCTGATTTTCTGCAAACTGTCCTCCATGCAAAATACGTCCAGTCGACTGTTCGAGCAGTTAGCCCATCACCTGACTAAGAAACTCTAGCATCGTGCTCAACAGTCCGCCATTCGACCTACAAATTCGTAGTTTTACCTCCGCAATCCAGGGATTTAACCTATTTTTGCCCTGCAAACCTGCAATTTCACTTTTCCTCTGAAAATTATACCTGAGAAAGCCAACTTGGAGTTGAAATCAGTCTGTTTAGTCTATAAAAGATTCCTAAACCTGCTGTTTAGTCCAATTCTCCACAGAAAGCCCAAATTCCAGTTTGAATACACAAGACCCAAACATGGAAGCCCCCATAGCCCTGAATGTCGCACCCATGAACGCACCTCATAAAGACTTGAATTATCTACCCTTGGCCGACAGAGATTTCCAAATAAAAGACTTATCTGTTGACCAGAATCATCTTCAGGCCTTCTGCCAAATTAGAGATAGTCATCTAAGCAACTCTGACATTTTTGGACTATGGAAATCAAACCTTCCCATGTACTTTCTTCCCTCAATCCATGTTTTCTCAGATATCATTCACCAATGTTGTGCCAGCTATGACCCTGTCCACAGAGCAATTATGTCACCTTCAAAAACTATCCTTTTTTCCATAACTGCTGAATCCATCAATGAGATGATACATTTCCATTCCACTGAGCCCCTTGCTCGTCTTTCCATGGGATTTTTTCTTGAACAAGCTTCTCAATTGCCCAACTCAGAGATAACCCGTATTGCTCAGATGTTCATGAAACTAAATTGCCAGCCCCAAGGTCGACCGCCCTATTTACATGCCTGGTTCACTGAGACTGGAAAACTCATCCTTGACATGATATCCTTGATCTTGAGATTTAAGTCCAGTGAATATGTGGATGATATCACCCTGTTCTATTATCTATCTTTACTCTAGGACAGCGCCCTGCTGTCAAGTATGACTATGCCACTTTTATAGCCAACAAAATCCATGACCAATTCCCGAATTTCGTTAGCGAAGGAGTTTTCAAGTACACTTCTTTTATATACCATCTGTTGTTATATTTTCAGCCAGACAACTTTCCATTTTCCATCAGGAAACTGGACTCAAAATGAAATCGGAAGTCCGTGATCTTTTGGAGCTCGATCTTCCATAATTGTGACTCCCCTTATACCTATAGTGAATTCATTGACTTATTTGTATACCCAGCCTCCACTCCGTTGATAGGAACTCCTCCTCCTAGGATTATTGGTGATATGAAGAAGATTTTGCAGCTTTCCAAACAGTACAGGATAGATGACTGGCACCTCTACCAGAATCACACAGAAATCAGAATGTATGGATATGAACTATGCCCTTTCAAACTGACTAGATATGTGCCCATGAGGTTATTTGCATTAGAATATTTTAGGCAGATCATCTATGCAAACTTAATCCATTTTTGTAATGTAAAGAAGAAGGCTCAGCTGAGAATCAAAAACCAGTTAGGCCCTTATGTCATCAATTCTAGGGATGCGTGGAAAGATGCTAAAAATATCTTAGAAGACTACCTTAAATTGAAGAAGAGATTTCAGTGGGTGCCATATGACCCATATAGTTTCATAAGTGACAGAAGGGTAAGAAATAGGCTATCAGTGTATGTACATCATAGGATCCCAGAAATTGAATAGTATGCAAATGAGGAAGAATGGGTATGTTATCACTGAAAATATTTCAAAGGAAAAGGAGAGCAGAAATCTTCATCAAATTCAAGCAAGGCAGCTCCTCAATTAAGCAAGGTATTTTCTTCCAAGTTGTTTTTTCTAAAGAAATTTCAAAGGAGAAAATGTCAAAAGAAAGGAAAATATCATCATCAGTACAACCATCACCAATGTACAAGAATGACAGAAACAAGGCAGCCAGCAGTCAAGAAGAAAGATAGAGCTTTGAGGAGGATAAGGAGAAATTTTGAAACTAGCTACGAATCCACATTTTCGTAGCGCAGAAAGTGTAAAAATCCTGTTTTGCGCTACGAAATCAGTGTTTTCGCAGCGCGCTGCGAAACCCCTGTAGCAGCCTGTTTCAGCTGAAGAAACTCTGTTTTCTGCTTTTACTAGTCAATTTATAAAAGCTTTCCTGAGCAGCTGAGAACTTAATTTTGCAAACTGAAAGAGGCTTTTCTTCCTAACATGCTGCACTACAAAAACCTCTTTCCGTTTCTTCAAATTCGTTCTGAGGTGGGAGTAATTTATGGTTAAACTTGCGCTACGAAACTGCAGAAAGTCAAGCTTTGTCTACTGGTTTTAGTAGTGTTTTTCAAAATCAGTTTCTGGTCACATGAAAGGCTATCTTGGAATTATGAAGGAGGTTTATCTTCACAACATATCCAGCTACAATAACCTATCTCACTTTATTTGTATGTGTTTTCAGTTGGGAGATAAGAAGCTTTCATTGAGACCCTAATTTCAGAAAACGGATTTTTCCCTGTTTGCCACGTGTTTTTCAAGGACAGGTTCTGGACAGCTGGAGAAATATTTTAAAAAACCAGGAGAGGTTTTTGTTCTAGACATCATGGGCTACAAAAACCTCCTTCAGTTTTGTAAAATGTGTCATGGATGAAGAGATAAAAGCTCTGCAAGTTTCAAGGATCTAACCCTAAAAACAGGGAAACATGTTCCCTAAATTCTAGGGTTTCTCATCAGCAGTTGGGTGACCACGTGGGAGGCTTCATCAAATTCGACCTCATGGAGTATTAGGTGTCAAAGAATGCTTTAAATGTTTAGATAAGTTTGTTGTAATCATAATAAGGAGTTACACTCCTAGTTGCATTAGGTCTCTAAGACTACTAGTTAGGTGTCAAATACATTTAATGGTTTGTTTTATGGTTAGAATAGGTGTCACTGATGGCAAATTCGAATTCTCTTGAGGAGGGATGATGGAATCCTAATTGTAAATGCTTTATATAGAGCAAGAGGTCGAATTAGCAAGGGGTTGGATACTTTTTGGCTCAATTGCTGCTCTATGTGCAGACTGTGTATATTTTTAACCTAATGCAAAATTTCTACTTAGACAACTCAAGATTCATGAAGAGTTCTTGTATGTTATTGTTTTGATGGCATCTTCCAATACTTAAATTGCAGTGAGGTTTACTTATGATACTCAGAATTCATCAATGATGCTCTGACTTCCTTCATAGATAAACTAATTGTGTTTCACTGTTTTATATTTGCATTTCTGCACTTGAACTCTATAATGCCTTGACTTCCATGCTAGGTAGAATGTTTTGGCTTCACTACTCAAGATTCAAAGAGGGTTTTTAATGTCCTATTGTCTCATGGCTTTCCTCTTTCACTTACTTGCAGTGGTATGAATACATGTTACTTAGAATTCATCAATGATGCTCTAACTTCCTTCATGTATTTATAAACTGTGTTTCCTTGCATTGTATCTTTGTTTTGTTGATGTATAAAAACTCTCTATGCCCTGACTTCATGTTAAAGCTGATCTTGCTGTGGTACTGAACATACTTTGACTCCATAGCCCAATGGTAGCCAACCTTCATCTTTCAACCTATAAACATATACACTCACAAACTATAGAGTTAACCATCTATCTTATTCTTTAATCAAAATCTTTAACCCTTTGAGAGAGCCCTCTCAGGCTGAGGAGGCTAAGCCTCAGCCAAAAGTTTGGTTTGAAATAGTTACTCAAAGTCTTCCTGATCAACAGCCTATCAGGGGCATGATTTTGTGATAACATTTTGGTGCGTCTGCCGGGAGCCTGAAGTCTATTCATTCCCGAAATCAATGGTTGAACTTCTGAAGGTAGCAGGAGCTCAGACATCTTTGAGGCTGCAAAACTACCTTGGTGACTCCACACATCAAATAAGAAATTAGAAGGTGACTCCACTGCTAGAAGATCAGTAGCTTGATGAAGTTACAAGATGAGTTCCACTGCAAGAATGAATGCCAGGTATGCTCCTATGAATCGGTCTCATATCCCTGGTTTTCCAAATCCTATGCCAAAGGTTGATTGGTTAGAGGATCTTCTGATATTCAAAGATGAAAAGAAAGACAATGCTGCTCTTCATTTGGTTAGGTTTCATATGCATGTACGCAGTCTTAAGGTTCACTTTCCTGAGGATTGTCTCATGAGGATGTTTATGGCCACTTTAGAAGGAAAAGCATGGTCTTGGTATAAAAGTTTGGAAAATGGTTCATTATCTTCTCTTGCTGATTTCCATAATGTGTTCTATGACATGTATAAAGAGTGTCATCCTTCCTTATTGTTGCTCAAAGATTGTTGTAGACATTCTTTAAATCTCATTCAGTACTTGGAGGATTGTTATGATGATGATGAGTTTATGGATGAAGAAATTTTAGAGGCTCTTCATAACAATGCATTTCAGCACCAAGAAGAAAGTACAACATCTCATGAAATGCAGCATGAAGATCAGCAGGGGTTTACTTATGAAAACCATGTTCAATCCTCTGATATTGATGTAGAGATGCAGCAGACTTGTCAGTCTTCGGATCATTATCAAAATGAACATGATTACAAACACCAAGAAGAAATGTTGGAAGAAATTTTTTATGACCCTCAGGCAGAGGAAAAGATTGTTCATTTTTGTAATTTCTTGCAGCAGCTTACACCAAAGAATGATGATAATAATGAGGAAAATTCCATTGTTTGTTGGAATGATTCAGAAAAGCAGTTGGATAGCTTGTCAAATAGCAAATTGGATAGCACATCAAAGGGGTTTTGTGTGGCTAAGGATCAGTTGTCTAAAGAGATAGAATGTTATGATGATTATCAAACTAACCATGTGTTTTTTGACCCTATAGCTGACTACATGGAAAAGATTTACTGTTCAGGCTTCCAATTATATGTTCATCTTGAAGAACAGTTGCACCTCATGCTTCCTTGGTTATTTCAGTATCTGGTTTATTTATGCTTCAAGCACAGTAAGGAGATCCAAGTTTTAGATCAGATCGATGACTGGATTTATTGGAAGTTTCATGTTCCTTGAGCTACAAGTGGAGCTTGCAGCTGATAGGGGTGGTAGGTAGGAAAGTGCAAATAAGCTCAAGGTGACTGAGCATTTTTATTTTTCAGTAGATATAGACTTCTTTCTCCTACAGTGATCATCAAGCTTAAGCCTGAGGTGAAGGCCCAAGGAACTTAAAGAAGATGTTTGTCAAATAAATTTTTGTTCATGATAAGAGGATAAGGCACTGGAACTGCAAGTTCTTAGTGTACCACAAGGGCACACTATCCCAAGTGGAGCCACTGTTATCACTGAAAATATTTCAAAGGAAAAGGAGAGCAGAAATCTTCATCAAATTCAAGCAAGGCAGCTCCTCAATTAAGCAAGGTATTTTCTTCCAAGTTGTTTTTTCTAAAGAAATTTCAAAGGAGAAAATGTCAAAAGAAAGGAAAATATCATCATCAGTACAACCATCACCAATGTACAAGAATGACAGAAACAAGGCAGCCAGCAGTCAAGAAGAAAGACAGAGCTTTGAGGAGGATAAGGAGAAATTTTGAAACTAGCTACAAATCCACCTTTTTATAGCGCAGATAGTGTAAAAATCCTGTTTTGCGCTACGAAATCAGTGTTTTCGCAGCGCGCTGCGAAACCCCTGTAGTAGCCTGTTTCAGCTGAAGAAACTCTGTTTTCTGCTTTTACTAGTCAATTTCTAAAAGCTTTCCTGAGCAGCTGAGAACTTAATTTTGCAAACTGAAAGAGGCTTTTCTTCCTAACATGCTGCACTACAAAAACCTCTTTCCGTTTCTTCAAATTCGTTCTGAGGTGGGAGTAATTTATGGTTAAACTTGCGCTATGAAACTGCAGAAAGTCAAGCTTTGTCTACTAGTTTTAGTAGTGTTTTTCAAAATCAGTTTCTGGTCACATGAAAGGCTATCTTGGAATTCTGAAGGAGGTTTCTCTTCATAACATGGCCAGCTACAATAACCTATCTCAATTTATTCGTATGTGTTTTCAGTTGGGAGATAAGAAGCTTTCATTGAGACCCTAATTTCAGAAAACGGATTTTTCCCTGTTTGCCACGTGTTTTTCAAGGACAGGTTCTGGACAGCTGGAGAAATATTTTAAAAAACCAGGAGAGGTTTTTGTTCTAGACATCATGGGCTACAAAAACCTCCTTCAGTTTTGTAAAATATGTCATGGATGAAGAGATAAAGGCTCTGCAATTTTCAAGGATCTAACCCTAAAAACAGGGAAACATGTTCCCTAAATTCTAGGGTTTCTCATCAGCAGTTGGGTGACCACGTGGGAGGCTTCATCAAATTCGATCTCATGGAGTATTAGGTGTCAAATAATGATTTAAATGTTTAGATAAGTTTGTTGTAATCATAATAAGGAGTTACACTCCTAGTTGTATTAGGTCTCTAGGACTACTAGTTAGGTGTCAAATACATTTAATGGTTTGTTTTATGGTTAGAATAGGTGTCACTGATGGAAAATTCAAATTCTCTTGAGGAGGGATGATGGAATCCTAATTGTAAATGCTTTATATAGAGCAAGAGGTCGAATTAGCAAGGGGTTGGAGACTTTTTGGCTCAATTGCTGCTCTATGTGCAGACTGTGTATATTTTTAACCTAATGCAGAATTTCTACTTAGACAACTCAAGATTCATGAAGAGTTCTTGTATGTTCTTGTTTTGATGGCATCTTCCAATACTTACATTGCAGTGAGGTTTACTTATGATACTCAGAATTCATCAATGATGCTCTGACTTCCTTCATAGATAAACTAATTGTGTTTCACTGTTTTATATTTGCATTTCTGCACTTGAACTCTATAATGCCTTGACTTCCATGCTAGGTAGAATGTTTTGGCTTCACTACTCAGGATTCAAAGAGGGTTTTTAATGTCCTATTGTCTCATGGCTTTCCTCTTTCACTTACTTGCAGTGGTATGAATACATGTTACTTAGAATTCATCAATGATGCTCTAACTTCCTTCATGTATTTATAAACTGTGTTTCCTTGCATTGTATCTTTGTTTTGTTGATGTATAAAAACTCTCTATGCCCTGACTTCATGTTAAAGCTGATCTTGCTGTGGTACTGAACATACTTTGACTCCATAGCCCAATGGTAGCCAACCTTCATCTTTCAACCTATAAACATATACACTCACAAACTATAGAGTTAACCATCTATCTTATTCTTTAATCAAAATCTTTAACCCTTTGAGAGAGCCCTCTCGGGCTGAGGAGGCTAAGCCTCAGCCAAAAGTTTGGTTTGAAATAGTTACTCAAAGTCTTCCTGATCAACAGCCTATCAGGGGCATGATTTTGTGATAACAGGGTAGAAGGGACATTAATAAAGGAAATTAGTGAACAAGAAAAGATGGAAAAAGCTATGAAAGATCTTGAAAAAACCCTTGAACTGGACTCTTTTGGACATGTATCTTTCAAGTGGCCTCAACAATCACAAATTGGGACATCCTCTGGTGGAACTTCTCAGCAGCCTGCACAAAAAACCATCACATCAGTCACAAGGACTTCAATGGGAAAAGAGGTAGAAACTACAGAGCAGCCAATAATGACTGATCAGCCAGGGGGGTCCAAAGAACAGGAACAAGTAAAAATTCCTCTAGCCCAATCTAAAGCAGCAGAAATCCCAGCATTGCAAACTCCTCTAAATGAGGAAAGAAGCAAGAAGAGAGACAGAGAAGAGGCTGCACCTATCAGTGGACCTGCTAAAAAACCAGGAGCAAAGAGACAAAGACTGAATCCTCTGTCAAAAGAGGAAATTACTGAAGAAACGACAGACAGTCTAAGAGTTGAGAGGGTAGTTAGCCAGCAGACTTACCCAGTGGTAGATACATTAACTAGCTCACACAAACAGGAGCTAGAAAGGCAGCACAATGTAGAGGTATCATCCACCAGGCCACAAAGCAAACAGTCCTCAGACATCAAGAAAACTTTCACAGAGATAAAGGCCAGGAACGATCCCGTGAGAATTGAAATCTATAATCAATAATTGAAAATGGCCCCCTCAACCCAGTAAAGATTGATGTCTACCTATGACATCAAAGAAGGTAAAATGATAATGAGTTATTTTAAGCCAAAAGTGCAGCAACCCCAGTCAGCAGTAGATTACATCAGAACAAATCTGGAGGTCCTAGCCAAAGACATTCATCCACTGGACCAAATTGAGCTTCACAAGCATACTAGAGAAATGGTTTATTCTACACTAACTGACAAAGCAATGTTGGCCCACCAGTTGCAAAGCTCCTTAGACAACACAACAGCTCAGTTACATTGGGAAAAATCTTCTTCTCTGGCCAAGGACAACATAATCAAATATTTAGAAGAGATCATCATGGAGATGGGACATGACCTCAAAGATGCTAAAGACATAAAGGCACTAATCAAAAAGAAAGAAGAGGACATTGCTGCCCTAAGGAAACAGCTGAAGCTACCTCCTTCAAGGTACCCTCAGACTGCAAAAATCATAGAGCAGAAATCAGAGGAAGACATGATGGACCTGCTCATGAAACTCAATGAAAGATTAACTGATACAGAGTAGGCACTAGAAAAAGCATTAAAGGAGAAGCATGGAGAGTCGACCTCCCAGCCACCTGAGGTAATCCCTACAATCACAACTGCAGTCCCCTCAATAGTTGGATCAACGTCAGCTCCAAATGTCCCAGCAGCCACAACAGAAGTAATTACAGGTACAGAAACAGGAGTGACAACACCAGGCAGGAGTACAAGTATAAGCACAGAAGAATTGATAAAAGCCATGGAAGATTTGAGACTCCAAGTGTCAGAGCTGAAACAAGTAAAGGAAAAATTAGCAAAAGTAGAAAAGAGTTATGGTAAATCCAAAATAAGCGTGGCAGAGAAAATAAGAGAGGTTAAAGCATTAGAGAATAAAGTGAGAACATTAGAGAAAGATCTCACTTTGGATAAACCTCTGGCAGAAATCAAAGGAATTCTTTGGACCAACATCAATCAATACCTAAGTAATGTTTGGCCATCTATCCAAACTATCTATGAGTAGGTTGACTTAGTGAATGTAGCACACGGAGAAATTCAAAAATCAAGAGCTTTATTAAGACAAATGACTGATCAAGCCAACCGGCTCATACATTTTTTGAATTACAAAAATAGAGAACAGCTGGAACAAGTTGGCATCCCAGACAAGACAAGCACCATTTTGGAAATCAAAAGAGTTCTAACCAAGAGAACTTTAATGGAGAATTTAGAAAAAAGATGCCAGGATATGCAAGTAGAAATTAATTATTTCATGGAAAGGTTTACAGTTTTTCAGAATAAAGGGCTACTAAGTCTTTTAGGAAATAATGACCGGCTTATGAAACACGTAGATTATGTACATAAGTTGAACACATATGTTGTTGATCAATTTAGTTCATCAACAAGTGCTTTAGGAGTAAAAGCACTTTCCATGGGCCAAAGTCTCTATGATAATTTGGAGAACTTATTTTATATTGAACATGAGGTAAAACATCTGTTTCAGCTTCAGCCTAATTTTGTCAAATATATAGAAGCTGATGAAACCCTGAGGAAACTTCAGAGATATAAATTGCTAGAGCAACAATGGTGGGAAGACATGTTGGGGATTTTGTAAATTTTTCTTAGGTAAAACGTACATTTTGGGCTATTTTTCCGTGATAAAGATAAACAGAGATAAATGAGGCTCAAGCGTGTCAAAATATATCTGATCAAGGTCAAAGAATGTCCAGCAAAGATGATGCAGCCAGCGCAGAGTATCAGTCAAAGATAGTTGTAAACCGACTCGCAGAGCCTACCCCCAGCACATCCGACGAGGATGGAACAGCCAACGCAACATCGATTCATCTTTTCCCTATTTTCGAGATGGTTTGTCTCTATCTTTTTGTAAATAAGGGATTAGTCATCATTAGATATTATCTCTATCAGATATTTTGTAAGATATTTTGATATTTTGTATAAATGCCTCCCAGACGAAGTATTTGGGGTTGGTGGGTATTCATAGATTTTGCTGTAATACTGAAACTTTGGAATAAAAAAGGCGGTTGGAACCATTTGTTGTCTGGCCTACTAGATCAGGAATTGATGCAGAAGACTTGTCACAGAATTCTTGAATCAAACTCTAGATCAATAAGTCCCCTATATCTCATGTTTTACAGTTTTCCTGTTTGTTATATCATCTGTGTTTCATAATATGAATGGTAAAGAAAATGATTAATTCAGAAATTTCTTACACTGCACTCTGTTTTCAATATTTATTATTCTCTGTGTTTTCTTCAGAATTAATATAAGGAGTGAATTCTTAGTGACTCATGCTTCCTGATTCTTGCATATTGATTATTTGCTAAGGAATTCTTAACTTCTCCTTGACAGTAATCATCCATTTTCCCTCTATCAATATGTTGAAGGATTATTAACTGCCCTTCAGCCATCTGAGTCCATTCCATCTAATTTCAGCCTAGATTTGTTCCTTGTTTGACTACCTTTCTCTGTGGTACCATCCTCTGTTAATAAACCAAATCCAGAAATCCATCCTTCTTTGACTCCATCATGCCCAATGGACTGAACTATTCAGTTTGCCTCACTGTTCTATTGGATTCCACCATCCAAACTCAAAACAAAACCCTCAAACTTCATAACTAGCCTAACACAATTCAAAATAAAGCTAAATCATAAAGAGAGAGCCCTCTCTGGATGCAGATTGGCTAGAATCTATATCTAAAAGATTGGTCTGTGGTTACCTCGGTCGTATTCCCTTTCTTACAACTTTGGGGAACAACCTGAGTGATAACAATACCTATGATATGGACTCCATTTTCAAATATTAATGAAGCAAATTTTGTGATTCCAAGCGGAGTTATGTGTGGTATGTTCTCCACTATGTTTATCATTTAACATATGTTTATCTTCCTCAAAACTTGTGTAAAGAAGTTGTTGGTTTCACTCTAAAGCTATGGATTTATTTATGTTATAGTGTAGCAATGGTACTTGTGCAGTTATAGATTTACCAGTGTTATTTCATGACAAGATGTACCCATGACAATATAGAGTTAGAAACCTTAAAATGCATTCCATAATTTCTGCATTTTCATCTCCTTGTTCTTCCAAAGTTATTTTGGGATTCATTGCTTAGGATTTTGTGTTCTCTAGCCCTTTACATTGAATTCTTTTACTTACTTTATCTCTCTCCATTTTTACTACAACGACAAATACTCAGTTGCATTTTACTGTGTGTCGGCCACCATATCAAGACATTTATCATTTGGGATGAGTAATGTTTTCTTGCATATACATATGTGTATGTTTAAGTCTACTTGGGTGAAGGGTGATTGAACCAAATTCTAAATCAGTATATTTCCAATTATATTAAATATGGTGTGAAATAAAAATCTCAGTAAATCCTCAAAACACTCTTCTAAGATCTCCTAGGCATTGATGCTTTCCTCAACCTGGGGGTCATCCCTAGGAGCGACAATAGGATCCATGTTCCTAATGGGGCAAAAATGCCACCTGTTTAATCACCCTCAAGGGGGTCTCGGACAGGCGGGGGGAGGTGGGGGGCGATGTCGACTTTTATGAGCCCCTCCTGGCAAGGTTTCAAGGGCAGTGCCCATGAAGCAAAAAAAATAGATGAACTTTTTCCCTGTAAAGTATTATAATTTCGTAGTCAATATGGTTCATTCATTAGGCGGATGATCTAAAGGAAGAATTTATGTTAATTTAGGGTTTTTTCCCCTGGAAGGAAATCCTTGATTTATATGAGGGAATTGTATTGTGGTTGTATTATTATTCTCAGCGAGAGAGAGAGGAGGTTGTATGAGAGCAAAGATGAAATTACAATGGATTTGTTGTAGCTTGTATCTCTTCATTTTGTTGGATAATATAAAAGTAAGGACTGGTTGTTTCTTGTTAGCTTATTGGGGCCTAACCCAGGTTCAAAATTGATTTAGCCAAACAAATCCATAAACTACCGGCCCTTTCGGCAATAGTCTGTGGAGTGCGGACTAAGGTCTCACCCAAGGTAGTATGGAAGGGTGTTGGAACCAGGTTTCCACACCCTTGGGATGTCTTGATGGGTTTCGGAAGGCTCGCAATCCCACTCTATGTGCTGCACTACTTCCACGTAGCTATCTGTCCAGTGCAACTACCTTCGTGCGGCTTAAATGAAGAGTGCGAATGTTCTTTACCCCTTACTGTGCTTATTATTATTATAGATCTTGAATTGAATTAAGTGGGCCCAATACTTTCATTTACCATTCAACATAAACAGACATGTGCACAATCATAAATTGTAAATAGATACATAAACATAAATATAGAAACAGATACATGATGTTCCAAAACCGACTTATCTTTATTAACGCTTTTTCCAGTTACAATCCACAACCTACCCTACGCACACAGCTGCAGACTCTACTAGGCCTCCGCGCACACAGCTGCAGAGCCTCTTTCTACTACTACCACCATGACTCGAACTTCGCATTCAAAAACCCATATCACTTCAAATCAGAACCAAAAAACTACTTTCTACCCTTAGAGCCTCGCTCAATTTATACATTCCCATGGTCTGCGGACCATGGGTAGGCTGACACATTCTATATTAAATTACAATATTTTTAGGGTGGACTACTCTAGAATCTCGCGCTCTGTGCCCGCATTTTGTGGGGTCTTTACATTACATTGACCCAAAACTTGGCTTTAAGCCCTGCCCAAAATTTCTCCATGGACATAGCCCAAATTGAGTGAAACACGTATATCTGTGTCTCTCTTGTTTTATGCATGTATGTATTTCTGTTTCCATAATATTTTATGTATTTCATTGTTGTGTTAATTAATTTATAACATTTTTTATCTATGCCAACCTTTTATGTCACTCTACTATTACTGAGCGAGCATTTTTGACATAATTTTTCTCTTTCTTTCCTTTGCTAATAATAGAATTTTTTTACCTCAAAGTGTTCCCAATGTTAGTAGATCATTTGGCATTATTGTTTTTGAGTTCTATTTTTCAATAGAGAGAGTAACAAGGGTTTATAGGACTACGAGATATCTTCCCTAGCTCATAAGTCAACTATCATGATATTTTATATGCTCATTTGTTAGCTTCTAGTAGTCCAAAGGACTTTCACACCGATAATGCTTTCATGCTTTCTCTGAAACAAGGAGATATGATTACTATTTCAACCCTAACTATGTAATTATTAAATATTTCGAATTATGTAACTGCTAATATTTAAATTTTAATGCTTTTGCTTGGTGCTTACAACTTTTTGGAGTTTTTCTTCAGGCAACACTTCTTTTCTTAAGAAACTAGTAAATTCAGGTACCAGGGTTTCTTATTACTTTGGATTTCCTTGCAACAGAAGCCTTCTTTTATTCTAGGCAATGCCAACTACAAGTAATTCATTGGCTTGGTATATTTTCCATATATTGGCTTCCCTGTTACTTTTGTAGTTATTCGATTATCACCTATTGGCATAATATTGTATCGCCATGTAAGTTTCTCTTCTATCTAGTATTTTAGATATAGTATTTCCCAGGTTAAGCCAATAGGGAAAATAATCTTCAAGGAGGAAGGGTTTCATAATGTAGTATATTTTTTTCTTAGATATTGTACATACCCTTAACTGGTTTTTTGACTGGTATTTTACTAAAAGGATGTTGTTGTTATTTATTTTATTTCGGGGGTTTTCTCCTTAACCTTATGCGCGAGCCATTTACAAGTTTTTCTTTCAGTAATTTTTGGGGTTTCTGTGTATCATTACACCAAATAGAAGTTACTACTTATTTATTTTAGTTATTGTTGTGTTCTTATTCATTCCTTTCTCACTTTTTGCATTGTTTTGATGCGGATGGAGAAAATGTTAAATTTTTTATTGACTATTACATGTAAATTTTACCACCATAAATTTTTTCTGTATAATTCCTCATTTGGTTTGCTAATTATTTCCTCATTCAAACTTAATGTCACTAATTTAAATTTATATTTTGTTTCTACATAGGTACTGCTACTCATTTTCTAGTGAGGAAATTTTCCTTGGATGATTTTAGAATATCAGTCATCTTTGGCTCTCACGATGTTTAATTTTTCTATTACCAAATCGAAGTTCATCTTTTCTATACCGGATTTTCATGATTCTAATATATTTTGGAGAATTGATAGTTATAATCGCTTCCCATATTGGAATTTTATTAAAGGCTTAATGCATCTATTGTACCAAGACCTTCATTTCCCCCCCTTTGAGGGTTTTCAGTGACCCTCCAATATGGTGTTTTGGGATGTATATGAGTCTTTGAAACCTTTTTTGTTTTAAATATTAATGAGTATGTTTATTAATTTCCTCTTGATTTATTTTTTCCATAGGAAAAAAGCGGTAACCTTTTATTTAAAAAATGAAAAGTTACGCAAAGCATATGCATTGAAGAATTTCCAGAAGTTTCCCATTTGGGCTCGAGTGCTTTCGCACACAATGCAACGTAGCGAGGCTACCGTGCATTTAGAAAGAATGAAAGAAAAGAAAAAAGAGAGGAGGAAAGGACAGAAAAAAACTAGTTCTCGGGAGTGAGTAGTGGACTCACACCTCATGTTTTTCTCCCCTTATTCTTTTCAACCTTGCGCCACTCACCTTGGGTGGGCTCGATCGAAGCTAGGACTAACTATGTTTATGCTTTCTATGGAGCTGTATCCTTGTCTGAGTCTGAAGTATCTGAGGGGTGATGCCTTTTGATCCCTCCCATACTCAGATCCTTGCTTGTCTTCTCTGCCTGATTTGAATGGAGTTGTGAAACCTTGTTGGCTTATGTGTTTTCCTTTTGAGTCTCCTTTCCTTGGGTAGGCTCCGAATTCTCTGTGGGAGTAACTTCCTCCTCTGCTTCTGATTCATCATCCTCTGAGTCAGGAGGGGGAAATTGCCACCCTTTCCACTGCTTCCCTTTCTGCTTCTTTTTACTGTTTGCTTTCTTGGCTTCTGGGCATGTACTTTGCAAGTGTCCTGTCAGCCTACAGTTCCTGCATCTGAAAGCAGTGTTTTCGTAGTCTAGTCCTTGCAGCTAGTTTTGTTGCTTGTATACCAGCCTTATACTTTCCGGAAGTCCTTTACTTAGATCTACTTCCACACAAATGCGTGCAAAGGTGTAGATCCTCTCATCTGTCCTTTCTAGATCTGTTTTGATGTATTTCCCTATGTTGTTCCCAATTCCTTCCAAAACTCATTCACTCCAAAAGTGAAGAGGAAGGTTATATAGGCAGACCCAGACCGGCATTTTGGTGACAGTCATTTTGTTTGGATCAAAATCTGGAAACCATGGGGTCATAAAAAGACCCGATGTTCCCCAAAAACAAGGCCCTGCACTGATGATTTTATCTCTGACATCCATGGATGAAAATTTAACAATGAAAAACCCCTTGGAGCATAGATGTATATCACATTCCATGGTCCAAGTGGTGAAGATCCAGTGAAATAGATCCATTGGCTTTGGTAAAAAACTGTTAAATTTGCAAATTAGGGCCTGCGTTTCATATGACTTAACGAAATCTTTAAGTCCTGTAGAATCAAATTTTAGGGATGGGGTTTGCCCTAGCTGATCTACTATGTATGGCCTAGGTGTATATCCACCTTGATCTGGAGGGGACCCTGGATCTCTGTTACCCTGTAAGATGTTTTTGTAAGAGGAGCCTCCCTTGGGTTGATGCTGAGCTGTTGTCTTTTTCCCCTTGTCTCCTCCTGAGGAGCTTGAATGTCCCTAGGGTAGAGCACCTCCTCTCAGCCTAAGGTTTAGAGAAATGGTTGTTTCTGGTCTAATATCGTAGTTTTTTAGGGTTCTTCTATCCTGAAGGGACCACCTACCACTAACCAAATGTTGGATCTGAATAGGGTATCCCATCAATGCCCATATTTGCTGTTTCAACTGCATAATGGTGTTTTCTGCATGTACCCACACTAGACTGGTTTTCCCCACAGGGCGTTTAATAAAAATCTGAAAACAAGTTGATGTTACCTGTTGCCTAGGTTCTGGCTGTGATCCTAGTCCGCCTAACCCAGTATTGCGCATATATCCCTTATGCACCGGTGAGTTGCGAGGCTTCAAACCCTCAGCTTTGACCCTCGTTGCCACATCCTTGTCAGTTATGATTCCAGAGCATAAGGCGTTGTGATCCATGAGCAGAGCCGCATCAACCCTGCGCATGGCCATATGACGGCAAGCTTCGTACACCGACGTGCCCTCTGTAATAGTGAGCGCCTTGAACAATCTCAGCCTTTTCATGGTATCTTGGCACATCTGTTGATTGTGAGCTGGATCGGTTAGATCCAGGGCTGATCCAGGGTTTTTGTGCCTTTCCCCAGTGGGAGAGAAAAACCCGTCTCCATACAGCAGCCTTTCTTGGGTTGCAGTGGCAGATCCGGTGGATAGACCTGCAGATCCAGCCCTGATGCTGCCGAAAACCCCATTCCTTTGCTTCCATCTATTATTGCTCAGTGAAAACGACATTCCTACACGTTGCTGGAGGTGGTTTGCTCTGGCCCCTTCTGCAGTGAGCATGGATGTTGCGTCATTCTTGATTATTCCACGTTTCAAAACCTTCCGTCCTCCAGAGCCAAGATAACTTGCAGATGTGGGTGCGTGAAGGGTCATGGCGCAGATCTGGGCGCCATGCATTGATTTCTCCTGGCCTGGATTGCCTTCCTCGACATCTTTTGAGCTGAAGCGATGGGTTGCAGAGGCAGCCATGGGAGAAGCGTTATCCTCGGCTCCTAGGTTAGGTACGTTCTCTTTAATTTTCTCTCTTGATTTATGTACTGGAACTTTTTATGTTCAAATGTATCAAATGAATTACATATGTTCTTTTCCTTTTCTTTCTTTTCTATTTTAAATATGTATAATTCATTATTCTCTAAATAAAGTATTATTTCTTTTCTTTAAGAATTACTAATGCATTCCTAATATGAAGAATAGATTATATGTACCAAACAATTCTTTTCCTTTAATGGTTATCAAGTCTCTTCTCATTAGAACTGTAGATTACAATGGGGAGCAATAAAATTTTGTCATCCTACCTATTCTACTTATACATCTTAACTATGTATTAATATAATTCTTATAGTTACAACAAAAATAACTTTTACCCAGAAAAGGGCTTATTTTCTTTTTGTTTTCAGTCAATACTTTGAATGCAAACAAAATATAACTATATGCAAATAGTTCACATAACCACTCTATCTTTTGCAAAAGCTATAAATAATACTCTAAATTTTATATCATTTCTTTTGTAATCACTTCCAAAATTAGAAAAGAAGAAAATAACCCCTTACATCTTACATTCTTATGTTTAAAAAAGATAAATTTCTTTAATATATTTTATTTCTTGTTCACAGTAAAACATAATAATTATGGTAATTAGGAATAATTTTTTTATTTCACTGAACAAGTAAACTAATATGATAGGTAAAGATGTTGACTTGATCAAATATCAAAAATTAATATTCAAGTACTTGGCTACTCCCAAACTTGACACAACCACTATGGTTGTCCCCCCGAGCATACCAAAATTGCAACTTTTTATTTTCTATCTACTACCTCTTGCTTCTCTTCAGTGTATTATTCTCTTAAAATGAGACAAAAACAAGTAAAAACAATAGATATCCTCCCATCTTTTGGTGGTTAATAACTACCTCTTCCTCATCAATAGGCGGAAGTTAGTTATATACTCATTAATGAGCTCTTATTTCCCACTTTTGGGGATAACTCCCTCTCTTCTAGGAAATAATTAATTGGCAAATACCATTATTCCTCAATTAAATCTAATCATTCAAATTAGATTCCTACGACTAATTAATGTGTAATAACACTCTCATAATTAAATTGAATCCTTTTTCTCTTTCGACATTTGCACTCAATAATTAATTTGCTAGATTTTTCTTTATTCACAAAAATAAAAACATCTTAATTACAGCTTTACAATAACTTATTATCAACATTAAATTTCTTGATATCAAATTTTTCCAATTGTATTTTAATTTTCCTCCTAACAAAAATAACCATATGCACACATAATAAAAAAAAAACATTAAGCTGAGGAATATCACAACTACACGTTTTAATAATTATGGATATTTTCTCTATTGGAGCACCTTAGAAATTAAGGACACCCTAGATTAAGGTCATCTATAGTAGACCAAGTGTTCTAAAACCTATGGGAAGTTTGGATGAGATAAGGAAAGGTTTATTTATATGAATACATAGGTTCTATAGAGGCTAAGTTGAAGAAGAGGGCTAGATCTAGGAGGTTTCAAGCTACTATAGTAGCCAATGAGGCATCTAGTCATCCATTGCAGAATTTTGAGGTGGTTGTGGCTTAGAGAAGGGATAAAAAGTCATCCAGTAGCCCTGGTTAGGGTAGAAAAGAAGACTACAAGTAGGATGAACCTAAAGGAGGAAATTTGAGGGCTAGAAAGTGCCTAGATTAATTGGACCAAGTGTTAGAAGGAAGATCAAGTGCTATAAAGAAATCTATTAGGAAAAGGAAGGGGCCAATAGTAAGCTTGACAATAAGGATGAGCATCTAACTTAGAAAAGGAAAAATGAATTTAAGCTTGATAACATTGAAGATGGACTTCATTCATTCATAAAAGGAAGAAATGATCAAGAGGGGATTTAACAATTCTCTACAACCCTTAACAATTTCTTTCTTAATCAAGAGATGAGTACTTAATATTTCTCTCCGTTGATTATTATTATAATGTTATTACTTAGTTAGCCTCTTGTATTTGCAAGTTTTTCTTGGTTATGATTATTTCTTCCATGGTCTCCCGAATAAGGTTTGCAGGTACATCATGAAGGTTTCCAAGGCAATGATTCTAGTAGCAGATGGAAACATCAAGAAGAATAATGCAAGGCTTGTGACAAGAGACTTCTCCCAGTAAGAGGGGGTGGACTACAAGGATAGTTTTACTCTAGTCACTAGATGAATAAGATTTTTTTTATGACCTAAGGGCTCAAGCATAGACTCAGTGAGATTGATTTATGTTCAAGAAGGGAGAGATTGTATGGACATCCAAGATCATGCCAGACGACTAGAAGAGCTTCCAGTTCATAGGAAGCATCAATGGAAGAAGGACTTGCTTACATGACAAAGGAAAAAATAATAATAGAAGGACTTGCCTACATGACAAAGGAAACATCCAAAAGGACATGGCTATATCACTTAATCCAAGACATGGTACATAGAAGAGTAATAGAGCTCTAGTATATATCCATAGATGAGCATATTATGGGCATACTTAAAAGAAAACCTTAGTATGATGTTGAATATCTTCCTCAATGGGAGATAATGATGAGGTGTTTGTAGAATTGGAAAGGCCATCTCCTAAAGCCATAAAGGACTTTGGCTAGTTCATAAAGGAATTTGACCAGGGGAGATGGATACATTCACCTGTGAAGCTAGAAGGACTTGGCTAGGTCATAAATCACTTCTACCAGAAAGGTGAATGGAAAAAGGTAATTAGAGAGGACATTATATGATACATTCACCTCTGAGGCCAGAAAGAATTGGCTTCTAGAAGAACTTAGCTAGGTCAACCAGAGGTGAATGTCCTAGGGAAAATATAGGATTGGACATGCATTAACATGAGAAGATCATAAACTCTTCTTAAGGAAGGAGAAAGTTTATCCTAAGGAAGATATGTTGCATTCAATGAGAATACCTCTATGACTAAGAGGGAGTTTTCATTCTTCTCTAGCATCAGGAGGTATTCTCGTAGGCCAAGAGGCCTCCTAAATCAGCCTAGAAAAGTTAGGTAAATTAAAATAAAATAAATTTTATTTTTTGGGTTTCAACTAGGCTCACGAGGCCTCCTAAATCGGCCTAGAAAAATTAGGAAAATTAAAATAAATAAATTTTATTTTTGGGTTTCAAGTAGGCTCAAGAGGAACAAGTCATCCCCACCATGAAAGAGTTTATCCCCTGGGGTAAATGCACCCATTCGACTTTTATATATACACATGGTGTGGTACTTCATTTGTCTCACTTAATCGCCATCTCTCTTCTATAGAAGACACTCGTGAAAGCAGAAAAAGGATGAAGTGACATAGATTTCTAGAAAATTTATTGTAAACCTTGTTGAAGAAGAATTTATCCTAGAAGAAACATTGTTGGATTTTTTCCGAAGTTTGGGTTTCCCAGGGAAAATTTTGTTGTCTCTATTGTGCATGGTTGTCTTTTTCTTATATTTATTTTTCTACTATTTCCATTGCTTTACTATTGGTATTTTCAAAGTATAATTTCTTAAAAGTATCGATGACATAAGAAGAATTAATTAAATATTATTAGAAGTGATTATTATATTAGAAAAATAATTTTATACTCTACATCTTTGTAGAAAATTCAACAAGCGTATGCAAGGAAGGTTTGTGAATTAATTCCATAAATATGCCGAAGTATATTATTTTTCTTAGTATTTGAAATGGGTTGTGTAGGAGTTTTGATTGCTCGTGGATGCTTTTGAGGAGTAGGTAATTGCAGATTTTGTGTCTGGTTAAATTGTGGATGAAGCTAGTTAAATTTGTTTTGAGGAAATTGTGGGTTTTATGAAAGATAAGGAGATCTACTCTTGCCATCATATAATGGAACACACCGAATTTTCTACCAAACATGTTGTGGTTAAGGCATCCAAGGTTGCCATGGTATAGGAGTGTTCGACATTTGATTAGGGAAGAAAGGAAATTGAGGTGTGGTATTTTGAGCCATACCTAAAGGCTAGTGTTGTCATGGTTTATGAGATGCCATTGCATATAATTAACTTGTGGGCTCCTACTCTCCTTGATATTTTTCTTTGATTCCCAAAAATGAAGGGAAGTTTTTGTAGCATGATGTTCTTCACATATGGAAAAAATTTCAACACTATCCAGTGAGCAAGTTCTGAAGGGATGTTTATCTTGGCATCCAGAATAAAATATGGCTAGAAAATTTTTGACTCCTCCTACTTCTTTCTAGCATATAAGGTATCTAATTGTGAACTCAATGTGTTAAATTTAGTTTTAAAATCCTAAATCAGACTACCAAATTCAATCTTTGTGACTCTTGTTCATGTTCCTATAGTAGATCTTGCAAATCTAGAAGGGGAATATCTAGAAACATCCCCAAATATTGTTAAATTTATAACCTATATACATTCATCTCTTATTCATTTTACCAATATTTTTTTTTTTTTGCTTCATTGTTAAGATTATTATTATTTGATCTTTGAAAGTTATACTGGAATCGCTCTACATAGTCCTCCAAGCTCTCATCCTCCTTCTAAATCATCTTCAAGATCTCTTCCCTGAGTTCTATACCCTTACAAGAGTATTAATACTTCTTCAGGAACTCTTTTTGCATGCCATCCTAGGTTTGAATACTATTTTCCTTGAGGCCCATGAACCAATGGAAGGGTTCCCCCTTCAATAAGGTAGGAATGTTTTTTTAGTTTTACACATTTGTAGAGTCATCATAGCTCCTGTAAAGTATATGAAACTCAAATAAAAATGCATTAGGATCTTTTCTTGTCGAACCATGAATGTTTGATATAGTAGATGGGGGGATTTTCTTTGCTATTCCATTAGGATCTCTAATAGGGAAATCAAAGGTAGTCATTCCTTCATAGTTAGATTTTGTTGCTTCTTTGTCTATCATTTTGTGTTGCGGGATAAGGGGTTTTTCTATAGATTCTTCCAAAGGATATTTTTATTCCTTAGCCTTTTCCTTTGAAATTTCACCTCTAGTTTTCCCTAACAGTGGGTTAGTAGGATGGGTGGTGCTCATTGCACCATTAGGTGTAACGAAAGGTTTTACTTTCTTCTTATTCATTCCTTATTTTTTACCCTTAACCCTACCTATAAAAACTTTACCATTTTAAAAGAATTAATCTAATGGAAAAAAAAAAATTACACTACTGAAAATCCAACAAGACAAGGACCTGCGGAGACTCATTAGTGCAATAGCACTAGATTTCACCTTTCACCTTCCTTTTCCATATTCTCCTTGAATGTTGGTCAGAAAAATTGTAAAAATTGTGTGCTTCACTTTGAGATCAATCCCTTCACCACCTCCTTAGCAATGATGCCGAAATGTCAAGAAAATTATACAACAATAATTTGATACATTTATTGTCAATGTTGGTCAGTAAGCTTGTGGGGTACCACACAATATATATGCAGAAAAAATCTTGAAGACACACAAATTTAATTATAAACTATTCTCAAAACCAATTGCTCATCCGACAGTCAATATTCGAAGGAAGAATTTAGGTTGAACATAAAATTACAATCAACAGTGCTATGATGGATCCACTTTGTCAACTAGATTTACAAACTTCATTTTAAAACATGTGTAACATAGACAAAATTAATATCTTCAATAAAACAATCCCCATGAGAGTTACCTATTAGAGAAATCAATGAACAAAAGATTGCATAAATTGTAGTTCTAGTAGTTCCCTATTTAGAGAGTCATGAATTATACTAACAATTATTCCAACATGAGATATTTGTTTAATGATCCTTAGCAAAAACACACACACAACATAGTAAAATTAATAACATAGTTCTTAACTATTGATTCTTGTTGGGATGGGGTACCCGGGTCAATTTGAGGGTTAAGCTAACCCAAGTTTTGATTATTTTTTGTAATTAATGTAAATTCTCTATGATTTGTGGATGCAGAGCGTGTAGATGATTAGGAGTCAAATGGGTTTAGCCCCTTGTTTCATGTAAAGTATGAGTCGGTTTTGAGATCCTCCCATGGTCTACGAACCATGGCATTAAATGAAAAAGGCTATAAATAGGTGTGTCTTAGAGAGTATAAGGCATATGTTTAAGATAGTGATTGATGATGGCTGGGAAGTGATAGCAAAGAGAAGTGGGTCAGATAGAAGAAGAAAGGCTCTGCAGCTGAGTGCGTAGAGGCCTAGGTAGAGTCCGTAGCTGAGTGCACGGACCCTTGCAGCTGAGTGCGCAGGGTAGTTTTGAGTATGTAATCCGGAATTGAAGATCAATAAAGACAGTTACCGAAGAATTCTTATGTATATCAGTTTTATCTCTGTTTCTGTTAATGCTATATGTTGTCTATGAATAATGTTTTTATGGAATATTGACTGAAAGTTGTGCTATTCTCTTGAATAAGAGTTAATGATGTATGCAAAGCATGTTTATGTATTTTCACGAAGACTCTAATGAATTCTCTGATGTTTACTAATAACTTAAGTAAATCTGCGTGAACCCTAATCTAGGACTACTCTTTGATGTGCATGAGTAGATAAATTGGTTGTTAAAGGTCCGCAAATACTGAGCTTAGACCTTCGCGAAGTTATGAAGTCTATTTTAATAGAGTTGCAACAGCGTGCCTTAAGGGTGTATTGATCTACACGAAGGAAGATCTGAGTTGCTAAAAGACATCACACTAGTCTCTAGATGCAAAAACTTAGTTCTAGCACCCCCCCATACTGCTTCGGGTGAGACTACAGCCTGCGCTACGCAGGTTGTTTCCAAAAGGACCAGTAGTGTAGGGTTTTGTTGGTTGGTGCAACTAACTCTGAACCTGGGTCAGGACCCCTTAAGCTAACAAATGGTTCTGTTGCCGGGACCAAGATCTACTTGAAAGAGATGTGTGATGTCGCATCATTGGAATCTCACCAAGAAGGAAATTGAAAATTGGTTGGATCAGAGGATTCACAAGTTCGCGGTGCAATAAAATAGGAATTCGTGTCTGTTAAAGGAAGAGTGGTTGAACATGTATCTATATATAGAGATACACTAGAGCTTCTCTTGTACCTTCCCCATTAAACTATATGAGAGGTTGGAAAAATTGACAGATAGCCAAGGAAGGTGGAAGCTCGATAATATGATAGTGTGGACTCCAGAATTAGTGCAATGGTTAGAAGCCTCTAAAAAAAGGATCGCACAGGCTGTCGATCACTAGATCGATCGAATTATAGGAGGATTTGTTACATAATTTGCATTTGATACCTTAGTCAGCTACAGCGAAGCGGAGCGACGATTTTTCAAAGGACCATGAGGTAAGTACTTAAGATATTTGAATATGTGGTGTTAGCTACCTATACCAATAGGTTTCATTTTTCATGATTGGCAGGGGAAGTGCCAAATATGCTCTACTTTGGTGATGCAAAGATCTCATATTTTTGTGGAAAACACCTATCTACAGTTGTTTGATACTGTCCTACTTCTAAATGGGTGATCCAACAGTCTAAACTGGGTCATGCCATATTTCAATTTTTGTTGTAGATTAGAGAAAGAAATCTGTCCAAACTGTTCAATCTTGGCAGATTAGTAGTTAGGTAGAGAATGAAGGTTCCCAACTGCTTAATCTGGGGCCTTGGAAGTAATAAGGCTAGCCTTAGATAGAAAATCAAAAGAAAATGCAAAAAGAAAAGAAAGAGAGCAATTGAGGGTTTGCCAGTATAAGTGCACCCTCCCTGAAGTAATAAAAAATGCTAGGCAATAGAATGGGTAGGTAGAGGGGGTTGCAGAAGCATGATTTCTTTCATACCACTGGCCTAAGCAAAGGAAACACATGGTAGCCAGTGCAGATCTTCCTATTCAGCAATTTTGTGGCAACAAAGTGAAGCATGTCTAATTTCCCAATCATTCCCTATCAAACTTCTTTCTAACATCCCACTATCACCTTGGTTCATGACAGAAATCAAACTCATTTGTTGATTCTTGTTATATAGAAGAGCCACATTTCTTGTGTAAAAATCTTTTCATTTTGATCTACTCTCATAACTAAGTTTGTTCCCAAAAAACTTAGTGTTTGCTTCCTCTCTTCCATATCTCCCATCCAATACTAACTACTAACTCTATCATTACTTAACTCCCTATGTTCCCCTTTTCCCTATTATTATATCACTATTGTATATAAAAACCCCAAAATATGTATATACCCCTTCCCTTAGGCAATATAGCCTTATAGCTCCAAAAGGTCAGAGCGCAAAGGAATTGAAGCGCGAAAGGCAAAATAGCGCTAGAACTATGTCTCGGGATTAAATCAAGACTTGCTTGGTTTAACAGCCCTAACCGCGTTTTATTAACCAAATGTCCAAAACCCATTTTGTCCACAAAACATTGTAAAAACCCAAAAACCCGCCGATGGCTAAAGTCCCGCCCTGGCGCGCATTCCCAGAAAAAATAATTGTTTATTATCCGCTCCCCGCTGTATTGTCCGATCAGATCTGCTCCCCGTCGACCGTCGGATCTGGGCCCTCCCATCCGACGGTCCTCCGCAATATCGGGCTGCCTCCGATGGCAGTACTTTAGTGCCCGAAAATGTCAGAATGATGACGTAGAGCGCTGGACATGCGTCACAATTTAATTGTATCAGGCGGCCTCCTGCCAAAAACGCGCCCCTACGTTAAGCGGTCTGAAATTACCGCTTACCACCTTCTGTTTACCGCCTGCCAAGTCAACCCTACGTCACCTCCACGCCATTACCGAGTCAGCACCACATCAGCGCCCGACCCGTCATCGCTCCGAGCTGTCTGCCACGTCCCCCGTCCACGTGGATCCCTCACAGACCGCCACGTCATCATTCCGTACCATGACCCCACCTATGACGTTATGCTGAAGTCACCCGATAAAAGCGCGCCAAAGGCCAAATTTTCTATATTTTTGCCCAAAATCACGTTTTTTCGCATTTTTCACCAAAAAACTACTATGCCTCCTGCATGAAATTTCACGACGTTCTCGCCGCCAATCTGAAGAAACTTATTCAAAGCCGTGGCCGCCCAGAATTTAGCTTGGATAAGCCTCCACCCATCGCGCCGTGACCAGGTATTTACCAATTCTTCCTGCACCTGGTTCAGTTGGTTCTTCGCTGTAAAAAATGCCCGGAACTGCCTTTTTTCCTAAAACTCAAGCTTCCTCGTCCTGCAAGTGATTCAATTTCTTCCAAGAGTGACCAATTGTGCCCCTTTTTACACCAGAACTGCCATGTTTTCGTTGAAAATCCTTTTTACATCAATTCGCCGCTCAAGGTCGCATTTGCCTACATTCCTAAGTGAATTTCTGCTTGAAAAGCACCAAACACATGGAGACATCGGCAGCTCTAAACATTCCACCTTTAAATGCCCCACACAGAGAGCTAGAATGGCTGCCCCTGGCTGATAGAGACTACCAGATGGCAGAAGTAATCCCAGATTACATCAGATACCATATTCATTTAATCAATGAGCTAAAAGCCAAACATCTCAATGGAATTGATATTCTAGGGATTTGGGACTCCAATTTGCCCATTTTCAATCTTCCTCAAGTCAATGTCCTCCCAGATTTAATCCATCGATGCAGTGCCAACTATGATCCATGTCAGAGAGCTGTCCTCAGTCCCTCAGGCTCAGTCTTGTTCTATGTCACCCCTGAGGCTATAAATCAAATGCTGCACTTTCATACTATAAAGCCATTGACTCCTCTATCCATGATGCATTTGATAGACCAAGGAGGCAAGCTGTCCAGTGCCCAAATCGTAAAGATTAATCAACTATTCATTCAATCAGGCTCTCAAACTGTGAGGTCTCCTCCTATTGGAAATGCATATCTCAATGAGTTGGGCAAGATTCTTGTGGATATGATCAGTTATATCCTGGGTTACAGGTCAACTGAGGATGTTGATGAAACCATTCTGGCTATGATGTCTGTCTTCTCTTCTGGAAAGCCTCCTTCGGTTCACTATGATTATGCTACATTCATTGCCAACAAAATTCATGAGCAATTGATGAATTTAGAGAGGGAAAGGATGTTTAGATACACTTCTTACATCTATCAATTGTTCCTATTTAATCAGCCTAACAGCTTCCCTATTACTCTCAAGAAGTTTGATGCCTAGGGGAACCAGAGGTCTGTGGTATTTTGGTCTTCAATCTTTCATCACACATCTTTTTCACCATATAGCTACTGTGAATTCATAGACCTTTTCATCCATCCAGCCATGTCCTTGCTGTTGAGTTCTCCTCCTCCAAGATTGATAGATGAGATGCAAAGAATCCTCCAGCTCTCAAAGGCCTACAGCATTGGGGATTGGTACTTTTACCAACACCATACAATGATCAGGATATATGGTTGTGAGTTAGCCCCATACAGGCTACCAAGATATGTCCCTATGATACTTTTTGCTTTAGAATATTTCAGACAGTTTGGAAATGCAGACATGATCCATTTCCACAGCAAAAATAAAAAGGCACAGCTCAAATTCGAAAACCAGCTAGGCCCATTTATTTATAACAAAAGAGAAGAGGCATGGAAAGAAGCAGATAAGATCCTGAAGTGCCTCGAGTTGCAAACCAGTTTCCTCTGGTTACCCTATGACCCCAATCATTTCATTAGTCTTAGAAGGGTCAAATATAAGTTGGCTAGCTATGATCATCTCAGGTTACCACATATTAAAAAATATGCAAATCAATTAGAATGGAAAGAGGGCACCCTAGAAGAGGCAAGTTCTAAAGAGGAAATAGCACAAAAAGCAGCAAAGAAACTTGAGAAGGAAGCTGACTTGGAATATTGTGGACATGTTTCTTCTTTTCATCATACTCAACTTGGAGCAGCTGCCTCATCTTCTACAGCTCCCCAGCAAGCAGCTCAAACCACTACTCTAGCAGCTGGCACAGATAAGGGGAAAGAAATGGAGCAGGATCAGACACTCCCAACAGCAGAATAGCAGAAAGAACAGACAGAACAACAAGAAGAAATGGCTGAGGCCCCTGTATCCACAGAGCAACAGGTTCAAGAAAATGTGCCTCCAAGGCAGGAAATAGCAGTGGAGACCTCGGTGCTCCAAACCCCGATGAATGAAGAGAGAGCCAGGAAGAGGGACAGACAGCAAGAAACTCCCCTTACTACATCAGCAAGTCAACAAGGGGAGAAAAGGCAAAGACTAAACCCTTTTTCTGAAGAAGAGATGCCTATTGGACCATCCATGGGTATGGGCCCCCCTAGTATGGAAGCATCAGCCAGTTCCTTCCAGCAGGAACAAGAGAGACCACTTGGAGGAGAGGTCAGCTCCTCAAGCTAGCAAAGAAGGGCAGAGTCTAGAATCAAAAAACAATTTATGAATATAAAAGCTAGGAATGAGCCAGTCAGAATCCAGCTTTACAATCATTTGCTCAAGATGGCTCCCACCAATCAACAGAGGCTCATGTCAGCATATGAAATTGCAGAGGGGAAGATGACTATGAGCCATTTTATGTCTGCCATGCTGCAGCCACAGTCATCTGCAGATTACATCAGAACCAACCTAGAAGTGTTTGCAAAAGACATCCACCCAATGGACCAAATAGAGCTACATAAGAAAACGGGTGAGATGGTCTACTCTACACTTGCAGATAAAACACTTCTAGCACACAAACTCCAAAATTCTCTCCATAATACTACTGCCCAACTAGAATTGGAGAAAGCTTCTTCTCAAGCCAAAGACAATAGGATTAAGTCTTTGGAAGATATCATCATAGAGCTTGGGCATGACCCAAGTGATCCCAAAGCTATGCAGGCGCTAATGAAGAAAAAAGATGAAGATATATTAGCTTTGAGGAAGATGGTCAAACTTCCAGCAACCCTTCACCCCCAAACAGAAGATGTTGCTCAGCAGAGAAAGGATCAAGATGTAGTGGCCATGCTGTTGACATTACACAAACAATTGGTAGAAACAGAAGGACGATTGGTAGCAACAGAGGGTGCATTAGAGGCAGCCCTGAAACAAAAACAAGGAGAGTAGATACCTCAGCCCTCTCAGCCAGTAATAAATCTTGAGGAGCCTCCTCAAATTATAAGTCCTCCCCTGGTGCAAACAACAGAAGCAAGTGCCTCAATTGCTAGGCCTCAAGCCACAGAAAGGGAAGCAACAGCAGAGCAAGTCCGAGGCCTCGATATGCGAGATATGATGAAGGAGCTGCAAGCTCTTGAAACCCAAATGATTGAGCTGAAGGATGCCAAAGAAAAGCTGGCCCCGCTGGACAAGAAATATGACAAATCTAAGCAGCAAGTGGTAGAAAAGACCAGGGAAGTTAGGACACTAGAAAGAAGGATAAAAGAGCTTGAAAAGGAGCTCACCATGAGCAAGGTCATAACTGAGGTCAAAAAGATCCTATGGGCTAAGATTGGCCAGTCAATCACATATCAGTGGCAATACATAGAGACAATTCATGAGCAAATGGATCTGCTGAACAAGGCTCATGCTGAAAGTCAAAGGGCCAGAGCCTCTCTGGGAAGTATGCCTGATATTGCTACCAGGATGATCAATGTCCTGAATAATAGAACTGGCCTTTAATTGACAACAATGGGTATCAGGGATAGGACTGATACAATTTTGTTAATCAAAAGGGTGCTCACCCTCCAGAACTATTTGCAGACATTAGAAAGAAAGTGCCTAGATATTCAAGTAGAGGTCAATGCTTTTGCCACCAAAATCACAGCATTACATGGCAGAGGGCTTCCCAGCCTAGTGACCAGTGTAGGAAGACTGTTGTCCCATGAACAGTATGCTAAAAGGGTCAACAATTATGCAGCTAATCAGTTGACAGCTACAGCAAGCAGTCCAGAAGGATTTGGGCCACCATCAGGGCAAGAGATTTATGATAAATTAGAGAATTTATTCTTCATTGAACATGAAATTAAGCACCTCTTTGAAGTGCCCCCTAATTATTATAAGTATACAGAAGCAAATGAGACCTTAATCAAAATGCAGAGACATCAAATGCCCACTGAAGAGTGGTGGACGAATATGATTAAAACTTTGCTTTAAATCAAGTCTAAATTTTGGTCTAAAAAGTTTTTCACAGCAATAGGAAAATAGTTGAATGCGGTGGATAGTGGCTATGCACGGCTTGAGCATCACAGATGAGCTGTCCAAATACAGCAGTGCCCTGGCGCGGTAGCATAAAGGCAAAAGCAATCGAAATCGCCGCAAGGAGCTCAGATGGCCCATAAACCCAAAAGTCAAGAAATTCTGACAAACAGCAAACACCTGTTGTATATTTATTTAAGTAGCTTTTAATTTTGTAAGAAATATCTTAGAAAGTTGGTAAGAGCAGTTATTGCGCAATAACTCATTGCTGAGATATTTTTGTGATATTTTGTATATATGCACCCCCGCATAGCTTATTGGGGGTTGTTGTTGCTCAGTTGTTCAAGAGAACTCGGCTGTATATCCTCTTAAAGATATAATGCAAAGGAGCTATTGGTTTCCAAAAGAATGAGTTTGGCTTGGACGTGATGTGATGAAACTATTGACTGCTGCAGGATTCTCGTGTTATGGCGTGATACAATAAGTCTTTTCTAACTGTATTTGTGTTTCATTTCTTGCATAATCTAGTTATGATGTTTGGTGATTAATCTTGGTAGAAAAGAAAAAGAATAGTTCAGGATTTGTCCATTAAGAACACCCTAAACTCAATCTTTACTACTAAATATGTTTTCTCCAGGGTTAGCTGCGACTATGGAATTCTTAAATGCTCCTATTTGCTCTAATCACATGATAAGTCTGTTTTCAGTAATTCTCACTTGCTGCTGATTAGGATTTGTCCATTATTCCCTGTTACACTGTGAAAGAACTCTTAACTGCCTTTTCTGGTGTGATTTATACTGTTTCTTGTCTAAAAAAAATCAAAGTTTGTATCATGAATACCCATCTGGCCCTGCAGTGAACCTCTCTTTATCACAGATATCAAATGCTATTCATTTCTGGACTCCACATGCCCAATGGATTGAACTCTCTTTGATACCTGCTTGCCCTTCTTTGAACAATATCCGACAACCAAAATTCAAACAAAACTCTCACCTCATAACTAGCCTAAAATCTTCAAAAAACAAAGTTAAAACTAAAAAGAGAGAGCCCTCTCTGATTACAGGTAGGCTAGAACCTGTAATCCAAAGCTTGGTTAGTGGTTACCCCGGCCGTATTCCCTCAGGAGTCAAAGCGAACAACCTGGTTGTTAACATAAATGGCGACTCCATTGGGGACAACCCAATTCCTAAACCCCTGTCTGATTCTTAATACTGTAGATAAAGCCTGAGTGACAGCCAGACAGCCTTAGAAACTACCTCTGCTTTGCATTTGCAGGAGTATATAAAAGCTGCCTCAGTCAATCTTTATTCAGTCTTAAGTTCCATACAATTGTGCTTTACTTGATCAGTCCTTTTCAAAGATTAATATTTCTTAGAAAATTCTCCCAAAGAAAATCATAGAAGCTGGCTCCTAAGAAGAAAACTCGTTATACAAGATCTAACCTGAATCCAGATCCATCACCTGACTTCCGAAATCCAAACCTGATTCCAAGAATCATTAAGAAACAAAAATCGAAAGAGACTTTATCAGATTCAAGTTCTGAGGCAGGATTTCAAACTAATATTCCAACCCCTGCTAAGGTTTCTTTACATCCTCATACCACCGTTCCACACTCTCCCAGTTCTTCATCCACTTCACAAGGTGTCCTTTCAACCCCTCCATCAACTGCACATTCCCTTCTCATCCCCTTTCCTCCATTTGTCCCATTCGTTCCTGTTATCCCTATTGTCCCACCAAACATGGCTAATAGATATGCTCCACTGCAGTTACCTGCCAATCCAGGGCCTATGCCTCAAGATTATCAAACCAAGATTTCATATTTTGATGGTACTGGCTCTTATTCAGCCCTTCAACATACTAAGAAAATGCAGGATTATTTTGAAAATTATGAGATAGATGATGATGGGGTTAGAATGAAAATTTTTGTGCAAAGTCTAACCGAAGATGTAAGATCATGGTTCACGTCACTCCCAGCAAACTCCATAGCTGACCCCGAAGCCCTGTATCAAACCTTTATCAACAGATGAGAGAAGAAAAAGGATCCACTCCATATTTTATCTGAATACAATGCTATCAAAAGAGGTCCCCAAGAAACTGTCTTGGACTATTGTGCTCGATTCAACAATGTGTACAATGCTATTCCCCAAAATCTGAGACCCCCACCTGATCTGGCCCTATACACCTTTCCTGATGGGTTTGATTCAGATATGGCATACCAATTGAGAGAAAGAGCTCCCCGAACTTTAGCTGAGATGCAAGATATAGCAGTTAGTGTAGAAGCCAACCTGATAGCTAAGAGAAATAGGACCAGAACTGAAAGAAAAACTACCTTCAAAGAAGAGCCTTCAGGCTGGGATCAGAAATTAGATGCAATAATCACTGGTATGCACAGATTAGGTGACAGAGTGGAATCAGTTGAGAGGAAATCATCATGGGAGGCACCACAGAATAATCCTATCAGGAATCCCAATTTTAGAAGAAATCAAAATCCTAATGTTGGCAAGGCCAGCCCTGAACCAGAGATTAGACCTCTGTTCCAAGAAAACTATGCTGAAGCATCCACTTCTAGTGAGCAGATAGATGATACCCACATTAATTTGATGGGCCTGAACGATGATCAGCAAGTCTTTCTGAGTCAATAATACAATAAGGATGATGACATCAATCAGTTCCAAACTAAATCAGGTGAATCATTTGATTTCAAACAAGGCTATGACACAACTGTTTTTGAAGTTCATAAACAATACAAATTGAGAAGCAGAACTATAAACGTGACACAGCCTGAGAAAAAAAAAGATAGCCAACAGCCCAGGAAGGTTATTATCACAGAGCCAATTGACAAAACTGATTCAATTACAAATGAAGTAACAGTTGAAGAGGTAACCAAAGCATTTCCCTCAAATCAACAATCATTGGCTACACCGCCTTTATAGCACAATCCAAGTAACACTTCTCAAAAGTTGAGAAAAAAGGATAAACCTCAAGATCAGATAGAAAGTGAAGAAGAAACCTCTAAAAAGTCAATTGACTAAGAAAGAGTTGTTAATTAGAACACCAAGATCCAATCTGAAAAACCTTTTGACTTAGAAGCTGAAATTGGTAAATTAAAGATAGCCATTCCTCTTTCAGAGCTGGCTAAACATAACATTTACAAACAACGAATCAAGAAATCCCTTCAACTGACCCACAATAAGGATGATGTTAATGTGTTGGATGACACCCCAGAATTGCTTTTCGGTCTAGAAGTTGATGGAAAGACAGGAAGTACTGGAATCTTACCTTTTTATGTCAGCTTGCATATTCATGATAAGATATTACACAATGCAATGTTTGATTCAGGCGCCTCTCATAACCTTATGCCCAAGTCAGTAATGGAGAGATTGAATCTAGACATCACAAGACCATATAAGGACCTATTTTCATTTGACTGCAGCCAAGTTAAGTGTTTAGGCTTGATAAAAGATCTATGTGTTTCCCTTGTCCAGTACCCAAATAAAACAATTTTAATGGATGTTGTGGTTGTTGATATCCCGCCTAAATATGGAATGTTGTTATCAAGATCATGGGGAGCTAAACTCCAAGGTTCCCTACAATTGGACATGTCATATGCCACCATATCTGTCTTTGGGCAACCAAAGAAGCTATACAGAGAATCACTCATGAAACACATGGTGAGCAGTGAAGAAAAACCTCAAAATTTCCCTATTTATGCAGTCCATTCTGACATGGATTCCTTCATTCTGTTCAATGATGATATAAGTCCAATATGTGATGACAAATCTGTCTTACTTGAACAAGATCTGCATATGAATGAGCAATCAAGTTCCCAAGAAATCAAGGTTAAGCAATCAATTGATGAGACTGTTCTAGAAGACAAACCAAATAAAAAACAAGACCTCCAGCTTTTAATCCCAAGTCATAGAGAGGCTGTTAAACCTCCCCTAAATCAAGAAATCCTTTGGTTTCTTGAGTTTGATGGATCAGTCAACAAATTAGGGGCAAGAGCTGGAGTGTGGATTCATAACAAACAAAGAAATCATGCAGAAGGTCGAGCCTATAGGTTTAATTTCAGATGTACTAATAATGTGGCAGAGTATGAGGCTCTTTTGCTAGGCCTCAAACTAGTAAAATCCTTACAGGCCACAAAAGTTTCAATCCTAGGAGACTCAGACCTCATTATTCAACAAGTGAAAGGCAATTTTGTCACCAATGACAAAAGACTAAGATCATACAGGTCTGCTGCTATTGAACTACTCAAGGCCTTTACTGAAGTTCAAATGACCAAAATATCTAGAACCCACAACCTTCATGCACATAGTTTAGCTACATTTGCCAGTACGTGCAAATTGCCTTTTGAGCCCAACCATTGTTTTACAGCTGAGTTAAAATACAGACCTTCTATCCCAAACAATGTCAAAGATTGGCAAGTATTTGAGGATGACACACAGATAAATAGTTTCTTGACCTTGCAGCATGAATTTTCAGGTTAAACATTGATGTTGATTCTGTGAAAGACACACAACCACTAAGTGAACAGGACCAAACAACTTTATTGCCCAAAATAGCAAATCATATACTTTTTCCAACAACCTTTGACAAGGAGAATATACAAGAACTCAAACAATTACATTTTGATGAAATAGCTGGTGCAGAGGCTGAAGTCATACAACTAAAAGACAATTTTCTACCAATGGGCCTGACTCCTTTGGAGGACATTTTTGACTCAAATGATGTTCCTAGGAAACCAAAAATGCAACCCCTTAATGCTGCCATTGAAGAATGCAACATTGGAACTACTGAAAAACCCAAGATAATAAAATTGTCTGCATCTTTACCTCCTGACCAGAAGCCCAAATACATTGACCTCTTTAAAGAGTTCCAAGATGTGTTTGCATGGAGTTATGAGGATTTGAAATCCTATGACACCTCTGTTATTCAACACACCATCCCTCTCAAGCCTAATCAAAAGCCATTCAAGCAAAAATTAAGAAGAATCAATCCTATGCTTCTCCCTTCAATTGAGAAAGAGGTACAAAAAAAAGTTTAAAGTCGGTATCATAGCACCAATTAGGTTTTCAGACTGGATTTCAAATTTGGTCCCCACAAGAAAGAAAACTAGTGAGATTAGGCTTTGTGTTGATCTAAGGAATTTGAATCAAGTGTCCCTCAAAGACAATTATCCCTTACCCAAAATGGATCACATTCTCCAAAGAGTGGTGGGGGCTTCAAGAATCTCATTACTTGATGGATTTTCAGGCTTTAATTAGATCCTAGTCCACCCTGATGATTAGGATAAAACAGCATTCACAACCCCATGGGGAACTTTCAAATATGTCAAAATGCCTTTTGGGTTGAAAAATGCAGGAGCTACATTTCAGAGAGCAATGGATATTGCTTTTGCTAAAGAGATTCGTGATTTCCTTGTTATTTACTTAGATGACCTCACACCTTTCTCAAAGTCTGACCAAGAACATCTGAAACACTTGAGACAAATATTCATAACATGTAGGAAATATGGAATTTCCTTAAATCCTAAGAAGTATCTATTTGGTTTGGAAGAGGGTAAGCTATTGGGTCATATCATTTCAAAGGATGGCATTAGAATTGACCCAGACAGAATACAGGCCATCTTGCAAATGCCCCATCCAAGAAATATTAAAGAATTACAAGCCTTCTTGGGAAAGATCAACTTTTTAAGGAGATTTATCCAAAACTTAGCAGAATTGATCAGATTACTAAACAACATGCTAAAAAAGGATTCAAAAGTGAAGTGGACAGTAGAAGCAAATCAAGCTTTTGAAGGTATTAAATTGGCCCTTACCCAAACCCCAGTCTTAACAAATCCTCAATTTGACAGAGAATTTATCATTTTCTCTTTTGCCTCCCAGCATACCATTGCTGCTGTCTTATTGCAGAAAGATGATCAGGGGGATGAAAAAATGATTGCTTTCTTTAGTAGAGCCCTTAGAGATGCACCTCTAAAATATCAGATCATGTAAAAGCAAGCTTATGCTTTGGTCAAGGCCATCAAAGACTTTAAGATTTACATCCTATACTCCCATGTTATTTCTTATGTACCAAATGCCATTGTGAAAGACATATTGACTCAAGAAAGTTTAGAGGGCAGGAGAGGAAAATGGATTGCTAACATTTTAGAATTTGACATTGAAATAAGACCTACAAAACTGATAAAAGGGCAAGGGTTGGCTAAATTGATGTCTGAAGCAAACTTCCAAGCCTTGGATATTAACCAACTGGACAATGAACCGGAGCTGGCGACTCCAAAGATCAGTGCAGCCTTTGAACAATCCCTTTGGTATTCTGATATCTGTTATGTATTGCAAAACCTGTGTGCTCCCCCAGGATTGTCCATAACCAAATCTAGATTTTTAAAAATGAAAGCTTCAAGATTTTGTGTTATAGATGGTAATTTACTATGGAAAAATCATGAAGGTATATTGCTGAATTGTTTGAATATGGATGAGACTAACAATTTTATGAAAGAATTTCATGCAGGTGATTGTGGTGGACATTTGTATTGGAAGTCCACTGTGGATAAGATATTAAGGGCAGGTTACTATTGGGCCACCCTGTTCTCTGATGTTAAAAATTTTACCACTTCATGTCACAAGTGTCAAATGTTTGAGGGAAAAAGAAAGTTACTACCACTTCCCTTAAAGCCTATTGCAACAGAAAGGCCCTTTCAGCAATGGGGCTTGGACTTCATTGGGTAAATTCATCCTTCATCTTCAGGCCAATATAAATGGATCCTAACAGCCACAGATTATTTTACTAAATGGATTGAGGATGTTCCATGCAGACAAGCAAATGATTCTACTATCATTCAGTTCCTTGAAACTAATATTCTTTCCAGATTTGGTTGTCCTGACAAGATTATCACAGACAATGCTGCTGCTTTCAGATCCAAGAAGATGGTGAACTTTTTCCACAAGTTCCATATTAGTTTGGGCCATTCTACTGCATACTACCCTCAAGGCAATGGTTTAGCTGAATCATCTAATAAAAGTATTATCAACATCATTAAGAAGATATTGGAAGAGAATAAGAAAAATTGGCATAAGAAGCTTGTAAATGCCTTATGGGCAGACAGGCTAACAAATAAAAGATCTATTGGGATCAGCCCATATGAGTTGGTTTATGGAATGGAAGCCAAATTCCCTTCATCATTAGGGGTTCCTGTCATGAAGCTGCTTCAAGAAAGTCAGGCTGAACCAAATAACATGCAAAGAAGAATCAACTAGATAATTTGTTTACAGCAAACCAGAGATCAAGTGTACGGCAGAGTTCAAGTCCTACAAGAGAAGCTGAAGAAAACCTTTGATAGAAGATCAAAGGCCGAAGATTTTTTCATTGGTGATAAAGTGCTTAAATGGGATTCAAGAAGAGAAGACAAAGGAAAGCATGGCAAATTTGACTCCCTTTGGAGGGGACCCTTTGTAATTCAAGCAGTACAAGGAAATAACACTTATTTCTTGAAGAATTTGGATGATACTGAAGTAGAAGAGGGCCCTGTGAAACAGTTATCGAGATCGAAGGTATCATCCATCATCGGACCATTTTGACTAGAATATTCTATATCAAAAATCGAAATATATGACTAGCATCACGCATCTACGAGTCCTCCCATCCAGAGGCACTATCCCATTCGTATTTTGAATCAATTAACGACAAATCCGTTGGTAACTTATCCATCCTTCAGCAGTCTCCCTCCTCTTCTTGCATTTTAAGGACCTTTAGGTCACTCACTATTCATATGGTGAGGGTGAACCGGTTTTATGGGACACCTCCAGGTTACCCCCAGTTGGATGAGCAACCCGGTGTTAGGCGAACCCCCAGTGAGTGTAGCTATAGTTTCACCCAGTTGATCTCAGCTACTAAGTTTGGGTCAAGCCACTTAGCGTAGTAGATAGGCAATACCCGTTAAAGCATTATTTTGACTACTTTCCATGTATATAACATGGCTTTGCCCTGTACATTATCAGTTGTATATAGTATTTTCTTTCAGCATATAGATACTGAAGATTCACAAGTTTTGTAAATAAGCAGGAAAAGGCTTTTTACTTCAGAAGTTCCACAATGGTGGAAGGTTCCAGTTTTGAAATCCAAGGAGAAAACCCTCAAGTTTTGATAATAATTCAAGAGCCAAGGCATTCTGACCTGTTGTTCTTGGTCTTTCGAGTATAAAAACCATCCCCAAGTGGAGCCACTATTAGCTACCTATACCAATAGGTTTCATTTTTCATGATTGGCAGGGGAAGTGCCAAATATGCTCTACTTTGGTGATGCAAAGATCTCATATTTTTGTGGAAAACACGTATCTACAGTTGTTTGATACTGTCCTACTTCTAAATGGGTGATCCAACAGTCTAAACCGGGTCATGCCATATTTCAATTTTTGCTGTAGATTAGAGAAAGAAATCTGTCCAAACTGTTCAATCTTGGCAGATTAGTAGTTAGGTAGAGAATGAAGGTTCCCAACTGCTTAATCTGGGGCCTTGGAAGTAATAAGGCTAGCCTTAGATAGAAAATCAAAAGAAAATGCAGAAAGAAAAGAAAGAGAGCAATTGAGGGTTTGCCAGTATAAGTGCACCCTCCCCGAAGTAATAAAAAATGCTAGGCAATAGAATGGGTAGGTAGAGGGGGTTGCAGAAGCATGATTTCTTTCATATCACTGGCCTAAGCAAAGGAAACACATGGTAGCCAGTGCAGATCTTCCTATTCAGCAATTTTGTGGCAACAAAGTGAAGCATGTCTAATCTCCCAATCATTCCCTATCAAACTTCTTTCTAACATCCCACTATCACCTTGGTTCATGACAGAAATCAAACTCATTTGTTGATTATTGTTATATAGAAGAGCCACATTTCTTGTGTAAAAATCTTTTCATTTTGATCTACTCTCATAACTAAGTTTGTTCCCCAAAAACTTAGTGTTTGCTTCCTCTCTTCCATATCTCCCATCCAATACTAACTACTAACTCTATCATCACTTAACTCCCTATGTTCCCCTTTTCCCTATTATTATATCAATATTGTATATAAAAACCCCAAAATATGTATATACCCCTTCCCCTAGGCAATATAGCCTTATAGCTCCAAAAGGTCAGAGCGCAAAGGAATTGTAGCACGAAAGGCAAAATAGCGCTAGAACTATGTCTCGAGATTAAATCAAGACCTGCTTGGTTTAACAGCCCTAACCGCGTTTTATTAACCAAATGTCCAAAACCCATTTTTTCCATAAAACATTGTAAAAACCCAAAAACCCGCCGATGGCTAAAGTCCCGCCCTGGCACGCATTCCCAGAAAAAATAATTGTTTATTATCCGCTCCCCACCGTATTGTCCGATCAGATCTGCTCCCCATCGACCGTCGGATCTGGGCCCTCCCATCCGACGGTCCTCTACAATATCGGGCTGCCTCCAGTGGCGGTACTTTAGCGCCCGAAAATGTCAGAATGATGACGTAGGGTGCTAGACATGCGTCACAATTTAATTGTATCGGGCAGCCTCCTACCAAAACCGCGCCCGTACGTTAAGCGGTCCGAAATTACCGCTTACCGCCTTCTATTTACCGCCCGCCAAGTCAACCCTACGTCACCTCCACGCCATTGCCAAGTCAGCACCACTTCAGCGCCCGACCCGCCATCGCTCCGAGCTGTCTGCCACATCCCCCGTCCACGTGGACCCTCACAGATCTCCACGTCATCATTCCGTACCATGACCCCACCTATGACATCATGCTGACGTCATCCGATAAAAGCACGCCAAAGGCCAAATTTTCTATATTTTTTCCCAAAATCACGTTTTTTCGCATTTTTCACCAAAAAACTATTGTGCCTCCTGCATGAAATTTCACGACGTTCTCGCCGCCAACCTGTAGAAACTGATTCAAAGTCGTGGCCGCCCAGAACTCAGCGTGGATAAGCCTCCACCCATCGCGCCGTGACCAGGTATTTACCAATTCTTCCTGCACCTGGTTCAGTTGGTTCTTCGCTGTAAAAAACACCCGGAACTGCCTTTTTTCCTAAAACTCAAGCTTCCTCGTCCTGCAAGTGATTCAATTTCTTCCAAGAGTGACCAATTGTGCCTCTTTTTACACCAGAACTGCCCTGTTTTCGTTGAAAATCCTTTTTACCTCAATTCGCCGCGCAAGGTCGCATTTGCCTACATTCCTAAGTGAATTTCTGCTTGAAAAGCACCAAACACATGGAGACACCGGCAACTCTAAACATTCCACCTCTAAATGCCCCACACAGAGAGCTAGAATGGCTGCCCCTGGCTGATAGAGACTACCAGATGGCAGAAGTAATCCCAGATTACAGCAGATACCATATTCATTTAATCAATGAGATAAAAGCCAAACATCTCAATGGAACTGATATTCTAGGGATTTGGGACTCCAATTTGCCCATTTTCAATCTTCCTCAAGTCAATGTCCTCCCAGATTTAATCCATCGATGCAGTGCCAACTATGATCCATGTCAGAGAGCTGTCCTTAGTCCGTCAGGCTCAGTCTTGTTCTATGTCACCCCTGAGGCTATAAATCAAATGCTGCACTTTCATACTACAAAGCCATTGACTCCTCTATCCATGATGCATTTGATAGACCAAGGAGGCAAGCTGTCCAGTGCCCAAATCGTAAAGATTAATCAACTATTCATTCAATCAGGCTCTCAAACTGTGAGGTCTCCTCCTATTGGAAATGCATATCTCAATGAGTTGGGAAAGATTTTTGTGGATATGATCAGTTATATCCTGGGTTACAGGTCAACTGAGGATGTTGATGAAACCATTTTGGCTATGAGGTCTATCTTCTCCCCTGGAAAGCCTCCTTCGGTTCACTATGATTATGCTACATTCATTGCCAACAAAATTCACGAGCAATTGATGAATTTAGAGAGGGAAAGGATGTTTAGATACACTTCTTACATCTATCACTTGTTCCTATTTAATCAGCCTGACAGCTTCCCTATTACTCTCAAGAAGTTTGATGCCCAGGGGAACCAAAGGTCTGTGGTATTTTGGTCTTCAATCTTTCATCACACATCTTTTTCACCATATAGCTACTGTGAATTCATAGACCTTTTCATCCATCCAGCCATGTCCTTGCTGTTGAGTTCTCCTCCTCCAAGATTGACAGATGAGATGCAAAGAATCCTCCAGCTCTCAAAGGCCTACAACATTGGGGATTGGTACTTTTACCAACACCATACAGTGATCAAGATATATGGTTGTGAGTTAGCCCCATACAGGCTACCAAGATATGTCCCTATGAGACTTTTTGCTTTAGAATATTTCAGACAGTTTGGAAATGCCGACATGATCCATTTCCACAGCAAAAATAAAAAGGCACGGCTCAAAGTCAAAAACCAGCTAGGCCCATTTATTTATAAAAAAAGAGAAGAGGCATGGCAAGAAGCAGATAAGATCTTGAAGTGCCTCGAGTTGCAAACTAGTTTCCTCTGGTTACCCTATGACCCCAATCATTTCATTAGTCTTAGAAGGGTCAAATATAAGTTGGCTAGCTATGGTCATCTCAGGTTACCATATATTGAAAAATATGCAAATCAATTAGAATGGAAAGAGGGCACCCTAGAAGAGGCAAGTTCTAAAGAGGAAATAGCACAAAAAGCAGCAAAGAAACTTGAGAAGGAAGCTGACTTGGAATATTGTGGACATGTTTCTTCTTTTCATCATACTCAACTTGGAGCAGCTACATCATCTTCTACAGCTCCCCAGCAAGGAGCTCAAACCACTACTCTAGCAGCTGGCACAGATAAGGGGAAAGAAATGGAGCAGGATCAGACACTCCCAACAGCAGAACAACAGAAAGAACAGACAGAACAACAAGAAGAAATGGCTGAGGCCCCTGTATCCACAGAGCAACAGGTTCAAGAAAATGTGCCTCCAAGGCAGGAAATAGCAGTGGAGACCTCGGTGCTCCAAACCCCAATGAATGAAGAGAGAGCCAGGAAGAGGGACAGACAGCAAGAAACCCCCTTACTACATCAGCAAGTCAACAAGGGGAGAAAAGGCAAAGACTAAACCCTTTTTCTGAAGAAGAGATGCCTATTGGACCATCCATGGGTATGGGCCCCCCTAGTATGGAAGCATCAGCCAGTTCCTTCCAGCAGGAACAAGAGAGACCACTTGGAGGAGAGGTCAACTCCTCAAGCCAGCAAAGAATGGCAGAGTCTGGAATCAAAAAACAATTTATGGATATAAAAGCTAGGAATGAGCCAGTCAGAATCCAGCTTTACAATCATTTGCTCAAGATGGCTCCCACCAATCAACAGAGGCTCATGTCATCATATGACATTGCAGAGGGGAAGATGACTATGAGCCATTTTATGCCTGCCATGCTGCAGCCACAGTCAGTTGCAGATTACATCAGAACCAACCTAGAAGTGTTTGCAAAAGACATCCACCCAATGGACCAAATAGAGCTACATAAGCAAACGGGTGAGATGGTCTGCTCTACTCTTGCAGATAAAACACTTCTAGCACACAAACTACAAAATTCTCTCCATAATACTACTGCCCAACTAGAATTGGAGAAAGCTTCTTCTCAAGCCAAAGACAATAGGATTAAGTCTTTGGAAGATATCATCATAGATCTTGGGCATGACCCAAGTGATCCCAAAGCTGTGCAGGCGCTAATGAAGAAAAAAGATGAAGATATATTAGCTTTGAGGAAGATGGTCAAACTTCCAGCAGCCCTTCACCCCCAAACAGAAGATGTTGCTCAGCAGAGAAAGGATCAAGATGTAGTGGCCATGCTGTTGACATTACACAAACAATTGGTAGAAACAGAAGGACGATTGGTAGCAACAGAGGGTGCATTAGAGGCAGCCCTCAAACAACAACAAGGAGAGCAGATACCTCAGCCCTCTCAGCCAGTAATAAATCTTGAGGAGCCTCCTCAAATTATAAGTCCTCCCCTGGTGCAAACAACAGAAGCAAGTGCCTCAATTGCTGGGCCTCAAGGCACAGAAAAGGAAGCAGCAGCAGAGCAAATCCCAGGCCTCGGTATGCGAGATATGATGAAGGAGCTGCAAGCTCTTGAAACCCAAATGAATGAGCTGAAGGATGCCAAAGAAAAGCTGGCCCGGCTGGACGAGAAATATGACAAATCTAAGCAACAAGTGGCAGAAAAGACCAGGGAAGTTAGGACACTAGAAAGAAGGATAAAAGAGCTTGAAAAGGAGCTCACCATGAGCAAGGTCATAACTGAGGTCAAAAAGATCCTATGGTCTAAGATTGGCCAGTCAATCACAGATCAGTGGCAATACATAGAGACAATTCATGAGCAAATGGATCTGCTGAACAAGGCTCATGCTGAAAGTCAAAGGGCCAGAGCCTCTCTGGGAAGTATGCCTGATATTGCTACCAGGATGATCAATGTCTTGAATAATAGAACTGGCCTTCAATTGGCAACAATGGGTATCAGGGATAGGACTGATACAATTTTGTTAATCAAAAGGGTGCTCACCCTCCGAAACTAGTTGCAGACATTAGAAAGAAAGTGCCTAGATATTCAATTAGAGGTCAATGCTTTTGCCACCAAAATCATAGCATTACATGGCAGAGGGCTTCCCAGCCTAGTGACCAGTGCAGGAAGACTGTTGTCCCATGAACAATATGCTAAAAGGGTCAACAATTATGCAGCTAATCATTTGACAGCTACAACAAGCAGTCCAGAAGGAGTTGGGCCACCATCAGGGCAAGAGATTTATGATAAATTAGAGAATTTATTCTTCATTGAACATGAAATTAAGCACCTTTTTGAAGTGCCCCCTAATTATTATAAGTATACAGAAGCAGATGAGACCTTAATCAAAATGCAGAGACATCAAATTCCCACTGAAGAGTGGTGGACGAATATGATTAAAACTTTGCTTTAAATCAAGTCTAAATTTTGGTCTAAAAAGTTTTTCACAGCAACAGGAAAACAGTTGAATGAGGTGGACAGTGGCTATGCATGGCTTGAGCATCACAGATGAGCTGTTCGAATACAACAGTGCCCTGACGCGGTAGCATAAAGGCAAAAGCAATCGAAATCGCCGCAAGGAGCTCAGATGGCCCATAAACCCAAAAGTCAAGAAATTCTGACAAACAGCAAACACCTGTTGTATATTTATTTAAGTAGCTTTTAATTTTGTAAGAAATATCTTAGAAAGTTGGTAAGAGCCGTTATTGTGCAATAACTCATTGCTGAGATATTTTTGTGATATTTTGTATATATGCACCCCCGCATAGCTTATTGGGGGTTGTTGTTGCTCAGTTGTTCAATAGAACTCGGCTGTATATCCTTTGAAAGATATAATGCAAAGGAGCTGTTGGTTTCCAAAAGAATGAGTTTGGCTTGGACGTGATGTGATGAAACTATTGACTGCTGTAGGATTCTCGTGTTATGGCGTGAAACAATAAGTGTTTTCTAACTGTATTTGTGTTTCATTTCTTGCATAATCTAGTTATGATGTTTGGTGATTAATCTTGGTAGAAAAGAACAAGAATAGTTCAGGATTTGTCCATTAAGAACACCCTAAACTCAATCTTTACTACTAAATATGTTTTCTCCAGGGTTAGCTGCGACTATGGAATTCTTAAATGCTCCTATTTGCTCTAATCACATGATAAGTCTGTTTTCAGTAATTCTCACTTGCTGCTGATTAGGATTTGTCCGTTATTCCCTGTTACACTGTGAAAGAACTCTTAACTGCCTTTTCTGGTGTGATTTATACTGTTTCTTGTCTAAAAAAAATCAAAGTTTGTATCATGAATACCCATCTGGCCCTGCAGTGAACCTCTCTTTATCACAGATATCAAATGCTATTCATTTCTGGACTCCACATGCCCAATGGATTGAACTCTCTTTGATACCTGCTTGCCCTTCTTTGAACAATAGCCGACAACCAAAATTCAAACAAAACTCTCACTTCATAACTAGCCTAAAATCTTCAAAAAACAAAGTTAAAACTAAAAAGAGAGAGCCCTCTCTGATTACAGGTAGGCTAGAACCTGTAATCCAAAGCTTGGTTAGTGGTTACCCCGGCCGTATTACCTCAGGAGTCAAAGGGAACAATCTAGGTGTTAACATGTGGATTAAAATGATGTTGTGTGAAAAACATTTGATGTCGTTACCTTGATGTTCGGAGCTACCCAAAGTGAATGATTCTTTAGAAATCATGAAGGATCATGATCGAAGTACAATCCATTGATTGGACCTCCTTTAAGTGACGACGAAGTGGTGAACAGACTCTGACATGAAGTGTTGTCCAACTGATAGCGCATGGTTTCCCGCAAACACATCATCCATCCACTCTACCTCCACCTCCACCTCCACCGCATACACCTTCACCCACATCTCCACCTCCACCACCACCATTCAACATGGCGAATAAGATGAAGCTACCAATTTTCAAGGGCATAGGGAGTGAAGATGCAGAGCAATTTTGGTTTGTTGCAAATGCTATTTGGATAGCACAACAAATCATTGATGACAACATAATGAAGGCACAACTCGTTACTGCTCTGCAGGATCGTGTGCTAACTTGGTATATCAAGTATTATTCTGATAATCCTCTTGCATTGCTAGTTGAAACTAAGGCGACTTTAAACAAATAGTTTAGTAAGCCTAAGTCTGACTCGTAGTCAGTAATTGGATTCAAAGAAATCATGATGAGGGTCGATGAGATGCCTTGGGAATTAGATCAATGGTTGAAGTGTCAGATTCGAGAAGATAGCATGTAGCTCATAGATAGTCAACATCGTGAATGGTTTATAGCTTCGCTTTTGCTCCACCTGAGAATTTCTCTGTCGCAACAGAAGATAGGAACACAGGCATAAGCCTTGGAAATCACAATGAGGTTGCATGCGATGCCTATTCAAGATGCAATCTTAAGGGTACATCAGATCCACTCTCAGTTACGTAGCTTACACTTAGAACTGCAGAGTTTCAAGAAAGATAAGGAGACTAAACCAGAAGTGCACGTGGAAGGCTGGTTTTTGAAGTGCAAGAGCTAGAGGCATGATAAATACCACTATCTCATGTACTTGAATTATATTACGGGAAGGGGACCAATTCCCCTGAAACCAGAAGCCCCAGTGGAGCCGAGAGCGAGGATTGGCTATGGTGTGATATTTGTTAGGTTGCTAGACAACATGCGATAGATAACTGTCATTTAATTCAAAATTTCATCCAGACACCCCAACAATTATTTTCTAACTTCTGCAAATCGGTGGGCCATGATATCAGCTGATGGTGGAAAGAAAACCTACCTATCAGATGCAAGCACAAACTTGGCCACTAGAGTAGGGTGTTGGAGGAGCACATGGAGGTTATCAGGGACATGGATGGGGCCGAGGAGGAGGAGGGCCTAGTAGAGGTCATGGTTAGATCATCTGCTACAACTGCATATAGCTAGGAAGAAGGATCCCAATGTCAATAACGTGTTGCTTAGTTGTTGGGATAGGGTCCCGTAGGGTCAATTTTGGGGCAAAAGCCCAAGATTTGTTCTAAAGAATGTAAATTCTCCACAAAATGTGGTTGCAGAGCGTGTAGATGGTAAAAGTTTCATAAAGGATTTTACTCTTCTATTATGTAAGTTGTGTCAGCTTGCAGATTGTATAAAAAGGAGAGTCTTAGAGAGTCTAAGGCATAGAAAGGAAGAAACAAATAATGAAAACGTAGTGGGTCATTAGTAGTAATAATGAAGAAGTCTTAGAGTAGAAGAGAGGCTCTGCAACTGTGTACGCAGAGCCCTAGAGTAGAGTTTGCAGCTGAGTGCGCGAACCCCTGCAGCTGAGTGCATAGGGAAGCCTTGAGTCTGTAAGAATAACATAAGCATTAATAAATATATTATTCTGGAAATATCTTTGTTTGTATATCTATTTCTGCTATGAATGAATGCGCTTTTATGCTATGATGAATGATGGGTTTATGAATTAAAATTGTATTGATACGCGATTTTACATGGTTTTCATTGTTATATGAATGCAAGTAGTAATAACTATTTACGCGAAGAATATCTTATTGCATGTTAATATTATCAAACACTTAAGTCGATCTGGGTAAATACAGACTTAAGGGTAGTTACAGAGGTGTGTAAAGGGTTGATTCACCTGTTTAAGGTCCACGAAAGATAGTCATAGACCTTCACGGAGGTATAGAATCTTATTAAGAGAATTTATATTGATAACCCCTCGAGGCTTATCGATCTGTGCAAAGGCAGGTTTAGGGCATAAAACGACATCATGCTCATCTCTGGGTACGTAAAATTGGTTCCAGCATCCCCCCATACTGCTTTGGGTGAGACTTGAGTCCATGCTCCACGGGTTGATGCTAAAAAGGCCAGTAGTGTTGGGATTTGTTTGGAAAACTTAACTCTGAACCTAGGTCAGGACCCACTAAGCCAACAAATGGTTATGTTGCCAGGACTGGGATAGAAAAACCCATGAATTCGGGGTGCAAGAAAACATAAATCCATGATTGACAAAAGAACAGTGGTTGGATAGGTATCTGTACACAGAGATACATGAAATTTTATTTTGTTCCTTCTTGATTGAGCTAGACAAGTAGGTTGTTAAATTGGCAGACGACCAGGGAAGGTGGATGCTTAACAGTCCAATAGTGTGGACCCCGAGTTAGTGCGGAGATTGGAAGCCTCTGAAGATAAGATTGCGTGCACTGTCGATCACTGGCTTGATCGTGTCATCAAAGGATTTGTGACAGAGTTCGCAGTTGATACCTCGGTCAGCTACAGCAAAGGAGAGCGACGCTTCTTCAAGGGACCATGAGGTAAGTATTTGAGATATTTGAATACTTGGATTAAAATGCTCTTGTGTGAAAAGTGGGTTATGCAATTACCTTCATGTTTAGAGCTACACGAAGTGGAAAGTTATTCAGAAATAGAAGGGGAATAGGTCCTGGTGAAGGGTTGGCGATGGCATATGCACTCTAGAAATTTAGGCACTATCTGTTGGGTGAACACTTCAAAATGTATACAAACCATTCTCCTTTGAGGTACGTAGTCAACAAGGTTGTGTTGGGGGGGTGGGGGGGAATTTGTAGGTGGTTACTGCTATTTTACGAGTATGACTTCAAAGTATTTATGAAGCCAGAAAGATTAAATTCTCGACTCGATCACTTTTCATGGATTGAGAGTGGCGAAGAACCCACAAGTCTTGATGAAGGATTCCCTGAAGCACAACTCTTTGTTGTGCACGTTGTAGAAGAACATTTTACGGATATCATCCAATTCCTTTCTATAGGTGTAGCCCCTGAAGGATATACGACACAACAAGACAAGGAATTGGTGGTCAAGGCTCCATGGTTTTTTGTAATTGTAGGGCAGTTGTATAAAATGGGGTCAGATGAAGTTCTACATAGGTAGGTACTAGGTTATGAAAGACAAAGTATCCACGTTGAAGCACATGGAGGATTTGTTGGAGGAAATTATTCTAAAAGAGATACTACGCAAAAGATCCTACGCGTTGGGTTGCGGTGGCCAACTATGCACAAAGATTCCAAGAAATATTGTAGGGCATACGATGTTTGTTAGAGGACCAGGAAGCCACCATGAAGGGATGAATTCCATCTGAACCTGCAGGTCTTGTTACAAGCGTTCGATAAATGGGAAATATATTTTGTGGGACCTATTCAACCACCGGGAAAGAAGACAGAAGCACGCTACATAATCACAACAAAATACTTGACCAGGTGGGCTAAGGTTTGGTTTTCCTAAGATTTTGAAGAGCGGAAGAGGTTCACATTTCTTGAATGAAATGATTACTACTTTTCTTGAAGAATTCTAGATGTATCATCAGAAAATCACACAGTATCATCCTCAAGAAAATGGAACAATTGAAGCTTTCTATAAGATCTTGGAGAATGCTTTGATGAAGATCTGTAATGAAAATAGGAACGATTAGGATGTGTGCACACTTTTTGTTCTTTGGGCATATAGAACTACCTATAAGAAGTTGACTGGAAAGAAACCATTTCAACTAATTTATGGACAAGAAGCGGTGGTGCCAATGGGGTACATAATGCCCAGTTTGAGGACTGTTGCGGTCACAGAGATGGAAGATTGAGATATAATGGAAGAATGCCTCACGCAGATACTTAAGTTAGAAGAAGATCGCTTCTTGGTAGGATTTCATAAACAGGTGCAGAAGGCTCGAGAAAAGGCATGGCATGATCACCACATTAAGCAGTGAACCTTTAAAAATGGAGATTTAGTGCTGATGTAAGATAGCAAGTGTTATAGACATTTTTGTGCCTTACAGCTCTAAGCATGAAATTTCCATAATCCAAGGGATCCAAAGTCCCTAAAAGTGTTGTTCCTGCCCCTAAAGGAACAAGGTCAACCAATTACAGCTTCTCCCAGAAGTTCTCCACCAAAAACTACTCAGAACTAGTCAAATCAGGATCAATTCAGATGCTCCACTAGCTGGCTGCGTTGCAAAGCACCCAAATACACTGGCTAGGTGCATTGAAACACACTTGAATGCACTACGCAGGTGCGCTAAGCGAGAAATTCCAAATGGCAGTGTCATTCCGCAAGGTGGATAGACAATGGAAGCTTCCAGAATCTTCCTCAATGACACTTGCCTCACTGAGTTCGACCAAGGATGAGTAAGAGGCTCTCAGCCTCCAAGTGGAAGCAAGAACTGACAGAGAGAAGCCACAAGTCAAAACATATGCTGACTCATCCTCTCTGCTTACATCTATATATGGATCCCTCATCCCAGAGATCCAGAGGCTGGAATTTTGTACTTGGCAGAGAATTGTTGTTGGTTTGAGATTGAGATTAGTACATTGGGTGATTTATGCTTTGTTGGAGGTGAGGAAGGGATTCCTTTGCTGGGAGGTAGATGCTGGATCGGGACTCACTTGGTTGTGTCTCCTCCTGGATCTTCTTATTGCATTAATAAAACTATTTGAGTTTCTTCTACATGCTTGTGTATCAGTGATGCTTTGTTATATTTGCATGTTTATTTTAATCTGATCCTAAGCTTTTTATGAATGTAAATCTATATCTTCGTGTAGTTTCTCTCTTCTGTGATCTTGCAGGAATTTGGTGAAGCTAGGCCGGTAAGGGAGCAGGGAGCTGGGAGCTATTGAAGAGAGGAGTGATTGGATCAACAAACTAGCGCAAGACACGGGTTAATTTATCCTTCCTCTTCGTTTACATTTCATAAAGAAGAATACACAAGTAGTTTTCCTTGTTTGTTGCTAAGGCACTGTCACACCTTAGAGTGCGATAGGGGTGTTCTGAATAGATACTTTTCCCAACAACAAAATGGCAACTCCGCTGGGGATCGTGTCTAGTTAGTTTATTTGTGTTTCTTTTGTTGTTTGCTTCATAAACACAGAAGTAGCAATCGAACTGCATTTGAAATTATCAAATGCAAAGTAGTTGCTGCTTCAATCCCCTCTCTGGATTTGTTTATGATTTGGACAGCTGATCCACAAATGCTCTAATTTCCCTTTGTGATAGCTCTTAGTCCTCCTTTAAATCATCCCTCTAATTGTACCTTACTGATTGCTTTTACTCGGCCAAAATCCATAGATTAAACTGCAAACCGTGACCCAGAACCCGGATAGAAGTCTCATTTCTGCCCCATCGCAGGCTCTGTGAAGAGGTTCTGCATTTCAACAAAGGTCCCGAGAGGGCTACCTGCGCTACAATTCAGCTTCTCTGTGCAACAGGTGCGTTGATCAGCCTTTGCCCTGTGCAGCTGAGGTTCTTTGCTTCTTTTTGTCCAGCTTGATCTCTGATTTTTGCAGCCTGTTATCAGTGTGTGTACCTGTCTGAAAACCCCTTTTCTCTGCCTTAATTCCGCCTCCTTTGTACAAAAATATTGTAGGTGTTCTTTGTGTATTTGTTACATCATTTACAGTTTTCCATTGAAAAGTAAAATAGTCATACTGTCGTCCTTAGATTTAGATCTGTCGTAAGTGTCGATTGTAATCTTAGGAGAAAGTTTGTTTGCTGTTGACAATTGATTATACTTTTTACTTTTCCTTTGGTTTGAATTTGTTTCTTTCTAGTGTCGAAATGAGTGTGTTTATTTCAAAATCATAAAGTGTCGTAATCTTCTCTACCCTTTTGATTTCGAAAAAGAAGCTTGTTTGTGTTTTCACTTGAAAGCAAATTCAGATGTGTACATCAACTTTCTTTTTAGGCATCAATATTAAGAAAGTGAAAACAAATACATGCATTTGTGCATTTTCATATTGATAGTTTGTATGGTTTGATTTAGGAAAAGTGCATTTACAGTGTGCTCTTTTCTCTTTGAGAAAAGATTGTGTCTTTCTTTTCCCCTTGTAGCTAGGATTTTCATTGTTGAAAAGAGATAAAAGCTTGCTTATCATCTTTAGATTGCATTTAGGAATTATATCTACATCTCGTGGTGATCCAAAAAGGCAAACTTCTAAGAAAGATCAACTTAAAATAAATTGAATGAATCTAACAACGCTTTGGAACTTAATGCACAACATAGAGGTCTAGGCTAGAGACGTGTTCCGGCGTCGTAAAGCCTGGTAACTGTTGTCCTCACTGATGGTTGGGTGATTCTTCCACTGTGAGATGATAAGTGCCAGTACGGATTGTGCTCCCACGTACCGTCGAGTATATATTGGGAGACCCCTATAGGCTTAAAACCTTTTATCCATAGGAAGCCGTGTCGGCCGCCCTACTGATCGCAATGCACCGAACACAGCATTCGGGAAGATTGACTGCCGTACCGTAAAACATATTCTGCAGTTTTGTGATTGGTTTGGCACACCCTCTACCTAGATCTCCAGAGCAGTCCCTTTCGTTCCTTTTCAGACTCCTTAACGGAAAAGGTCCATCTGATCACTTGTCACTTCAAGCTCATTAAAAATCGAAGGAGACTAGAGTCATCTTTTGTTTTTTCTCGACTCTTTAAAACTGAAAAAGCAAGTTGTGTCCAAGCATTGTAGAATTTATTTTAAACGGAATATTCATACCCTTTTCCTACATTGATCTTAGGTTGAGAAAATGGAGTCTACCAACCAAGGAATTCCCCTTGGTGGAAATCCTAGTCCCTTCTTCTCTTGGGGAGATGTTGGTGCACTCCATATGGCCACATTGTCGCTTCCAGGACTGACAATTGGCTTGCCAGTCTGGCTCTTCTCAACCAATGTCGTTCAGAACACCACTATTCCTGAACAATCGAATCAGCAGTTAGACCAGTCTAGAGTTACCCACCAACCTTCTACTTCCTATAATTCTTCCTCTCCTCCTTCCTCTTCGCTTGATGGGGTTGGCAAAGCCAAAAGTCAAGTTCCTAAGGAGAAGAAGGAAAAGAAGAAGAAAGAGAAAAACAAGAAGAAGCCAAAAGCGAATGGGGGCAAACGAGCGTCATCTAACGAAAATCCACACACTGCACTGACCAGGCCTAAATCGCCATGTGTCATTTGCAAGGGAGACCACTTTCACAGAGATTGTCCTTGCATCCCTCGGATACTAAGGGACTGGTCTCCCCGTTTGCACAATCCGGTGGCGTCAACCTCTGATAGCCATGTTGAAAGCACACCGTCAACTAGCGAAAGTGAAGTCCCAGGATAAAAAGGGAGAGCTAGATCTCCCTGTAAAGTGTGCGAAGGCGATCACGCCATCCACCGTTGTCCCTTCTTAGACGAAGCTAAAAGAGTTTTGGATGATCGTCAGGTTTCACCGTTACGACTTCCTCCTTGATATAAAAAACTCTTGCCGAGTCCTTCGTTAGTTGAAAATCTAGCTGGCCCGCTCAAGTGGTCAGCTGAAGCGCCTGTCATTGAAGATGAACCGGCTGAATCCATACCCGATGAAAGTCAAAAGGTCGAGGCGGCAGTTGACCCGGTCTTGCCTTCAGAGGTTTTATCTTCGAATGACACAGTCACTGGAGAAAACAAGGATGACACCGTCCAAATTCTCTTCATCAACATAGACTCAGACGAACACGGGGGCAACCTACCCATTCCTTTATCGCAGGAAGGAAGTTCGTCAGAGCCATACCCGGCCGTTTACTCGGTCCCACCTCCAAGCAACCTAGTTGTATCCTTCGACTGGAATCAACTAGGCAGACCCCATTTACCAGCAAGCAAAGCATTCAGAATTATCGTCCAAATATATATAATGGTCATGGCTGGTACCATCATAGATGAGGGGGCTTATGTGAGTATCCTTTCCTCTACTGCTTGGAAAGCACTTGGTTCGCCATCGCTTTTGCCTGAAATGAGAAATCTGACAGGCTTTGATAAAGGAACCAGTCGACCTTTAGGGATCCTCCCCAATGTGCCCATAACATTGAAAGGGAAGACCGTTCAAATGAACGTAATGGTCGTTCAAGCACCCTTGGATTATAACCTACTCCTTGGATGAGACTATATTTATTGCATGGGAGCCATCGTCTCCTCACTCTTTAGAGTAATGTGTTTTCCGCACGAAGGAAGAGTGGTCAAGCTCGTGGACCAGCTTTCATTTCCCGGATCACGCATCGCAAATAGTCATATACCATCCCTAAATGGTCTCTTCACGCAAGAAATGTCTCAACCCATGGTCCGTGCTCCCGATGAGTGCAAGTAATTCGGAGGGATATGACTGGAACCCAGGGGGCATGCATCCTGGTCTGCTTCGGCAGGAAAACTTCAGGTATAGGGTAGGTTTCCGCGGGAGAATATGACTAGTCTGTACCCCATCCATGATTGAGATAGGGGTTATTCTAGAATAAGATTCTCTTGTCAAAGTTATGTGTGTGGCGCTCGTTGTCACTCAACTTTGTTTATCTCGATAGACATCGCCGAGGAAGTGTTTCATTTGTAACGCGAATGAGACAATCTTCGGTAACCTGAAAGAGGTAGGCCTTTCCCGATAGAACAAATGTTTTGTCTGCAAATTGAGGGGTAACCTTGAAATCGTATTTTATACCTGGGGGCATGCAAACCTTTTAGAGTGCAAGCAAGGGATGGCTATTTATTTTTTAAATTTTTAGGTCCTCCCTTTAAACCTGTAGGCTAACCCTTTAAACTCGTAGGATTAGTCGTTTCCGAACTTGCATAACGGAAGGATGCGGGGCAAAGCTTTGTAAGGCGCAAGCTCCATAAAAAATGGAATCTTATATGAGACATTCTTATCATATGACTGGATAATCGAGAAGTTTTAGCGCATAGTTCATGCTCGTTAAAAAATAAACATAAGACCGAGCAAGTGTTTCAACCCGCGTTTAAGCTCGTTAAAAAATGAACTATCCTCTGGTAAATAACCACCGTGAATGTAACATTATCAGCCATTAAAGCCTTGGTCATGTTTGCACCGTCACCTCCACTTTTCCATTGGCCGATCATTCACCTCCATATGATTGTTTACCCATTTTGAGGAACAACTGCGAAGATTGATTTCACTAGCCATCCTTGTGACACTGTCGTGCTTGGAAAATTCCAACCCTTACCTGGAATCAACTGCTACCCTTTTTATCACTCGTTCCTCAAAAGACGAGTCTCCTTTAAGCTCTTTTCATCTGACTCGTAAAATATGAAAAGATTGTCGAGTTTTAGCCTTCCATCTCGTTAAAGCGACCGGAAGTGCTATCCCTCCTCTAGATTTTAATCTGACCTGAGGGATTATTGCACAAAAAGATCGAGCGCTTGTTTTGTTCGGCTCGTTAAAACTATCGAAAATTCATCCCTTCTGTGTTGTTTTATACTTTTTCGGACTTAAGGGATTAGATGATGAAAAAGGAATTTCGGAGTTAACTTTACGTACCTTTTCAGACTCTCTAAAAATGAAAAGGACCGAGTTATCTTTGTCGTTAGACTCGTTAAAAACATTAATAGCGACAAACTTGTCTTTAGACAAGAACGAGTTTCACTATCGCTAGGCTCGTTAAAACATAGCGATGGGTTTGCCCGAAGGACAAATTATAGAACAAGCATATGTTATCCTCCTCAAGCTTGACAAAAATAAAGAGGTACTGGTCAGCAATGACTGGGGAAAAATTGGGAAGAAACTCAAAGAACCTTTATTGGTAGCAAGTCGCTCTTGAACATGACACTTCCACTCCGTGCCTGAGTCGGGTTGGGTTGTTTCATTCACCAGTCACATCACCATGGTCTCGCCATACCATCCACATTTGGGGTAAATGCTACCGATCCATCACATAAGTGTCACCGACATGTTCAAGAGAAGTCATCCAGAGAAGTCAACCGTGTCCCATCCACTGCCATACATTATACTTCATTCTTTCATGACCGCCACCCTGAACCATATATCATCAGATTGTTTTTACGTCCATCAAAATCATTTGCTCCGTTCCATGTCATTGATGTGGGATTCATCAAGGCCCTCCTTTGACGGATCGCTTCTTGTCGAGATAAGCTCATTATCCAAGAAGTTGATCTAGGAAACCCCATTCAGTACTTTGAAGCTTGCATGCCTCAATGGCAAGTTTCTCACTTCCGGCGACAGGTATACATCAATGACCTTCGACCGAAATATTTTGCGTGGTGTTCGACGCCAAGTCCCTTTATTCACACCACGTGAATTGTACTGCAGTACTTGAGGGTCATCATCCTTATCGGTGATTCCCTCTCGCGCTTGTTAACAGTTTACATCATTGACTGGTAATCAAGTGATGTCTTTCCATGTTCGACTTCAAAACATTTCCACATGGATCGACTTGTACTTCGAGAGAAGATCGGACGAGATTGAAGACCCCGGATCTAGTTT